>JASPKZ010008895.1:555000-1755000 GCA_030220185.1 Diploptera punctata | reverse complement strand
AACCGTCAGTGCACACTGATAAAAGTTTGTTTAGGTCAATTTTGTATTAGTCAAAAAAGATTTAACTGCTTCAAAAAAATCTATTCCCCGTGTCTGACCTGTCATAGGTATTACAGTTAAAAATTCTTCCTTTATAATCCCTAGCTTATTACGATATTTAACAAATAAAAGCAACTGAGAGGTGCAACTAATATCTGTGGACGAATCCAGAGCAAGGCTGAAATAGTCACATTCACGAATTTCATCGAGAGTACAAAGGAGCATGTCTACAGACATTTCGTTAACTCTCCTAACACAAGTAGAATCGGAAAGTTGTAACATTTGTATGTCACTTTTTATCTGTTTTGCATTTGGGAATTTAGAAAATAATGTGTCACAAATGACTAGAAAACATTCCTTAAAAATCTCTGCATCGGCAAACGGTTTCATTTTGCATGCTAAAATTTCTGCTACTTCATATGATGCTTTTGTTATCAATTTATTTTCACTTACGGTATCCAACATCATTTTCCGTTCAGACACTATTGACATTTTTAATGTTTTTAGTTTTTCTGCTCTCAATTTAGAATTGTTAGGATATTTGCACTCAAAATTTGAATGCATCGTTTTATAATGCCTATTAAGATTAAATCGTTTATAACCTTGAACTACGTCTTGACATAATAAATACATCGCACTGCCTTCCTTTTTAACAGGTATGAAGAAAAATTTGTGCTCCCAAGTATCTTGAAAAACTCTTCCTTCATCTTCGAGTTTTCTCTTTTTCCCTTTCAAAAAAACACCAGCCATTATTAAACACTGAAATTCACTTCACTTCACTTCAACTGATTAGGTAACACACAGTATCCAGTCGCTTGTTCATAGAAACTAAATTGTATAATATTTCATTGTGAAAGATTCGGACCACAATGTAGAAGTTTAAACGGTTTTAAAAACAAACGTACACATATTCAAAACCAATAACACTAGCCAGGACATTGCATTGCATTGTTGAACATGTGCGGTACTGTATTGCTCCAAATGACACAAGGATATCCAAAGTTTTGTAGAATTTCAATAAAGATAATATTATTTTATACTTAGAATTTAAAATTTAAATGTAATGTAATGAAGGTAAAATTATTCCAAGAGCCTTAATAAATATCTTCAAGAGCCGCATGCGGCTTGCAGGCCACGTAATGAGTACCGCTGGTTTAAATATTTAAAAATTGCTTAGTTTATTTTGATAAAGGGTTATATAATTTACTGACATTTTTAAAGGCTAAATTAAAATTACTGCTTAATTTATGTCAGAAAAGGCCCATGTGTATTTTATACATAGTCATAACTTTAGACTTAAATTACATAAATGTATGGCAAACTTTAGAATATAACTACTTAAATAGGAGAAAATTGTATATGATCTTTAGCAATGCCTGATGAAAGGCTTGGTTACTGTATACAAGCCACATTTAATACTCAATTCAGAGCTACAGTTCTATCTTTGTATCTCTAAGATAATGACATTTAGTTAAAAAAAAAAGAAAGTGAAATGAAGTTGCAGTATATTAAACAAGACAAGATGATGAGTTTAAACTCAGAGTGTAAACAAAGTGAACCACATTTCTAACAAATACAACTTTAGGTTCTACTTTATTTAACAACCATTTAGCAATTTCGCCAAATGGAGTTCTATAACGTACCACAGATGTTTCATCCATTCCTTGGGGAGCTGGTGGATGTCGGCTCAGAAGATGGATGGTGTACATGAGCCTCCACTGTGGCCATGGAGCTGGACCATACAGACGTGTTGCAAGATTCTGAACACCAAACAAACCGGGCACTCTGTGAATGAGATGAGGGGATCGTTCTAGTATCTGCTGCGTGGGATGTTGACCGGCATTGTAATACCAGTCTCTCGGGCGGTAGTGTTTGTAACTATCCAGCCAGAGTGGTAAGAACCGGGCATCCTTGTGAGCCAGCAATACCTACACAAAATGCATCACAAAAAATGTGTTACATTACAATGTAACTAAATTATCTGAATGTGAACCACCCAAAATGTTAAATAATCAAACATATTATTTTTAGTCTATTCATCTTACCTCAATATTAATGTTGATTTGTTCTTGGACATGTTTCAAAACAATTCTGTTTTATCGTCAGCTTGTCCAGACTGGTTTGATTTATGTTGCATTATGTTGCACACCCTGGAAGTTGATGTCAGCTCCATCCTGTGGTTGGCCAAAGAACCTCCAAACAAGGTCACGCTCCGTCGGTATTTCAAAATTCATAACTCGTGTTTTTGTTCTTCTGAATATAGATTTTTTCCCAAATAGCTCTTTTGTATTTTCTAACTGTTGTAATAATTTAGTGTCTGAATTTATATTATGTTTTTCAGATCAAACATGAGCAGCAACTGCAGATTTTTCTATTTCCCCATTTTTAATATTTCTTATGTGTTCTTTGGTTCTAATTTTTAGGTTTCTTTTTGTTTTTCCTATATATATCTTTTCACAGCCCGTGCATTCAATTTGATATATTCCTAACTTTTTATTTTTATCAGTTTTTTCATTTTTGTTGGTTTTTACATGCTTTATATTAGCTTGGCCTGTATCTATCTATCTATCTATCTATGTAATGCAATTTTTCAACGTGATTTTCACCCACTTAAAATCATTGGATCGACTTGAAACTTTGTATACTTGTAAAAGATCCATGACAATATAATAATTTCATATTTTGTTTCTAAAATCATGGCCAGAATCATCAGAAAATAAAAAAAGTGTCTTTGTATCTACATAACGGAATTTTTGAACATGATTTTCACCCACTTAGAAACATTGGATAAACTTGAAACTTTATATACATATAAAGGATCCGTGACAATACAATAATTTCATATTTATTTTCTAAAATCCTGGCCAGAATCATCAGAAAATCAAAAAAAGTGACTTTGTATCTATGTAACGGAATCTTTGAACACGATTTTCACCCACTTAGAAACATTGGATCGACTTGAAACTTTGTATATTTGTAAATGACCCATGACAATACAATAATTTTATATTTTGTTTCTAAAATCCTGGCCAGAATCATCAGAAAATTAAAAAAATTAAAACTGGTATAATAGGTTGCAGACTTGTCGACTTTTTAGTCAATCACTGTAAGAGCTCAGTTGGTAGAGCGGTGAACTCTAGTAGTATATAATTTCAGTAATCAATAGATCGCTGGTTTAAATCCGGTAGGGAGGCTTTTTTTTAGAAGAGTATTACTTTTAGCTGATACTACAATAGTATCGAATTTAAAGATATTTACATTTTTATCTTATTCTGTAAAATATTAAAACTAAAAAATAAAAATAAATAATAGTTATAAAAAACTAAAACAACACGCTTTATTAGAAAGCCGAACTAAAAAAAATGAAAAATAATTTTAATTTCTAACACGCTTGGGATAAATAATTTTACCATCAAAAGTGTGGGGTGCTTTTTATGATTTTTACATTTTCTTCTTAGAGACATTACTTTTACCAATATCTGTTTATTATCAAATATATTAATTGATAAAGAGCACCCCATGCTTTTGATGGTAAAATTATTTATACCAAGCGTGTTGGAAATTAAAATTATTTTTCATTTTTTTAGTTCGGTTTTCTAATAAAGCGTGTTGTTTTAGTTTTTTAAAACTATTATTTTTATTAGTTTATTTAAACTGTAGTTATTTTTTGGTGCTAATTTAATATTAAACTTCTCAAATATCTTTTGGAATTTATTGTGTACCCAAGGATGATATGTGAATTTCCTATATTTTTTCATAGGTGGTTCTTCTTTTTCAAGAGTACTTCTGTTTATCATTTTTTGTTTTTTATACTTTTCTATCCTTTTATGTACCATTTTTTCATCAAACCCATTTTCTCTTGCTACTTTGATTATGTGTTTTTTCTCCTGTTTGAAATCTTCTTCGTTTAAGGGTAAGTTTACCAATCTATGAGTTATTTTCTTCTATTTCTTTGGTAAATTTGATGTTTGTACTCTGTAAATTTAACAGTTTTAGGGAATCTTCTACACGTTTTTTTACAATAAAAATTATATAGGAGCAGATATGTAGATGATATAATTTGTATTGTAAAATAAAAACATGTAGAAGATTCCCTAAAACTGTTAAATTTACAGAGTACAAACATCAAATTTACCAAAGAAATAGAAGAAAATAAACAAATACCTTTTTTGGATCTTAAATTGGTCAGAAACGAAGAAAAAAGAAAAATTGAATTTGGGATTCATAGGAAAGAAACTCATATGGAAAATTTTATTCAATCAACAGGGTTCAATCCAATTGGACATAAAACAGCAGCCTTTAATAGTTTAACTCATAGATTGGTAAACTTACCCTTAAACGAAGAAGATTTCAAACAGGAGAAAAAACACATAGTCAAAGTAGCAAGAGAAAACGGGTTTGATGAAAAAATGGTACATAAAAGGATAGAAAAGTACAAAAAACAAAAATGATAAACGGAAGTACTCTTGAAAAAGAAGAACCACCTACAAAAAAATATAGGAAATTCACATATCACCATTGGGTACACAATAAATTCCAAAATATATTTGAGAAGTTTAATATTAAATTAGCACCGAAAAATAACTACAGTTTAAATAAACTAATAAAAACCAACAAAAAAGAAAAAAATTGATAAAAATAAAAAGTCAGGAATATATCAAATTGAATGCATGGGTTGTGAAAAGATATATATAGGAAAAACAAAAAGAAACCTAAAAATTAGAACCAAAGAACACATAAGAAATATTAAAAATGGGGAAATAGAAAAATCTGCAGTTGCTGCTCATGTTTGGTCTGAAAACTATAATATAAATTCAGACACTAAATTATTAAAACAGTTAGAAAATACAAAAGAGCTAACTATTTGGGAAAACATTTATATTCAGAAGAACAAAAACAGAGTTATGAATTTTGAAATACCGACAGAGCGTGACCTTGTTTGGAGGTTCTTGGGCCAACCACAGGATGGAGCTGACATCAACATCCAAGGTGTGCAACATAATGCAACATAAATCAAACCAGTCTGGACAAGCTGACGATAAAACAGAATTGTTTTGGAACATGCCCAAGAACAAATCAACATTAATATTGAGGTAAGATGAATAGACTAAAAATAATATAATTAAAATAATCTCAAAATATCACTTCCTAAAATAAAATTCTTTTAAATTTATTGGAAAACATTTATGAGGTGAGTTTTCAAAAAAATGTTCTCCAATGAATTTAAATGATTATACCTTATAGTGTTTACTTCCCAATATTAATTTAATATATCTATCATCTTCATTTGAATAATTTTATTTTTAAATGTAGGTTTAAGACTGCATATTTATACCATCTTAAAGAGCACATTTATCTGATACATACAGTATTTTGGATAAATGTACTTCTTGATTTAAGTCCTTTATACTGCACAGCATATATATATTATTCATGCACAATAATTCAATTAATGTGCCCCAGGTAGATCAAGTGGCAAGGATCTGCTAAGAGCTGAAAAATCTATGTTCGATTCCAGCAATGGTTTACTGGAGATTTTTTTCATTTATTTATGTCTAGTCAAGACTGGCCTCTTCCTTCTATAAAATGGTCAAAACTTTATTTATGGTCATGATTACTCATCATCATCATCAAGGAGTCAAGGATAAAGCCTAGTAGCCATCCAGTATCCTTCTAAGATGAACTTGGCTTCGTTTCCTAACTGGGTGGTATTATAATATTAATTAATTAATTAAATAAAAATAAAACGTAGTTTTATTTGATTTTCATATTTATTATATAATTAAGTGACAGCTGTTTCGGTACACTGTACCTTCTTCAGACATGTTAACAAATTATGAATTGTGTTCCAACTGATCTAAGCAACAATACAACAATATTTATTTAAATTTTTTAATTTAACAAAGGGGATTCATTCAAATCAAGTTGAGAATTTAACAGTTTTTTACTACTTTTAAATTTATTAATTTCTACAGCCTCCAAAAGATCTAACTTCTTACCCTTATCACAAATATGTAAAATTTCAAAATTTGGATCGAAACAATGATTAAATTGGAATAGGTGGTGTTAGCATATTTTGAATTTTCTAAATTTCTGTTATATGCTCTCATGTGTTCCTTTATCCGAGAGATAAAAGTCTACCAGTTTGTCCTGTATAGACATTGTCACATGTGCCACACTTCAATTTATATACACCTGATAATTTTTCTTTTTTTGTTTTGGTTTTATTGTTTTTTATTATATTTTGTAGAGTTTTGTTAGTTTTAAATGCCACATTAATGTTTAACTTTTTAAAGTGTTTAGATATTTTATTTGAAAGTGGGCCTATGTGTGACATTACGACATATTTCTTTATGTTTTCTTTGGGTAAAGGAAAAACTTTGTTAATTGCTTTTTTGTAATGAACCTTCTTAATTAAACATTCTATAATTTCAGGGTTGTAGCCTTATTACCAGCCAATTGTTTAATAATATTCAATTCATTATTATATTCCAAGGATGAAAGAGGGATATTTAAAAGCCTATGAATGTAACTATTAAAGGCTGCCATCTTATGAGTATATGGGTGAAGATCTTTCACAAACCATCTCATACTGATACCACTATCCATAGTTCTTCTCTTCACCCATATACTCATAAGATGGCAGCCTTTAATAGTTACATTCATAGACTTTTAAATATCCCTCTTTCACCCTTGGAATATAATAATGAATTGAATATTATTAAACAATTGGCTGTTAATAAGGCTACGACCCTGAAATTATAGAATGTTTAATTAAGAAGGTTCATTACAAAAAAGCAATTAACAAAGTTTTTCCTTTACCCAAAGAAAACATAAAGAAATATGTTGTAATGTCATACATAGGCCCACTTTCAAATAAAATATCTAAACACTTTAAAAAGTTAAACATTAATGTGGCATTTAAAACTAACAAAACTCTACAAAATATAATAAAAAACAATAAAATCAAAACAAAAAAAGGAAAATTATCAGGTGTATATAAATTGAAGTGTGGCACATGTGACAATGTCTATATAGGACAAACTGGTAGACCTTTTATCTCTCAGATAAAGGAACACATGAGAGCATATAACAGAAATTTAGAAAATTCAAAATACGCTAATCATCTATTCCAATTTAATCATTGTTTCGATCCAAATTTTGAAATTTTACATATTTGTGATAAGGGTGAGAAGTTAGATCTTTTGGAGGCTGTAGAAATTAATAAATTTAAAAGTAGTAAAAACTGTTAAATTCTCAACTTGATTTGAATGAATCCCCTTTGTTAAATTTAAAAATTTAAATAAATATTGTTGCTTAGATCAGTTGGAACACAATTCATAATTTGTTAACATGTCTGAAGAAGGTACAGTGTACCGAAACAGCTGTCACTGAATTATATAATAAATATGAAAATCAAATAAAACTATGTTTTATTTTTATTTAATTAATAAATATGGATTTTCATCAAGTAAACACCAACTCAATTGATTATAATATTAAATTGGGCAGTCTTTCTCTCTAGTCATTCATCCAATCTGTATTAATGATCCAAAATAAAAACTTGTTTTTAACCCTCTGCATGCCACTGGTAAAATATCTTGTGTCAGAGATTTAAATCGCACCCACCGATGTGATCGGCTTTGCAAGTAGTTTAAGTATATTGTCTGGCAGGTAATGGACAGGAGCACCAGAGCTGATCTAATCGGCTCATGACACCTTAAGGGTTAAGTAAATAAGATGAATCTGGAATCATCTTGCATCATAAATATTTGTGTTTCTTTTGACATATTGTCCATACATTGTCAGCTTGTCCAGATAGCCTTGATGAGTCCAGATTCACCTTATTTATTTAAAAGAACCTCGTAATTTATTAATTGATTTGAAGTATTTAATATCTTCAAAAGTAGATAATGTACACTGCCACTCAAAAAGATCGGGCGGACTCTTGGTCATTAAAATACACAAGATTTAGCTTGCAGTTCACAAGAGTATGAATTCTATTATACTATATATTATGACAAGACACTGTAGAGTTCTGCTGCCGTTTTTTAATGAAAGACATCAATTTAGTGATGTTATGAGAGCATAACATTTAGCTCAGTGCTGGTTTTCATGTACTTCAGGTCTAGGGTTCGATCTGTGGTCAATTTTTTTTGTCTTTCTTATTTGCATTTGTTTAACCTCTTTAAAAACAAAATACATTAGTTACATGGAATTGTTTGTTGCCCAAGATCTGAGGGGTATTATTAGGCTGGACTTGGCCAAATAATATAAATGTCATATCTGGAGGAGGAACACATAAAATAGATGAAAATAAATAAATAAATTATGGAACTAATATCTCATTCACATACTGCCTGCAACACATTCCCTGTGATATGGAGTCCACAAGATCCTGGAAAAGTTCTTAAACCAATGCCACCTCTTCCCATACAATGAACAACTCTATTCCACAATTCATCCTGGTTACAATATGATCCTGGCCATTTGGGGCATAAAGTTTCCTTCATGTGTTCTATTGAGTTCATATCTGGCGACATTGAAGGTTGATACAAGAAATGGATATCACGCCTACCTGAAAACCATCTTTGAACCCAAAGGGCATGGTGGATCGGATAGTTATCCTTTTAGAATACAAGTATTCCTTGAGGATAATGCTCCTGAGCGGAAGGAACTAATATGTTCTCCAAAATATTGATGCTTGTTGAAACCCTTGCAGATATGTTCTAGAACTCCTGCCCCAATGAATGACATTCACTCCAACATGATATGCTTATGCGACCTGACACTGGAACCAGATACACATAACAAGCATCATATCAGTAGCCATCCATTCGATATACACAGTCACGACCATCATTCTTACTTAAGACTGTTACTTTGTCGGAGAAAATTACATTGCTTCAATCGAAGTCCTCTCGAGCAGAAGTGAAGGCTAGATGAACCACGATCTGCTCATCATCCATTCTATTCTTCCTGCCAACTTGACAGGACCTTATACTATAGCTTTGGGGCATCTCCTAGCAGTTGCTGTGGAGCCCAGAAAGTTGGAATTGATTATTAATTCAGAAGTAAGAAACTGGTGACACCTAACTTCCCTAATTCAACTCACATCCTCTCTATGGAAAGACATTTGTGACCTTCTAGCAATTAAACAATTTCTTACTTCTCCACCTAGATGAAACCACTGCCATATATGCAGGAACTCCAAGCTCTCTTCTTGCTGTGGCACAAAAATGCCAGTTCAAATATAGATCTTGCCTGTTTGCCATTCTTGGGGGTTATAATGAAAGTCTAGGAGCTTTAAATTATGTTTGTTATTATATATGAACATTCTAAGAGATTATATTTGAAGAGAAAAATTTTCACCTAGACCGAGATATCTAATGGTTTATTATAGGAAGTAATATTTTGAGGTTCTTTTAATCAAGTTTTTTTTTTTGTGACTGTAAACATCTTACCTCAAATTAATGTTAATTTATTCTCGAACATGTTTCGATATAATCTTCTATATCATTTTCAGCTTGCCCAGACTGATGAGTTTTATATTGTGAACCCTGGATGTTGATATCAGCTCCCTCTTCTGGTTGGCGAAGAACCTCCAAACTAGGTCATGTTCAGCAGGAATTTCGAAATTCGTAACTCTATTTTTGTTCTTCTAAATGTAAATTTTTTCCCAATTGGTGAGTTCCTTTATATTGTCTGTTTTAATAATTTAGAATTCAAATTTATATTGCGTTTTTTCGGCCCAAACATGAGCAACAACTGCAGATTTTTCTATTCCCCCATTTTTAATATTTCTTACGTCATTTATATAAAATAGGAATCTACACGAATCCAAATTGTCCTCTATGCAATAAAGACGAAGAAATGAATGAAGAACACCTACAAACCTGTGAAGTATTACCTGTTGGATCCACAATAGAGAAATATTGGAGAGCAAGAACGCTAATGGCTTCGGTGCCAAGGCCCAGCATTTGAAAACAACAACAACAACATATTTCTTACGTGTTCCTTGGTTCTAATTTTTAGGTTTCTTTTTGTTTTTCCTATACAGAGTGAAAATTATTTAAACCGACAAACTCTGGGAGGTTGCAGGGGACATCAAAACAAATATTTTTTCTTAATGTCATTTTCTCCCATGAGGATTATTTAAACCGGTAGAGGACATATTATGCTCTTCAGTTGTCATGACTGCAACTGCTGTTGATGGTAGGAATTGTTTTGTCCACCAGTGTAGTAGTGAATTGTATCTGTTTACTAATGGAGCGATACACCTGGAGTGAGTACACTGATATGGTTGGTGCATACTATGTAGTGCACCACAACGGACGAGCTGCACAGCGGGTTTATCAACAACAATTTCCTTATCACCATGTCCTGCATCATACGACATTTACTGCTGTACCAACATCTGCATGAGATGGGGTCATTTAGCAGATTTCCTGGACAGGGACGCCATCGCACAGTAAGAACACTGTGATTTGAGGAAGCTGTTCTGCAGCATGTGGAGTGAGATTCTTCAATCAGCACTCGTGCAATTGTGCATAACATGGGGACGAATCAGACAAATGTAAGAAACGTCCTTCATGAGCAATTCTTACATACAGCGTGTCCACAACCTGGAACCAATTGATTATGCACCCAGAGTACAGTTTTCACAGTGGTACCTGGAACAATGTCAAATGCATCCTACATTTCCATCCTCTATGTTGTTTACAGATGAAGCAACGTTCGGGTGTGATGGAGTCTTCAACATGCACAATGCACATGTTTGGAGTGAGGATAACCCACATGCCACAGTTACTCACGCACATCAAGTGCGGTTCTTCGTTAATGTGTGGGCCGGTGTTGTTGGGGACTGTTTAATTGGGCCACATCTCCTATCTAGGCTATTAAATGGCAGGCACTATTACAATTTTCTCGTCAGAGCATTGCCAGAATTGCTGGAAGACGTCCCGCTCCCTACAAGACAACGCATGTGGTTCCAAACATGACGGGGCGCCGGCACATTTCAGTCACCGTGTGTGTCGATTCTTGAACCAATGGTTGTGTCGATTCTTGAACCAACGGTTTCCAGAAAAGTGGATTGGCAGAGGTGGTCCTGTACCATGGCCTGCTCGATCCACAGATATGACCCCTCTGGATTTTTTGATGTGGGGAGAGATGTGCAACCTTGTTTACACAACTCCTGTTGCATCAGAAGAGGATCTGGTTGCCCGGATAGTAGCAGCAGCAGGAGCAATTAATGATACTACTGGAGATTTTGCCCATGTTAGACAGAACATGATCCGCCGGTGTAACCTTTGTTTACATGTCAATGTAGGCATTTTTTGAACCTCTACTGTAATTTAAGTAATTGCATTGTGTTAATGTGTTGTCTCCTGGTAATAAAAAATGCAAAAGTGTTTGTTGGTTTAATTAATTTGCCGCCAGAGAAATCTTCCTCTACTGGTTTAAATAATCCTCATAGGAAAAAATGACATTAGAGAAAAATATTTGTTTTGGTGTCCCCTACAACCTCCCAGAGTTTGTCGGTTTAAATAATTTTCACCCTGTATATAGGCCTATATATCTTATCACACCCAATACATTCTATTTGATACATTCCTGATTTTTTACTTTGATCAGTTTTTCATTTTTGTTGGTTTTTATTAGTTTGTAAATTAATGAGTCATTTTTTAACATCTTACTTCATATTTGTCCTGTGCCGTAGCCGAGCGGTTAAGGTAGGAAGCCTTGGCGCAGAGCTACGGGACTTGCGCTGGTTCGAGTCTCCATGGGGGAAGAAATTTTCTCATGGTATTTCGGCCAGTATGGGACCGGTGTCCACCCAGCATCGTGAGGCAATTGGGTAGCTACAATAAGTAGCGGCTCCAGGTTGAGGAACCAGCTATAACGGCTGGGGGACTCGACATGCTAACCACATGTCACCCCTACACTGGCTGTTGATCATCTACCTCTGTGATTGACACATGTGGATGTGAAGGGACAGCAGCCAGCTGGTAAAAGGGCAACCGCTGAAAAGTGGAAAGACCCTCAATCGGAACTTCATATTTTATGTTTCTTCAAACAGGGGAACTAGTTTTCGAGAGAAGGATCTCTCTCATTTTCAACCGACATTATGACTACCGAATTTTCATTGGAATCTCCATCAATAATGTTGCCATCTGGTGTTGATTTGATGAACTTTGAGATGAGGTCACATTCATCAGGAATCTCGAAATTCATGGATCTAAATTTGTTCTTCTGAATATATATCTTCTCCCAAATTGTCAATTCTAAAGGTTTTCCAAATGTTTTAAAAGTAGGGCTTCTTCAATTTCACCATTTTTAATATTTCTGAAGTGTTCCTTAGTGCGAGTGTCCAAATTTCTTGTTGTTTTCCTATGTATACTTTATTGCAGTCCTTACAATTAATTTGATAAATTCCAGATTTTTTGCTATCTGGAGTGTTCAATTTCTTATTAGTTATTAATAGATTACCAAGGCTACATTTATTTATCGGTGCCATTGTAATATTGAATTTCTTGAAATTTTTTTTAAATTTGTTATGTATTTCAGGATGATATGTAATATTCTTAAATTGTTTTCCTTTCTTTGAATCAGATTGCAGGGTAGTGTATTCTATTAATCTTTTTTGTTGTCTGAATTTCTTTAATTTATTTACAATTATTTCTTTTCCAAAACCAGTTAAATTGGCTATGTTCAAAATGTTAAAGAAATTCAGACAACAAAAAAGATTAAAAGAATACACTACCCTACAATCTGATTCAAAGAAAGGAAAACAATTTAAGAAAATTACGTATCATCCTGAAATACATAACAAATTTCAAAAAATTTTCAAGAAATTCAATAATACATTGGCACCGATAAATAAATTTAGCCTTGGTAATCTATTAATAACTAATAAGAAATTGAACACCCCAGATAGCAAAAAATCTGGAATTTATCAAATTAATTGTAAGGACTGCAATAAAGTATACATAGGAAAAACAAAAAGAAATTTGGACACTCGCACTAAGGAACACTTCAGATAAATTAAAAATGGTGAAATTGAAAAATCAGCTATTGCAGCACATAGTTTATTGGAGAATCATAAAATTGAAAAAGAAGCCCTACTTTTAAAATATTTGGAAAAACCTTTAGAATTGACAATTTGGGAGAAGATATATATTCAGTAGAACAAATTTAGAACCATGAATTTCGAGATTCCTGATGAATGTGACCTCATCTCAAAGTTCATCAAATCAACACCAGATGGCAACATTATTGATGGAGATTCCAACGAAAATCCGGTAGTCATAATGTTGGTTGAAAATGAGAGAGATCCTTCTCTCGAAAACTAGTTCCCGTGTTTGAAGAAACATACATATGAGGTAAGATGTTAAAAAAATGACTCATTAATTTACGAATTAAGAACCTCATAATTTTAATTCCCATATTTAACTATGAATTTTATTAGTTTATTTAAATTGTGGTCATTTTTTGGTGCTAATTTAATATTAAATTTGTCAAATATCTTTTGGAATTTATTGTGTGCCCAAGGATGATATGTGAATTTCCTGTACTTTTATAGGGGTTTTTCTTTTTTAAGAGTGCTTTTATTCACAATTTTTTGTTTCTTATACTTTTCTATCCTTTTATGTATCATTTTCTCATCAAACCCATTTTCTCTAAAAGGATAGAAAAGTATAAGAAACAAAAAAATGATCAACAAAAGCACTCTTAAAAAAGAAAAACCCCGTATAAAAAATACAGGAAATTCACATATCATCCTTGGGTACAAAATAAATTCCAAAAGATATTTGACAAATTTAATATTAAATTAGCACCAAAAAATTACCACACTTCAAATAAACTAATAAAAACCAACAAAAATGAAAAACTGATCAAAGTAAAAAATCAGGAATATATCAAATAGAACGAACGTACTGGGTGTGATAAGACATATATATATATATAGGAAAAACAAAAATAAACCTGAAAATTAGAACCAAGGAACACATAAGAAGTATTAAAAAAGGGGGAAATAGAAAAATCTGCAATTGCTGCTCATGTTTGGGCCGAAAAACATATTATAAATTTGAACACCAAATTATTAAAACAGTTAGAAAATACAAAGGAACTCACCATTTGAGAAAAAAATTACTTTTAAAAGAACAAAAATAGAGTTATGAATTTCGAAATTCCTGCTGAACATGACCTAGTTTGGAGGTTCTTCGGCCAACCAGAAGAGGGAGCTGATATCGACATCCAGGGTTCACAACATAAAACTCATCAGTATGGGCAAGCTGAAGATGATATAGAAGATTATATCAAAACATGTTCGAGAATAAATCAACATTAATTTGAGGTAAGATGTTTCCAGTCTCAAAAAAATTTAATTCTAAGAGATGTCACCACATTATTACTGGCAATGTTTCTGTAATTTTTTATTATGCAATCATGTTATATTTAAAAGATTATATGCTTGATTGTGCAATTTATTCACACATCTTAATTCCCTACTTGTTTACATATAAATATGGAAGGTTCACCCAAGTGGGTATTGTTTACATATAGGCCATAGTTCTACCTTTTCTCTTCAGGTGGCAAACTGAATACTGTCTGCTATTGAATTTTCCTGTTTCATGTGTATTGTCTTTACATTCATTATACGAGGGAGAATCAAATATAAACAGGCCTTTTGTTCCAAAACTTTTATTCATGACGAATAATTGAAATTAATATTTTTCTTACTTTTCTACATATTCACCCATCTTTGCTATGCATTTGTTCCAACGGACAGGCAGTTTTTTAATGCCAGTTTCAAAGAAAGTACGAGGACGGGTACCGCAGCCAGTTGCGCACGAAGTCTTTCACCTCCTCGTTGGTTGTGAAACGATGTCCTCCAAGAGCTTATTTGAATGGACCAAACATGAAGAAGTCACATGGTGAGAGATCAGGGCTGTAGGGTGGATGTTGAAGGGCAGTCCAGTGAATTTCGGCCAATTTTCGCTGGGTTGCTGCTGTGGTGTGTGGTCTGGCATTGTCCTGCAGAATCAACACATTTCTGATTGGACTGCTGCGCCTTTAGACCGGAAGGCAACTCGAACTTGACTGAGGTCACAGTAGTAGGCAGCGTTAATGGTCCGTCGTCGTTGTCCTTGTTGTTCAAGGAAATCAATCAGAAGGACACCTTTTGGTCCCAGAACACTGTGGCCAAAACTTCCCCTCCAGACAGTCATGACTTGGCTTTCACCGGCGGTTTCTCTCCACTCTTTGATTTGGGTGTGTAATGATGCACCCATGTCTCATCACAAGTGATGATTCTGTCCAGAAAAGCATCACCTTCCTCTTCGTAGCGCGTGAGGAGCATGCGAGATTTGAACTTGCACTGCTTTCTGTTCTGCAGTGAGCAACCGCGGAACCCAATGAGTTGACACTTTTCTCATTTTCAGCTCCCCTCGCATGATTGATTGCACACTCCCATAGCTAATGAGAAGTTCTCGACAAATGTCAAGCACTGTGATGTGGCGATCCCCTTCAATGATGTCTTGAACAGCTTGGATGTTTTCTGGATTGATGCTGGTCCGTGGGCGGGCCAAATTTTCAACACATTCACGTCCTTCATTAAACTCGCGGCACCAATGTTTCACTCTGGACCATGTAAGGGTTCTTTCCCCAAACTGTGGGAGTAACCGACAGTGAATTTCAGCTGCACTGACATTTTCATTGACGAGAAACTTGATGATTATTTGTTGCGCAACAGCTGGATGCACCTCTTTCTCAGACATCTCCACAGCAACTGAGGAACAAAACAAAACGAGTTCCCAAGGCCATGGTCCCCTTCCAGAGACCCCACTGCACCAACTCATATCGCACTCTACATGTGCGCAGTAAACAAAGGCCTGTTTATATTTGATTCTCCCTCGTATTATGCTAAATATAATGTGTAAATGAATAGCCTTTTACAGAAAGAAAACTTATTATAATGTTATTTAATTAAAGAACCTCAATGTTATAGATAGATCATCGGTTGATTAATGTCTTTGACATCGTCCGATTCCTAACAGCCAATTTTGTCGGTCCATGCAATCTCCTGGTTGTAGATGTTTCTCCTTCATATATAAACATATTCCCTGACTCCAGGAGGTTTTAGGTCTTCCTCTGCTTCGTCTTCCCTCAGGTTTCCATTCCAAAACAGATTTTGGTAGTCGATTCTCTTCCATTCGCTGGACATGTCCGTACCATCTTAATTGCTGAGTTTTAATATAATCTAAAATAGTGTCTTCAATCTTCATTTTCTTCCTTATAACTGAGTTCCTAATTTTTTCTCTTCTTGAAATTCTTGCGGCCCTTCGCATAAAATCCATTTCCGTTGCCAAAAGGTACTTACTTGTTTTTGTTGTTAATGGCCAAAGTTCTGCTCCATAAGTAATGATGCTTTTAACAATATTCCATTGAGCCAAGCAATTGCAAATTTTCCTTTATTATTTCTATTTCTTATTTCCTCTTCATAACTCCCATTTTTATTTATTTTAATTCCTAAATATGTGATCTCACTACAAGATTTTATTGATTCTCCAGTCTCCAAAATTACATTTTGTTCTGGTTCACCAATTGATAAATATTTTGTTTTTTTCATGTTCAAATTTAATCCCCATTTTTCATATTCTTCTATTAATTTTCTAGTCATATATTCTAAATCTTCATAATCTTGTGCAATTAACAATTGATCATCTGCAAAATGTAAGTTGTATAAAGTTTTGTTTGTTTGAAATAGGAATTCCCAGCTTGAACATTTTCTCCTCCAATTATTTAATATTTCATGTACATATATTTTAAACAGAGTCGGTGATAGACAACAACCTTGATGAAGAGCTTTATTTATCGTAAAACCATGTGACAATTTACTGCCAATTTTAATTTTAGACATGCAATTGTCATATAAATTTTGTATAGCTTTAATTATTATAGTCTTAATTCCCATACGTCTGAAAGCAATCCATAGTTTCTCTATAGGGACATTGTCATATGCTTTCTCTAGATACCTCAATGTTATTTCCCATAATTAACTTTTGAATTATTATAATGTTCTAGAATTATGACGAGAAATCACCTTATTAAAAAATACTACTTGGGATTCAAACTGAAGACTAATGATGTTCGGTGTATATCATGGTTCTTGCGTTAACCTTCTACGCTATTGAAACTTTGACACCTCAGTTTGTATTTCTTACCTCTATCATACACAAATCATGCGTAAGATTTTAAACTGATGGTACATATCTCTGTTCAATTCATATTACATCCTTCTGATCTGTAACATATTTCAGGCTACTGAAACAAATAATCAAATTTAAGCTACTGAAATATGCGTAGTCATATGAACAAATCTTCACATACACAGTGCAGAAGACATGAGACACTGAATATTTCAAGCACTCACGATTTCTGAGCGGCAGTGTACAAAAAGCATAACTGAATGCAGAAAACAATTCAGTACACAAAATAAAGAGAATATTTAGCAACTAACTTCTGTTAAACTAAAATTTACAACAAATTTTAAATATCGGTATTAGTCCTAAATAGGAAGTTCAAAATGCAAATAATTTACATAATTTTATTCACTGGCTGCTATAGTGACACAACTCAAAAATATACATATATTAGATTTATTATACAGAAAGTATTTCAAGCATTCTGATACATGTAACTAAAAAGACTCATTTTTTAGTTGTGTCACTGTTGCAGCAAGTGATCATTTAACTTATTTTAAATGCATTTGGTCATTTAAAACCAATTTTTATACTGTACTGGTCATTAATTATATTTGTATGCCTTTTGGCCATCTGTGGTGATATGAAGAGAGAAGATGAAACCTGGTGATGACACATAGCAACAAAGGGACTGCCAGAGTTAACATCCCATCCAATGGACAAATTGTTTTCAACTGTACCTGCTTTTCAACATATGTACTGTGGAAGGTTTAGAATTTAATTCAGGCATCTGGTGCACAATCTATAGCTTGACAGCAAACAGAATGCATTGCTAATACAGGGTTCTTCATTTATAACCTAACAGGCACACAGCATTTTGCCTGTGTGTGGTTGGGTGTGCCACAGCCAGCTTTGCTCCTACATAAACTCTGCATGTAAAGCATGTATAAAAATCTTACCTTATAGAAGATGCTGGAAATGTCGTCCACCCTCGGCTAAATGGGCATTATATCAGGAAAACACTCATAACAAGTGGTACTGGACATCTAAAAATCCACATCATGTTCAAGAAATCCCTCATTATGATCAGAAAGTTGGAGTTGGTGTGCTATTAGCGCTCGATGCATAATCGGTCCAATATCTTACGAGCAGACAGTAAATGCAGAGAGGTACCAAAATTACGTTTTGTCCCCATTTTTTCATGAACTGACACAAGAAGAGAAATCATATGGGTGATTTCAACAAGATTCTGCTACTGTTCATACATTGGAAGAGCTATAACAAAATATAAAAAATGAAATCGGAAACAGTACAGTGGCCCAACTTAAGCAAGTGAATCAGAATGTATTGCCTGTTTAGCCAAGTGTGGATGACATTCCCAGCATCTTCTATAAGATAAGATTTTTATACATGCTTTATACATAGAGTTTATGTAGGAGCAAAGCTGGCTGTGGCACACCCAACCACACACAGGCAAACGTGTGCCCATTAGGTTATAAATGAAGAACCCTCTACATTCTTATTTTGACTGTACATTTCCACTAAGCAGACCCATCTATTCCTCTCCTACTTGTTTCATCAGCATCAAGAGATCAAGGGGAATTCCAACAAACGCTGTCAGGAAGGAGTACATTACATCATAGATTCTAGTGCATGAACAGTACATCTGCATTTCATTCGCTGCCAATCTACAGTAATTAAAAACTGAATACCACCACACATCCTAGACATAAGACTGATAATTTTACAATTAAAATTTCCAACTTCATCGGGTACCAAGCCCAGATCCACTAGTCATGAAATAGGAGGCATTCTACCACTTGAGCTAGTAGGCCTACGGTTTGAAATCAAATAACTGTGAGGGAAAGTTTAATACAACATTTTAATGACTATCTTTTCTCTGCAATTTAAATCACATAAACTACAACAGTTTTGTGTTAATTAATTTTATCATATTTATTGACAAGCTATCCTCTTCCATGGTGTTTTGTTATAATTTCACATACCTGAGTGCCTATGTAACCTCCAAGTGGCCAACCCAAAGTCATTTCAAAATGACGGAATCTGTTAAGTGATCGGAGAATTAATGTGTCTGTGTCAATGTAAATTCCACCACATTCCATGAGAACTTGAATCCGTGCCACATCTGTAGCATGGTACACCGAACTCAGAGGTTGTCCAAATACATGAGTTGGCCTTGCACGATACTGGACTGTCAGTGTTGTATTTGGGAATGATAGTGACTGCAGAACAGTCCAGTAGTATCCACTAAGCTTCTCAATATCAGTGTGGATATACACCCTGTCAGGCTGTTGTATCTAAAACATTCAGTAAACCTATTCATTTATCATACATGAAATAGTAGTTTCTTATAATCATGATGAATATAAAATGTGTCCAAATACTATTAAAACTTATTCTATATTTCAAACTTACTAAGTGTTTAAACAACACTTCAGTGTATTAATGAATTCATGACAAAATCTAAAATTATATATAAAATGCAGGGACAAAAAAAAAACATTTCAGCAAAATATGAGGGTTGGAACTTTAATAGTGGCAACACTGCTGTAGAGATGCCATGCAATGGAACCTATAGTTATGCCTGATAGCACAACCTACCTTATCTCAGAATATAAAACTCTCCCTTCCCACATCATGCACATGCAAACAGGCAAGAGGAATGCAAGAGGAACAGTGCGTCATGTCAGCAGGCGGTCTAATGTAGTATTGTTACAATGTTTTCAAAACAGTAACAACTGAGTTGGATAAAGATTGAATGTAATAGAGATCTTACAACAAGGCAGTGTCATCAAGGTCTTCAAGAGGCTTGTAGGGAATTGGCATTGCCTTACAGAACAGCGGCACAGTGGGTGGCCAGAATAATGGCATGATGGGCAGCTTTTACCCCCTGTGCCACTGCTCTGTAAGGCACTGCAGATTCCTTGCAAGCCTCTTGAAGAACTTGATGACACTGCCGTGCTGTACAACCTATGGTACATTCACTTTTATCCAACTCCGTTGTTCCTGTTTCAAAAACATTGTGAGAACACCACATTAGATCACCAGCTAACACAAGACTCTGTTCATCTTGGTGTGTTATACGGGAAGGCAGAGTTTATATGTTCCGACTTAAGGTAGGTATGAAACTGATGTGTGCTACCAGTGATATTCCGATGCATGGTGTCTCTACAGCAGTGGTGCACTATTAAAGTTCCAACTCTCATAAAATCATTGAAATATTTTTAATGAATTTCCTTTACCCACAAAGTGCTGGAGGTGAGGAGTGTGTGATTTCTTGTCTCAGTAGTCACTCATACAGAAAAATTATTACCTAGTAGATAGTAAAGTGTATTCATACTGGAAAGTTAAGTGTCACAATTAAACAATGAGTGGAAATGAAAAATGGTCAGTTTTACATTAATGATCAAAACTTTCTAACATGCAAGATTGGCTTGGGGGGGGGGGGAAAGACACAAGCATTAACATAAATATAAAAAATAAGTATTACTTTTAGTGAATAAAGAAGGCATACAACTCAATGGTATTAATCAGCATTTGGTATATGCTGATAATTAGGCAATAGCAAGGGGAAAATGCTAAAAGTCAAATACACATT
The DNA here is from genome assembly GCA_030220185.1 of Diploptera punctata. Classification (NCBI taxonomy): domain Eukaryota; kingdom Metazoa; phylum Arthropoda; class Insecta; order Blattodea; family Blaberidae; genus Diploptera; species Diploptera punctata. The sequence goes on along the minus strand of JASPKZ010008895.1, from coordinate 1,734,135 downwards.
CTATTAAAAAAAAACTCTAATAAAATGGGACTGAAAGTAAATATCCATAAAACTAAATGTATGGCCACACGTAGAAATATATTATTAAATGGGAATAGGCATTTAACAACAAAGAAGTGAAGTTTTGAAGAAGAAACAGAATTCAAATACCTAGGAACAGTAAACACAAACAGGAATTAGGTACAGAGAGTAAAATTAACTTAGACTTAACTCTGAAAACACATGATATTATACATTATAGGGACTCTTGTCATTCCAACTGCTCTCAAAATAAACATATATTAAATGGTTATTCTTCCAGTAACACTATAAGGATGCAAAACATGGTCTCTTACTTTAAGAGAGCAGAAAAATTATGGAGTATTTGAGAATAAAGTGCTTAGCAATACTTTTGGACCGAAGAGAGAAATGAACAGGCAAGTGAATGGAGAAAACTGCTTAACAGTGAATTATACAATCTTTATAGGAAAGATATATAATAACAATTGAGCCTCATACACTGCAGATATGTGGCAAGAATGGGAATGAAAGATAGACATGGAAACTTCTTGCAGAAAAGTCAGAAAAAATTGGCCAGTACATAGGCCAAGAACAAGATGGGAGAATAACATTAACCATGCTTTGAAGGAGGCAAATATACAGAGAATCATTAGAAAATATTTGCTCTGGTTAGGGATCTATGGAAAGCTTATATCTACACAGCCATGAAACTCTGACTTGATAATGCCAATGAGTGAGTTAGTAAGTAAAAAAATGTTTGATATTTTAATAAAGTAGGATTTTATAGTTAATTTTCAAGTGGTTATTTTCATAAAATATTACAAAATGCTAAATAGTTTTCTTATTATGAACGGCCTCATGGGCTTGTGGTTCAAAGTTCATAAGGTCTGGGTCAGATTACCAGTCAGACTACAGGAATTTTCCTTATTCCTATGGTCGACCTTGGGCTGGAATTTAGGTTAAGTTTAGGTTTAAGGACTCTCCTGGTGCTTCATTAACATTTATCACCCATCGTATCATCATGATAACATAACTCTGCCTTTTAGGTGTCCCAACTTCAGAAGTGAGTTACAATTCTGCCAAAGCAAGCGGAAAAAAATGTCATAAGATATGTTGCTATAGAATGTAAAATTTCATTTTTATATTTATTAATTTTTACAGAATTTTTTATAAAATCTACTATCTCTAATCATAGGCATGTCTTAGGCGCGATAAATAAGGCTATGAGCAGAGAAAATTATGAAAACGAAAAGAATATAATTAATGTAGCAATAGAAAATGGTTTTGAAGGAACTATGGTACATAAGAAAATAAAGTTTAAAAGACAAAAATTAATTAATGAAAGTACACTTATAAAAGAAATAGAATAAAACATAAAATTCAAGAAATTATCTTACCATCCATTGAAGCAGCACAAATTAAGAAAATTGTTTAACAGTTTAACATAAGATTGGTACCGAAGAATGAATACAGCCTCAATAGGATAATTAAAACCAACAAAAAAGACAAAATTTAAGAAGAAAACAAATCGGGAATATATCAGATCAAATGCAGAGATTGTGATGAAATTTATATAGCGGGGGGGAAAAAAATTGAAAACCAGGTGAAAGACCACCTTAGAAATGTCAAAATGTTAAAAATGGTGAAGTGGAAAAGACAGCAGTAGCTGCTCATGCTTGGTCTGAAAAACATCTATTTGATATAAAAGCTAGTTTAATTAAACAAAAACTATTATTATTAGCTGTTATTATGAATTTTAAAATTTCTGGAGAATTTGATTTGATATGGAAGTTCATCGGTCCACCAACAGAGGGAGTAAGTAGCAGTTCTCTTGAATGACATAACATCAGTCAAGATATTACTGAAGATGAAACCACCTAGGTTTTGAAAACAGTATAATTACAAGACTGGATATGAGGTGAAGTATAAAGAATTTTAAATTATATCTTAAAAAAAAGCTAACTAAAAATAACTAACTGTACAATTCTATCTGTTAGCCCTAAGGGATGACTAAAACTAAAGTGTGAAGATGTTAAAAGCATTAAATTAATGAAAACAATAATTGGAAAAGATTAGCTCAGAACAGGTCTTATTGGTAGAAAGCCCACCATGAATCATAAAAATCATTAGTGATATTTGAAGATGAAATTCAAACAAATTTGACCTGTAAATCAAGGATCGAAGTGCATGGGTGGTAAACACTAGACCACTGGAACTGATACAAACTATTCATATTAGTTCAAAATGTGGTCTGTTAAATAGTTATTGAACATATTAGTATTGGTCCTGGTGAACTATACCTTTCATATTCATTTTTTTTTATTTTATATCACATCGTTGAGGTTATATCTTTTATTATAAAACTTATATGCTTTTTTTTTATTTTTATACTCCCTCTTCCTCAACTTCAACCTGGTGATCTAGTGGTTACAATATTGAACTCGGGTTTCAAGGTTCATGGGTTCAAACCTGGCCAGGGTTGATGGATTTATTAGGGCTTAAAAATTGTGAGCATGCATTCTTTCGGAAAGAAAGTAAAGCTATGGGTTCCATGTCGAAAATTTACAGCACCTAAAAAGAACCTCAAGTCTAGAAAAAGAAACCACTGAGCAAAATTTGTCTGCCTTTCACATCTTAGATGAATCCACCCTTAGGAAAAAATATTTAATTTTGGGCCCTAGTTATTAATATTACCATAGTTACAATGAAATAGTTTTTGTTTATCATTCATTTGAACAAAATGTATGGTTGTGATAAGTAAATAATGATCCATTTAAGTAGCTTTGAAACGCAAGAAAATCAATTATGAATTTACTTAAAGTTAGGTTAATCCTAAAATACCAACCCAATTTTATCATCTTATCAGCAATAACCCACAATCTTATTCTGCATACTAGGGTTTGTGCTAAACCCAGTGTAAATAAATATTCAATGCCACCAGTTCATCATTTCAACATTTCTGGTATTCTCTCCTGACACTTCTGAGGTTGGGGTGCCTGGAAGGTGGGTTAAGCTGCCCCAGTAATATGATGAGTGATGATTATGATAATGATGCGCCAAAGGAGGTCTTAATCCTAAACTTAATCTAAAGAGATGAATATGATAAATGATGATAATGATGGCCAGATGATGTTCGGGGACCATTTGGCCCTTAATTTTCCTGACACTTGTTTACAGGTGAGAAAAAAACCCCAAAAAAACCTCACCCAGGAAACTTGTCCCGACCGGGGATCAAACCCGGGCCTGCTCTGTGACAAGGCAGCATACTACCTCGAGACCACAGCGTTTCTGCATTAAAAAATAAGCTTCTATTGTTGAAAATATGATATTAAAATTTTCATTTTCTCACAACCAAAGTAAAACATAATATATAATTATGTACAGTAAATACAGAAATCAAAATCATTATTTCGTCAAAAACATAAATCACTCCACATCTTTCTTTAGAAGTAATTTTATAAAATTCTTTAGAAATAAATATCAGTACACCTAGTCAGTGAAAAGTCCTTTTAAAGGAGAGAAAATGAGAACATAATAATAATTAAAATTCATTTAAAAAACAGTAAATAATCTTATAAAAGAAATTTATGATTCTCTGTATACATTCCAGAGATAAAATAGAACATATTTTGATCCAAAGAGCAATATATTCATCATTACAGTCAACCAGTGAAACGGTTTACAAAGAAATGAATGTTTTGGGTAATTTAATAAAAACCAACAAAAATGAAAAGATTGAAGACTGCAAAAAGTCTGGAATTTATCAAATTAATTGTAATGATTGTGAAAAGATATACATAGGAAAAACAAAAGGAACTTAAATACAAGATTAAAGGAACACCTCAGAAATGTTAAAAAATGGAGAAACAGAAAAATCTGCAATAGCTGCACATGCCTGGTCAGAAAAACACAGAATAGAAACCAAAACAAAATTACTTAAACAATTGGAAAAACCGATAGAACTCACAATTTGGGAAAAAATTTACACATGCAAGAATAAAAACATAACTATGAATTTTGAACTACCCGGTGATAAGGAGAGGGGATTGATTTGGAAGTTTGTAGGTCAGCCATCAAATGGCATGGAGGGCAATCTGCAGGAGAGGAGGCAGTTGGACGCCAGTTGTGAACGTGATACAGATTGAGAATGTCACAAATGCAGTGAAGAAACTCGAGTCTATGATGGAGTTAAGAAGTATGAGGTGAGTCAAAAAAAAACTCAACATAAATTAAAATAAACCTCATAGTGTTATTTGCTACTACATAACTTAAGTCAAAACACAAGTTTACATTAAGGATTAAAAAAATTACTACAGTGAATTACCAAACTATTTAATTGTTTTAAGGTATATTCTCTATTTACTGATGATTTAATAAACCATTTTTTTTACTGATGAAATCAGTACAAAAAGAAATTTTTTTATCAATTAAATAGTTTGGTAATTCATCAAACAATGTTAATCAATCTAGTGACATATCATGACATTAATCAATTGAACTCATCAGATTTTTTTTTTCAGATGAATTTACAAACACATCCAAATCAATTTAAAACTAGTCTTTCTCAAAGTGGTTGATAATGCCCCCTTGTGGGCAATGGAGACCTTCAGGAGGGCGATAGAAGTTTCAAAGAAAAGTGCATCTTAAAAACAGCAATTGCAATTATTATATATAACAAATGGTAAGTTAAAAATTTTGGGGAACACTCAACATTTTTTATCCTAAAAGTCGGCAGTGGGCAAAACAACTTTGTGAAACCAAGATTTAAACAACTGACAATGAGTCCACCACTGTGGTCTTGAGGTAGCATGCTGCCTTGTCACGCAGTGGACCAAGATTCAATCCCCAGTTGGGGCAAGTTTCCTGGATGAGGTTTTTTCAGGGTTTTTTCCTCACCTGTAAGATAAATGTCAGGAAACTTTAAGGCCCAAACGGTCCCCAAACACCATCTGGCCATCATTATCATCAATATCATATTTGCCTAATTAGCTTAAGTTTAGTTTAAGGCCTCTCCTGGCACATCATTACTACAATCATCAACTCTCATATCATCGGGGCAGCATAACCCAGCCTTCCAGGTGCCCCAAGCTCAGAAGTGGGTTACAAGTACGCCATGCCAGGAGAGAACACCAGAAATGTCGAAATGACAACCTGGGGCATTTGAAAAAAAAAAAATTGCCCAATTCTGTAAGTAGTCATGTAGTGGTCATTTTTTTAAACTGTGTGTACTTTTCAACGCTTTTTATATGGCTTTAACAATAAAAACATAAATGAAAGGCAGAAAATAAGTGACAAAAAAATGATTGATTAAAGAGAGAGGAAAAACTTTAGAATAACTCGTTCAAATGCATTTTTTTAAGTTCTACATAATAGCAGTGTACATGTGCAAAAATTTATGGAATGTTGCCAAATTCCCAGAGAAGGAGACTATTCTATGCCAGGGTACCATCCATGAAAAAGTAACTGCTAGCATCAAGTTGGCCAACATAATAACACATATTCTCGCTATAGCCATGTTTACTCACATATAAGGGGATTCTATCCCAGGAGTAGTAGGCAAGTGGTAGGGTAAGAAAATGAGCAAGTTAGTGTATACCAAATTAGTTCAGCATTTACTTGTTTATTAGCGTGCTTCTTGATAAGTTAGCTACATGGTCTGAGCTATGACTAATACATATTTTACATTGTAAATATGGTGATTTTAGATTACTTTGAGCTCAACTTCTTACTTTATTTTAAGGTATTTTTCAATTTTTTTTTTTTGGGAAAATCAACATACATATTTCTCTTAGGTAATTATTCATATACTGCAACAAAAATTGTGTGTTTTTCTGTTTTTTTATTTTGATTTATGTAGGTGGTACGGTGGCATAGTATCTCTGAAATAGATGTCCTACTATTCTTTCATAACCTAACAAAATAAATTACATGCATATTATTTAATAAACTAATTAGAACCTAACAAAATGAAATGAGTGGAAAAACTTTAGCATTATACATTCACTTACTCAATGAAATCTTAAAAAGTTCTACAGAATCGTAGTCCTTAATGTAACTTCTACCACGTCACATGATATATATGTAAAATCGATGTGACCAACCATCACAATAATTTACCAAACATTTTCATAAAAATGCTTACTTACTTACTCACTGGCACTATCGAACCCGTAGGTTCATGGCCGCACGGACATAAGCTCTCCATACATCCCTATCCTGAGCTAATGCTTTCCAATCATTCCCTGTATAATCTACTTCCCTCAAATCATAGTTAATGTTATTCTCCCACCTCATTCTTGGTCTACCAACTGGGCGTTTTCCCTCTGGCTTTCCTACAAGAAGTTTCCATGCAAGTCTTTCATTCCCCATACGTGCAACATGTCCTGCTCATCGCAGTCTACGAGACTTAACTGTTCTTATTATATCTGGCTTCCTATAAAGACCTTTAAAAATGCTAACAAAATAAATTACATACATTAATAAACTATAAACAATCTGGTGTACACTAACTTGTCCCATTGAAACCCAACAAAATTAAGTTAATTTTATGAAATATGATTTGAAATTAATTGTTGGTTACACCGATTCCACAGATATGTCCTGTCATCTAGTGGAGGTTAGATTAAGGATTTGCACATGTGCACTGCAATTCTGTAGGGCTTCATTGAGAGATAAATAGCACAATTTGCATATGTATGTAAATATTTAATAATTGTAAAATATGTTTGGCATATTGTTGCAAAATATTTAAAATAGTATGAAATTATTTATTACAAATGGTAAAAGTATGCAGTGCAACAGTGGCATAATAATGTAGTATGGATAATCATAAAATGTCCTAATCTAAAGTTTAGCCAAAGTGTGTGAATATTCATTTCTTAAAATATGTTTTGGTATTAATTGCAAATGTTGGCCATTACAATTTCACAGATACGTCCTGCCATCTGACGTCAATATTATAAGCATTCGTGAATGCACACTACAATTCTGTAGAACTATCAACCATTGCATGCTAAAACCTACCTTGAAATTTCTCCCAGAGAAGCATTGTGATGTACCAAAGTCGTGCCTAAAAAATTATCTGCCGTTTTTAACTGCAAGGCACAGATATCGAAGCCAGAATGTAGCAATGGCAACCCACTGTACTGAGCAGATGGACACTCTGCTTGAGTAAAAGCAGAATGAACTGAGGGGGGGTCGGGTTGCAGACATCACAAGTTGTATTACTTCCCTAGAGTTAAAATGAGAGATTTGGTGCTAAATTTTAGTGTTTTGCAGTTAAAGGTGGCAAACATTTTTTGGACACGGCCTTGGTACATCTGAGCACTTCTCTGGAAGAAATTTCAAGGTAAGTTTAGAAAAAAATAATTGAGAGATACATGCAACAATTTGCATACCTAAATAAATATTTAATAATTGTAAAAAAATGTTTTAAGTGTTGTTGCAAAACGTTTAAATAGTACCCAATGTTAGTAAAGACGGAAAAAGTGCGTAGATCAACAGTATTGAGAATGTACAGAAAAAGAAGTAGGCCTATTCTAAAGTTGAGCCAAGAGGGAATTACCTTTAAAGCCGATAAAATACTGAGGAATGGTATAAATTCCAAGGTGTTTTGACCAAAAATAATGTAGTGCACAACATTTGGCACTATTAACTCTTGAACTCCGGATATATTATCAAAACTATCGAATTTATGTTTTTGTGGAATAAAATAGTGTGAACTATCTAAAATAATTCGCAACCAAATAATACAGGCTGTCGCGAATGCAATAATGAACCAAATATTTCTCTTCCTCATTCTAACTCAATTTACACATATTCTTCATAATTCAAATTATGTTTATATAAAGAATCGATTCACAATTACACTGAACCCATAATACATGTAAACGTAGGTGTAAAATGTAAATACACCAACGATCTTTTATTACGGATAAGTTAAAGAAGGCTGTGACATACTCACTGTGATTAGATGGTCCCGTTAAATACCAATCATAGACTAGAGAACCGAATACCAATACGGCCAAAATTATATTTCAGTCAATGCGAGGTTTTGTATATTATAGTATTATTCACGAATATACTTCTCTATTGTAGCATGTCATAAAAAAATAAAGATACTGCAATAATAAAGCAATTACTGAACAACTATGAATTTATAATACTGTAATTGTAATTAAACTCCAAACCCATTCTCTGATTTTTATTTCCACCTTAATGTTATAATGACCTTATTTGTGTTATGTATTTATAAGAAATACTTGTGGAATGTAATTTTGCAACAAATCTTACTGTGTCATTCATCTCTGAAACTTTTTTAGTCTAATATGTTTACACAATTAATTTTAGTCTAGTTTACATTTTATCGTGATTTGTTGAAAAATGCATAATTAACTCACTGGCACTATCGAACCCGGAGATTTATGGCCGCGCGGACATAAGCTCTCCATACATCCCTATCCTGAGCTAATGTTTTCCAATCATCCCCTCTACTTCCCTCAAACTATATTTAATGTTATTCTCCCACCTCATTCTTAGTCTACCTGTAATAGTCTCTGTAATGCATAATAGCACGCATTTCCAGAATTGAACCTATGTTTAATTTCCTTGTTCGTCTCATTCCTATTTGTGATTATTGTTCCTAGGTATTTGAATTTTGCCAACTCTTCAAAATTTCCTTCATTTGTCATTAGCTGTCCATTTCCATTAGGCCTATATAATGTATTTCTATGTTTGACCATATATTTAGTTTTATTGATATTTACTTCCAGTCCTAATTTCTTAGTGTTACTCAGTAGTGTGTACGTGTTGGCCTTTAGTATCTCCTCGCTATCGCCCAATAGTACTACATCATCAGCATAAACTAACAGCTTATTAATACCATTGAGTTGTAGGTCTTCTTCATCCTCTAAAAGATTTCATGGCACGCTCTAGTACAAAATTAAATAGTAGAGGAGATAGTGCATCTCCTTGCTTCAATCCATTGTAGATTTCAAAAGTATCCGAAAACTGTTTGCCTACATGCACCCAACTCTTTGTGCCATTTAGACATATTCGTATAAGTCTAACTAACTTTTTAGGAATTCCGAACTCCAACAGGATACTATATAACTTCTCCCTCTTAACTGAATCATATGCCTTTTTGAAGTCTACGTAGAGTTGATTTCTAAAACCTGTCTTAAACTAAAAATCTGATCTGTTGTAGACCTGTTTCTTCTAAATCCACATTATGATCTCCTAGAATGCCATTAATATAAGGAGTAAGTCTGCTTACTCATATATTTGTTAGAATTTTATACAAAGTTGAAAGTAATGAGATGCCCCTGTACTTGTTGCAATCAGTTTTATCTCCTTTATTATAAATAAAATTGGTACGATAATCGATTCTTTCCATACATCTGTAAGAGTTTGTTTATCCCAAATCATATTAAGCACCTGGTGTATCTTGTCCATAAATTTTTCTCCCCCTGGTATTATCAGTTCTGCTGGGATCTCATCTGAACCTGATGCTTTATACAGCTTCAATTTTTCTATCACCATTTCAACCTTTAATTCACTTGGTTCTGCGATTAGTATTTCTGCTGTCTGTAAATTATCCTCTTCAATATCCTGTTCTGTATGTACATTTAATAGCTGATTAAAGTAACTTTTCCATTTATTTATTCAATGACACCTATTATTTACGGGACTTTCCATAAATCCTAAAAGATTAAAAATCCTGGAATCTGCAATCATATACTTATTTTCATTCCTAATTATGTTTGTTCTAGCCTGAAACCCTTCCTTCTCTATCGTAATTCCCTGGTAGAGAAGAAAGGGTTTCAGAATACATAAGGAAATTTTTCACTCGAGTACGCATAGTGTCGGGAATTGCTGTAGCGGTTTAAAACATCGAATTTCTTTAATTTCCTTCATAATATTTACACAAATTTTCTAATTTCACACCAACATAATTTGCCGCTAAGAGTCCCTTTTACAATTTTTAACTTATAACTTAGTCAAGTGGCGTTGCTAGATTCTGAAAACTAGGGGTGCGGAAAGGATGCAAGGTCAAAAATATGGGGTGCAGCAAAACAGTGAAAATATAGTCTAAATAAATATCCTCCACTCGTGTCCAACTCAGGGTCGGGTCGATGGCCACGTCGTTAAACAGCACGTTAGTCAAGTAAAAGTATGTCCTGTAGTGGATTAATGCCACGGATGTTTTATGAAAGACACTTATACATTGTAATATCTTATGTAAAAACGTTTGAGGTTCCGTTTTCTGTCTCCGGCTGTTTTGTTATTTCAGTTTACCCTTCCTTCATATTGGCATAGGAGAGGAACATGGAATGTTTGGCAGTCGAGCACTTGGCGGATCCGGCCGACCCCGAAATGGTGGTTCTGCAACTACAGATTCCTAGAGAGCGGTTGATCGGGATTGCGATCCGGCAATCCATGTTATGGTATCGTCACCCTGTTTTTCACCTGGAACACCGCGGAGTTCGACTATGGCGGCTGTATCATCTGCATGATTTGATTATTTACAGCGCCGGGATGGTCGACGAAGAAGCGAGTGCGGTGATAGTGATTTTGGGGACGATGAAATTGGTGATGAAGTTTTCCGCTCGGAATCTGGTAGTGTTACCGTGCCCTCCCAACGTGGGATTCGCTATCTAGTATCTTCGTAACACCGTTATAGTGACTTAAGTCTATGACTTCGTGGACTTTCTTTCTTTGTTTAGAAGTTTATGGACTGTTTTATTTTTCCCGGAGGGCGCGAGGAGGAGATATTGAACCGAAAGTGCGTTTTTCGGCTCATTACTGCAGCGTCGTTATCCTCCCTAGACTGTAAGATTCATGAACTATGCCAATATTCCTTTCTCTATGCATCTACCCCCACTCTCCCTCTTTACCTCTCCTGGTGCGCTGTGCCTACGGCGCATCTCCCCTCTACCTCGGAACCTTCAAATACGTTATGCACAGCGAGAACGTTATCATTCAATCATTCAGTCATCTATCCATTCCGAGATGGGATCGAACTTTTAAGTGGACAATGTCGTCTGGAGCCGCGAAGTGGCGGAGTTTGTTTGTCCTGAAGACCGGAGAAGAAGCCACCCTGGCTTGGACTCTAGCATGAGTGTGGTATGATGTGGTTTTTTGTCCTGTAGAAGTATTATCGTTTATTTATTCACTTTATATTTCTTTGAGTGATCAAATGTTTATCTTGGTTATGTTTTTACTTCAGACTACTTGTTTACATTAAATATCATTTTTATAGTTAATGTTCAAACTGATTTATGTGCACGTAGCTGTTTGGTATTCCTATTCGGAAACTCACTCAGTTAGGAGATCATTCCAGCTCCCTTTATTTTTCTGTCTAGCTTTCCTGATTGATTAATAATTATAGTGAAACACTTATTTTAAGTCACTCTGTTGTTTTGAGAACTATTATGGATTTATGCTAAAACGCCTAGGAAAGAAAGATGAATCAATCCTTGCCTCCTATGGGCCCGGGGCAAGTAGTTTTGTGATTAATAACATTGGTGGTAATCAGATCTACGCTAATAGAAGCAACAGAAACAAAAGACGATCCGGCACAAATTATTGTATAATGACAGCCCCCACAAAATGTTGTGCAGAGCGTGGTTGATAAAACCCCCACACAATGTCTAGTTGAGCGTCTGTAAGAATCCATTTCGGTAGACATAAGCTTTAAACTCACTTTTTTATTGAGATGCCAAGTTTCTGCACCGAATGTTAGCGTGCTTCGAATTATGGATTTATAAATTTCTAATTTGGTATCTATTCTTATGTTCTTATCCCACAAAACTCCCGTTTAATAATGTTATTATCGATCTGCCTTTTTGAATTCTATATTTTATGTCATTTTCTTGGGGACATTTTGAGTTAATTTGATCCCTGAAGAAGTAATTCTTTTCCCATGTTGTGGCGATGTTTTGAAGTAGCTAACTCTCTTCATGCCTGATGTTGTAGTAACATTTTGAAGGATTGGTGTCCCAAAAAGAATTACGGGGTTTGATTTTCGGTAGAGCTGGATTCTCTTCTCAAGGTCGGAAGTTGGTACACTGTTATAGGAAAACACTTTAAAAATCACTAAAAAAATGTTTCTTGTAGAAATAATTACAAATTTATTCACTTTGTAGGTTCGCAGCAGATTAAGTAAATTTAAGTGGTATTATTGTTCACTATCAATTATAATAAATTCTTTCTTTTCTGGAATCAATTATTCTTGTATTAAATATTACATTTTATCTTGAGACCTCTTCTTGCTTCTATCTTTGTGGAAAGTTATATGCAGAATGATCAGTGTAATTCTTTTATAATTTTAAAGAACATTATTACATCACATGATGTTAATTTTAAATTCTATTGGTTAATAGTCCATTAAATATAAGGTTTAAATTTGATTTGTTAAATCAAAAAGTTAATCATTTTAACATCCAATCAGAGTTTAGTTTGCTTTTATTTAAAAATATGAAGTTAAGCAGGTGTTCTTATTACAGTTATAACAGAAAGCTTTATAATTTTGACAACAAAGACTTTAAACAATTTTTAAAAGCATTATTTAGAAAGACTGTTATGTAGTACAATTTCTGTAATTGTTACTGAGACATTTTTATTCAACAATGAATTATTAGATGTTTTTCTTTATTTAAGTTATATTTAAATATTAAATTATTAACTTAAACTTCCGTACTTATTATGATATTAAAATCCTGCTTTATCCCCAGTAATTACATTCTTCACATCAATTGATATATCCCATTATTATTATTGTTATTTTATTATTGTCCATCATCTATGAGCTATTATTATGATGGACTTGACATGTATAAACTAAATATTTTAAATTGAAGGTACTTTTTCCTCACTAATACGTAATAAATAAATAAACACGTAAATTTATGAAGCTCTATTATATTTTATTACATAAATTTATAGCATTATTATTAAAATGTGGTACTGCATGCACAATTAAATTTATACCGGTAGCTAAATAGTGTTACAGAGGCAGGAATATTACTTAAGATAGTGTAAAGTGAACGTAGATTATGTGGCAAGAATTAAATATTATAGGATGTATTTTGCAAAAATACAAATGATTAAAAAAAGTTGTCAGAGGATTTGAACCCTGGTTTTCACAGACATTTAATCTTGTTGTAAGTAGTTTAACCAACTACGCTATTTGAACGTCTGATATGAGTTGCCGTGTTTACTTTTACACTATGAACAAGAGTTGAACTTTATTTAAAATGTCGCAATTTGAGTAATATTGCATTTGTCCAACGCTCTTAAATATCTAGAAACATGTCTCCTTCACTGTTCTTTAACTATTTAAGACCATTGAAACAAAATACAACGTATTTAAAACGTTACCTCGTGAACCTCAGCTATGGCTTTTCGAGTATGTGCAGTGGCCATGCAGCTCATTCTTTTTGTCGCTAAGTGTATGTCACAGAGCACTCGAATGAGTTTACGTAACATAGAGAACGAATAGAATGGCCTCTCTGCGTTAAATTTTGGAAGCAATTTCATACCACTGCACCATCTGAAGATGACGATACTACTTGAGTCTGGCTACAGTGGATCAATCGCTAGAAAAGTACCCTATCCTTACCCATTCATTTAAAAATAAAATTTAAATCTAAATAAAAGCAATGCTACTTTGTGAACAATTTTAGCATAATGATCTTGAAGAAGATTTTCGGGCTGTAGGCCGTGGTCGTGAGGCTTGTAGTTCCCCGACGTTTCGCCAGAAACAACCCTTGAGGATGACACGCAGTCTTTGGCGAAACGCCAGGAACCACAAGCCTCACGACCATGGCCTACAGCCCGAAAATCTTCAAGATCATAGCAACTCTGGCCGTGAAAGTCTATGTGAATTTTAGCATGTTTTATTCTTACTCTCTTCAGAAGAAATTTACAAGAACTTTGCCAACTTTTCAGATATCTTTAACTATAAATTATTTTCAATTTATTTTTTTTTAAATTCATCAATTAGTAAGTTGACACAATTTCGTAAGTATTTATTAAAAACCATTCCATTTTTAGATGAACATAATGAATGTGGGAAATCGCTTTTATTAGAAAGTAATTGGAAATGTTAGACCTATACAACAAAAATATTGGCAAAATTTTTGTAATAACTTTCTTAAGTAAAAATAAAAAATTGTTTACAAAGTAACACTTCTTGTGTTATTTCCATTAAGAAATATCAAACAGGATCTGGATAATGGATATGTTAAGGTAACACCATTTGACGAGCCTGGTCTAATGAGCCTAATATGCTATTTGTTTTCGTGTTTTGAGAACCGAAACCATAAAGTAATTTAAGCACAAGTTTTTAAATGTTCTTAAAATGAAAATTTAAAAATACCTTAGGTTTATAAGAATGTAGCAAAAAGAAATTCAAATTAAAACTTATGCATCATTTCACTATTCTGAACTACTCATATGTGAATGCGCGCACATCAACTCTATTTAGTAACCAGACTAGTCTTGATTAGTTTGTTTGCTTTTAAAAATGAAATAACATGATTCATTTATTGCCTTGTATTAAAGTTAATTATACATTTTATAGTTACTGCAGGATGTACATTATTCAAGATGAACAGAATTTTCTCAATAAAACTTAAGTCACATACATAGTTAAAGATTCAATATTTCAACAATAAATCTAATTACTTTATATGTAATTTTATAAGGCTATTTCACATTTATTTACTAGCTTCCTATTACCCCAAGCCCTATAATGGGATCACCTACCTTTACATTTAGAAAATCTAATAGTTCGTTACAGAAGAAATTATATATATATTCTCCAAGGTGCAACAAGCTGAGAATGCCCTTGGCCTACCAGCTAGCTGCTGGCCCAATATCCACCTGCAAGAAGAATCCAAATTGTTTGACATTTTAGGCTTACACATCTATTTAAGCCTAACACAAATGCCTACCTTCATTACTATCAGGAAATCGCTGAATAGTTGAATATTAGGCCAAATTATTGTTGTTAAAATTGACACCATTTGATACCAAGGGGACGAAGATCTCTGGGCCGTCCTAAGAAACAATAAAGGGAAAATTTTCTATAGGATCGTAACAGGCCTTGGCCTAATACTTGGAAGGAGGAAGAAGAAGAAAATTGACGGAACAGTTTTGTTCTCTAATTAATTACCAACACTTCATATTAAGATTTTTTTGCACATGTTATATAAATGTTATAGACATAGAAAGTTCTGAACGAGGTAGAAGTAAGGATGAATTCAAATTTACATGACACAATATTAACATAATTTTAAAATTTGTAATTTAAAATATTTCCTATAATAGTTCAATTAAAAATTTGTTTTTAATAAAACATAACCACTTTTCTGCATAGTCTATAATGTACTAGTATGTTCTTGCAATACACTTGTAGATATTCTTGAAGGGCAACTTCTTTACACCTACTGCAGAGCTTGAAAAAAAATAAATAAAAAATAAATATATACATACATGTATGAACAGACAGGTGAAAGGAGAAGACTCCATAACAATGAACTACATGGTCTTTATAGGAAGCTAGATATAATAAGAACAGTTAAGTCTCGTAGACTGGAATGGGCAGGACATGTTGTGCATATGGGAAATGAAAGACGTGCATGGAAGCTTCTTGTAGGAAAACCAGAGGGAAAACGCCCAGTTGGTAGACCAAGAATGAGGTGGGAGGACAACATTAACTATGATTTGAGAGAAGTAGATTATACAGGGAATGATTGGAAAGCATTAGCTCAGGATAGGGATGTATGGAGAGCTTATGTGCGCGCGGCCATGAACCTACAGGTTCGATAGTGCCAGTAAGTATGTATTTATATATATACATATGCAGTGAGTTTCACTCGACCTGTGGGCGATAGTGGGAAAAGTGACTGCAAGCATTGAGTCATCAACTGACACTGCCCACGCAGTGTCTATGCTAGTGGCCGCAAGTCGAGTGAAACTCACTGTATATATAATATTTGTCTATGTCCTTCACAATGAAGGTACTCCCAACTCTTATATATATATATATATATATATATATATATATATATATTGACGATCTAGGATCATACTATTCTAAGTAAGTGTTTTATTTAGAATTCTAGTTATGTCAATGTCCCATATCTATGGGCATTGAAAAAAAAAAAAAAAGAATTTCATACTCTAATTTTCCAAAAGTGTTACTAATCAAAATATTGAATTCGTGATTTATTATCAAATGGCTATGGAAATGTAACATTCACAATAAGAATTGTAAAGAAATGGATTTCACACAATATGATCCTGAGCCATTGTATATGTATTATGTACATGCATACACTTACATATTTTTAAGCTTTTTTTTTTTGTAATATTTCACAAGCAGTCAAGATTTGCATTGAAAATTTAAATTACAATACCTGAAAATACTTGACTTAAAAGAACGGAATACTAATACCATAAATAAACTAACAATAATGATTACACTGTCTTCATTATTACCATTCAGTGTTTATTTTCTTTTTTAAGTTTAAGTCTTCAATATTGGAATGTTTCTCCTCTGGTTGGCAACGGGCATTCTAATATGCTGTGTGTTGGCAATTCGTATGATTCGAAATTATATCCACTTTTATCTGTTGGCACATGTGTATGGATCTACTTAGGCCGGTATTCTTGAAACCAACTCTCCTCTCCCCCACCTCTCTCACTTCCGTAAGTTGAGTCTGACCACGAGAGTGAGAGATGGTTTTCTTGAAACTATCTTATCCGATCTTATCTCTATCTCAGGCGAGATGGAAAAATGCGTATGTTGGCAATGATTTCCCAAAATGCAATGTGGAAAAATCGTGCAGTTACCGGAATTTTTTCGTGTCGTCTGCACTTTTCTGTATACTCTGTTGATGTAAGTATCTATTTTTTCTGTGTGTAAGCATTAATAATACTTAATATTATTAATTTAGTGATGTTCCAATTAATATTTTGAAATATTTAGTTCAATATCAGTATTGTGATCATTGTTACTTTGTTGCATTATAAAATAATTTTATTATATTTTATAATATTTGGGTTAATGATCATAGCGTCACGCATTGTAAGAAATTGTAGTATGTAACCAATGTTGAAAGCCTTGAATTATTATAATGTATTGTTAAATTTTGTCTGTTACTTAAGTATATTAAAAATTCATTATATATTTTTTATACATTATATTGTTTAGTAGTTCTTATTAGGATGACGGCACCTGCCGAAGGTATATATTTTAACATATTACTTTATAGTTTCTTATAGCCCACCATGTGCTATGATAACTTTCTAATGCCAAACTAAACTCTGATTTCTTTTTTTATTTTTCTAGTAAATAGAGTTTTTTTTTTTAAATTTAGGTTATAGAGGCTATCGTGTTTTTGGCAAACTCCCTGTGTTTTCCACGCATTTAAAAAAAATATATTTACTTTGAATTAAAGTATCTGAGTCAAGTTAATTAATTTTTTTAAATTTCCAGCTCTTTTGATAATAACGAGAATAATGGAATTTGGTAATATTAGGTCTCCACCTATGACAAAATTTGAAAAAGAATATTTGATAGAGCTAGTCAATAAATATAAACATAAGGTGGAGAATATGCAAACTGATGCAGTCAGTACCCGAGAAAAAAATAAAGGGTGGGAAGACATTAGCAGAGAGTTTTGTTCAATGCAAAACGTGACAAAGCAGAGTGGGGAGCAGCTGAAGAAATGTTGGAGCAATTTGAAGCAACGCTCCAGGCAGGCAAAAAATAAACAATGGAGATACGCCAAAGGAACTGGTGGTGGTTGTCCAAGTTCTCCACCTGATCCATTGTTTGAGAAGGTGGACGCTGTTGTGCCCCACATTAACAAAAGATATTCAAGCATTTACGACGATGATGGTTATGGGGCAAAAACTATTTGCAGTGGAGCAGAACAAAGCGAAAGACGGGAATACTGCCGACTTAGCATTTGACAGCATTTTGACACATAAAAGTGAGTAAGGCATGGCCAAAACGAGAGACAAGAGTTGGTTTCAAGAATACTCTCGACGTCATAGAAAGGCAGAGCCACTCACTTCGAGAGGAGAGTTCTTTCTTCAAGAATACCGGCCTAAGACTTGGAATTTTTTTGGCTCAACTTTAGATTACCTTACCCTTCAGTTTCCATAGTATATTCTTTTAATACCGTTGCTCTAAGTACTTCTTCTGCCTTTACTAACATTTCATAATATTTTAAACATTTGCAACAATACTTATAACTTTTTTTTTACAATTATTAAATATTTATCTATGTATGCAATGATTTCTTCGAAGTTACGCAGATTTGCTGTGCATATGCACGAATGCTTAAATGAACTTCTACTAAATGGTGGAGATATCTACGAAATTGAAATAAAACCCACATTGAAAAATATACTTTAAAAAATGGATGTTCACTCATTTCATTTTATTAGGTTCCGATGCTAAAAAGTTAGTGAACACTTAATTAAATAATATGCATGTAAATTGTTTAGTTAGGTTAGGAAAAGGAATTTATTGCAAAGGTTGGTCATATCGATTTCACATCTACGTGGTTCCATCTAGCAATACAACTCTATAAACTTTTTATAAATGTTTGTACATGTGCACTATTATTCTACAGGACTTAAAAATTATTAGGAAAGGTTTTTGTCACATAATGGAAAATTTATCCCTAAATTTCTGTTATCTTTTAAGATTAATTTTTAGACTTACGGTGTTCTGAATAATGCTATCTCACTTTCATAACTTAATCTAATAAGAAACACCAAACAAAAAGAATAAAACTTCAAAGTTAGTAAAATGAAGGTAGCAGCATTAGATCCATTCCAAATACCTCAAATTTACTTATCTAAAATTGTATACATGTGTAGACTTCCCAATCACTGTGATACGAAAATACACACATAGGATTTGATCTTTACAGCCTCGTTTATTCTGTGAAAGAAATAGTGATATACTACAGGCTAAGAAATAAAAATGAATGAGGTGGGCCTATAAACAAGTTTTGGCCTTTTTTTAAAAGAGGTATTCTAATGTCATTATGCAAACAAAATATACGGCATGCCGATTTACATAATTCACAGTTAGGCCTATTATTTGAAAACACAATTTTCAGAAGTAAAAATTTTTGAGAAAGATGATACCGTATGTAATCATTCATCTACCTTCCATTAGCTGTATTTTCCAACTTCACTTTATCCTTCGGATTGTAGATAATTAATTTAACAATTAACTTCGATGGGATCAATAATATTATATTACATTCAACCTGAAACTTCTCTTCGTACAGTACATAACTAATCCACCGTTGATTTATTTAAATTTATTCGATTTTACAACTCTATTTATTTGTACGATTTGTACCATAGAGAACCGAATAGAGCGCCCTCTCTGTGTTAAATTTTGGACGCAATTTCATACCGCTGCGCCATCTGAAGATGACCACGGTACTACTTGAGCATAGCCACGGTGGCTCAATCGCAATAAAAGTACCCTATCCTTACCCATTCTTTTAAAAATAAAATTTAAAGCTAAACACAAGCTACTTTGTGGACAATTTTAGCATATTTTATTGTTACTCTCTTCAAAAGAAAATTACAAGAACTTTGCCAACTTTTCAGATGTCTTTAACTATAAATTATTTTAATTTTTTTTTTTTAATTCATCAATTAGTAAGTTGACTAAAATGATTTACACAATTTCATATTTATTAAAAACCATTCCACTTTTAGATGAACATAATGAATATGGGAAATCGCTATTTATTAGAAAATAATTGGAAATGTTAGACCTATACAACAAAAATATTGGCAAAATGTTTGTAATAATTTTCTTAAGTAAAAATAAAAAATGCAAAATTGTTTACAAAGTAACATTTCTTGTGTTATTTCCATTAAGAAATATCAAACAGGATCTGGATAATGGATATGCTAAGGCAGCACCATTTGACGAGCCTGGTCTAATGAGTCTAATATGCTATTTGTTTTTTAAGAACTGAAACCATAAAGTAATTTAAGCACAAGTTTTTAAATGTTCTTAAAATGAAAATTCAAAAATACCTTGGGTTTGTAAGAATGTAGCAAAAAGAAATTCTATGCATCATTTCTCTATTCTGAACTACTCATATGTGAATGCACGCATATCAACTCTATTTAGTAACCAGACTTGTCTTGATTAGTTTGCTTTTAAAAATGAAATAACATGATTCATTTATTGCCTTGTATTAAAATTAATATTTTTAAAAAATTATACATTTTATAGTTACTGCAGGACGATTTGTACGTCATACGTCTACGATCGATAAAATAGCGACCATAGAGATAGCGACGGTGGCGCAGCCCACGACACTACGTGGGTAAAAAAATTGCGTCCAAATCTCCCTATGATGATTCAGGTACCCTGTGAGAGTACGTAACATAGAGAACGTAACGTATTCAAGGTGCCGTGAGCCCGTTCTCTATTTCATTCTCTATGGTGAATACCGCGATTGCATCATTCTGGAACGTGAAACTTGGTTTTGGATTATAGGCTACTTTACTGAAGTGTAGTATATTGTGTAGTATTTATTCTAGAGTATTAAAGTATAATAAAGTCGTAATTTTTTCCAAAACTTTAAATGTATATTTATACGTAATGAGAAATTGGCTGTGGTCCAGAAATGGGTGCACACAATTTTACACTTACATTCTTATGCCACTGATGCACTAAATACTTTTCAACCATTTATAATAACGTTTCGTACTATTTTAAACATTTTGGAACCATTTTATAAACATTTCTTACGATTTTAAAATATTTATAAATTACGCGGAAATGCTTCATGTAACATCCGCTAGGTGGCTCTCAAATCGGAGTTACCAACATTTGAAAATAATTTCGGACCATTTGTAGTGTTAGGCCGGGCGCCCACTAAGATGATCTTGATATGATAGTGATGCACACTGATCCAAGATGGACTATTACAGCAAAGTGACTTGATGCTCACTGGACTGATTCATAGTACATGTCGGAGGACGAGGATGTTCTCGATCTACACTGCTCAAAAAAAAATTGGGGATATTGTAGAATAACCTATTAATACTATGTTTTTAGGAACTGTATTAGATGCAATCACTTTTTATTACTCTAAAAGAATCTCAACAAGAGTTTGAAATCATTACGTAACCTCTGTATCACACCAGATGTCAAAGAGATCATGATTAGGAATATGGCAAACAAACAAAGCAACATTAACATGGGTGAAAATGTTTTTTCAGTATGGTGTATGGTCTCCTCGAACGGCCAGCACTGCCTCACACCTGTATGGCATTGATGCAATGAGGTTAGCAATGAGTTCTTGGGGGATACGTGGCCACTCTTCCATAAGAGCAATGTGCAGCTCTGGAACAGTTGTGGGAGGTGCTGGTCTGCCTGCAATGCACCTGCCTAATGCATCCCACACATGCTCAATCGGATTTAAGTCCGGGAAGGAAGCTGGCCATTGCATATGCTCGATACCCTCCACTTCCAGCATGTTGTCCACCAATCCAGTTCTGTGGGGTCGTGCATTATCGTCCATAAAAAGAAAATCACCTATGGCATCAGCTTAAGGCACGACAAAAGGTCGGAGAATCTCATCTCTATACTTTACCGCAGTCAAAGTACCACCTTGGATAACGTAGAGGTCCGTACGTCCACCACTACTGACTCCTGCCTACACCATCAATCCACCGCCACCATATGGGGATCTTTCACGTACAAAAGCTGGATTGTTTCGTGTCCCGTTTTCTCTCCAGATGAATACACACCGACTATCACATTCCATGTTGAATCGCGACTCATCAGAAAAAAGAACTGATCTCCATTCAGCATGCCTCCACCCACGATGCTCCTCCGCCCAGTTTCTGCGATCTCTATGGTGTTGTGGAGTTAACCTGGTACACACCATGGGCCTACGGGCATAGAGACCACTTCCATGCAGTCGATTAGGGACAGTTTGAGTTGACACCCTGCATCCTGTTGCTGTTTGAAGTGTATTTCGCAGTTGAGTTGCATTCTGCTGTCTATTCCGACGGGATGTTAACAAGAGGTAACGGTCATCCCTTGCTGTTGTTGCCCTTGGTCGACCTTGTCCGGCTCTTCTGTGAACAGTATGTTCTTTGAAAATGATTCCAAAGACTGGAAATCACACTTTGAGACACCCCAATGGCTTGTGCCACCTCTTGTTGTGTCTGTCCAGCTTCCATCCTTCCTATGGCCCTCCAAGCCATTGGTTCAGGTAAATCACGTCGAGGCATCACTGTCCCTAAGGCAAGTCATTCACTAACTGAAAACTGGACTGGATTTAAAAACAGCAACAAAACATTCACCCCCACACCACCCTTTCACATCAACAGTACAGACACTGCCCTCTGGTGTGGTACCGAGGTTACGTAACAACTTCAAACTCTTATTTACATTATCTTGGAGTAATAGAAAGTGATTGCATCTAATACTATTCCAAAAAACATAGTCTTAATAGGTTATTCTACAATATCCCCTAATTTTTTTGAGCAGTGTAGTTTATTTAGCTAATATCAATTATTACAACAGAAGACGTAAAAGGCGATTCTGGGTACATCCTTTTTGGCTTGCTAATCTAGAAGAAAGTGGTGCTTTTAATGTGTTCAAAGAATTAAATATGTATTAAATAACAATTGGAAGAAATATAAGATGTCAAAAAAAAAGTAATTTATTTATGAAGTTATTTAAATTAAAAAGAAATAATTAAAGAAAATGACCAGCTTCATGGGCTAGTGATCAGCGTTTCTGACTACAGTTCATGAGGTCCCAGGTTCGATTCCTGGTCAAGCCTTAGGAATTTTTCATAAAGGGAATTATTCCTGTGGTTGCCCATGGTCTAGAATTCAGGTTAAGAACTCTCCTGGTGCTTCATTGTCATTTATCACCCTTCATATCATCAGAGTAACGTAACTCCGCTTTCCAGGTGCCCCAACCTAAGAAATGGATTATAATTCTGCCAAAGGCAGGGAAGAAAGCCACAAATGTCATAAGAGACAACCTGGTGCCATTAGACAAAGAAAATAGATAAATGAAGGAGTCTGTAATTACTGTTTGCATATTTGTAAATTCTCAATTACATAAATTCGTATGCAACGTCACATTTGCTTTCCTACGATCATTTGTTCGGAAATTCACTTGTTACTTTTATATTTATTTATTTATTGCGGGCAAGTGTGTAAAGAGTTTGACATAAGTTAAAAATACTTCAATATTTTCATAATTGAGCTGTTATTGTAATCTATTTTGTGAATTGTGGGCTTGACAGAAAATAAATTATTATGACATTAAAAAATGTTCGGAAATTCAATTGTTAATTTTAATTTTTATGATTTTTAATAATATAATATTCATTATTTACCAGTTTCCGACAATTCCTTGGCAATCCTATGCCATGCCTGATCTTGAACATTTCTGTTACTGTATTGGTTCAATGTAGTATCATAAAGACAAGGATATTCTTTAATAAGTTCAACAAATGTTATATTGAAATCAGGATCGTCAATCATCTTCACACTTTTATACGAGCAACTCACAACTGACACAACAAAAAGTGGAGCATGCAGCACTTTAAGTGACACAACACAAACAGTTGGTGTCAAGTTGCTGTCGTATCAGATGAATGGGCTTCTTACAATTCGATATTACGGGTTATAAAGAAACATACATGCTAGCAACAAGCAAAGCAACAAATCCGTGTCTTGTTGCTGTCGCCTGTCGTTCCAGTGGGCGCCCTGCCTTAGTGTACGTAAAATTAGTTTATAGTTTATTAAAATGATATTCGTGTAAAATATTTTGTTAGGTTAGGAAATGGGAAGTTGGTTTACGTCCATTTTATTAGCATTTGGGAATAAATAATATGCATGTAAATTGTTTTCTTAAGTTAGGAAATGGCAAGTTAGTTTACGTCCATTTTTTTTAGCATTTGGGAATTTATTTTCAAAGTTGGTGACGCTGACTTTATTAGAGCCATATACCGGAAGCTACATTAACCATGACAGTAACTCGCGCACGCGATTCCGTGGAACTTAGAAGAATTCGTGTGTACCCATTTCTGGACTTTTTCCGAGAAATTTAATATTTATAATATGATTGGTTATTTAGAATGTTTCTATCTCAGGTTGTATTTTTCATATAATTATATGCAGCACTTTGAGGTGGAATGAAAAAAGAACCGGGATGGTTTTCCCTATTGAATTTATAAATGTAATTATGAAAATATATCCTGAGATGTACACCCAGATTTCTTTAATTGATTACAAATATATTGCAGCAGTTTCACCGGTAAATTAAAACAGATATTAGATAAAATAACAGTTTGTTATTGAAGCATAGATAAAACCATTTTTTGCCCAATTCCAGTGGTTGAACTAGAACAAAACTACATCCCCTCAGCATTAGCAATTTTTGTGTTCATTTACTGTAAATATTTAACCCGTCAGTTAAATGGGACAGATTCTCACATCTACGGTTGAACTGTTGTTTCATCTACCATCATGGGCATAGCCAGAAGTGGATTAAGAGGGGTGCAATTTTTTTTTTTTGAACTGTATACATTCCGGGTACAAACGAACGAATCAAAAGTACAAAATACTACCTTTATTTTTTATAATTAACCTTAATATATACACCCAGATTTCTTTAATTGATTACAAATATATTGCAGCAGTTTCACCGGTAAATTAAAACAGATATTAGATAAAATAACAGTTTGTTATTGAAGCATAGATAAAACCATTTTTTGCCCAATTCCAGTGGTTGAACTAGAACAAAACTACATCTCCTCAGCATTAGCAATTTTTGTGTTCATTTACTGTAAATATTTAACCCGTCAGTTAAATGGGACAGATTCTCACATCTACGGTTGAACTGTTGTTTCATCTACCATCATGGGCATAGCCAGAAGTGGATTAAGAGGGGTGCAATTTTTTTTTTTTGAACTGTATACATTCCGGGTACAAACGAACGAATCAAAAGTACAAAATACTACCTTTATTTTTTATAATTAACCTTAATATATTTCGGAAGAAAACCACAGTGCCATTGAAGAGGAAATATGAAGAATCCATCCATAGTAGAGGACCTGTGACAATACAATAATTTCATATTTATTTTCTAAAATCCTGGCCATAATCATCGGAAAATCAAAAAAAGTGTTTTTGTATCAATGTAACGGAATCTTTCAACGCGATTTTCACCCACTTAGAAACATTGGATCGACTTGAAACTTTGTATACGTGTAGAGGACCCGTGACAATACAATAATTTTATATTTTGTTTCTAAAATCATGGCCAGAATCATCCGAAAATCAAAAAAATGAAAACTGGTATAATAGGTTGCGGACTTGTCGAGTTTTTAGTCAATCGTTGTAAGAGCTCAGTTGGTAGAGCAGGGTATATAATTTCAGTAATCCATATGTCGCTGGTTCAAATCCGGCTGGGAGGATTTTTTTATATAAGAGTATTACTTTTAGCTCATATTACAATAGTATCGAATTTAAAGATATTTACATTTTTATCTTATTCTGTAAAATATTAAAATTAAAAAATAAAAAATAAATAATAGTTTTAAAAAACTAAAAGAACACGCTTTATTATAAAACTAAAAAATGAAAAATAATTCTAATTTCCAATACGCTTGGGATAAAATAAAGTGGTCATCAAAAAAATCATCTCCAACACATCTAGAATAAAATTAGAGTTAGCAACAAAAAGAAAATAATTTTACCATCAAAAGCGTGGGGTGCTTTTTATGATTTTTACATTTTCTTCTTAAAGAGCTTACTTTTACCAATATCTGTTTATTATCAAATATATTAATTGATATAGAGCACCCCATGCTTTTGATGGTAAAATTATTTTCTTTTTGATGATAACTCTAATTTTATTCTAGATGTGTTGGAGATGATTTTTTTTGTTGACCACTTTATTTTATCCCAAGCGTATTGGAAATTAGAATTATTTTTCATTTTTAGTTTTCTAATAAAGCGTGTTCTTTTAGTTTTTTAAAACTATTATTTATTGTTCTATGAAGTTATTTTGTTAAGTGCAGTGTTTATGTTATGCAAGTTAACGGTGGTAATTTGAGTGACTAAATTCTAAACTATCCGGGAAAAACTGATATTAAAATGATACAACTTGTGTAGGTACTTACCAAATAATTTTCTTAGATCCATTTTTATGCATACACGCAGGAATACGCATACTTCAACATTAAAGCATGAATCTAGAACCTTCAAGTAATGAATATGTCAATTTGATAATTATTTGAGCCTATCAAAAGTACCAGAAAATACAAGACATAGGCATTGCGAACCTTTGACCAATCATGATAAGTGGGCATTGACCAATAGAAGGCTGTAAAAATGCATTCATTATAAACGTGTGTGCAGTCAATGAAGAGTCAAGGTCAGGCGAATTTCTACAAGCGTCTAGGCGTCGGAAACAAACTCAAGTACTCAGCTGAAATTCGAGAAATGAATGCTGCATTAGCCGTTTATAATAGAGGTCTAGAATTTTCTGGCGATGCTTATGTCCATTGGGACAGATACTTGATAAATCGATATAATTTTTTACATCTATTTTTAACTTGTACACCTACTTTCGGATAGAAGAAAATCTCATTCTATCTAGTGTTAATTGGTCAAAACCCACCTCGCTACGCCCATGTCTACCATTCTCACATCGTTATACAAGTGTTTCTGAATATGAGAACTCAGCCTCTACCCATCATAAATCATATTTGTAGTTTGTCGACTAAGCTACAACATCAAATTAATTTTCAATAAGCAACATGACAACAATAGAAATAAACTACAGGTCTATTGAAGACCGTAGCTGCTGCATTAGAATTTGGTGATAGGACTGGAGATTTATTATAGAATCTTGAAATGGGCACAGGAAGATATCAAAAATAGGCACCATGGAAGCTAGCACCATATTTAATTACGCACTTAAACACCACTTAAATGCAATAAATAATTATAAAATAATATATTAAATGCTATTTCAAGTTTTAGCAGTCTAAATTATCATTCTACACTACTTGTAAACAGACTGATAGTTTTATGAAACATGCTGCTGGTCTTATATAATCAGTGAAGATATCTAGTATTTTCAAGAGATGGCCGGCCAGTATACCACTGATCATCACTCGAACAGCCACAAAACTGATCCTCTTAGGAAACAGACCTGGGCTAATTATATTTGAAGAGAAAAATTATATGCTCAGACTTGGGCCTTTTGTGAAAGGTCCTGGTTTCAAACCCCAGTCCGAGCGTATAATTTTTCTCTTCAAATATAATTTATCCATCATTGAGATGTATGAAATGAATAATAAAAAAGATCTGGACACCACTTAAATGCAATAAATAATTATAAAATAGTATATTAAAAATATTTGGCCCCAGAATTTAATTATATTTAACTCATTTTACTCGTAAATATGAAAAAAAAAAAAAAAAGTGGGACTATTATCTGTCATGACCACTCTAGTTACAAGAGTTCTATGAACCAGCGATAACCACATTAATAACCAGCGATAAAACCACGGCTCTGTCAATAATAAATAATTTATGTCCGAATTTAACTGCATAAAACACAAACAAATGTACATATTTAACCGCGTAAAACAAAAAAAGGGCATTTTATGGGATTCACCTAGGTTAGAGTAATTTAATTAGGTTGGGTTAGCTTTTAGGTTCGTTACATTTTTAATGTGTTTAAATTCATAAAAAAATTACCTCTTCTATGGAAATTCAAA
The DNA here is from genome assembly GCA_030220185.1 of Diploptera punctata. Classification (NCBI taxonomy): domain Eukaryota; kingdom Metazoa; phylum Arthropoda; class Insecta; order Blattodea; family Blaberidae; genus Diploptera; species Diploptera punctata. Next base: position 1,706,302 of record JASPKZ010008895.1, on the reverse strand, counting down.
ATGGCCGACGGTTATAATGTAAAAACATTTCCACTCGTAAATTTCACATTACATTAACATACTTTCACGATGGTAACTTTCCGGGGATAAATGTTACAAATATCACTTAGTAATGGGATAAATTGCATTAAAAAAGTCTTCAGCTGCATAAGTAAATACCTGGTTATGTAAAACATTGTAAAACCTGAAAATAAAAATTTATTACAGGCCGTAAGAATGAAGCTGCGGACATAATGTAAATTGATTATGATAATTGATGACCAGATTGTATTTCATTCAAGGGATATGACATAAAGAAAATATTTTTAAATCAACACATTTATGAACTATAAATTAATAGTGCAAAGAAAGAATTTTTGGAATGGTGTTAATGATGCTAAGAAATAATAGGAGACTTTTAAGCCATTTAAAACAACTGGAATACCATCCTGCCACAACCCCCCCCCCCCCAACTTCAAGCACTGTATATGTCTGTACAATGTATTTGTAAAAAAAATCAATTAACCATGCTATGGTCTCTCCAATCTTCCTCCATTCTACCCTGTTCCTAGCAACTATCTTAGTCAGAGCGAATTAAAATAACACCCATTACTCTTGAGTTGTCCCATTTTTTTAGATAGTCGTCTTGCCAGTGTTCCAAGAAATAGAATTTGACATGCATCTTTGAGATAGGGGTGGAGTCCACTGTGTTGTAAGTGATGATAAAATTTGGTATTTGAAAAAAAAAACCTGCAATTTAATTGTTTTCACACTAAGGTTCTAGGTTTGCTTAGTTAATTATTTAAGTACAATTTTATCACCTACCTCATATTCTTCTGTTCTATCCTCAGTATTTTCACGACCATTGTTTTGTTGTCTTGAACTGCTTTCTGCTCCCTCTGTTGGTAGACTGAAGAACCTCGAAATCAAATCATTTTTCCCCTGGAATTTCAAAGTTCATTAATTTCTCATTTTAATTTTTAATGAACTTTGAAATTCCGGGGGGAAATGATTTGATTTTGAGGTTCTTCAGTCTACCAACAGAGGGCACAGGAAGTAGCTCTTCAAGACGACAAAACAATGGTTGTGAAAGTACTGAGGAAGGAAATAAAGAAGAAAGTTCTAAAACCGGTCTAAGAAGAAGAATAATATGAGGTAAGATTTTAAAATTTTACTTAAATAAATAATACCTCATAGTTTTAATTTCTAAAAAAAAAAGTAATTGCTTCATTAAATTGTTTATAATACATCATTTCTTATTATGTATAGTAGATTTGAGCTGTTATTCCTTTGTGTATACATTCTTTCATTAGTTTAATTTCAATTGTTTTTAATTTTATTTTATCATTAGACATTTTTATTATTATTCAGTTTGACCAGATAATTAATTATGTTAATTAAATAATACTAAAACTTGAAAGTTTTATATGATTTTCATATTTATTAAAATACATATATATATATATATATATATAATAACAACATTAATTTGTAATCATGATAAAATTCGTCTGAAGAAGGTACAAAGTACTAAAACAGCTGTTACGAATTTATATTTTAATAAATATGAAAATCATATAAAACTTTAAGTTTTATTTTTATTTAATCAACATAAAAATGGATTTTCTTCAAGTAAATGCCAAATCAATTGATTAGGTAATTAATTGTTTAGTATATACTGTAACATAATTATCTTTGTCCTGGTGAGTGGAAGAGAAGACCACATACCCTTATTTCCACCAGGCTAAACAAATCTATTTAGTCTTAGGCTTAAAGAAGCTGTAAAAAAACTCTCCCTAACTTTCAATATTCTTCTTTCTTGCTCCTGCATAAAATACACCTTAAATAGAAAAAGATATGCATTGTAGTCAATTGCCAAACTTTTACATGTTATAGGCCTACATATTTAATTACTATTTAAATATCTTCATTTATAGATTACCTGTATTCACAACTATGAATTCTCATGTTGAAAGTGAACAGTTGGTCCTCAAAGAGGAGAATCTTTTACCAATCACTGAATTGAAAATTGAACCACAGGTATGTTATATTTTTTTTCTTTTTAAGTCTGATACATTAGGAAGTCAGCCTAATTAAATGAGTTACATTTTTTTTACAGGATATCAAATGTGAGAATATTTTGGAATCAGAGGATTATAGTGAATTTTTTGAATACGTTGATATTAAACATGAAAATAAACAAAGCCTTACTTATGTTGCTTCAATTGAATCTATGTTAGAGGTAAGTGAATGTCATGGAAGTGAGAAAGAGACTCTTTCATATGTCTATTTATAAATATTTATTTTCTTTAAAATACTGTTGTCTTAGAAAACCTAACAAGTTATACAAGAGTATCAAAGTACTGCATGTATTACCGTATTTGCAATGCTTTTTTGGCTAGGCATTGCTTCATTTCTCATTTATATATTTACATAGGCAAAATATCTTACATGTGGAATGTCTATAGTCATTTTAATGGGAATGAACAGCACTTTCTTACATTAGGGGTAAAAACATTTAGTGTAAGCTCCTTACTCGCGGGGCATATGTTCTGCAAAAATGGCGCTAATACAGAAACCACGAATATGGAATGGTACTTTGTATGCGTATATAGGAGATATGTTTCAGGTTACAAAATTACATAAAAATTATCAAAATAAAATGAATTAATGAGAGATTTTGAACAATTTCTATTAATTATTACAGTCGGGCTTAGGCAAGGGCTTAAAGAACTTAGTAATTTTCTCCAGTTTTGCCGCTTGTATAAGATCTTTCAATTCAGATTGATATTCAGCTGTGAATTCAGAGATATAATTCCTTTTTTTGTCTTCGGATTTCTTGATGAATCGTACAGATGATTCGTTAACATTAAAACAGCATGATATAGGCACAAACAACTTGCCAACACATAAATGGTCAAGCATTTCTATTTTAACTTTAAGCGGCGATACTATTTTTTTCAGCTTTGGAACTAATTTTCTTTCCTTTTACTCGACATTATAAATTGGCAACAATGCTGAGGAGAGACATGTTATTCAATCAAAATTATTCGAACAAATGACAAGTTGAAACAATAAAACACTGATAGTGGTGAGAGTGCATTTATAACGGACATAGAGATGGTGGCTTTTAACAACGAATTTAGGCTTAGTGACAATAAGTTATGTTTTACTTTGATATTCATTTGTCCATTTGATTTGAATCATTCTTTGTAAAAGCGGCCTTGGCATGAGCCTGCAGTAAAAAAAGTTGCCAATGCGTTATAAAGGATACTAATCCTTCTAATATACTGACTGGATCCCAGAATAAAGAAATTTTTAACCGCGGATACAGGAACTGTGTTGTAATTTTTTAACCTGCGAATAAGAGAACTGCAAATAAGGAGCTTTCGCTGTATAGTAATAAGATCACTGCTGTGGTCTTGAGGTAGCATGCTGCCTTGTCATGAAGCGGGCCCAGGTTCGATTCCCAGTCAGGACAGGCTCCTGGGCAAGTTCTTTTTTGGGGTTTTTCCTCACCTGTAAGACAAATGTCAGGAAGCTTAGGGCCCAATGGTCCCCAAAAATCATCTGGCTATCTTCATCATCATCATTCTTCACCAGTGTGGAAAGCAACGGGAAGCTATCACACCTATAATTCCCTAGTAAAGCTGCAAAGCATAGCATTAAAATGCTATGATTGCAGTGAAAGACCTGCCCTCGGGTAAAATTACTATGGATGGATGGATATGGTAATAGGCTAATAACTTTCTGCAAGATTCTTAAAAAAACATTGGACTATAGATATTTTGCCATGTTACATAACCCATTTTCTTATATGAACTTTGAACTATGAGGGCGATTTGGAGACTTAAGTTCAGTTTTTTTTTTTTTTTCAGAAAACACTATTGTGAGAACATTTCTTGCATACCAGTGAAAAGTACACATTTCAATTATTTTTTAACATAATTTCCATTTTGATTGAAACATTTGTCATAAAGATTTACATGCTTCGAAATCCTTCTGCATAAAAATCTGTTGTCTGTGACTGTGACTGTAGCTACTCGATGCTTTTTTTGATCTCATCCTTTTGAAACTGTGAAATGGCAATTCTGTCTGACTACTTCATCCACTATTGCAACCATCATTCACAACTAATGGTCATCCACTTTGTTCATCATCATAGTGTATCCATCCCGAAATTCACGATCTGAACGTTGATCAACACCGCCACTCATAACGTCCTCATACATTGCAGTAATCTCATGATGAATTGCTGCTGCTATCTATTTTTCGCCCCACAGAAACCATATTACTCCTTGTATCTCACACTTTGTCGGAGCTTATACTGTTGCAGATATTTTAAACATCTGTCTTAATGTGAGAAAAGACCAAATGTAACCACACAATATATTGCCGACAGCATACTAAACTCAGCTATACAGCAAAACAAAGATGGCAATGCTATCACAACTCGTTTGCGTGACAAACAAGACTGAAATTTACTTTTGAAATCACCCTTGTTTTAGTGGCTTCCTCTTGGTAATAATTAAAGTTGTACAGGGTGTTAAATTTATAGAAATATTATGTTTCTTTTCCTTTTATATGTGATGTACATTTGTAAATAGAATTCAATATTTCACACTGCATGAATATTTTTAACAATAATATTCACAACAAAAATATGTATTTATCACACTGATATTACTATAATTACAATTGAGTTAATGTAATTTGAGTTTATATGAATTTGATTTTTACGTATGTAAGAATTTCCCTTTAGGGATGGTGATTGGCTTTTGCAATGGCTAACACAAAACTTCAAAAGGAAGGCTAATAATTCAAGGTTAGAATGGGTTACTGTTGGTTAGCTCTTTTAAGTTTTAAGATAGTTAAAATTGAGTAATACACAGCTACCACAAATTGCAAAATCAACATTAGTGTTATTTTAACAATGGGGCTGTATTTTTTAGTCCAATCTAAATATATATTTGTGGTTTGTAATTGTATGAGAAACCTTATAAGAATTTTTATATTTAAATATGATCTAAATAAATATAAATACTTCCCATAGCAGGGAGAAAAATTTCAGTACTTCATTTAATTGTAACTTTAATGGTTTTTTAGGTAAATCATGTGGAAAGTGATCCAATAAAAACAGAAGAATTAAATGTAGATGATGTTTCAGAGCAGAAGACTTGGACATGTAAATTATGTAGAATGTCATTTTTTGAATATAATGCAGTGGAAATGGAAAGTTCTGGTGAATATATGTGTAAAAATTGTAAAAAGTTTATCACTTGCAAAAGTCAGACAATCTATAAGTGTAAAATCTGCAGTAGACCATTTTTCAAAAAACATAATCGAAATATACATATTCTAACACATACTGTTGACAAACCTTTTTGCTGTAATATTTGTGATAAATCTTATACTACCAAATTAAACCTCATTCATCATAAACGTTCACACACTAACGAAAAGCCATATACTTGTAGTGTGTGTCACAAATCATTTTCTAGGAGATGGACTTTAACACAACATTATAAAATGCATATGCGAAAAAAGACACAGACACCAGTATGTGAGAAACTTTTTTCTTGTGATTTATGCACAAGTTCCTTCTTTCGGGAAGGTGATTTGAGTCGGCATAAAACGCTTTCACACAGGTGAAAACCTTTCACGTGTATTACTTGCTGTTATTCATTTTATACAAAAACTGAATGCAGTAGACATTCTTTAATTGACATTGGCTTAAGGCCATGTACTTTTGATGCATGCAGCCTGTTGTTTTCTTCAAAAAAGTACATTAGTCTCTCATATAAAAGTTTATTGAGAAAAAAAGAATTTTCATGTGTTTCATGCAGAGGATTATGTGGTAAAAAATCTAATTTCATTACACATATGCGTGAACATTCATTCAGGTGTGAAAACTGTAATAAATATTTCATTGAACTTTTATAGGGAAAAATCACTATGAGATTTAATTTAATCTTAAATATTTCATTGTTAAAGCAGGATTTGGAGATACATAATTTACATTGCTATAATTATGACAAATTTCTCAAATGTAATTCTACACAAAATATCTCGATTGCCACTCTCAGACCCATTTAAGAAATAAACAAGTTCACTGAGAAATTTGTAATAGGCCTAAATCTCTTCAAAAAAAGTGCTAAATTTGAATATATTTAAAATAACTTTTTTTTAGAAATTGCTTGCATGGCATGTACACTGTGATTGCTTTCTTTTTTAAATTATGTGTAGTTATTTTTAAACAATCATCGTTAAATGTTTATTCTGTGGAGTTGGAGGAGAGCAAATAATTTTATGAAAAAAATTTTGATTTTGTACCATATTTTAGAGACACTTTCTTTCTCTGTGACCTCATCAAATTTAAGTTTTCGAATAGTCTGGATAATTAAACTCCTTCAACTTCATAATCTTAATATATTAGAGGAAGAGCTATTTCCTTTTAAATGAGATATAATGTCAGTTAATTCTTCATAGCATAGGTTAGAAGGTGCAATAAAATGGAGTCCAGAATTAAAGTAGGTAGGTATTCATTTACACATTGATAATTTTTCGAATTTCTGAAGCAATTAATTGAAAGAAAAAATTGCTATTATACATGAAGAATTATAGGTAATCATTTAATTATTTATTTATTTAAAAATTGTATTATCCTAATAAAAGATGGTGAAATTTAATTCTGCTTTAATTAGTGAAATAAGTTACTGTAAGGCATATCTTGAGTAGTTTCATGAGCAATGAAGTGCACTGTTATAAAAGATAGGTAAAAATGTATTATTATAGCATTCATCAGAGCTTTAGGACTTGTTCAGATTACAATTTATACATAAATAATAATATAACATATATATATATAGTGAAATTAATTCACATTGTAATTTGAACCTAATAAATGCAAATGTTAACATGAATACAATGTAATGACAATTATTAAAATAAAATGTAATATTAAATTTCAACTAAAATACACCATTAAAAAGTCATTTTAATAACAATCTCTATATAGTCATTCTGAGATCGTTGTCCATTTGTGGAATTGCTGGCAGATGCAGTCGTCTCTCCTCTGTCTCCTCTGAATCACAAGTAGAATGATACACTTCTCGTTCCTCTTTACAAGTACCAAGGGGCAGTATTTTTACAAGAAAAGACAGTGATGCAATCTTAATCAAATTATATTTATAATTTTAAATTTAGGTGTTCACTTATGCTAAACGGTATGTGAGATAATAAGATGTTCTTTACAGCATGCTTAAATTGTTTGCTTTTTAAGAAACTTAATGTTGGAAGGGAGATGATTATATAGATTACTACCTCTATGTGATATGCTGTTACAACTTCTGGTAAGCCCGTGACAATTTAGGTGTATATTAGTAGATATTCTATTGTTATGTTCATGTAAATTAGAATTTATTTTGAAGATTTTTAAATTTTGATGAATGAAGGAAACTGATTCTAAAATGTAAATACAAGGAACAGGTAATATTTTATTTCTTTGAAGAGTTTCCAACTTTCTGTTCAGATTGGTGCTTGCTTCATGATTTTATTAATTCTTTTTTGTAATTTGAGTAAATTTTGGTGATGATCCCCATAGTACAGGGTGCGGCAGCATAACTTCCTTTTTTTAAAACTTAATAAAATGCATTGTATGAATCAGAAAATTTTTATTCGTTTTTTATAATATAGGCACATACATAAAGTTTTGTTTTACTCAGTTTTGAAGATCAAATCAGGTAGGTGACGTCCCCCATTCTCCATACACTGAGTAAACCGATTTCTGGCGTTTGTCATGACTCCTGCCAGCATAGCAGGCGTTATGTTGGCAATTTCTTCCTGGATGTTGGTCTTCAAATCTTGTAGGGTCCTTGGACGGTTCACATAAACACGGGATTTCAAATAACCCCATAGAAAAAAATCACAAGGGGTCAAATCGGGAGAGCGGGCCGGCCACTTCAAATCGCCCCTAATTGAGATAAGGCGCTCTGGGAAGTGTTCCCTCAAAACAGTCATCGATGCTCCTCACTGTTCCAACGCATGATGGCGACTGAACTGTGTCAGGACAAAACTTTATAGTCCCCCCTCTCGAACGAGACCACTAGCGCTCCGCTACGACATCAACCGACTAAATGGCGCACATTTTAAAAAAGGAAGTTATGCTGCCGCACCCTGTATTATACCTTATGTTAACTGTGAATGTATGTATCCAAAATATATAGGTTTTAAGACTTCCTCTGGTAATATTCTAGTGAGGATCTAAATCACAAACCATAATCGGTTTTTCAGATAAGTGTTGTATATGGTATTCGCATGACAGATTGGAATCAATCCATACACCTAAAAATTTGGTACAATTTACTTCTTTTATTAAGGCGTCATTAAGCATAATGTTGATTGGATTATTCAGATTTTGTTTATTGAAATACATGTACACTTTTGTTTACGTATAGTTTGAGTTTATTGTTTACTGGCCATTGTTCTAGATTTGTTGATGTTTTATCTATCTTCAGTTGTAGATCATTATTATCAACGCCACTGAGTATGTTGTTTATGTCATCTGCAAATAACATAGTTTTGGCTTCAGGCTTAATCATGGGAAGGTCATGAATATATAAGAAAAAGTATTGGACCCAGAATTGATCCTTGGGGAACCCCATGCTCCATAGATGTTGATTTGATTGGATATTGTTAATTTCAACTATTTGTGTTCTGTTACATATACATATATATATATATGAAATAAACAACTTTTCTGCCTGTCCCCTAATACCAAATATATTTAGTTTTCTGATTAAAATTTAATGGTTAGCCATGTTAAATGCTTTACTAAGATGTAGAAAACTCCCTAATGTTTGTTCTCTATTATCTCTAGCTTTGAATATTGATTCTGTAAAGTGACTGTATAGCATTGTTGATTCCTGTACCTTTACGTAATCCATACTGAGAACCAGAAAGCACATGATTAGATTCCAGGAAAGGAACCAGTCATTATACATAATTTTTTCAAGAATTTTAGAGAAAACTGATAGTAGTGATATAGGTCTATAATTTTCAATATTTAATTTATCACCCTTCTTTAATATTGGACCAGGTTTTGTTGTTTTAAAAATTTAGGAAATTTCCCTGTGTTCAGTGATGAATTTGAGATGTCTAGTAGTAGTGTTATCAATAAACTGGCACGTCTTTTGATAATAAGATCTGGTATGTCATCAATTCCACAAGATAAACTAAAATCAGGGATTCTATGTCAAGTAACATTCTACATAAATTAAAAACAGAAATACCAAAACTTATTGTAGCATTATGTGAATAATTACATGAGGAAAATAAATATATATATTTATACAAACATAGTTCTGTTATAAAGCATTGTATTATATGGATCTGAAACCTGGACAGTAAGTAAAAAACAAGCCAATAAGCTGTTAACAGTAAAAATGGATTTTTGGAGGTGATTGACAAGAATTTCTAGGAGGGATTAGGTCAGAAACAGTCCAATAAGGGAAATCATACAAGTTGAAAAAAAACCATATTGGAAAATATAGAAGAAAAACGTTTGAAATGGTATGGACACCTCATAAGAATGGAAGAAGAGAATACCAAAGAAGATCCTTAATTGGAAAGCTAGTGGAAGAGCCAGACCTAGAGAACATTCGATGGATGGAGTGAGGAGAAGTATGGAAGCTAGAGATCTGTGGGAAGAAGATGCTCTAGACAGGAACCTCTGGCAACAAATCACTTTGGGTTGAAGGAGAAACACTGTATTGTGGAATATTTTTAATTTAAAAAAAGTTTTTCTTTTTCAAAAGAAATGCCATAAACACCTTAAAATTGAAGTAGAAGTTGATATAAAATGTAAAATATGCCATATTAACATTGAAACATGTCAACTTGAAGAAAGTGCTAACAAAAATAAGATGCTATTCTGTATCAGTCTATGAATTTGCAAAATTCATAGTGCAGTGGACTACTTGTTATTAATTATATCAATAACTTGCCAAAAAAGAGAGTGGTATCGACATGGTTGCCAACATGTTTATTCACATATCCTCTACAGTCAATTGACAACATGTTAATTCAGGTTAGGATAAATATGGTAGAACTATATGATTAAGGTAGAATTTTTTATCACTCACCTCATATTGTTCTATATAGAACAATATGAGGTGAGTGATAAAAAAATTCTACCTATATAGAACAAATGAGGTGAGTGATAAAAAAATTCTACGTATATAGAACAAATGAGGTGAGTGATAAAAAAATTCTACCTATATAGAACAAATGAGGTGAGTGATAAAAAAATTCTACCTATATAGAACAATATGAGGTGAGTGATAAAAAAATTCTACCTTAATTAATATACCTCATAGAATTCTTAAAATAAGTTAGAAGTACAGTATATGATATTCATTTTGGGCATTTTATGCCAGGTATCAGTCTCGTGAATAATTACCTCAGGAATATTTATGCTTAGGGGAATTTGTCACAGGTTAATTGGTCATTATAATACCTGCTCACAAATTACAGCTTGACTGGTCACATATATACAACTGATCATAAACTGCAAAGACATCACTTAGTGTTTTAACCATGGTTACAACTGGTCACATATGAATTGACTAGCTACATCATTTCCAGGCATTTTTTTTTATTTAGAACATATACCCAAATACAATAAATTTCCTGTTTTATAATGCATTCATATGACACACTCTGTAAGTGTTGCTATACAATAGGCATAGTAGATACCAGTGGCATGTGGTGGACAGAGCAATTACCCCAGCTGTGTGACGAAAACATGACTTATAGTTTATAAAAACTTTACTCTGAATTAGTCAGTTTATAAATAATATAAACATTTATTATTACTGTAAATGTGTTTCTATAAATATTCCATAATAGTACAACATATAAAAATTAATATTTTAAAATTCATACTCATACACAATTCAATATATTTAATATAAGCAATACATGCAGTGATACTTGTGTATAAATATTCAAGTTGTGACGTTAACCGGATCTAGTTATCTAGTATTTAATAAAAAATGAATGGAATAAGACAAGTTTCGTATGGTGGATTATCGTTGGACTTAGCAGGCATACATCTAAATTGCGCTTGCCCGGATTCATCTGTAGCGCAATAGCTGGTGGGGATAATATAGAGGAAACACTGTGTTCCTCTATGGAGATAATGTGAATACGCAGACGGCTACGTCAAACCGAATGCGTTAAATAACTGCTGGCGCGGCGGGAATTTTTATGCTCACGCGTAATTAATTAGAATGAAATTTGGCAAATATTTTATTTTAATCTGAAATTACTAATATACTAATCACCCCAGCGGCGCTGGGGTTGAATGTACGTCACTGGTAGATACCCTTGAAGTAATACTAGCATTCTTACTTTAAGTTTTGTACACATTCTTTTACCTGGATTCAGCCCTAGTCAGGTTCAAGTGTTCGAATGGATTCTTGATGATTTTTACATAAAACGTCTTTAAAAACATAGAGGTACATAAATTTGTGATGTGATGAAAACGTGTACAAATATCGTCTTGCCTTAATAACATAACTACTAGTCTCAGAGACGTAAAATCGGAGTCGTCGTTTTATCATATAATAGGGTCATCTTGCTGATACGACAGTGAGTTTGTGTCGCGAGCGAGCTGGTTGACGGATAAGGCGCACAGCGCTGATTGACAAAAACTGGCGCTCTCGCTCCTTTCCAATTAGTGTATTTTGGACAATATTTATATGTAGAAATTTAAACTAGGCGTGTAAAAAAATAGAAATTCAAATGTCGGCCTCAGCCCGTGTAAGAGTCAGCCGAAAATATAGATTACGCATATCGTTAGAAAGAGGAAGGTATTGGCCCAATATCGTGTGTCAAGGGAGGGAGACTTTCGGGAGCGTCGCAAATCGTTACCACTGCTCTACCCGAACAAATGGACAGCGAGTGAAAATTACACCCCTATATCTATTGAAGACTTCTTCGGGCTGATATCAATATCAGTCAAAATTATTCAATGCAGCAGACGAACGCTTCAAAACGGTATCCGGAAAATTTGGTACGCAGTTAAGGTTTCATTTTCATTTCAATGCAATACGCTAAAAGCGACTGGCTGACTAGACGTTCCACGTTAAACCAACGACCGTGCTCCCGGACCCAAGCCCGCCCGACGTTTCTTTTTTTATTATGCGATATTATTGTTATTGAATTGTATTCCTCATAAAAATCACATGTTCATTATTATAAATTGTATTCACGATAAATTTATTTATTCCTACAGAGTTTTATTGTTCGTAGAAGCAAATTGTTCAATTTTTTTACATACTCAATAAATTTCCTAGTTAAATGTGTCTGTAGTTATCCCGTATATCTAAATTGTTCATCCGTTTTTTTTTTGTTTTTTTTCACGTTCACTAAATTTCGGTGCTAAATGTGTGTTAGCAATGGCAACCTGGCAATTATTGCACACTGAGATACTTTCTTGGATTATTTGAGAATTAGTAAGCAATATTACTGTAACAAGTATCAAATAAGTGACAAATTGTGTTGTAAGATTATGACAAATATGTAATGTGTGACCAATTACAATGTGACAAATATTATTGTAATGTGTGACGAATTCGCTGAACCCCGGAATAATTATGTTTGTTCTCAAAAGAAATTAAATAAACGATTTCAGAGTAATGAAGTTTGACATAAAACTGATCTAAAATGCGGAATGTTATCGTTGGAATGTGTCAACTTTCATTTCTAAATCAGAATAGTCAACTTTTGAAAAATGCTCTAAAAAAGAAAAATAAGATCATGAAGTCCTACTTACTAATGAAACCTAACTAGAGTAAACAGGTTGTCAGTAGACTATTGCGGAAACGTGAATATACTGTACATGTTGGTACCTAGCCAATAATACCATTGTTGTTATACCGGTACCGTATTCTATCGAAGTAGTTAGTAACAAGTGGTCCGTTGCAAGATTCACAAACCTGGCATAGAACATCCTCTAGAAATTAATTTGGAAAACTAATCTCGGTTATTCTATTCCAGGAGTCCACCTATAATAATTTTATTTCAATATGTGAGAAAATTAGCAAGTTAATGTACACCAGATTATAGTTTATTGGATAATCTGACGCACCATAAAAAAAAGGTTGCTATTTTGTTTGAACATTTGGCCAATGTAGTTGAACTCCTGTCATACAATCCTCCGAATCTTCACTTACTGGAATTCCATATGTAAATTTTTATTTAGATTTATCGACAGACGCATAGACCTTGTATAAGGTTCACGAGTGTCTAGATCAGGGGTCGGCAAGTAATTTTAGGTGGGTTCCGAGTGCATTTGAAAATTTTATCTGCCCTTATACACAAAACAAGAACAATATTGTTTGCATCATAAACAAAATTAAGTACAAAAAAATGGGTCGGTAGAACATTTTGAAGTCCCAGGTAGACGACACTGCACATGTTGCGTACAGCTCCATCCATGATACACAACCTACCGCATCAAGACTTACTTAATTCTGTTCTCTTGTGGGTTGATATGGTAACTGGCTCCGAAAGTCACTCAAAAGTGAGATGAAATAATATTTTGTCGTAAAACATTGTATATATAGTTTAGGGAATATCAACAACCATAAATAAAATGCAACCTGATATAAATAAAAAATTATGAAGTCCTCGGCTGGATTCGAACCTTCAATGTTCAACTCTGTAGTCCAATGCAGAATCACAGAGCTAATCTGACGTTCTCTTTGCTAATCTAAAATGTTTCTATATGAAATGGTGTCATACTTAGTGCTTTGTTTATTTATATTATGTAATTGAACTTAATTTGATTAGTTTAGAATATTTGGGCACATCGACAATCTTGTATTATCCTGTTATTTATTAATTCAATTTAGGAGTCTGATATTCACTATTACGGTGTTAGAGGTGCCTTTTTTATTTCACTCTAGCTAATACTCGGCGTGCGCTGCTACACCTAAATAAATGAAAATTAATGTGCTCTTATGTTTAGTTGAATAAGTAAAAGGAAAAATAATTATAAATATATATTTTTTAGATACTCCGTGCTGATTACCCGGCGTTGCGCGGGAATCTACTTATCTCGATCTTCTTGGCATAAATGAGCTAAAATACGAAAATTAATGTGTTTTATGTTTAGTTAAATAAGTGAAAGGAAAAATTTGTATCGTAATTATTTTTAGATGCCCCGTGCTGTTACCCGGCGTTGTCCGGGAATCTACTTATCCCGATCTTCTTAGTATAAATGAGTTGAAAGACTAAAATTAATGTATTTCTTATAATTAGTTGAATAAGTAAAATGAAAAATAATTTTAAATGTATATCGTAATTATTTTGAGATTCTCCGCGCTGATTACCCGGTGTTGCCCTGGAATCTAGGTACCTCGTTCTTCTTGGCAAAAATGAGTTAAAAGACCAAAATTCGTTATTGTGAGTTATCCGTAAAAGAATACTCGCCATGTTCTGCTATGCTTGCACAGGAATCTACGTACTTGTCTCGATTTTCTTGGCATCAATGAAAGACAAAAATGGTTATTGTGAGTTATCCGTAAGAGATAAACATATGCTGTCGCGGACTTTTTTGAAGAGCTTTTTTTGAGATATTCAATTCTGTATACATTAATGTTGTGTATTTGTTGTGGTTTAGGCAGCGAAAGCCATTTAAGTGTCCAAAGAACTAATATTTTCACGTTTTCCACTACAAAGGGAGATTTTTAAGGGTGTAGGAGTTGAGTATCACAACTCTCTTAAAGCCTATGTTCATCCCGGGAATCTCCTGAACATTTTGCAAAAAGCCCCATCACAATCGGATCAACGGTATGGCCGCGCATAAATTACGAACAAAAACAAACATTCATTTTTTATATATTAAATTAAATAGTTATGGTCTACGCATAACAACTCATGCTGTCCCTCATTCTTCATTAGCATGGTGAACAGGCATGATCTGAGACAGCCAGTTATAGCTCTAGTTGACGTTGGATATGGGGCTAGGGCCGCTGCCTGTTTGGTCGGTGGGCTCATCGATTTCAAGCTTATGGCGAGGTAGCAAATCGCTCTATTCCTTGGCGTCCACGGATTTATTCAGCGGAAGAGGATGCCTTATTCGAGGCAGTTCGACCGGACCCCTTTCGGACTGCTAACGAATTACAATCAACATCTGACTTCCACGATTGTGATCAAATTGTAATCAGCCGATTGAGGAGCCGTGGTATTAGGAACCGGAGGGCTGCGCAAAAGGAATGTTTGAGGAAAGAACACGAAATTAACCGTCTTGCCTTCGCAACCAGTCAAATGGATTTCGATTGGAAAAATGTAATTTTCCCCGACGAAACAACCATCTCGAGTGATTACGATGGTCCTCGCCATGTCAATCGTGAGGATGGCCACCGACATGATGAACGCTTTGTGCATCGATGTGCAAGGACCTTTAGCGTATCGTTGTGGGGGTGGATGTCTTAAGATACGGCTGGCGTGATAGAACGCATTGATGACCGGTTCGATGCGGAGATGTATGAACATATTCTGGAAAATGTATTCCTTCCACCCAAGAACGTTTTCCCAGTGGAACATGTTCCAGCAGGACAACCATCCCGTACAACATGCCGGAAGCATTCGAAGATGGTTTCGGACGAGACCCGAGATCGAAACAATTCATTTGCTTCCTAAGTAAGCTAATTTGAATATCGAACATACATGGGCGAAATTGAAACAGGAGAGGATTAAGAAGTACGCCCGCCAACCCTCTCGAAATAAAGACAAGTTGTGGGATCAAGTTCTCGATACCTGGGAAGATCTCGCCCGGGAAGAGGACAATCCTCATAGAGAATTCTTCAGCAGTCAGATCCATGTCGAATCGACTTTGAGCTGTAGTAGAAGCTGATGGCCTGCGGAATAGATAATAAGTTCGCTGGTCTCCTTTTTTTGCTTTTTTTTATGTGAGGAAGTAGAACATTAACTTCCATATATGGTTTATTTTTTTAAGGCCAGATTCAGCCTACCCACAGGAGTTAGGTATAAATTATTCCACTCTTTTTTTAATTAAATTAGATAGTCCAGGAATTCTGGAAAAATTAAAATAAACTCGCATTAATATTTTTAAAAAATTGGTGCTACCTAGGATCGAACGCGACGCACTCCCCTTGATAACGCATTGGACCAAGACTCAACTGTATGCGCTACGGTGACACGATGACAGGATTAGCAGCCGTTGCGCTCTTGGTCTTACAGCTGCAGCGTGTGTTTCGAAACAGAGGGAGAAAATGTTCTCTTGTGAATCGCGCTATTAATCATAGACATGTGAACTAGCAAGAGTCGACCCATTTTTTTTTTTTGGGAGGAAGTGTACATATTTTGTAGCCTTTAGCCTTGGAAATATACAAGGCTATTATATTAACCAGGCCCAACGCTTATAGGGGGCAAATTCTGTAACTATATGCAGTTGGGTAACTCATTAACAGGTGCGTTCTCGTCGCGGGGGTGAACACTAATTACTAGTGACAAAGTCCTGTCAAGGACCCAGTCTCTCGGGGTACAACGAGAGTCCCTGCCCAGGGATACAGGTGAGGACCTCAACGGATAGCACAACTACGCGGAACAGGCACCTATTCTTCAAGGGACAAATATGAAGACCAATCTCCGGGGTAACAAGGAGAAAATCCTCAGCGGTCGGTCAGCAGAACGGAAGAGGTACCCCTTCTGTTGGGGTTCATACAACAGACGGCTTGATATCGAGTCGTACATGGCAGCCCCATCAGATATCTTACCCTGCAAGAGGCCAGTAACGTCTCCAGGGGACATCAATATATACTTTCTAGTTTCATGGTAGAAAATGACAGCAGATTCAACCGTTGACAGCCAAAGCAAGGAATAGGTATAAATATTTAGGTATAGCTAGTTTCATGTTAAGACACAGTAAAAGATGGACAGACCAATTCTAGCATGAGATCAGTACAGACCTTAAGGTCTAATCCTTGATGCTGATGACATATTTTGTAAGTAATTTTAAATATATAATAAACTCTCTTTACTAACTATGTATAGAAAGCTATTTTATTTATATAATATTCACTATTTAAATGATTAGTTTTTTATACTGATTTTCATTGTTGACTATTCTTTTCCTTAAAATTACATTGACAAATATATTTTTATACATTCAAAATAAACTATAATCTTTGTGATCGAGAAACAAAGTAAAATCCTTACTAGATTGGTGTTGCAGGTATGAAGTTAAAACATATTTGACAAAGGGTGTTATTGGCAAATATGAATGTAAAGAAAATAATAAATTTGTTATAATACATACATACGGTACTCTTTTATTATGTTTACATTCTCTTCTTCTAATGTACATACAGTATTTATAAATATGCATTGCTACTCATAGTGTAAAGGAGCATGGCAGGTTCAGACCACAAGGCTCGAGCATGGAGGCTTGGAAGAGTTTTCTAGTCACTCACTCGGCTTGAACTTTTCTGCTTCATGCAAAAGCTTGCAAGCAAATTCTACAATAGGCAGCTTGGATACTACTTCCCTATACATTATATGGCTAGAGGAATCTGCCCTCTGTCCAACAATTACAAGTTAAGATGGACAAAGGGCAGAAACCTACTTTACCATTATTACAAAAGAAATTAAAATATATTTCAGGATCAATTATTAAATAAACTGCAAATTTAAGCATGGATTTATATTGACATGATTCTTATACACATATAAATCAAAATCATTTAACTATTTTTTTTACTTTTACAACAATCAGTACCCAAACTGTGATTAGATCAAAATTAAAAAACACTTCCAATTTAATAAAACCAAATTTGTGTGCAAACATAATTTTTATAATAATGGTAATACATGATTAAATACATGTAAGAAAGTAATGTAATGTAATTTATTGAGATACAAAGTGTTACAATAAGCAACTTACTTAATCAATTTATAATATAATAATAGTAATAATTACAAAATCAGTTTTTAAATCAAACTAACCCAAATTAAGTTAAAGTAGAAAAACATTCACAGTTCAGACTATTCATGTTGTGAGTGGTAATTTGTTATTGTACCATATACGTCAGTGTATAAGGCACATTTTGTCTTCAAAACGGGCCTTAAAATTAGGCTGCACCTTACACAATTAAAGTAGGCCTTGATCTCTACTTGTGTTATTTACATTTCATAGTAGCTTGTTCTTTAGTTATTCTCTTCTTAGATCTCAGGAAGTACGTCCAAGTATCGAGATGGCATTGCATCATCATAAAAAAAAACAAATGTACATGGAAGAGGAAGGTAGAGAAAAGAACAGTATCAATGAAAATTCCTTGTGATTTTCCCCATTGCATTTTAGTTAGTCCCATTACTCTTATTGTTGGTTTATATTTGCATTCTTAAATCAGTGATTAATGTTAAGTAAGTCAACATTAATCGTTTGTAAGTTATTAATATGGAAAAATAAGCAACATTCTTACATCACTTGATTCTAAATTCCAGGTAATGAAATATACTGAAGAACATGACAACATACATTAGCATAAAGCGATTTTGGGATGTGCACTAAAAGAAAAAAAGAACTATATCATAAGGTTCACAAAGGTCCTATGACTATTATGACTGCTTTCTTTTATTTGATACCAGTTTTGTTAGAATTCATTAGTTGTTTTTGAGCGCTTGCCCCTAATAGATGTATGTTCTGTGTACACTAATGAAATAAAGAGAGAAAAATATAGAAAAAGCATAAAATTACCATAATTAGAGACTGAAATGCTGAAGTAGGTATAACAAAATTGAAACTGCTACTTCCATGCAATAAATTAAGCTCATGACTATAACACTGGTAATTTTAAAGAGGAGAAATTATTTAATTGCAGCATTCTTTTTTTTTCATTAAAAACTTATTAATTCCATTATAACAGTAATTTTCAGAGCACATATTACATACTAACAAATATTGTAATTAATTTTATCTCAAGGCATCTGAATACAATAATCATTTACCTAATTCACAAAAAAAAAACTAGAATTATCACAGTCTTCATCATCACACTATTATTATGCCCCCGTTGGAGGAGGTCAATTCTTATGACTGTCTTAATTATCATCAAAAAGGGTAGAGTTAAATGGCCATCCATACCCTGTTACAGGAGGAGTTTTGACTGGGATTTAAATCCAGCCATGCAATGTGAGTATTCCAATAACACATTTAAATTATTTTGTGATTTGTTTATGGTGTATCCCTAATATAATATTTAATTCATTTGATTTTTAATGTAGTCATGGTAACATCTCTGCAGGTGTACTTATTGATGATTGTTGTGTCACAGTTGGGAAAATATATATATATATATATATATATATATATAATGTGTGTATGTATAATATATACATATAATAAAAAGAGTGTGTCACATAAATAAAACAGTGAATTGCACTATGAATTCTCTGAAGAAGAATTCAGGGAATCGCCAAAAAGAAAAGTATTTAATCAATTTCAAAAAAAAGATGAACTAAATGGAATTAATAAATATACTCCCTACTACCTAACAAACAATGGAATATCTACCCAAAGAGAAGGGTCTTCAAGGGGGGAAAAAAAAAAAAAAAGAAACTTACACCCGAAGGGTCTTAAGAAATTAGTTTGATGTGATAAATCTTGAAGCAGTGTTCAAGGCATAAACCAGAATGACATTATGGACTCCAATAAGTGGATTTTTTCCCCCACTCCTTTTTCCGTGTTTATTACAAACACATTTCTTTTATGAGTTGGCATTCTTTCGTGTAGAGGGAATCTTCTTTCAGTATGTCTTTTTAACATTCTAGAAATGTTATTTTAGATCATGTGCCATCAGAAAATTTTCTTCCTACACATGATTCCTGCTGTGCTAAAATACCGTAATCAATCCTAATTTCAATTTGTCTTTCTTCTGGTTTCTAAGGTGAAACCAGTTAGTGATATGACTTCATGGGAAGTGTATATTTGAAAGATCAACACACTACAAGCCAAAAGGTTGAGGGTTCGATTTCCGGTGGGATCAGAATTTTTAAACTGACCCAAATCTTCTGGCGGCGCTATGACCTCTTAATAGAAATTAGTACCATATGCTTGTTATGGGGGTAAAGGTGGCCGTCATGTAGAACTGACAACCCTGCTGACATCAAGTGCCGATTATGTAAAAAATGGGAGCTTTAACCTCCTATACCCCAAGGGCCTTCTAAGACCTGTAGTATCTTTTAGATACTGCCTTTCCATAATGTAAGGGTCAGACACTTACTCCATCTGTGGGAGATGCTGTTTGTAATTTGTAAGTCATTTTAAATATATGTCTGCTATTTAAAATATGGTATAAATTACACTAATCTGCATGATATCAGATGATTGAAAATTAATATGTTGTATTAGTTCACTTTATTATGCTGATTCCAGAACTGTTCTTAGTTTTGTGCTATCACGTAGTTTTTTCACAATGGACGTAATCTGTTTTCATATATTTATTGGTGAGATGGTAATGAGTATTGTTGGAGGGAAATTTGTCAATTCAAGCCTCTAATTGTAAGTGTTGTTCATATCAGAAACTTGCATTATGAATTCTGTTTTCATTTTATCTCTCTATCATGACTGCAAGTATGGCAATGTCTACAGGCAAGTGTGTGAACAATCCTAACATTATCTGCTATATTTGTGGAAATTATACAATGCTTAAGCAAAGAACTGATATTATGAACTTTGAAAAACAAGTTTACTCTGCTTATTTTAAAGTGAAACTTGGTGACCAGGATAAGATGTCGGCACCACAGAAAGTTTACTGCTATTGCATTGAGTGGTTAAGATTGTGGACAAAAGGGAAGAAAACGTGCATGCCGTTTGCGATTCCTATGGCGTGGAAGGAGCCTAAAGACCACCTTAATGACTCTTATTCCTGTTTGTTTAATGTTCATGAGGTGTAATTAAAAAAAAATAAGAACCAAATTGTCTATCCAATCATCCCTCAACCATTAGGCTAGTTCCACCTGGAGTAGAGCTGCTTGTTCCTCTCTCTCCAGCTGTTTTAGAGAACCTGACAGAACATAATGTTGAAAGTGAACTTAATGCAATCACTGACGACGATACTGATGATATATATCAGCCTGAAGATGGCTTTACTCCACAACGGTCTCTCAAAGTGACCTTAATGATCTAGTTTGTGATTTGAATTTGCCAAAGGAATGTGTGCCTGAAGCTAAAAACATCCTACATGATCCTTCAAAAAGTCCTGCCTCCACCACTAAACATCAAATTGGGCTTGATGAAGCAGTTTGTAAGGGCTCTACCAAAGGATGGGCCTTGCTTCAAGTACCTTTGTAAGAAATTTCTGTCCATCACTCAAGAAAAATTGAAAGCTATAATTTTTGTTGGTCTGCAAATAAAAAAACTGCTGAAGGATGAATATTTTGAATAAAACAATGAATGAAAGAGGAAAAGAAGCCTGGACCACTTTCTGATCTGTTACTGAAAACATTCTAGGCAATAAATATCCTAATTATAAGGGAATTGCAGAAAATATGTTAGAAATTTTCAAAAAAGTTGAATTGTAACATTAGTGTGAAAGTTCACTTTCTGTATTCCCATATCGACTACTTCCCCGAAAATCTGGGACATTATAGAGAAGAGCAAAGTGAACGTTTTCACCAGGATATCAAAGAGATGGAGAGGAGGTACCAGGGAACATAGAATGAAACTACTGTTGGATGTTGATGAGGGAGACTAAAAATGGAGGAACTTCAAGGAAGTCAAAGATGGGAAGGTTTCAAAATTAATGGAACACCATTTACTTTCTGTTTTGTTACACGGTAGTCAAGAAATTATTAGGACAGTTCTTTACAGTATTTTTATCATGCATTTTTAACAAAAATTAATCTTGTGTGAAATGAAGTCTGGATATTTGTGCTCGCAGTAGCTAAAACATGAAAATATAAATTCATATTTTGTGCAAAAACCTGACATGATAGACAAAAATGGAATTCATTTCTGGTATCAGTATAAAAAATTGATTTAAAAACACTATTTTAAATAAATCATCTGAGAAAAAGTTTTAAAATGCAGGCTTGTGTTATTATCTCTATGCGAGCTCCCTTTCACTTGTTTATGTCTTACAAATTACAAGCTCTTTGTCAAGGCCTGTTCACATTTTGATTCATGATTATCTGGTCTACTATTATTGTAAAAAATTCTGAATCTTCATTTAAAAAAATATTTTATACATCTTTAGGTTGTAATGTAAACAGAAGCACATGGATAAGTGTGATTTCATTGGCCACATGAACCTAATGACATCATTGTCCAGCAGCGTAGATGAAAACATACACTGCTAAAAAAAAATTAGGGGATATTGTAGAATAACCTATTAAGACTATGTTTTTAGGAACAGTATTAGATGCAATCACTTTCTGTTACTCCAAAAGAACGTAAACAAGAGTTTGAAGTCATTACGTAACCTCTGTACCACACCAGATGTCAATGAGATCCTGATTAGGAATATGGCAAACAAACAAAGCAACATTAACATGGGTGAAAATGTTTCTTTAGTGTGGTGTATGGTCTCCTCGAACAGCCAGCACTGCCTCACACCTGTGTGGCATTGATGCAATGAGGTTAGCAATAAGTTCTTGGGGGATACGTGGCCACTCTTTCATAAGAGCAATGTCCAGCTTTGGAACAGTTGTGGGAGGTGCTGGTCTGCCTGCAATGCGCCTGCCTAATGCATCCTACACATACTCAATCGGATTTAAGTCCGGGGAGGAAGCTGGCCATTGCATACGCTCGATACCCTCCACTTCCAGCATGTCGTCCACCAAGCCAGCTCTGTGGGATCGAGCATTATCGTCCATAAAAAGAAAAGAATCACCTATGGCACAAGCTTAAGGCACGACAAAAGGTTGGAGAATCTCATCTCTATACCTTACCGCAGTCAAAGTACCACCTTGGAAGACGTAGAGGTCCGTACGTCCACCACTACTGACTCCTGCCCAAACCATCAATCCACCGCCACGATATGGGGATCTTTCAAGTACAAAAGCTGGATTGTTTCGTGTCCCTTTTTCCCTCCAGATGAATACACGCCGACTATCATATTCCAAGTTGAATCGCGACTCATCAGAAAAAAGAACTGATCTCCATTCGGCATTCCTCCACCCACGATGTTCCTCCGCCCAGTTTCTGCGATCTCTATGGTGTTGCGGAGTTAACCTGGTACACACCATGGGCCTAAGGGCATGGAGACCACTTCCATGCAGTCGATTACGGACAGTTAGAGTTGACACCCTGTGCCCTGTTGCTGTTTGAAGTGTATTTCGCAGTTGAGTTGCATTCTGCTGTCTATTCCGACGGGCTGTTAACAAGAGGTAATGGTCATCCCTTGCTGTTGTTGCCCGTGGTCGACGTTGTCCGGCTCTTCTGTGAACAGTATCTGTTATTTGAAAATGATTCCAAAGTCTGGAAATCACGCTTTGAGACACCCCAATGGCTTGTGCCACCTCTTGTTGTGTCTGTCCAGCTTCCATCCTTCCTATGGCCCTCCAAGCCATTGGTTCAGGTAAATCACGTTGTCGAGGCATTACTGTCCCTAAGGCAAGTCATTCACTAACTGAAAACTGGACTGGATTTAAAAACGGCAACAATACATTCACCCCCACACCACCCTTTCACATCTGGTGTGGTACCGAGGTTACGTAACAACTTCAAACTCTTGTTTACATTATCTTGGAGTAATAGAAAGTGATTGTATCTAATACTATTCCAAAAAACATAGTCTTAATAGGTTATTCTACAATATCCCCTAATTTTTTTGAGCAGTGTAGTTCCTTGATAAATCTACATTTTATATTATATAGTTCCTTGATAAATCTATATTTATACAATATAACTACTATGTATTAACAAAATTATCGCAAAAATAATAATAAAGTAATAAAACACAATATAACATATAAAAAATAACAATGGAGAACAGCAAGTATAAATTTAAATCTAACACCATTTCGCACAGACGAAAAGGGATATTCAGTTATTCCAACATGGCCACTCGTGTTAAATACGTTAAACATCATGTGTATTAGTAGCATAACTATTCTGCCGCTTCCCTCTTTTGAAATTAATTGAAAAACGTTTAGGCCTAAACAAGTTTGTTATTTTAAATAATATTTTTATAATTTCTAAAATATGTGTAGATGCATGCGACTTTGGTAAATTATAGTTTTTGCCAAAACTTTAGAATCTCATTTCTAGGAAATACCTTGGACTCATCCCTTCTCTTTTCCACTCATAAATTCCCGTGAACAAAAGGCAACCTTTCTTATCCTGCTTTTAAATATCTGTGAAGAAAAGCAATAATTGTCCTGCAATAAGATGCTGAAATGTTTACAGCAAAAGGTTTGAAAGTATCACTAATAGCCAACTTGAGATAGTGGTGTGAGGCAAGCTTCTTAAGTTTTGGTGAAAAGAATAATGCCACTGGAATTTGACAGCAAGTCAGCTGGCGCGTAAAATAATACCATCGCTCCGCCAATCATAGATGCCTGCAAAAGGATACCCTTGTGACTTTGTTTACAGTACAACATAAACTAAGGCTGAAACCAATATAAGACATCTTGAATGTGTGAAGATGTGCAAGGCATGAATTTCCTATAAAATGTTCCTTGTTGGAAATGGCAAGTTAGTTTCATTTGTTGGGTTGGGCTATTATGTGGAGATGGTGGGCCCAGGGATTTGTTCGTATTTTTTAAGTTTAATCATGATGTGATTATCAGTGTAAAAAAAATGAATGTTAAACATGTTGGTCATGTTTGTTTGTGTAACTGTATTTCTGGATTTTAATTTAAACATTGAAGTTTCTTTGTATAAGAAAATATAATTAAATGTTCACATTTAATTAAAAGCAAAATAAAAAAGAATTTACTTTTATTCAACTCATTACAAGTCTACTTGATCTATGTGTATAAGACAATAATAATTTTTGTCATGTTGAGATTGGAAATTCAATTCCTAAATGTGATAAGCATTTGTAATGCTCTGGTTCAGATTTCTTTAAATTGAAGAAAAAAAACACTAACAGTATCATTTATAGAATATTTTGTTTTGGTATATATATTACCTTAAATTTATTGTAGATGTACTGTACTATAGCATAAATTGGAAATAACTTTTTTGGGCCTTAGTATGTAGTGAATTTTGCATTGTTGTTGTTAAAATGAAGAGATTTGCAAATATATTCAAATTTCTAGACGAGCTAATCTACAAACAAGGCAGATTTCTTTTTTTAACAAATCCTTAAAAGAAATCCTTCATCAAGTTATAAATATAAGAAAAATGTCAGGGGCTGCAAGAATAAATGCAAATATAAAATTATTTAAACTTGTTACTCACGGTCGTCATCAATTAATATATATGCACTAATATAAACTTTGAAGTCGCTATATAAAAGTTATATAAATGGAAAATGTTAATGTAAAAACAAAGACCATAATATCAGTTTAAATCAGTGAGAGTAACTAGTGTGCAGCATATGTATCTCTGCACCACAAGAAGAATTCAGCCAAAATACATTTCACATACCTCCATGCTGTCAGGTTAATTCCTATGTAATGTATAATGTGCTGATTAAATAATATGGCTCTCTTTAAAAGGAAATGTGTATATCTAATTGGTTTTCTTATTTGATTCCTATGTAATGTTGGAAATGCTAATCAAACACAAAAACCAATTAATTAAATTATATTTTATGGAGTAGAAATATAATCAAGAGGACTAAATTATTAATATATAATTGTGAAGAGTATTTTATTATGTGATGTAGAAACATGGACACTGAAGCAAAAACACAAAAATATTAGTCAGAGAAATGAACTTTTTAAGATTGGCAAGAATATCAAAGTTAAACAAAATAAAAAATAATACAATAAGAGAAATTATGAAAGTAGAAAATAATATTGTACAAGAGATTGAAGAAATTTAACAAAGATGGTATGGACATATAATGAGAAGAAGGGACACAGAAACAAACAAAGTAGTATTAATATGGATACCTCCTGGAAAAGAGAAATGTGGTAGACCAAAACCAATGTGGATAAAGGGAATTCAAGGCAACATCAAGAAGAGAAATAAGACATGCAAAATCAGGAAGTGTGGAAGAAAATAATGTATATTTTAGTTGAGGATACCTGTGTATATAACAGAAACATACTTAAATGAAGAAATAAAAATAAATAAATTCTACTTGGAACCTAATGGGCAATAACCTAAGTCAACCTTAATTGTGGTAAACACAGTGAGAAATGATGTAGGTGCAGTACTGGGTAGGTTGTGACTCAAGTAAATTACCAGAAATGTATATAATTTTTCAGAATTTACAACTTTGGTTTACATCTGTGTATGTCAAGATTGTATTTAGAAGAATATGACTTGTCACAAGTTTCACAATGGAACTCCTTTGCACTTGTATGGGTAAGAATATGTCGATTGAGAATTTGTTTCATGGAAAACGACTTCCCGCAAAAACTGCACGTGAAAGGTTTTTCATTTGAGTGTGTTCGCAACATATGACTGCTGAGTTCATGTTTAAGGGGAAACGACTTTTCACAATGATCACAAGTATAAGGTTTTTCACCAGTATGCCATCGTGTATGTCTAATTAGATATGATTTTCTAGCAAACGATTTACTGCAAATAAGACATACAAATTCCTTCTCGCCAGAATGTATTCTTTTATGTACCATAAGGCTACTTTTTTGAGTGAAAGTTGCACTACAAATTTCACACATGAACGGTTTTTCTCCAGAATGAGTAAACATGTGTCTCTTATAATCATATTTGTTATGAAAACTGCGATTACACATTCCACACATATATGGTTTTATACAAACATGCAATTTTGAGTGTCTTGTTAAATCCGACTTAAGAGTAAACGATTTACTACATATTTCACACGTAAATGGTTTTTCTCCCGAGTGAGAACGTTCATGTCCAATTAGATTGGATTTATCAGAAAACGATTTGCTGCAAAATTTACAGTTAAATGGTTTCTCTCCCGTGTGAATCCGAATATGTTTAATGAGATTTGATTTTTGAGAAAATGGTTTGTTGCAAATACTGCAGCTGTACGATTTCATAACTTTAGTTAATTTCTTACATTTAGTACAGAACTTATTGTCTGCATTTATACTACACTTTTCATTACTACTGAACTCAAAAAATGATATCTTACACAACTTACATGTGTAAGTTTTTTTCTTTATAGTGTTATGTACAGTTTCTTGTTCCACTGTATTCCCTACAAATTCTTCAGCTATAGAGCCAATGCCAAATTGAGAAAAATTCTCTGCATTTTGTTCGTCATCTTCAGTATGCTCCACCTATAAGTGAATATAAATTTAAAAAATATGATTAATTTTTCTCTAAAATAATAATTGAATTCCATTCAAATTTAAGGGAAAAGAATCAAGTATAGCTTGTAATAAAACAGCATCATAAGAGTTACCTGAGAAGTAGTTTCTATTGAGGCAACATAATCAGGACCTAGTTCTATCTCATGTTTAACCTCTACATCTTCAGCAATATTATTGCCTTCTTCTGGCTCTGAAAGAGTTTCTGCTTTGATATACTGTAAAATGACAAATATGTTAAAATGTATACAAATACAGCGATTATCAACAGCAAACACTAATACAAAACAATTATGTTAAGGATATTATACAACCTAAAAGTAAACTTTACAGAAATTAAGGAAACTCTTTCATTATATATGAAACCTAATAATTTATTTAACTGAACTTAGGAAGCTAATAAAAGTAAGTTACCTTAACTTTGAACCATTGAGCAATTTATTGTTAGTAATAACCAAGATTAAGCAACAAGATTATTTAAAAACAAACTGAACTAAACAGTCATTGAACTATTAGGTTTTTTTCTATAATGAACAGTTTTCTAAGTAATTACAAGAGTGATTCAGAAAGTTTCCATACCCAAATAAACTATTTATATCAGAGGCTAGATACTAACTTGTGGATTCTATTTCTCTGTTCCACCTATATACATTCAAATAAAAAACCGAAAATGCAGAATTTATTGTTGTTGTATACGAATATTGACAGAAATACATAACATTGATTTTTGCCCAAAAAAATTTGAGTAATGTGTTAAGATGAAATGAGAAATTGAGCTCAAAGTAACCTAAAATTATATTTCTTCTTCTTCTTCCTCCTTTCATGTGATAGACCTAGTGGTCTGTTACGGTCTCAATCCAACGTTTGAAGGGTCTGCCCAAAGATCTCTTGCCTGGTGGCTGGTAATTTAACATCTGACGTGGTATTCTTGTTCTGCTCATTCTTCGTACGTGACATTTCCAGTTGTTTATGTATTTTTGTACATATTCCATGACTGATTCTGTGTGTAATTCTTTGAGAATCTCAGAATTCCTTTTATGGTCTGTCTTTGAATAGCCTGCAGTACGTCTCATAAATTTCAATTCTGCCGCAGTTAGTCTTTGTTCATCTACACTGCGAATTGTCCAGGCCTCACTGCCATAACATAATATGGGTCTGGCCAGTGTTTTATAAATTCTAGTTCGTGTGTGTTGCTGTACTGTATTTGGCTTGAAAATATTATTTATATTTCCTGTTACTCTGTTAAATTTTATAATTTTTTGACTAAAAATCTTTTTCTTCGTATGTAACTTGGTATCCGAGATAGTTAAATGTGTTGGTTTGTTCTAATATTTTATTATTAATAACAATTTTACTGCAAAGGTCTTTTCCTAGGAAAGCCATGACTTTAGATTTTTCTGTTGAGATTTCCATGTTGTAGTTTATTGCAATTTGCTGAAAAGAGTGGACTGAACATTGTAGGTCATCTTCTGAGTTCGCTATAAACACAATGTCATCTGCAAATAATAGGGTGTCTAAATTATATAATCTATTAAGTGGTATACTGCCATGTGGTTGTAGTCTCCATTCTTTAATAATTGAGTTCATGTATATTATGAAGAGCATTGGTGAAAGACCACATCCTTGTCTAACTCCTTGATTAATTGGTCTGCATTCCGAGATTTTATTTTCAATCTTAACTTGAATGTAATTATCGTTATAAATATCATATATAGCTTTTATCAGTTGGTCTGGGATTCCATCATATTTGAGGATTTCTAATAATTTGTTTCTATTTACTTTGTCAAATGCCTTCTTCAAGTCAATAAACGCCATGTGTGTTTCAATATTAAACTCTGTGTTTTTCTATTAGAATTTTAATAGTGAGGTATCCATCTGTACAGGATCTTCCTTTTCGGAATCCATTTTGCGCTTCATCTAATACATTGTCATAAGAATCAGCTAATTTTAATTTTGAGCAACTTTGGTGTAGATTTTCTGTAGCCTGAGTCCAAAAGGCTTATTCCCTCTGAAGTTATTAGGGGGGACAACGAGCTATTTTATATCTCCTTTTTTGTGTAGTGTGATTACAAACAGCTTGTTGTCCCAGCTTTTTTGGCAGAGGCCCCTCATTATAAATTCTATTTAAAAAATTGAGAAATCTTTCATTAAAGGCAGAGCTGGCATACTTAAATAATTCCAGGTTAATACCATCTTCACCTGGTGTTTTATTATTTTTGCAGTGGACGAGTATTGTATTTAATTCATCTAAAGTAAAAGCATCTATGTAATTATTGTTAGAGGTTACGAGATTTAAATTTTCGTTTTTTTGCAGCCACAACTTTAGAAAATATTCTATCCAATTTTCTAAAGGAATTGTATTTAGTTTAACTCTTTCATGTATCTCTCCACTTAATTGACTTAGTATTTTATATGTTTTGGATTTGGTCTTGTAATGTCCGTTTCCAATTGGGTAACAAAATTATTCCAATTTTCCCTGTGATATCTTCTAACTTCTCTTTTTGCTATTGCTCTTTTCTGTTTGTAATCTATTTCATCAGCAAGTGTTCTAATTGATATTTTCGATATATGCTTCTCGTATCATTAATAATTCTGGCAAGGTTTTCATCCCACTTCCGTAAGCCATGTCTTCTTATCATATTTACAACGTATTAGTCATTGCTCTGACAGTGTAAGCCTACATATCACAAAATCATGCTAACTGCCCACTAATGTAGATGGACTCCTTCCATTATATATAAGTAAACATCTTGACAATTGGCATTAGCAGGAAAGTGAGCCAATACGACACTAGTTGTCAGTATTTCTCTGATCACAGGTGGTACCCTGGCACAGAATAGGCGATAATTTTAAAAATATCAAATTATTAAAGGAATCTGTAAACACAATTTCCAATCAATGCCACTTCCATTTCCTTAGTGGTGGGAGTAATAGAAGTAAGGTATCAGCAAATCACTTGTGCAAAATGGAGATACATCATGAAAAATACTGTAATTTTGAGGGTTAAATTAAGAATTGTGCTTTGAAAGGTTTGGGAGGGCTTTTGGGGATCATGCTCTTTCACATACAGCAGTTTTTAGTTGGTTCATGGGATTTAAGAGTGATCAGACTTCACTTAAAGATGTGGAAAGGAGTAGGGGATTTCCGAAATTATGACTAAAGAAAATGTTACACTTATTGAGAAAAGAAATATGTCAGAGTGACTTATAACTATATAGGTGAAATCCTTAAGACTGGATTGGAGAGTGTTTAAAAAATATTATACAAAAATTTAAGGACAATCAGAGGACAATTTCATCCTGCTAAGTGCTCATTGAAAATTAAAATGCTGCCTGAGTAAAATGGTTCAAATTTATGAAAATGCCATGTTTCTGGGGTCATTTATAGGTGATGAAACATGGATTTGTTGGCATTATCTAGAGACAAAAGGCAACTCTTCAATGTGAGATATCCTCTCAAAAGAAATCAAGAAGGGCAGAAGTGTAGGGAAGGAAATAGTGATGGCTTTCTTCAGCATTTCTCATCAAGAAACATTCCTGATGAGAATAGAAGATGGTTACTTCACATTGGTATGTACCTCAGTTTTTCTCACAAAATTGTTCCAAAAAGTCAGGAAAAATGACTAACAAGGAAATTGTCATGCCGAGATCTACCTTGATATTTCTCCCAGAAAAATGTGATGTGCCAAGGCTGTGTCCAAAAACTTATCTGCATACAAATTGAAGCCATAATCCAGTTATGGTAACCCACTGTGCAAAGCAGATGGACAACCTGCATGAGAAAAGTGGAATGTAGAGATATGGAACATGACATGTGAGCAGGCTGTCAGGGTTAGTGTGTGGCAGGATGTGGCATGTGGGCAGATTGTCAGGGTTATAAATTTCACCAATTCAGGAGTTGTATTACTTGCCTGTAGTTAAAATGAGAGCTTTGGCACTGGATTTTAATGTCTTGCAGTCAAAAAGGCACATAATATTTTGGATATGGGCTTGGTATATCACAATGCTTCTCTGGGAGAATTCTCAAGGTAGGTTTCGGCATGCAATAGTTGACAGTTTCCTTGTAAGGATAGGATCGAGAGACACGAGGCTCCATCAAGATAGTGAATTTGTCTATACAGCTAATGTCACTCTAAACTTTCTACAGACAAAACATTTTATCTGTCATCATTTTTCCTATAGCTCTAACTCATCTGTTTGCTATGGTAAAAAATCAACTGGGGGGAAGCAGTATCCAACACTAAAATTGTTATCACTGCTTACTAGAATTCACTAAACACCAATTTGCAATTGGGCAAAGATTTGATCACAGCTTTACACATTGGTATTCAATCAGTAAACTAATTAAGCACACTTCCTTGAACATAATTGAACAGGAAATCTTAGAGCTAAACCAGTATTGCAATTCAATCAATCTCATTATATTTTGAGATTCCGGCTTCACTACTTATGGGGAATAAAATGAGAGTAATTTATGCTTAGACTGGGAGATGTGTCTAACTAGCTGAATGGTATACTATCCTCCTAAGCAAAAAAGACATATCTCAAGATCTTGAAGCATTGGGTAAATGAGCATTTCTTAATCGCAAACTGAATCAATTTATTCATCATAATACTGTTATGATAAATATTATGAATAATACCATTTCCACAAATAGCCTAGTAGCAATATTTAAGTCAGAATATTGAATGCCTTAGGAAACAATGATATTTGTATTTTGCTTAGGATTTCAATAAAATTTTGAGACAAGTCATTAGTGTTTTTCAAGACTTTCCATATAAGATACAACTATTTAGCTTAGTAAATAGAGTGTTAGAAGTGGATTCTTGGAGGCGTTCAGCTGGAATTTCTAGAAGAGATAAAAATAAGAAACAGTGTCATTTTAAAAAAATGATGATTATTCAAACTTCAATTGTGAATTTTAGAAAAAACAAACAATTAAAATGGTTTAGTCATGTAAAATGTATGACAGAAGACATTTTCCCAAGAAGAATACTAGAATGGGTGCCACTTGTTAGAAGAAGAGGATGGTTAAAAATAATGTGGATTCATGATGTTTTGAACAACATGAGGAAAAAAAGGATTGGACAATGGAGACTGGAATGACAGAGAGATGTGGAGGAGAATGACAGTAGATAAATTAGACACAGGAAGATGTTGTGAAATACTGTAAAAGCTTATAAATAAAAAAAAATAGAGTGATCACTAAACATTACTAACAAAAGATAAAAAAGAAAAATCTGAAAATTAAAAAATTGAGATATACCTTTTTAGCTAAGAATGGCAGAATAAAGGTGGAAATCTTAGGTTCAAATTCCAGTTCATGTGCTTTTAACTGAAAATCTGTACTTTATTATCTTCATGTATAATCCAAAAATCCTTAGCTATTCTACACCAGGTAGCCTGGGCAAAATACAAAATTAAGATAAGTATTTTGCTATTCTACGCCATTGTGCCACTATGTATATTTGATCGGAGAACAAGTGACTTCTAGCATCATGTTTGTCAATGTGATAACACCATTACTGCTAGAGCAAACTACCACACAGTAGAACTTGTTTTATCCGGAACGTGAATGAGGAAATCTGTCCAATGAGAACAAATTTATTGATCCTGGCAAAATAATAGTAATTTTACGTTTATTTATTTTGCATAAAACGGAATCTGTCCAACACGGAAATGGAAGGATATTTGTACACAATTCATGAAAAAACATTTTATAAAGCGGAAAGACAGAGAAATAAATTAGTTTTCACTTGTTTGAATTCCCGTTAAGCAAAAAAAATAAAAAGGGATGATTCCTGTCGCCAGGTGAAGTAGACATTCTACCTGTACCTGAAATTTTATTTCAGCCTCACTGTACACCTGTTATGCGAAATACAGATAATCTTAAATTTTTAAGTTCTGAGACCGATCTTCCACAGGTAGCATTCTGAATTTACGGAATAAAGATGGCTAAAATGTAAGTATCATTGCCATTAACATAAAAGTGTATGTGATTGAAGATAAATCTCCAAATTTCTGGACCGATGCTCCAAAGTCAAGCTCTAGTTATTGCTGAATCCCTAGAGAATAACGATTTCAAGGTATCTTCAGGTTGGATGACAGTTTCAAAAGACAATACAATGTAGTGTGGAATGAAATTTGCGGGGAATCAAAGGATGTGGACGAAAATGTACTTAGTGAACAGAAACAAAAACTGCATACTTTAATTTAAGGATATGCACCTAAGAGACATTTTTAAGGCTGACAAAACGGGACTGTTTTTTCACGCGTTACCATCCAAGTCGCTCATACATGCTATACCTCACTTTTCAAAGGCAGCAGAACTACAATTAATCCAAGGTACATAAAAAGACATATACGGCACTCTATAATCTATGAATATTATTAAGTTCTAGTTTTTTTATAATGCGGAATTTTGTCTAATGTGGAAAAAATATTGGTCACATGTGATTCTGCTTTGAGCAAGTTTTACTGTATAAGCAATTCTATCCCCTACATTAGTGGGCAAGTTAATATCAGTTTGGGCTAGTTAGGGTGAAAAAATGGACGAGTTAGCATACACCAGATTAGTTTAGCATTCACTTGTTTGTTAGGTTTATAAGTTGGCTACTACACTGCCTGAACTATGTCTAATACATATTTTACACCGTAAATATGGTGATTTTAGGTTACTTTCAGCTCAAATCCTCACTTCATCTTAAGGCATTTCTCACATTATTTTGGGAAAAATCAACATATATATTTCTCTCAGGTAATTATTCACATACTGCAACAATACATTTTTTATTTGAATTTAAATAGGTGGCATAATTTTTTTACTTTAAGATAAATATTAATATTCTCAGATCAAAAACGACTTAGAGGAATTATAGTAGTTCCTACTATAATATATTCTCTGAAATTGAAGTTGTGACTTACTTGTGGTTCAATTTTCAAGCCAGTGTTTGGCAAACGATTGTTGCCTTTTGAAACAACTTGCTCACTTTCAACGTCGCAATTCATTTTTTACAAATGCA
Source organism: Diploptera punctata (assembly GCA_030220185.1). Taxonomy (NCBI): domain Eukaryota; kingdom Metazoa; phylum Arthropoda; class Insecta; order Blattodea; family Blaberidae; genus Diploptera; species Diploptera punctata. The sequence continues at coordinate 1,671,848 of JASPKZ010008895.1, read as the reverse complement.
ACTTATGATAAAGTTACCAGATTTTGAACTATATTATAATGTGTATCGTTATTACAAATTTACTGCAATCTGAATAAATATTTTTCAGGCTGTACGAGCCATCTGTAACTGATACAGACGTGTAAAACTATTATAAAAATAAAAATCAATCACGGAATTGTAAAAATTAATTTGCATTGTATGTACAGTGTAATTATCCAAGAATATTTTATTCTTTACAGGTTAAGCAACCCCAAGCAACGTGAAAATAATGATATTGTGTGGACAGAACACAGCTTATCACCTTACAGATAAACATAGAGAACGAAAAGTGATTACCATTTACGTTGTCTAACTTGTAAGATGTCAAAAAATAATTATCTTGTAAAAATTTAACATTAGGATGCTCTGATAGGTTAGGTGATAGGTTTTGTATTAGCATCGGATGAAGATGAATTTTAAATACTATTTAAATAAATTCTAGTTCAGTAATAATCTTATGCACACTTGTGCGCGTTTCCTACTATTATTAATTTATAATATACAAAATCTTGACAGTATTCATACATTTTGTTACGATCAATCATGAATATTGAAGGAATCTCGTTAATTCTTTCATGTGCGTCACTAATTAGATGACAATCCTTTCAGCTATCTTTAGGGAATATGATTATTGAAGTTAAAATTGAACCAGAATTAAATTACAATAAAACAATGAAGTATGACGTTGAAAATAAGTCAATCAAATTCACAATTCAACCAGAAATTACCTATAACTTGTCAATCAATTCAAATACTGAACAGTTTGAAAGAAAAGAAAATTCTGTGTCATTCACTGAATTAAAAATTGAAATAGAAGTAAGTTTACAATATATTTGTATATTTTCCCATTTGATAATTCATAATCATTAACATAAATAATATCTCAAATTTTAGGTTATTACCAAGAAGAAGTCACTCGATAGCATTATTATAAATATATATGGGTGAATAGTTTAGTGAATGATTCCACATGTGGACTTAAAAAAATATATGTACTATTCCTTATATTTCAATCTTTCTCTATAAATGTTTCTCCTTGTATCTCTTGTATTTACATATCTCTCTCTCTCTTTTACTTTATACTCCCTTTCCAAATTTACTACCACCATCTAATTCTATGCATCTAAAACTACATTATCATTCTACTTACCTTTGGTTTCAATCAGATTCAAAACTTAAACCTTTTGATCTGTAGCACTATGCGTTAATGTCCTCAACTATTCAGTCACATTGAAAAACAAAGATTTTGATTAGCCTTATATGTTTACAGTAAAGTTTTTGGAAAATTAAAAGTTAATTTCAATATTTTTATGGCATATAAATTATTCCTCATATTGAAAATTAACTGAATTAAATGTTATTTTCACTAAGAAAATGGCTGAGCAATCTTATTCATTATTTTATTCCAATAAAAATCAATGAGTTTAGCTTCAGTGCAGTTAGAACAACTTTATAGCTAGGCCCTGTTTAAGTAATGGGTAGTAATTTTCGAGTTACAAAGTATTATTATTATTACACCCTACACAAATAGAAATAATGCAATATTAAAGTGAGTGATTCATGTTAGCTTTTTAAGTTTAAATCAAGCAATCAAACCTTAATTGAAATGTTACTGCTTATACTTCAAAAGTCAAATGGTTTGTGCTATTTGTACAACACAGTGTTTGGTACATTTTAAATATTATAATAGTTTCATGTTTGGAAAACTTGAATCCTTTTCACCTGTCCAAACTGCTCAACAAACTAAAAATGTATAAATGTTACATAAAACTCAAATATTTTTAACTGCCATTATGAATTCTACCTAAACCAACAAAAGCATAGTTACTGACTCTTGACTTTCGTTCATAAATTCTTACAACATTGTCCCTTAACCATTTTCAGAAAAAAAAGTTTTAAGGTAATTTTTTTTTTCAGTTTTTTATTCATCTTCAAATGTTTATAATCTTGCTCAAAATTAACTAAACTAACGTTTAAATATTAATTTAAGTGAACAATAGTTCAGCAACTTCTTGAAATAACCAAATTTGAGAAAATAGGATTTAATGCTAATGCTTTAAATATTAATTTATCAATAATTTGTATAACTAATTTTGTGATATAAGGGAATGTTTTTATCATGGATGCAGTAAGCTGATTTTGATCCTCCTTAGGACATGTTACATAGGTGAGATTTTTCCTTACCTATAAGACAAACGGCAGAAAACTTTGAGTACAATAGTTCCCGGCAACATCTGGCCATTAAAATCATCCATATTGTATTTGACTTGTTTAGTAAGAGTGAATTATGTGTCTTGTCTCAGAAATGGCCAAGCACATTGAAGTGATTGTTTATTTATGGAGGGTCTCCTTGCATTATATGGTTGAAGCAAAATGTATGTGATCCAGAGTTACAATCCTCTCTCAGCAAATCATATACCATTACAGCTCAGGAGACATGGGGGAAGTTAAATTTTACAAAGGAGATGTTAAATTAAGACAGAGAGATAAAATATTGCTATAACTGCATTATCAATATTTGTAATACTATATCATTAATATTTTACAGGATATCAAAATAGAAACTTGTTCAAAATCAGAGGAAGATGATGATTTTGTTGAAGATTTAGATATTAAATTTGAAACAGAAGTGAGTTCTGAATATATAGATACTACATCACAGGTATTAATTTTATAAGATAAAGCAGCTAGATTTATTCAAACTATTTAAGATTGATTCTTTAAGATATATAAAATATAGAACTGTATATAACTTGATATGGATATTCTGAATAATGCTACTTCCAATTAAGTTTTATGTCTAAAACTTTAAAAAGATAACAAAACGTGACTCATAAAAATGAGTTGTATCTTACCTCATACTTCGTGTTCTTCAATCATGGAAACTGGAGTTTTCAAGAGGAATCCCTCCCATCTTCAGCCATCATTTTGACTCTAAAGATTAATTGTCGTAAGAGTCATAATGGTGGCTGAAGATGGGAGGGATTCCTCTTGAAAACTGCAGTTTCCATGCTTGAAGAATATTAAGTATGAGGTGAGATATGAATATTAAACATAGGTAAAAACATTGACAGTTATAACCAATGGTTTAACATAAGGGTAGAGAAGATACACAGTGTCTACCAAAAAGTTTAAAATAAACCAATTTTTTTAATGTTATAATTCTGAAAATTTAGTTTTCCTGCATGTGATTTTACTCCTTGTGGAATATCAGATTTTATTAAATCAAATAGACACAGATTTCCCAGTACCTCATCTCTGAGAAACTACAGTATGTTGTATTTGAAGAGAAAAATTTTTGCCTAGACCGGGACTCGAACCCGGGACCCTTGGCTTTCCGGGCCAAGCGCTCTATCAACTGAGCTACCGAGGCGAGTTACAATCTAGACGCAAACTTTTCTCTTATATACGTTGTAATTCCCTATCGCCAATGTTGCCTCATTGACATGTATCTTTTGTGGGTGTAGATTTTCACTTGGAAAAAGTTTGCATGCAGTCATCATTCCTTGCATATCTGCTGATTCACTCATACTGTAGATAGACATCTTCTAAGATCTTTTCATGTGAAAGAAGGAGGTATGTAGTAATTAAGTTAAAATGTACCATCACATCTATATTTTTTTTTATTCCCTGCATAATTTGATAAACTTGGATGCCATGAACGTGAGGTAAGTTTGATTATATCTAGCCAATTAATTTTTTTCACTCTCTGCCACTGATTTTAACAGTACTTAATGTTAATATTTAACAATAAAACTGAAAACTAATCACAGTGAATAAAATTTGAACTAGAACCATGTTGTATTTTGGAGAAGTTTTAACATTTCAAAATATTTTGCAGGAATGTTTCAAGTGTTGGAAAGATTATGAGGGGTGATCATGAAGTGATTGAATGTGGTTCTATTGCAACACAGATCCACAATTCTCAAATGTTAAACTGTCAGAAATCTAAAGATCCATTAATTTAACTTTAGTTATATTGGTATACTAATTCTGAGCTAATTTCCAGTTGTACCGGTACTCTAAACAAACTTGCATAACGTATTATTTCCATGACATTGTGTACTCGGGGAACCATGGTGCTAGTTTTACCTGCCATATGTGTACAGAACTCACATTGATAGAAGCGTTGTTAGGCGACATAGTATTTTACAGGAAATAAGACTGAATACATGGTAAGATGATACCAATAACTAGGAACTTCCTCGATTTCTTATTTATTTATTTATGACAAAAAATTATATATGGACCTATCTAATCAGATATTTACTTTTTTTCCATGATGTCAATAATGTCCCCTATTTACAATTTCATTACTAGTAGAATTTATGCACCATGCTGATTTATCTGTAAATTGTGCTGTTGTTTTCACAACCTCAATGGCTAATGTAGGATATTTTTCATTAGACTGCTTTCAAATATTCAAACTAATATGTTTCTCTCGGCCTTTCAAAGTTTTTTTGATGCTTTAAAAATTGTTTAAGAGAAGCAGCTATTAGGAACAATTGAAATTCTAATGTATTCTGCATTGTGTGCATGTAATAATTAAACAATAAATTGCTTAAACTTTTATAGAAATAAATCACTATGAGGTTTAATTTAAGATAAAATCAAATGTTTCATACGTTTCCTCATACTACATGTAGATCGCAATTTCAAGACCATAGCGGTCCCATCTTCAGTACCATCTTGACGACTGATATGTTGATCGGAAGAATCACTTCTTCCCACTGTTGATGGACTGATAAACCTCTGGATCAAGTCAGAAAAACAAGAAAAACTTATGAACTTCGAAATTCCCGCAAATCCTGACCTGGTCCAGAGGTTTATCGGTCCACCAACAGAGGGAAGAAGTGGTTCTTCTGATCGACATAACATCAGTTGTCAAGATGGTATTGAAGATGGGACCGTTATGGTCTTGAAATCGCAATCTACTTAGAAGATTAGTATGAGGAGAGGTATGAAACATTTGATTTTATCTTAAATGAATTGATTATTTAAACTATTATAATTGGTAATTATATATTTTATGATCCCACATAATTTATATAGACATGTGCTAAAATATACACATTTTTATTATATTTATTTCGAGTGTTAGCAAACTACATTTTCTTACACACTTGAAGATAAAATCATTATTCTACCATTGAAAACGCTGTCATACATCTGGTTTGTTTACATTACAACTGGAACTTAGATCGGAAAAGCTATAGCTTAAGTTATTATGTTTGGAGAATGGATATAAATTTATTCAGAATATTCCTTGTTATGTAATATGTATCTGGATACCATATTTCTCCTATTTTTGGACACTTTGTTGAGAGACTTTACAAGGCAACAATCATAAACTTTCCACTTATACTTTACTTAACTTGTTACTATTTAAATTCTAAACTCCAATATACATTGGTAACTGGGATGATGTAATTAAACTTAGATAATACTGTATATATAAAATCAAGAAAAACATATATCTAATTTAACTTAGGAAAAACTGCTCTGTTTATACCAATCACATTTTTTATTGGACACAATTTTTATTAAAAAATTCTGATACTCTCATAAAGTTTATTAAATTTATGTTGGCCTTTGAAATAGAAATAATTTGACATAATTTTTTGACAAATGGTTTCTTTCATTATACTACAAAAGAAATGTGTTTGTAGTTACTGATGTTCCTGTTAGCAAGAATGCAAATTCATCACTTTAGGAAGATTGCATGAAGAAACATATTGATAATTCAAGTAGTTCAATGATTCCATCTAGATGTGTTGTCCTTCTTTTTATTTATTTCCCTTTGTTTTCTCTTGCAATCAAACATTCATTGAATAGTTTTTAGTGTCATTTGAATTATTATTCTTATGATCCCACTATAACATTTCAATTATTATATATACATTCCCTGCACATATTTCATATTTGACCAGAAATATTATTTTAGAACAGGGCACTCAAATAGTGAGAAAAAAAATCCATAACTGAAAACCAGGAGAAGAGTCTTCAAATCAGGACTGCGCTAATCAAAAAGTGGTTTCTGTAAAAATAATTAACTATGACTTATTTTGGATCAGCTCTGTGGTATAATGTTAGCATATCTAACTTATCTTAAGTGCTTTGGGTTCAATTCATGGATATATCTTAGAATGTTTCTTTGTACAGGGTCTGTCTCGTTATAACTGGGTAACTTGAAATAAGTAGTAAATCCTATTATGAATACTGAAATTAAGATTGATTTATTGCATTATGCTTACCACTTGACTCCTTTTACTTCATCTACAACTAATTGAGTTGGTTCGTTCTCTTGTGTTTGCCATGGATTTTATTTTTTTATAACTTATCTTGTAGAAAGGAAAACAAAAAATACCGTATATACTTTTCCATTAATTGCATGATTAATATGACTAAAGTTTAAATGTTTTTACCTAATAACTAACTAACTCACTGGCACTATCGAAGAAAACCGGTAGGTTCATGGTCGGGAGGACATAAGCTCTCCATACATCCTTATCCTGAGCTAAATGTTTTGTGCCTGTATAATCTACCATTATGTTAATTCTATCCTCTAATAATTAGAATAAAAAAAACAAAAAAGGATTTATAAAGTTTCTTTTCTTCAGATCCCTTTCACATTGAGGGCCTGCATTGTCATAGTTGGTTAAGCCACTCTCTATAAGCCAGAAGGCGCCGGGAGGATTGGTATCCTGATTGGGTCAGAAGATTTTCAAACTTGGCAAAACACCATGGGTCCTGTGATTTACACAGCCTCGTAAATACCTAATGAAATTATTATCATACAACAGTATTGTGGGAATAAAATCGTACATCATTCAGGGGCTCGCAACCCTAAGCTGACATCTATGTGAAGGTGATATTCTAAAATGGAACTTACTCTCAGTGGATCTCTACGCGACCTATATTGGGATCACTTTACTTGCACACTAGTCCATGTTTATAGTTACATAGTCTCTGTTATTATATAATCTTATAACATAATCATAATTAATCTAATAAATAACGTAATCCAAACCGTTAGTTTTGTAGATTTTAATATAATTTATTTATAGCTGTATGAATTTATTAGTTTTTATTTAGAATATAGACACTAGGTCATAAGATAACAGTCTGCTAACAATTCCTCTTCATAGCACTTCTTCTTATTCTATTTCCTTCACATAAGCAGCTACCCACTGACGCGCACTCCTGGAATTTTTCCTTCCTCAAGATATCAGGGGTTGCTGCACACTTGGCACTTTTTAATCAGCGGACGTATACAGTTATGCTGTTGTCTCAATCATGTAATTTTGTTTTCTGTTTATTGACATATATTGCCATAAAATTCAAACAAAAATTATAGATTTTTTTTCATCGTGTCTTTTATATATCATTGTACATATTGAGTATACTTAATAATTCGTTAAATCTAGAGTAAATCAAAATACATTATAAATATTACAAATTGTATCGTATTTATAACATGTAATCATTTATGTATATTGTAATTTAGATGTAAAACTATTTTTTTTTTGTATTTTTTAAAACCTTGTTGAGTGGCAGACAAGACCTTAAGGCCTTAACTCTGCCAGGTAAAATAAAGCTATTATTATTATTATTATTATTATTGTTGTTGTTAATAATAATAATAATAATAATAATAATAATAATAATAATAATAATAATAATAATAATAATAATAATAATAATAATACTTAATCTTGAGGGAATATTTTAGGTTGTGGATTCAGAAGATCAAACAAATGCAGAAGATTCTAAAACTAACTCAGTTTCCGTGATATATGAACACTGTAACATACATTTACTGAAACAAGAAACAGAACATAACACAACCAGTAATAATTACAAGTGTAAGTTGTCCAAGATCTCAATTTTTTAGTGTAATGATAGTGATGTGTGTAGTGAAAATACAGATTTAATTTGTTGCCAGTGTAAGAATTCAAGTTTAGTTAGAAAAATCTATAATTGTAATTTCTGCAACAAACCATTTTATCAAAAAGCTTATCTTGTTAGACATATTCGGATCCACACTGGAGAGAAACCATTTAACTGTGAATTTTGCAGTAAATCATTTTCTGATAAATCCAATCTTACCTCTCATTTATGTACACATTCATTCAGAATCACTGGTCGCATGCATGAAAAACATTACTTCTGTCATATTTGTAATAAACTATTTGAGACTAATACTTATCTAATAAGGCATAAAAGAAAACATGATGGGGGAAAAAACCATTTATGTGCAATATTTGTAAACGTAGTTTTTCTCACAATCATAATTGCATAAGACACATGCGTATACATTATAAGGAGACACCTTTCACGTGTGATTTTTGTGAAAAGTCATTTGCTCTGAAGTATTTTCACACAAGAGGACACATTCAGGCGAGAAAAAATTTTTATGTGCAATTTGTAGTCGGTCGTTTTTTATAAAATTTAATCTGGTTAGATGTTGCGCCTGCACAAAGGCGAGAAACCTTAGATATATGAACACTAATAAGCTATTATATTTGAAAATAATTTTCGCCCGGTAACTCAGTTGGTAAGACCATTGGTACGGTAAACCAAAGGTCCCGGGTTTGGGTCCCGGTCTGGGCGAAAGTTTTCTCTTCGTATATACTTATCCTTCAATGAGATTTGTTAAATTAATAATAAAAACATCATAGAAACTCTACTGGGTTTTAAAAGTAATGTTTAAGTTCTCAATAAAGTCTTCTTAATCAAGAAGCCGTCATTTGCAAAGATGAAGCCACAGCTCCAAGCATTTGGTGCGCGGGAAATACACCGTATATAAGAGAAAAATTTGCATCTAGATTGGAGCACGCCCCGGTAACTCAGTAAGAGCATTGGTATGGTAAACCAAAGTTCCCGGTCTGGGCGAAAATTTCTCTCTTTAAATTTAATTTATCCTTCAATGAGATGTGTTAAATTAATAATAAAAACTAATAAGCTTATTTTGCTTTTAAGGATAGTGGAAAAAGAAGTAATGTAATATGGGAACAATGATGAATGACAATATTATATACACATTACAATTTGCAGATGATCAAATTTTATTGGCTGATAATCATGATCACATTGAATATATGACAAAGAAATTAATGAAAGAATGAGAAAACTGGTGATTAAAAATCAATGTGAATAAAACTCAATATATGGTAAATAGTGATAGTGCAAAATATTTGGTATTAGATTCTAAAGGTACCATTAATATTTGTAATCAAATTAAATATTTTGGAGTTGAAATAAATGAAGATGGAAACAATGATTTTGAAATAACAAAAATAAATAATTAAAGGTTGGTCAGTAATTGCAATGTTTAATGGAATTTTGTGGGATAAACAGACTTTCAAAGAAACTAAAAGCTTCTTCTTAATCCTGTTTATTTCGAAAATCACTCCTCGGAGGAAGACATGTTAGATGTGCATTCACTATCTATCCATCTCTTGGCTGGTTTTCCTCTTGTTCTTCTCCCATTCATTGGTCTATCTTCTTTAGCTCTTTTTTTGCAAGTCGATTGTCTTCCATTCTTTCTATATGACCCTTCCAATATTTTCGTCTATCTTTAATAAATTTGGTTATGTCATGAATATTAGATTTGTCCCTAATTTCTGTGTTGTGTATTTTATCATAATGTTTTCCCCTGAATAGTTCTTAAGATCTTCATTTCACATGTGCTTATTATTTGTATAGTTTTTGTTGTATTAGCCCTAGTTTCTGCTGCATATACGATAACTGGTTGAACTATCGTTTTGCATATGCGGGTTTTGCTTTCTATTGATGTATGTTCGTTGTGCCAAATTAAATCTTTCATATCCTGATAATTCTGATACTTGTTCTATAATTTTTCTTTCCACTTATAATTTGCATCTTACTGTTCTTTTGATATTGTTAAGCATTTTGTCGTATTCGTATTAATTTCCATATTGTATTTTCTGGCATTTATATTAAATTGATGTAAAGATCTTTGTAAATTATCTTGAGATTCTGAAAGGAGAACATCATCTGTGTAACATATTAAGTGAAATCTAGTGTTTCCCATTTTATGACCCAAACATGGTGGTATGTTTTCAATAATTTTATCCATTATGATATTAAATAAGAATGGACTTAGAGAGTCACCTTGCCTGATGCCCTTTGTGAGGGTTATTTCTTCAGTTTGCTGTTCTTTTACTTTGATTACTATTTTGCAGTGTGTGTTAATTGATATTGCTCTAATCAGTTCATTAGGAATTCCATTCTCTCTCAAGATATGTACAACATCTTCAAGCTGTACTCTATCAAAAGCTTTCTTCATATCTATGAAACATAAGAATTCTGGTTTAAAACCTGTCCCAAGCCAGGTTATAAAAGGGTGAGGGGGAGGAGTAACATCTCGTAAAAAAACCTTGGTTCAGCTTGCCCAGCTGATAGTACCTTGTGAGGGCCCCTTGCCAAGGTTTCACTGAAGACCTCAATGGCAGATACAGCGGAGAAGGAGTCCTACGGTACGGTGTACCTGGCAGAAGAGGCAACACTACATCTACTGCCTTGTAGATTGACAAACGGGCAGACAGGGTTCGTTAGTCCTGCAAGTCAACCCATCTAGGAGAGACAACTCCGAAATAAGATTGGGCAGGCTGAGTTCTGGAGCTGGGTGAAAGCAATCGGCCTAGGGAGTAAACACCGAATAATAAACCCACCATGAAAACGGGCTAGCAACCCACTTCAAGGTGTATCTTATACATTGCTCGCAGTCCCATGGATCAAGCCTCGGAAACTAAAATTCATATTTATAAATCAATAGTAAGAAGTTTAATGACCTGAACCGAAAGTGCGATTTTCGGTTCGCTACTGCAGTGCCGTTATCCTCCTTGAACAGAGAGATTCGTGAACTATGCCAATATCCCTTCTCTATGCATCTACCCCCACTCTCCTTGTTACCTCTCCTGTTGCGCTGTTTGTGCTGCGCATCTCCCCTTCTACCTCGGAACGCTCAAATACGCTACGCACATTCTAAACATTATCATTCGATCGGAACTTTTGTTTAGACTACGTCGTCTGGAGCACGCGAGTGGCGTGGTTTGAGTTGTGGTCCGGAGGACCAGGGAAAGCCACCCTGGCTTGGACTATTTGTATGAATGAACTTGTTTGAGTGAGGTATGATATATTTTTTTTATGTTAATGATTATTTATAGTTTTGTTTAAATTCAAGAATGATCAATATTTATATTTGTTATATTTTTCTTATACTTCAGACGTCTTGTTTATATTAAACATCATTTTTATATACATCCTGTTTAATGTTCAAATTATTTATGTGCATGCTGCTGTTCGATATATTCCCGTACATAAATTTACTTATTTAGGAGATCATACAAGCTTCCCTTTTTTTTCCGTCTAACTTTCATGGTTAATAACAATAATGATACATTCAGTTTAAATAGGAATCATAGATTACTCTAGTGTTTTGAGATCTATTGTTTGATTTATGTTTAAGTGTTTAGAAAAGATAGATGAACCAATCTTTGCTTTTCATGGACCCGGGCAAAGGCTTTTGAATAATAACCTTGATTGTTATGAACTCTACGCTAATATGTACAACGGAAACAAAAAGACGATTCACGGCTTCGCAGAGCGTGGCTTTTTATAAGAAACTGCACAAATGGTAGGCAGACATTGGATATATAATATATTCAAACCCCCCCCCCCGCGGCACAGACCTAAGGAGCATTAAGATGGACTATAAATTCCAAATTAAAGTCAAAATTTCAATATACTGAAATGGATTTTTCTCTACAAGCACAGTCGACTAGACTATCAAACAGCAATCTCAAGGGAACAATGGAAGTCCCTACCGCTGACCAATCAGAAGGCAGATATAATGTACAGTCGACTAGACCATCAAACAGCAATCTCATTGGAGCAATGGAAGTCCCTAACGCTGACCGATCAGAAGGCAGATACAACTTACGAACACATCGCGGTGAACGTATAAATAGGACAGACAGCGGACAGAATTGCCAGTCTCATGACAACCCTTGATTATGCCAGACGCAGTCTCTGGCGAAACGTCGAGGAACTCCAAGCCTCACGATCACGGCCTACAGCCCGAAAATCTTCTTCAAGATCATCATAGCAACTCCGGCCGTGAAAGTCTACGTGAATACATGAAATAAACTGTTACAATTTTTGTTTCTTGTATATAATGTGTAAAATACACAACACAGAAATTAGGGACAAATGCCATATTCAAGACATAACCAGATTTATTATAGATAGACGAAAATATTGGAAGGGTCATATAGAAAGAATGGAAGAAAACCGGCTTGCAAAAAGAACTAAAGAAGATAGACCAATGGACGGGAGAAGAACAAGAGGAAGACCAGCCAAGAGATGGATAGACAGTGAATGCACATCCAGTACATCTTCCTCCGAGGAGTGATTTTGGAAATAAACAGGATGAAAATCCTACAAATTAAGTTTAAGAAGAAGTATATATTTACCGAATTCCAATATTCCGTACCCAACAATTGTATGTATATAAAAGAAACAAAAAACCACAGTTAATCCAATAAAATTTATAGCCAGTAAACTATTTTTGTTATTTAATTTATAAACATGGACAGTTGAATAATTCAAGAATCTTTATCTAATTTATCTTGCAATGTGAATAGTAAAAGAAACTGAGATCTAAGCAGATAGGCTATATTTATCAATTGATCTGTATTTCTCACATAGGTTTATATCCAATCACTCTTTTTTTTAATTAATGAAAGGAATGATTACATTATAGATAACTGGAGGGGAGTTGGTGTGATCTGGTTAAGGTTAGATTTCTATTAGATTTAAGATTACTTAATCTCAAATTTAAACAGCTAAAATGAATACTTGATTTAACAGCCTAATAATGTTGTAACTAAAATTAACTATGAAATATATGTGGTAATTGCCAAGAAAAATTCACTGAATGTTTCAAGATTTGGGTGATGTTTGTTAGTTTTTAAGTTGAGTTGAATGAAAGATTTTGTTTTGTAAGTAACAGTAATCTGCTATGCAAGATATAATGCTACCCAATATTTAGTATAGAATCTGTCTCAGTAGTTTAGGATTAAGTTCCTTGTCTCTGGTCACAAGGGTCGTGAGTTCAAACCTGACCAAGATCGATGGATTTTATAATGGAAAAATAAAAGGACTAGTCGTCCAGAAGGGACTTTAACCCATGGGTTCCGTGTCTGGAGATTTTCGAGCTATGGAACTTCGAGCCTAGATTAGAGCCTCTGAGCAAAATTGAATTGGCCTGTCCCATTAAACTAATATCTTAGTTCATAAGTTAATTATGGGAAATAACATTATGAGGTTCTTCAATTGATAAAATGAGTCAATTCTTATCCTCATACATCATGTTTTTATAACATGAAACTGTTAGTCGTGATTGAGGATGAGAGGGATGCCTCTTGTAAACTGCAGTTCCATGTTAGATTAGCATGATGTATGAGGTAAGATAAGCATCAACTCATTTTATTAAATATCTTAGTTGACTATGTGTCTCATTTGAAGCTAAGAGCTAACTACTTGTCACTTGCTAACTCTTAGAGGAATGAGGGAATGCTATTGGTCCATGTCGAGGTGTGTGGGTACGGACAGACAATTTGTATAGAAGAAATGACATAGAACAGAAGTGAGAGAATATAAAATGAAAGCGACATAAAATTGGTTTAAGGTCTAGATTTTGAGGTTTTTAACATCATAGACAAGCGAAAAGCAATAATTAAAACCAAATGTAACTAAGATACCATTAGGTTAATGCAGTATTTGGCATAAGTAAAGAGTACTGGTTAATAGAAATTACCAAAACCTCTACCATAATCCATTACATCATAATCATTATTTCATAATTAAAGTGCAAGGAGGCAGGATGTAGTGGAAGTGCTTTAGCAATCGCTTGGTTTTACTGCCCTGCTGCATTACTCGTTTAAAGTGTCCCAATACGCCACTGCTTATTTCTTTACTTGCACATCAGAAAGTGTATGTAGTATTAATTATTGTGGATATTTTCTGGAGAAAGAGCTAATTTTTATCTTTAATAGTGTTTTCTTTTTAATTCAATGCTCCAGGTTGTCATTTCGACATTTCTGGTGTTCTCTCCTGGCATTGGCTTAATTGTAACCCAATTCTGAAGTTGGGGCACCTAGAATTTGGACTTACATTACCCCGATGATATGATGGATGATAAATGAGAATGAAGTGCCAGGAGAGTTCTTAACATAAATTCCAGACCATGGGCAACCACAAGAAAAATTCCATTGGTTTGACCAGGAATCGAACCCAGGATCTCATGAACAGTCGTCAGAAATGCTGATCACTAGCCCATTGAGGCTGGTCGTCCCATATTTTTAGGTGATATAGTTCCTGAGTTATGAAAACTCTTTTATTAATGGACGTATTATTATTCAGTAAAAGTGTGTTTAGATAAATGTGGTATATTAAAATTTTGCTGTAGAAATAAAATGTGTTTCAAATTATGTAACCCTGCATATTAGTGTGAACATAAATACTTAATGTTAACATTTGTATATTAATGTGTTTTATACCACATTCTATGTATATGTCTACTTTTAAGATGAATTTCATAGTTAAATATGGGAAATAACATTATGAGGTTCTTGATTCGTAAATTAATGAGTCATTTTTTAACATCTTACCTCATATTTTATGTTTCTTCAAACACGAGAACTAGTTTTCGAGAGAAGGATCTCTCTCATTTTTAACTGACATTATGACTACCAGATTTTCGTTGGGATCATTGGAATCTCCATCAATAACATTGCCATCTGGTGTTGATTTGATGAACTTTGAGATGAGGTCACGTTCATCAGGAATCTTGAAATTCATGGATCTAAATTTGTTTTTCTGAATATATGTCTTCTCCCAAATTGTCAATTCTAAAGGTTTTTCCAAATGTTTTAAAAGTAGGGCTTCTTTTTCAATTTTATGATCCCAATTGGAAAGATGTTAACTATTTTAGAAAAATGGCTAAATTCCTTAAAATTAGAAAGAGAAATAATAGAAGAATATGTAATTCTTACAAAACTTTGCATTGATAATAATGTTTTCACCTTCAATGAAAAAATTTTACAAACAAATCTCAGGTCTGGCTATGGGTAACCCACTTTCACCATTTTTGGCAAATTTATTTATGGGTTATTTAGAGTCTCATATCACCAATGTTTATCCCTGGATATTCAAATGTTGATATAGATATGTAGATGATATTTTCTCTGTGATAAATTCTAAATATATTGAAGATGCATTGAAATTACTCAACCTTCAAGATGGAACTGTAAAATTTACTATGGAATTGGAAAAGGATAAACAAATCCCATTTTTGGACTTTTACTTAATAAGGAATGAACTACAAGGAAAAATTGAATTCAATATATATAGGAAGGATACTCATACAGACAATTATGTAACATCTTCAGGTTTCAATCATATTGGACATAAACATGCAATTTTCAACAGTTTGATATATAGATTATTAAATGTTCCATTAAATGAAGAAGATTTTAAGAAAGAATACAATCACATTTTGAACATAGCCAATTTAAATGGTTTTGGAAAAGAAATAATTATCTGAGGAGAATGGCAAGAAATAGACTTCCAAAATTGGCATTCCAATATACCCCAACTGGACATAGGGACCAAGGAAGACCAAAATGTCGGTGGAAAGATCAAGACCATCTTCATTAGGTTTACCGTACAGGCCACATGGCCTAAAACGAATTTGTTCGTGATGATGATGATAATTGTAAATAAATTAAAGAAATTCAGACAACAAAAAATATTGAAAGAATACACTACCCTGCAATCTGATTCAAAGAAAGGAAAACAGTTTAAGAAAATTACATATCATCCTGAAATACATAACAAATTTCAAAAACATTTCAAGAAATTCAATATTATATTGGCACCAATAAATAAACTTAGCCTTGGTAATCTATTAATAACTAATAAGAAATTGAACACCCCAGATAGCAAAAAAATCTGGAATTTATAAAATTAATTGTAAGGACTGCTATAAAGTATACATAGGAAAAACAAAAAGAAATTTGGACACTCGCACTAAGGAACACTTCCGAAATATTAAAAATGTGAAATTGAAAAATCAGCTATTGCAGCACATAGTTTATTGGAGAATCATAAAATTGAAAAAGAAGCCATACTTTTAAAACATTTGGAAAAACCTTTAGAATGGACAATTTGGGAGAATATACAGGGTGGACCGCTCGAATGGACCTAATTTCAATTGCTTGTTACTGGCAAACGGTTGAAGATAGAAACTTAAAACAACGTTCATAGTACAGAAAAACTCACCAAGTTTCGAATCCTGTCGGTAGATGGCACAAAGATACGTTTCTCGTTCTTAGATTTAATTGTTTGTGAAAATGGCGACTCCGCAGATGAAAGCGCAAGCTGTTTTGTGGTATGCGGAGTTTAAATCAATCATTAGAGTTCAAAGGGAGTTCCGGCGTGTGTTTAACCGTGATGCTCCAACTGCTAGAAGCATAAAGAAGTGGCGTGATACATTATTAGCTACAGGATCTGTGTTGAAGAAGCATGGTGGTGGTCGCAGAGCATCCGATGAAATGGTAGCAAATGTTCAAGCCGCATTTGAGCGAAGCCCCCGGAAGTCATTAAGAAGAGCTTCGCGGGAACTTCAAATACCAAAATCGACATTACAACGGATTGTCCACAAACGCCTCAAACTGCACGCATATAAAGTGCAGTTAGTGCAACGTCTGGAGCCGAATGACATGCCGAAACGAGTGGAATTCGCCAATACGATGCTGGACCGTCTCGGCGCTGATCCTGACTTCATGACCAAGATTTTCTTCTCGGACGAAGCCACTTTCCATTTGTCAGGCAAGGTAAACCGGCATAATGTGCGGATCTGGGGATCGGAGAATCCTCACGCTATTCAAGAGCATGTTCGTGATAGTCCGAAGATGAATGTTTGGTGCAGTTTGTCACATAATAAGGTCATTGGACCGTTTTTCTTCGCCGAGAAAAAACTGTTCGTGGTACCACATATATTGACATGCTGGAGCAGTTCTTCTTTCCACAAATTGAACAACTGCAGCCTAACATCGTTTTCCAGCAAGATGGTGCTCCTCCCCACTGGTCCAATGAAGTTCGTACGACTTTGGACAACATTTTCTCTGGCCGTTGGATTGGTAGGGGAGGACCAATCGCGTGGCCCCCGAGATCTCCCGATTTAACACCACTGGATTTCTTTCTCTGGGGCTATGTCAAAGATAAAGTTTACACCACCCCAGTCAAAGACCTTCGTGATCTTCGTGAGCGCATCATAGAGGCTATTGAGAACATTCCAGAAGACATACTCCAACGTACTTGGCAAGAAATTGTTCATCGCTTTGATATCGTCACAGTGACTGCTGGGGCTCATATAGAGATGTGGTGATCTGGATATCAAAACTTGGTGAGTTTTTCTGTAATATGAACGTTGTTTTAAGTTTCTATCTTCAACCGTTTGCCAGTAACAAGCAATTGAAATTAGGTCCATTCGAGCGGTCCACCCTGTACATATTCAGAAGAACAAATTTAGATCCATGAATTTCGAGATTCCTGATGAACGTGACCTCATTTCAAAGTTCATCAAATCAGCACCAGATGGCAATGTTATTGATGGAGATTCCAACGAAAACCCGGTAGTCATAATGTCGGTTGAAAATGAGAGAGATCCTTCTCTCGAAAACTAGTTCCCGTGTTTGAAGAAACATAAAATATGAGGTAAGATGTTAAAAAATGACTCATTAATTTACGAATTAAGATGAATGTTAAATATTTGCAGTCATTAATAATATATTCAGTATTACAAATTCGGTGTTGGTTTAATATTCTCATATTACATTGGTTAAATAGTAGAGGAGATAGTGCAACTCCTTGCTTCAACCCATTCTGGATTTCAAAAGTGTCCGAAAACTGTTTGCCTACACGCACCCTACTCTTTGTGTGATTTAGACACATTCATATAAGTCTAACTAACTTTTTAGGAATTCCGAACTCCAACAGGATACTATATAACTTCTCCCTCTTAATTGAATCATATGTTTTTTTGAAGTCTACGTATAGTTGATGTGCAGTACCATTATGTTCCCATTTCTTTTCTAAAATCTGTCTTATATGAAAATCTGATCTGTTGTAGACCTGTTTCTTTTAAACGCACCTTGATGATCTCCTACAATGTCATCAATATAGGGAGTAATTCTGCTGACTAATATATTTGTTAGAATTTTGTACGAAGTTCAAAGTAATGAGATGCCCCTGCAGTTGATGCAATCAGTTTTATCTCCTTTCTTATAAATTGGTACGATAATCGATTCTTTCCATTCATCTGGAAGAGCTTCTTTTTCCCAAATCATACTAAGCAACCAGCGTATCTTGTCCAATTTTTCTCCCCCTGATTTTATCACTTCTGCTGGGATCTCATCTGAACCTGATGCTTTACACATCTTCAGTTTTTCTATCGCCATTTCAACATCTAATGCACTTGGTTCTGCGACTGGCATTTCTGTTGTCTGTAAATTATTCTCCTTAATGTCCTGTTCTGTATGTACATATAATAGCTGATTAAAGTAACTTTTCCATCTATTTAATATACTCCTGGAATCTGCAATTACATCCCCATTTTCATTCCGAATTATGTTTGTTCTAACCTGAAACCCTTTCTTCTCTATACTAATTCTGATATAATTCTCTAACGTCCCTATTTTTTGCATTCATTTTAAGATCATTAATCATCTCTCTCAAATATTCCCTCTTTTTACTCTTTAGTAACTTGGTGGTTTCCCGTCTAACACTACCCAATTGCTCTAAATTTACCTCATTTGGCTCGTGTAACCATTTATTTTTTGCTGGCTTTGTTTTCATTACAATGTCGGAACATTCCTCATCAAACCATCTCTTGTTTTGCCTCTGCTTTAAACAACCAATGCTTTCTGAGGCTGACAATTTAATAGTATCTCTTTATTTATATCAGTTTATTCTATACGTTGTAACTCCCTCGCGCCAAATGCTTTGAAACCTTTGCTTCTATTTTTGCAAATGGCGGCTTCTTAGTTAAGAAGACATTTATTGGGAATTTAACACTACTTTATAAAGCCGGTAGGGCTTCTATTGATGTTTTTATTATTTATTTAACATTTCTCACTGAAGGATAAATTATATTTGAAGAGAAAAATTTTCGCCTAGACCGAGACTCGAACCCGGGACCTTTGGCTTGCCGGGCCAAATGCTCTACCAACTGAATTACCGAGGCGAATTGCGGTATAGACGCAAATTTTTCTCTTATATATGTTGTAATTCCCTCGCGCCTAATGCTTTGAAACCTTTGCTTCTATCTTTGCAAATGGCGGCTTCTTAGTTAAGAAGACATTTATTGGGAATTTAACACTACTTTATAAAGCCAAAGGTCCCGGGTTCGAGTCTCGGTCTAGGTAAAAAATTTTCTCTTCAAATATAATTTATTCTTCAGTGAGAAGTGTTAAATCAATAATAAAAACATCAATAGAAGCCCTACTTGCTTTATAAAGTAGTGTTAAATTCCCAATAAATGTCTTCTTAACTAAGAAGCCGCCATTTGCAAAGATAGAAGCAAAGGTTTCAAAGCATTTGGCGTGAGGGAATTACAACGTATATAAGAGAAAAATTTGCGTCTAGATCGCAACTCATCTCGGTAGCTCAGTTGGTATAGCATTTGGCCCGGCAAGCCAAAAGTCCCGGGTTCGAGTCTCGGTCTAGGCGAAAAATGTTCTCTTCAAATATAATTTATCCTTCAGTGTGAAGTGTTAAATCAATAATAAAAACATCAATATAAGCCCTACTGGCTTTATAAAGTAGTGTTAAATTCCCAATAAATGTCTTCTTAACTAAGAAGCCGCCATTTGCAAAGATAGAAGCAACGGTTTCAAAGCATTTGGCGCGGGGGAATTACAACGTACATAAGAGAAAAATTTGCGTCTAGATCGCAACTCGCCTCGGTAGCTCAGTTGGTAGAGCATTTGGCCAGGCAAGCCAAAGGTCCTGGGTTCGAGTCTCGGTCTAGGCGAAGAATTTTCTCTTCAAATGTAATTTATCCTTCTGTAAGAAGTGTTAAATCAATAATAAAAACATCAATAAAGTAATGTGAAATTCTGAATAAATGTCTTCTTAACTAAGAAGCCGCCATTTACAAAGATAGAAGCAAAGGTTTGAAAGCATTTGGCGCGAGGGAATTACAACGTAAGTAAGAGAAAAATTTTCGTCTAGATCGCAACTCGCCCCGGTAGCTCAGTATATATTATATAGTGCTCTTAATTTTTTTCAGAAATAAAATGATTGAATGGTATCCATTGTTTTAAATTGTAATGTAAACAATCATTGTGTTAATATTAACTGCTGTGAACTTATTCTGTGATGTGATGGCTAGATGAAAACAAATCTCCTTCATATTAATGTATTAATTTATTTTATGAAAAAGAATTGGTTAAATATAGAGAGTAAAAAAAAGGCCATAGGAGACCCTTGGAGTAGTAGGAGATTAAGGCTCCCACTTTTTTTAGACATTCGGCACTTGATGTCAGTCCTGGTGACAGTTACCTTTACACTTGAACAAGCATATGATACTCATTTCTATTAGAGGCTGAGTAGACCCTAGGAGCTTTTTTTAATTATAATGTAAACCGTTGTGTTAATATTAACTGCAGTGGACATATTCTGTGATGTGATGTCTAGATTAACAATAAGCCTCATTCATACTAATGTATTAATTTATTTTATGAAAAAGAGGTTGATTATAGAGGGGGAAAAAAAAAAGAACATAGGAGACCCTATGCTCTCCATGGTTTGGATCAGTTTAAAAAATCTGACCCCCTTGATCTTCCAGATTGTAACATATTAATGATACAAGGAAGAATACGAAATATCAGTGAGGAACTAATGTTTCCAAATGCTACAGTTTGCTTAGTACAATTTATGATATTGTACGATATAGAAATCAAACGTTCACCAACTAAGTCGCTATTTCCAAGTTCATTATTGACAGAATTTTTTGCATTATATAAACTAAGAATTTGTTTTAGAAAGTAGACAATTTTATAATGTGGAAATGCCTTGGTAAATTTTGACCAAATGCTATATATTTTCAAAAATTTTAAACTGCTCCTACATTAATTCACAGAATGATTTTGGAGTGTTCTCAGATAAATGTTCAATATATTTTTGTATCTCATAAAAAATTAGTATAACAGTTTTTAAGATAATGCAGAATTCCTAAATTTTGTGAAATATATCTGTGTTTATTTAGGATCAATTCCTAATGTACTAAATATTGAGGCAAACATTTAATATATATTCGAAAGTTGACATTGTAAAATTATTGAAAGAATTAGCCTTGGTGTAATTGATGAAAAACAGAGGATTACTAAAAATTTGAAACAAAATTCCTACATGCAAATGATAGTTTGTGCATTTCGTAAGAAATCTGCAAATTAAGTCCTAATATAACTTTTAAAAAATCCCTGACATTACTCATTTCCCAATATTTATGTTTGTGTTATGGACTCAACTAGTCATGCTCTATATATTTGGAAGTTGACTTTTTCATGAAAAATAGTGGTATATTTGAAGACATACTCTACATTTTAAAAAAAAATCTGTAAAACATGGCCGCAGTTTTCTTGTAGGTGTACTAATTTTCGACAAACAGATCATATGTTTTTATTTTTCACAAATAACTAGAAGTGCAAGAATTCACAGGTTCCGCCATACTTAGGTTCTGGATACTACTTCTTGTGTTCTGTTGTATGTATTAATGCAAACATTTAATTGACATTTCATGGGTCATTTGACGCAATAGTGTACTATTTTAAATTGTAAATTATAGCCAGTTTTATTCCTTAGAATGTAAAACTGTAAACATAGAATTTGATCCATCTCCTAGAGTTCTGATCATGTGAGCGCCTGATAAACGTGAGAATGACAAAGAGAATGTTGGACGAAGTAAATATGTGAAAGATGTTCACTACATCGTCTAATACGAAATCTGTTAGGCGTAAACCACGAAACTAACATCTCTCTCTATGATTAGCATAAGGGAAGACTTGGTTTTTAGGTCAGATATTAATCGAACCAACGGATCTGTGCCCCTTTAGCGCTGCAGCCGTTCTTAGAAAAGTTAAAGCCTTCACGCACTCCATTCCATGCGCTTCCCTCCCACCATGTCAACAGTAGCCAGGATAACTTTCCGAGTAGTAATGTTGCCAAACTTCCTTCAAACAGTATAATGGATCTTGATTACTGAATAATGTAAGGTTAATTATTACTTCTTCAAATTTAAGTCGGTCTAATGACACTGATTTACTTTTATTATTTGCTTAGTAATATTTCTATCACCGCTCCGAGCTACAGTGTTCATGTTGAGTTGACAACACTGGACTGCAAGTGCAAATAACCTGTCCCCCAAGAAGGCTCAAAATTGTGAGTAGTGGGAGGGGCGAAAGAAAAGAGAGAGATAGGAATGCAGAGAGGGAAATGATTTACCGAGGCAGAAAAGGAATTAGTGTTTAGCCTGCATATCTTACGGGGGCACAGATCCGTTGATGAAACTATAAATTCCTTTAACTTTTACAGGAATTAATCACTATGAGCTTTAATTTATGGTAAAATCAAATGTTTCCTACCTCTCCTCATATAAATCTTCTAAGTAGATTGCAATTTCGAGACCATAACGGTCTCATCTTACCATCCTTTGAGACACCACAAGTTAAAAAAAAATCAAAAAGTTTAATATAAGATTGGCACCGAAGAACGAATACAGCCTTAATAGGATAATTAAAACCAATGAAAATTAAAGAATTGAAGAAGAAAACAAATCAGGAATTTATCAGATCAAATGCAGGGATTGTGACAAAATTTATATTGGAAAAAACAAAAAGGAATTTGAAAACAAGGGTGAAAGAACATCTTAGAAATGTCAAAAATGGAGAAGTGAAAAAAGTCAGCAGTAGCTGCTCATGCTTGGTCCGAAAAACATTTAATTGAATCAAAAGCCAGTCTAATTAAACAAATAGATAAACAAAAGGAACTCGCGGTTTGGGAAAACATCCACATTCAGAAGAACAAAGGAGAACTCATGAACTTCGAAATTCCCGCAAATTCTGACCTGATCCAGAGGTTCAGCGGTCCACCAATAGAGGGAAGAAGAAGAGTTTCTTCCGATCGACATAACATCAGTCGCCAATATAGTACTGAATATGAGACCGTTATGGTCTCGAAATCGCGATCTACTTAGAAGATTTATATGAGGAGAGGTAGGAAACATTTGATTTTACTATAAATTCCTTGTCTATACAGTGTACATACATAAAGATTAAATGTTTTCTTTAGAAAAGTGAAAATGATAATCCATTATTTCCTAAAATAATAATTAATAAATATCCTGAAATTATATTTAGAAAAGAACACAGAAATAAATTTCTTGAAATTTGAGAATTCTAGGTTTCTTTGAACTTTCAACATAGCTTATACTGGATATAAAAATCAAATTTGCACAAGACCAGGATGCAACCAGCTCGTTGTGCCTGCACGAATGTGAAGTCATGATTCTCAATCGCTCATGTGTTTATTATTTTTTTTATCAGTGTCATTACGACTCTGATGTTCTCTGCTTGCATTGGCGTACTTGTAACCCACATCTGAGGTTAGGGCGCCTGGAAGACTGGGTTACGCTGCCCCGATGATATATGGTAGGTGATGATATTGGTAACGATGCGCCAGGAGAGCCCTTAATTCTAAACTTAATCTAAATGAGGCGAGTATGATAGTGATGACCATATGGTATCCGGGGACCGTTTGGGCCTTAAAATTTCCTGACATTTGTGTAACAGGTGAGGAAAAATCCCTAAAAAAAACTCATCCAGGAAACTTGTCCCGATCGAGGATCGAACTCGGGCCGCTGCGTGACAAGGCAGCACGCCAGCGCTTTTATAACATTGATATTTAAAACAGTAGATTAATGTTCGAATCATTATCGCATGTACCATCAAAATGTGAAGAAAAAAAATATATGAATGTTGGTATCATATAGGCCTAACATACATCATCATCATCTTAAGGAACGACAGTTTCAAAAGTGAAAGTTTTGGTCTTCTCAACAATCCTCCTCCATGCCAATCTGTCTCTTGCCATATTCAAATTAGTCACTTTCATTTTCCTTAGATCGTTCATTGTGTCATCCTTCCATCTGATCTTTGGTCTTCCTATACCTATGCCTCGTATAGGTTTCCATTTGTAGAGTTTTTTGGCCAGTCTCTGATCATCCATTCTTATCGAATGTCCAAGCCAACCAATTCTGAGAAATCTTATATGGTTTACTAGGTTCTGATTTTTTATTAATTTGTTTAGTTCGTTATTTGTTTGATTCTCCAACAGTTATCCTCTATTTGGTCCAAATATTCTTCTTAAAATTTTTCTTTCAAAAAATTAGTAATTTCTGTTTTTATTGTTTCTTTTAGGACCCAAGTTTCACAACCATCATTTATCGATATATCTTGAATGGAAATGTTCTGTATATGCCTACTAAATATTTTCCTTAGAGTTTTTTTTTTTAATTTGAATAATTTAAAGTAGATAAATTAAACATAGGCTCAATTCTGGAAATGTGTGGTATTATGCATTACAGGTACTCTTGTTGTCCTAACCCCTTTCAAAACGATGAACTGAAAATAGGCCTATATAAAACTATTATTCTACCAGTTATATTACATAGATGCGAAACATGGACTCTTACTTTAAGCGACAAAAGTAGAATACGAGTATTTGAGAATAAAGTTCTTAGGAAAATTCTTGGATCAAAGAGAGATGGACAGGTGAATGGAGAAGACTTCGTAACAGTGAACTACATGATCTTTATGGGAAGTCAGATATAATAAGAATAGTTAAATCTTGTAGACTGCGATGGACAGGACATGTGGAACGAATGGGGAATGAAATACGTGCATGGAAGCTTCTTGTAGAAAAACCAGAGGGAAAACGCCCAGTTGGTATACCAAGAATGAGGTGGGAGAATAATATTAACCATGATTTGAGGGAAGTAGATTATACAGGGAATGATTAGAAAACATTAGCTCAGGATAGGGATGTATGAAGAGCCTATGTCCGCGCGGTCATGGACCTACAGTGCCAGTGAGTTGGTTACTTAATTGACAATGCTAACTCTTGTCACAAGGCTAACATGTTTTTCTTTTTCTGAATGAATCAGCAGGTTTGCGTCTTGTCTTGTCTGGGAATAAAATTAAATATTTTCATTACTTAAATTTAAAACAGTTGAAGTTACGGATTTAAAAAAAGAAGACTGTAAGTATGAATGGTTAAGGCAATTGATGTAGATGTTAATAACATCATAGCATAGAAATCAGTGCAAGTTATGGGATATGCAGATGATATAGTTACAATGTCGAGAACATTACCATCAGCTAAAGAAGCATATAAAGAAATTAAATATATAACAACAACAATTGGATAGAAGTGAATGCACATGAAACAAAAATGATGATACAATCTCGGAATCACCAAACACATCTATTTCTCCCTGCTATCATCTTTCAAATCAAAAGCTGTTACATCGAATAACCAAACTAAAGCTATATAAAACTACTATTACTCCAGTATTGTATTATGGTTGTTACATCATAAAAAATAATAAACACCTTCTAAAGAAGGATTAAAGAGGGAGGCATATGGAGAGGTAGATATAACAGTGAGCTGTATAAGGAACCATGCGTTTCCATGATGGTTAAACTCAAAAGACTTGAATGGGCAGGACATATTCATTACATGGAGAACAGACATATCCCAAATAAAATTCTCTATACATCTATGGGGAGGGCAAGAGAAGAGTGGGAAAGTCAAGGAACAGATGGTTTGATGCTGTGGATGCGGATGCAAAGAAGATTCTGGAACTGAAGAACTGGAAAAAGAAGACACTGGATAAGCACATTTAGAGAGGGTTATTACAGGAGGTCAAGGCCCGACATCGGGCTGCACACTATAGAAGAAGAAGAAGAAGAAGAAGAAGAATGGTTACGGCGTAGTGCCTTACATCTCGCTTTATAAGCTACAATTTCACAATATGGGTGAAGTCGAATTCTATAGTCTACTTAAATGTTTTATACATGGAATGGTGAAATATATTTGCTAGAAATATTTACGATGAGGCTGGAACACACGACCACAGCGACCAAATCACCAAGTCGAAGCCAGCTTGGCTGTAACATCACCTGACCGAAAACTACTTTAATACAGAGCGACGGCGGCAGCCTTGGGCCGGGTGAGTATTGGCGCGCCTTCTGCCAGAGTTTCACGTACACGATCAGAAAGTCATTGCTACTGTGCTAAAATTACAAATTACTACTGTACTAACTTACATTAGGCTTATCTGCATCATAACAGATGTTGAAAGTTATGAGCTTGGTGCGCAGTGAGTGTGTGTAGAATTATCGGTCCCATATGTTTAGACACAACAGTTGATTAACATGTTTATGTAGCCTAAGTTAAATTTTAATTTTTTTTTTCCCCGCAACTAACAAGAAATGAACAAGTGTGTGGCTCGTTTCAACGACAGCACACATGCTGCGAAATCTGTGCATGAATTGCGAAGTGTGTTTGGTGACAGAATAATTAGTCTAGAATTGTGGCCACCTCGTTCCCATGACTTATCGCCATGCGGTTTTTATTTATGGGGAACGTTAAAGAATAAAGTTTACGCATCAAATCCGCACACGTTACATCACGAGAGAAATACAGGCAATCAGTCAGCATGAACTTTTGCGAGTAAATCAGAATTGTTTTCGGAGATACAGTGAATGTGTTCGCCTTCAAGGTCATCACTTTCAACATATGTTGTGATGCAGGTAAGCCTAATGTCAGTTAGTATAGTAGTAATTTGTAATTTTAGCACAGTAGATAGTGCTCCATACCAACGACTTGCCGGTCGTATACGTGTAACTCTGGCGGAAGGCCCGCCAATACTCACCCAGTCCAAGGCCTCCGGGGAACGGTCCGGCCGAGCTACCAACGCTCTGTACTTTAGTTAAACATTTTTTTTACTTTGAGCGATGAAAATACTTACTTCAAAATTTTACCGCAATTTTGAGACTTTAACACACGACTTACAGTAGACTTTGTATCTTAGTCACCTCGACTATAAATTCACATGCTTTCAAATCTATATAATACTTGGTTCAAACCTGTTAACCCTTTTAAAACAGCCTATGGTAATAATTAGGGTCGGACATGAAGTTAGATTAAGTGCAGTCTTACTATATATAATATTGCTTGATGAGAGTGGTAGGGAGTGTAGCACCAGTCTGACAAGTATGGCATTTGTGCTGTACTGTTTACAGGTGGTATAGACGGGTAATGAAATAAGTAGCTAATTGTGGATTACAAGTTTATTTTGTTGCGTAAAATATGTTTTAACTTTTTTTAATTAAACGCTACAGTACAACAAAAAGTTAAAAAATTTATAATTTACGTACATTAATTCTCTTTGTGCATCTATAAATACAATGCTGCATACATTATTACAAAAAATAAAAAGTTCATTATTTCTGCACAATTATTTTCTTCGTGCAGTTTTAAATAAAGAGGCAACACAAAAAAAAGTATGTGCACTGTACATAATATTTTTAATACCCTGTTAGTTAAACTCGTTTCGCTTCTGTAGAGCTGTTAAAATGAATAACAATATATGTCCGTAAAGTTTCAAAAGAAAAACTTCTTCGGTGACTGTTCAGGCAAAGTTTATATTTAGAAAAACTCCTTTCTACTTCACATGAGGTAACTGGTGCAAAACGAAAGTACGATATATCACAGGTATCTAACATGGAGACAGTATGTGCGTTCTTGTTGTCCATTAGCAAATCCTTTATACTGCAAATAGCTGAGTATCCAGGATTTTTCAGCAATACACTTTGCAATTTCTGTTTTGCAATTTCAGATGCCGAAACTACCTCCTGTTTCATCAAAATGTCGCGATAAAATTTCTACCAGTTTTATGGAATCAATCAATGCTATATGTGAGGATTCCAGTTTTTATTATTATTAAAGGTATATCTTTGTAGACGTTATTGATTACCAGCAAATTTTGATACATTGTCCTGACATCAGAGATTTCACAATTTTTATCGCCGAACTTTCTTCAGCATTAAATGTTTTAACTACTTTAACAATCACTTGATAATGCTGTAAGTAGTGTGCAGTGATCTGCAACCAAGTCCCCCATCAAGTTAAAACAGGTTGAGGTGACAAAGGGATTTGTGATGCAATTTCCTTAAATTTCTGTTTCCTAGAAGGAGCCTTTAAAAATATTTTCTCATGTTTGATACAAAATGTCCACATCAGAGAAATGCAACCTAATTTTTTCGGCTACTCGGTGAAGTCCATGGGCCAAGCAAGTTAGATGTATCATATTCGGATATCGTTCTTTAATTCTGGAAGCTGCTTTCAACATATAAGGGGCTGCGTCTGTTACAAATAGAAAAACATTGTTTCTTTTTATTTCATTGGGCCATAGAAGAGACATAGCATTTTCAAAAGGGTTGTCGATTTCTGAATGGTTGACTTTATTTAAGACCTCGGTAGTTAACAAAAATTTATCCCCGGGGTTTTCAGGTGATAATATCCCCACTATCACATTTCCTACAGACCTTCTGGACGCATCCTGGGTTTCATCGATTGACACCCATATTTTATGATCTGCCACAGTATTTTTAATGTATTTCAGAACGTCTTCATAACAAGGAGATAAATAATATCTGCGTAAAGTTGTTTCACAAGGAATTTTTCTTCCCGTATATTTCTCAAAAAAAATTATAAGCTGGATTTTGCACTTTATTGAAAGGAATATTCGCGGAAACCATCGTTTCGCATAAATCCTTGTAAAATTCACGATGATTACAAGTGTCTGAAACTCCTTGACTGTATTTCATCGTCAAGCTTATGTTTTACATTCCCAATGTGTGTTTTAGATTTGCAATGGCTCTTGATAAAAATTCTTCTCTCCCCCTTCAACTCTACATTACACAATTTACAAAATATTTTATCTTCTTTTAGGCAAAGTTACTGCCGGCCGTGCTCACGTACAAGTGAATTCATCTTGTGTGTGTTTGTTGTAATCATTCATCAGATCATGGTGATCGGTATTATGATTTGACTGCATACTATACTTGTAGCAGCACAGCAAAGACGCCAATGACTGTGGCACTGCGCACGGGACAGGACTAACTACCTGTGTAGTCAACTGTTTGAAAGCGACACGGCAATGAAGTCCGAGCTCTAGTCGTTTGTTAGGAGTAACTAGACCTTATTTGCCCATAGATGTCATTAATGGCATGTGGTCAACATATCGACTCAATGAGACATCTAGCAGGCAACTAAGGTATTACTAGAATATTGAGATCGGTAAATGTTGCTTAGAGGGATTTTTATTTAGGCGTCTTTTACGATCCTGAAAATCTTCAGACTCGGGACCCACGCCTTAAAGTCTCTCCCGGAGGACTTGCTCCTTGGATTTTTCCATCCTAAAAAATCCATCTACCCCAAATTATATTTAATTTTGAAAAATTGAACATTTTCTGTATTTGATTATTTAAAACATATGACTATATATTGATATTCAGTTTAGAAAAGTCGGACACATTCTAAGAATGCATCCAGCCACTTTTTTATTTTCCGAAATGTTTATATTTGGAGAATTTAAGTACTTTATAATAAAATAATTTTCAACTTTTCAATTATAAGATAATTGTTGCGTTAATGTTTTAGAACTATGAGAGTGAACCAAAGAATTAAGTATTTTTAAAAATATCATACTTGTGTATTATACTTCTTGATAAATCTTGTAAATCGAATTTATACGTAGCGCAATTTAATTAAAGGGTGGTATCGAATTTAAACTAAATGTCACGTTAATGTGTAACATTTTGGGAGATGAACCCAGAACACGGAGATAAATTTGGTAAAATGAGTGAAAATTGCGTTTTTTATTAAATAATTTACAAGTAACATCTTGGGTAATAGCCTATTAAAAACATATGACCTATGTATGGAAAATATGAAAATTTACTCTATTTACTGTAAACCCAAGCATATTTTTCGTTTGTTTAGTTCATTATCAAACCTATTAATTTCATATCTTTTTACAGCAAAGTAAATTCCAAATGTGTACAACATTTCTGAGTTAATAATGAACCCAGAACACTCAGCTAAATTACGGAAAATTTATGAAAGTCTGATTTAATTTGTATACAAAATACTCTCGTATATAACTTTTAAGCCAAAATTATTTCAGTATTTTATAACAATTCAATATTTATATATGGAGTGAAAAAAAACTGGCAGTCTAAGTGGGCAGTATTTTATTAATTGCGATCTTTAGCAGATCAGGTTTTCAGCGTCTCAATTCAAAACTGGGAGTGAAAGGGCAAACAGATTTCGGTCATCGTCCTGTTATTTCAGAATTGAGGTTCTTTAAATGCCGTAAATCAAATGTCACGGGGTCCTGGGCTTTGCTTCACTTTCGAAGGAACTCATACTTAGGAATTTTACGCCCTAAAAAACTCGATCGGGTTTGAACCCGCGAATCCCTGAATCAGAAGAATCTCAGACAAACACGCCGCCATGAGATTCTCTACTGAAAAAAATATAGCAATTGTTTACGTAGATTTACGAAAATTATCTTCGAAGGTCGATTTTTAAATTGGAAACAAAATATACACTAGAGATAGAGCAGCTAATGTTTCCTCTAAGATAACATTCTCTCTCTCTCTCTCTCTCTCTCTCTCTCTCACTCTCACTCTCACTCTCACTCTCTCTCACGAGAGAGAGACAGAGAGAGAGAGAGACAGACAGAGAGAGATACAGACAGAGAGAGAGACAGACAGAGAGAGAGAGACAGACAGAGAGAGAGAAAGAGAGAGAGAAGAGAAAGAGATAGAAATCTATATCTCTGTTAGCTTTATATATATCTTACGTTCTGGAGGAGAGAGGGAGAGGGAAGAGAGAGGGTGGAGAGAGAGAGGGGAGAGAGAGAGGGAGAGAGAGAGAGGGAGAGCGAGTGAGAGGGAGGAGGGAGAGAGGCGGGAGAGAGAGAGAGGGAGAGAAGAGGGAGGAGAGAGAGAGGGGAGAGAGAGAGGAGAGAGAGGGTCTAGAGAGAAGATGAGAAAAATCGAGAAGAAGAGAGAGAAAAGAGAAAAGAAAAACGAGAAGAGATAAGAGGAGAAGAGAGAAGAGAGAAGAGAGAGAAGAGAAGAGAAGTCCGCTCCTCTCCTCCGCTTTCCGTTTCCGCTTTCTCCGCTTTCCCCCTCTCCTCCTCTCTCCTCCTCTCCCCCCTCTCCCCTTCTCTCCCTCCTCATCTCCTCACTTCTCCCTCCTCTCTCCTCCTCTCTCCTCCTCTCCCCTCCTCTCTTTCTTTTTTTTTAAATTGATTTGTTCATGGGAAAATGTCCATGTGCCATTAGTAACTAATAACTGGCACTATCGCACCCTTAGATTCATGGCCGCGTGGACATAAGCTCTCCACACATCCCTATCCTGAGTTATTGCTTTCCAACCATCCCCGGTATAATCTACTTCCCTCAAATCATGGTTAATGTTATTTTCCCATCTCATTCTTAGTCTATCAACTGGGCATTTTCCTTCTGATTTTCCTACAAGAAGCTTCCGTGCTCCTCTTTCATTCCACATACATGCCACATGTCCTGCCCATCGCAGTCTACGAAACTTAACTATTCTTATTATATCTGGTTTCCTATAACGATCATGTAGTTTACTGTTATGTGGTCTTTTCCATTTGCCTGCCTGTTCATGTCTCTTTGGTCCAAAAATGTTCCTAACTAACTAGCTCATTGACACTATCGAACCCGTAGGTTCATGGCCGCGCGGACATAAGCTCTCGACATATCCCTATCCTGAGCTAATGTTTTCCATTCATTTCCAGTATAATCTACTTCCCTAAAATCATGGTTAATGTTATTCTCCCACCTCATTCTTGGTCTACCAACTGGGCGTTTTCCCTCTGGTTTTCCTTCATGAAGCTTCCATGCACGTCTTTCATTCCCCATTCGTGCCACATGTCCTGCCAATCGCAGTCTATGAGACTTGACCGTTTTTATTATATCTGGCTTCTTTTAAAGACCATGAAATCCACTGTTATGTAGTCTTCTCCGTTCACCTGTTTTTTTCATCCCTCTTTGGTCCAAAATATTTCCTAAGAGCTTTATTCTCAAATACTCGTAATGTTCTTTCCTCCTTTAAAGTAGTCCATGTTTCGCATCCATATAACATACCCTAACTGATAGATTAATTGTTTTGTATACATATATATATTCAGTTTAACGTAGCACGCATTTCCAGAATTGAGCCTATGTTTAATTTCTCTGTGCATCTCATTCCTATTTGTGATTATCGTTCCTAGGTATTTGAATTCAGCCACATCCTGAAATTTCCCTCATTTTTCATTAGCTGTCGATTTCAATAATATAATGTATTTTTATGTGTGATCATATTATATTTAATTTTACTTCCAGTCTCAATTTCTTAGTGTTACTCAATAGTGTGTGAGTGTTGGCCCTTCGCCTCGCTATCGCCCAATAGTAAGGTACAGCGGGGCTATTTGAATAATTTCAACTTTGTTGACAATTTATCGGAAAAAATGTGTGCAATCTTTAGAACTGAAATATACAGTAACATTGTCCGACATGTCGTCTTCCTCACTGTGTAAGTTGGGTGCAATAACTTTTAAATTATTCAAGTTATGCAATTATTCGATTTACCCTCCACATAATAAGTATCTAACATTCAGCGGGGCTATTTGAATAATGGATGGGGCTATTTGGATAACTGAAAAAATACAAGATTATCTACAATTTTCATGAAACTGTTGTTAGAAAATAAGATAAATATAAAAAAGAAAAGCAATACATGAATACTAAAATAAAAATAAACATCAGAAACACATTCCAGGCAAGTTACTTGCAGCGTTCACAATGAAATTGTTTGCGACCTTTCGTACCCATGCAATATTCGATATACCATGTGTTACACTTTTGGTACTGTATCTAGTGTTTTTATTCTCCCTCAGATTCTATGTGGGACCATTTCCCCTGACATAGTCCAAATTTCCACTCAGCATCTTCATGTTCAGAGTCAATCTGAGGTACAGGGCCATCTAGACTGGAATCCGAATCTAGGTCGATGTCCCATCTACTTTCATTTTGTTGTCCTTTTGGAAATAATGAGTATCTTCTTTACATTACCATCATCTGTCTGGCTTGCTTTGCTCTTCTCATTTTCCAACAGACAGATGCAGTGGCCATCCACGCTTCAGTGAAAATTCCAGTGAAATGAAATTTTGCCAGTTTTTCATTAGGTGTTTTTTGCTGCCATTTGGTTACCCTCGCAAAATATTCCGTCTTGAGGGTCTTGAACACACATCTGTCTAATGGTTGTAAAGCATGAGTAGTGTGTGCTAGTAAACAAAACAATTCCATATTATTTTCCAGACAGAATTCCAAAACAGTTTAATCCAACTGCGTAATATCGGATGATTTAATTAATATATGATCAATACTTTTTTATAGTCTTTCTTACAAGATTATTTGAAATTTTCAAAAAATAAAATAATGTCTATGTCCTAAATCTCGTACAACCATTGCAGTTATTCTACTGTATCTACAATAAAAGTGAAAAATGTATTTAGAAGAAAGAGAAAAGCTAATACAAAAACACAATTTTGACTATTCAAGAAGCCCCGCTCTCAAGTATTCAAATAGCCCCTCGTGACATGTTCACTTCATGACCACGTAGTTTCCAAATAAGAGCATAGATTACAAAACGAGCTGGAGGGTTATTGGAGGAAAGATCAACAATCACATCTGTATGCCTTTCATTTTCCATGTTTTTCAATGTCCACAGATAAAACTTAACAATCACCAAGAACATTTTACATACTCAACAATTAGGACACCAGAGCCACTTACCTTTGATACTTCAAAATAATCTAGACTAAACTTCTGTAGACAAAAATCGAAATAAACTACTTCACTGAATAGAAAAGACTTTCACTAACAACATCCACTGACAAAATGTCGTCTTCTTCTTGTTACTTCGCTGCACATCCGCAAAAGCTTAATATTATTCAAATAGCCCCGCTCTACCATACTACATCATCAGCATAAACTAAAGCTTATTAATACCATTGGGCTGTAGGCCTCCTTCATCCTCTAGAGATTTGATGACATGCTCTAGTACAAAATTAAATAGTAGAGGAGATAATGCATCTCCTTACTTCAACCCATTGTGGATTTCAAAAGTACGGTATCCGAAAACCTGTTTGCCTACATGCACGCAAACTCTTTGTGCTATTTAGACACATTCGTATAAGTCTAACTAACTTTTTGTGAATTCCGAACTCCAGCAGGATACTATATAACTTCTCACTCTTAATTGAATTGTATGCCTTTTTGAAGTCTACGTATAGTTGGTGTACAGTACCATTATATTCCCATTTCTTTTCGAAAATCTGTCTTATACTAAAAATCTGATCTGTTGTAGACCTGTTTCTTGTAAATCCACATTGATGATCTCCTAGAAAGTCATCAATATAGGGAGTAAGTCTGCTGACTAATATATTTGTTAGAATTCTGTAGGAAGTTGAAAGTAATGAGATGCCCCTGTAGTTGTTGCGATCAGTTTTATCTCCTTTCTTATAAATTGGTACGATAATCGATTCTTTCCATTCATCTGGAAGAGCTTCTTTTTCCCAAATCATACTAAGCAACCGGCGTATCTTGTCCATCAATTTTTCTCCCCCTGATTTTATCAGTTCTGCTGGGATCTCATCTGAACCTGATGCTTTATATATCTTCAATTTTTCAATCGGCATTTCAACCTCTAATGCACTTGGTTCTGCGACTAGCATTTCTGCTGTCTGTAAATTGTCCTCCTCAATGTCCTGTTGTGTATGTACATTTAATAGCTGATTAAAGTAATTTTTCCATCTATTTAATATACTTCTGGAATCTGCAATCATTTCCCGATTTTCATTCCGAATTATGTTTGTTATAGCCTGTAACCCTTTCTTCTCTATCCTAATTCCCTGATATAAGATTAAACATTGTTAATTGATTTCTAATAGGCATATTTGCATTTTATTATTTATCCATGATTGTGTGTAACCTGTTTAACGGTCGTACAACTTTAATGCCTGTTTTCTTTTTATTTGATTCAGTAAGTGTCCAATTTTCACATACATATCGTTGCATAGGTAGTGGCATTGTTTTGTAAAATAAAAATTGTGCAGAATACCATCATCGAGCATTCAAAGATAATGACCTAGTGGCCTGTTCCGGTCACATTATCCATCGTGTAGTCTTCTAAGTAATTTTGTAGACTAGAGACCTATTTTTTATGTTCTTATTGTTTCATACATTACATAAAATCTGTGTTATTCTTTTTTTATGCCATATCTTGCAGTTAGGCCTGTACACATGAAATTATACCTAATCAAAGTTATTCAGCTATTCTGTTGGTTTGTTAATATTTACTATTTTTAATGTTATGTAGTTAGTTCCTTTGTAGGGTAGTGTTTCATGTCTTGTAGTTAAAGCACATCAGTTTTATTGATTAACTGATCAACATCATCATCCGGTATCATGGCAGTTGCCGCCATCTTCCGGAAACCATTCCTCTCTGTCCATTCATTGATCTTCCTCCAATCCTCTGATATTCATAGCTGCTTGTATCCCTTCTATCCAAGTTTTCTTCGGTCTTCCTCTCTTCCTCCTTTCCATTGAGATGATTAACTGATAATAAAATTATATAAATATCATATATTTATAACAATTGAACCTTGTTATGTCTTTCCTTCATTTAAAATTTCCTTTTGTATTTTTTTTCCTATTATGATGCGCCTAAATCTCTGTTAAGCGAAAATGGGCTTACAAGATACAAGAGGAGATATTATAAGCAATTTCAACAGACTTAGTAAAAATACTAACTACTGCGAAATAAGGAACACATAATACGAAATTAGGAATAATAGCATTGCTCATTAAAATTATAAGTAATTAAGAAATTATAAACAATTACAAAATCAACGTATATATATTCTGAATTAAGAAAAAAGAACCATTTAGATGATGTAAGCTAATATCATCATCATCATCATCCGGTATCATGACAGCTGCCGCCGTCTTCCGGAATCCAAACGCCATTCCTCTCTGTCAATCCATTGATCTTCCTCCAATCCTCTGATATTCATAGCTGCTTGTACCCCTTCTATCCAAGTTTTCTTCGGTCTTCCTCCTTTCCATTGGGATACATTCCATAACAATTTTAGGCAATCTTTGCTATGGCATTCTTTTGACATGGCCATAACACTGTAATCTGTCTTTTCTATAATGTATATGATGTCCGGCTCCTCTTCTACACCCATAATTGCCCTTATTTGTTTATTTCGAATTCTATCCATTCTAGATTTTCCAGCTGATCTTAAAACATCCATTTCTGAACTTAAAATTATTTTCGTTTCCCTGGCAGGAATTTACCAGACTTCAGCACCATATGTTAAAATGCTCTGAATTATGATTTGATATATTTGTAATTTTCTATTTTTTGTAATATGTTTGCTCCACCAAACAGAGTTTCTCATTGCTAGTTTTGTTTGTGCGATTCTATTTTTAATTTCCACTGTGTTATCGCTTGAATGGTCTAATTTTGTTCCTAAGTAAGTGCATTCAATACTAGGTTTTATATTTTTCATTTCTTCTCCTATACACAGGTATTTAGTTTTCTCAATGTTTATATAAAGTCCCCATTTTTCATATTCTTCTTTTAATTTTTTAGCCATGTATTCTATGTCATCGTGGTCTTGTGCTATTAATACCTGGTCATCTGCAAAATTTAGTGAATATAATGTGTATTTTGGATAGGTATGCCCATTTTTTTACATTTTTTCCTCCAGTCTGTTAGTACTCTTTCGAGATAAATTTTAAATAGAGTTGGAGATAAACGGCAACCTTGCCTTATACCTTTTGTAATAGTAAATCCCTTTGTTATATGATTTCCAACTTTTATTTTCGAAATAGATCCTTTGTATAATGCTTTTATAGCTTCTACTAATTTTTTTGGTAATGTTAGAATTGTCTAAAGTTTCCCATAACATTTTCTGGGGAATACTATCATATGCCTTGGTTAAATCAACAAACAGCAAATGTAAATCTCTGTTAGTAGCTCTCTTTTTTCTATCATTTGCATTATGCAAAATATATTATCTGTGCATGACCTACCACTTCTAAAACCAGATTGTTCTTCCATTTCTTTATCCTGGTATTCTATATCAACCATTTTACTTAGTATACGTCCATATATTCTACTTAATGTACTCGTTACTGATATGCCTCTATAATTTTCACACTTTCTCTTGTCTCCCTTCTTATGTATCGATGTTATAATAGCGACTTTCCACTCTTCTGGCACTTCTTCGCCATTTATTATTTTATTAAAGAGTACAGTGATAATTTCCAATAACTTCTGACTGCCACTTTTAATCAATTCTATAGCAATATTTCCTGGGCCGGCATTACTACCATTTTTCAGTCTCATAATTTCCTTTTTTACAGTATTTATATCAATTTCGATTATGTTTCCTGTTTACATCGTCATTTTCTCCCAAAAATTCTTTTCGGTCCTCTACTAAAAGTTTTTTGTAATATTCTTCCCATTCATGTATCCCTATTAGGTTGAGAAGATTCTCATTTCTATTCGATGAACGTATACTTTTTATAAATTTCCATGATTCAGAACTCTTCTTGCCTCCTAAATATGTTTGTATTTCTGTACATTTCTTATCCCAAATCTCGTTTCTGTGCTTAGTAACCATTCTTCTCACTTTTGCTTATGCTTTTTGATATTGTATTTTGTCATTCTGATTCTTTGTAAGCTAATATTTTTTCTAAATATATACTTACTTACTTACTCACTGGCACTATCGAACCCGTATGTTCATGGCCGCGCGGACATAAGCTCTCCATACATCCCTATCCTGAGCTAATGCATTCCAATCATTCCCTGTATAATCTACTTCCCTCAAATCATAGTTAATGTTATTCTCCCACCTCATTCTTGGTCTGCCAACTGGGCGTTTTCCCTCTGGCTTTCCTACAAGAAGCTTCAATGCAAGTCTTTCATTCCCTATATGTGCAACATGTCCTGCCCATCGCAGTCTACGAGACTTAACTGTTCTTATTATATCTGGCTTCCTATAAAGACCATGTAGTTCATTGTTATGTAGTCATCTCCATTCACCTGTCTGTTCATCTCTCTTTGGTCCAAAAATTTTCCTAAGTACTTTATTCTCAAATACTTGTAATCTCCTTTCCTCCCTTAAAGTAAGAGTCCATGTTTCGCACCCATATAGTATAACTGGTAGAATAATAGTTTTATATATTTTCAGTTTAACTCTGCAATGCATAATAGCACGCATTTCAAGAATTGAGCCAAGGTTTAATTTCTTTCATCTCATTCCTATTTGTGATTATTGTTCCTAGGTATTTGAATTCAGCCACTTCCTAAAAATTTCCCTCATTTGTCATTAGCTGTCCATTTCCATTATAAAATGCATTTCTACGTGTGACCATATATTTAGTTTTATTGATATTTACTTCCAGTCCTAATTTCTTAGTGTTACTCAATGGTGTGTGCGTGTTGTCCTTTAGTATCTCCTCGCTATCGGCCAATAATACTACATCATCAGCATAAACTAACAGCTTATTAATACCATTGAGTTGTGAGCCTTCCTCATTCTCTAAAGATATGATGGCATGCTCTAGTACAAAATTAAATAGTATAGGAGATAGTGCATCTCCTTGTTTCAACCCATTCTGGATTTCAAAAGTGTCCGAAAACTGTTTGCCTACACGCACCCTACTCTTTGTGCCATTTAGACACATTCGTATAAGTCTAACTAACTTTTTAGGAATTCCGAACTCCAACAGGATACTATATAACTTCTCCCTCTTAATTGAATCACATGCTTTTTTAAAGTCTACGTATACTTGATGTATAGTACCACTATATTCCCATTTATTTTCTAAAATCTGACTTATGCTAAAAATCTGATCTGTTGTAGACATGTTTCTTCTAAATGCACATTGATGATTTCCTAGAATGTCATCAATATAGGGAGTAAGTCTGCTGACTAATATATTTGTTAGAATTCTGTAGGAAGTTGAAAATAATGAGATACCCGTGTAGTTGTGGCGATAAGTTTTATCTCCTTTCTTATAAATTGGTACGATAATCGATTCTTTCCATTCATCTGGAAGAGCTTCTTTTTCCCAAATCATATTAAGCAACCAGCGTATCTTGTCCATCAATTTTTCTCCCCCTGATTTTATCAGTTCTGCTGGGATCTCATCTGAACCTGATGCTTTATACATCTTCAATTTTTCTATCGCCATTTCAACCTCTAATGCACTTGGTTCTGCGACTAGCATTTCTGCTGTCTGTAAATTATCCTCCTCAATGTCATGTTCTGTATGTACATTTAATAGCTGATTAAATTAACTTTTCCATCTATTTAATATACTCTTGGAATCTGCAATCATATCCCCATTTTCGTCCCGAATTATGATTGTTCTAGCCTGAAACCCTTTCTTCTCTATACTATTTCCCTGATATAATTCTCTAATGTTCCTATTTTTTGCATTCATTTCAAGATCATTAATTCTCTCTCTCAAATATTCCCTCTTTTTACTCTTTAGTAACTTGGTGGTTTCCCGTCTAATACTACCCAATTGTTATAAATTTACCTCATTTGGCTCGTGTAACCATTTAATTTTTGCTAGCTATCTTTCCTTTACTATGTCGACACATTCCTCATCAAGCCATTTCTTGTTTTGGATCTTTTTTAAACAACCAATGCTTTCTGATGCTGACAATTTAATAGTCTCTTATAGCCTCCTATTCTTTATTTATATCAGTTTCTTCTTCGTTTGCCTCATTGTCATCTGAAGATTCCAGTACTTCAAATCTATTAGCAATTTTGATTTGGTATTCTTGCCGCGTTTCATCATTTTTCAAGTTCTTTAATTCAAATTTTACAGAATCATCTTTACCGTTTGTTCCTCTCAAAAGCTATAGCCGTTGTCTGATTTTCACTCTGACCAGATGTTGATCCGGCTTGCAGTCTGTCCCTCTAACTGATCTAACATAGATGATGCTACTGTGCCAGCGTTTATCCACTAATACATAATCTATCTGGTTCCGAGTTTTTCCATCTGGGGACGTCCAGGTGTATTTATGAATATCCCTATGCTGAAATGTTGTGCTCTTAACAATGAGATTCTTCGATGTGGCAAATGTGACTAATCTCACCCCGTTGTCGTTACTATCTTCATGAAGACTGAATTTGCCTATTGTTGGTTTGAATATATCTTCCCGCCCCACTTTTGCATTAAAATCTCCTAAGACAATTTTGATATGATATCGTGAAAGGCTATCAAATAAGCATTCTAATTCTTCATAAAACTCATCCTTGATCTTGTCATCTTTATCTTCTGTGGGGGCATGTACATTTACAATTATAAAATCATGTTGTTTACCCTTTAGAATTATGTATGATATCCTATCACTAACAAACTTAATATCTCGGATAGCGGATAGGATCCACCTTCTGACTAAAAAACCCGTTCCAAATGTAGATCTTTCTGCACCCCCGTAGTATAATGCAAAACTTCCTGATTCCTGACTACCTTCTCCTGGCCACCTAACTTCCTGTAAAGCGACTATATCCAAGGGAGATTTATCTTATTCCCGCGTTAATATC
Source organism: Diploptera punctata (assembly GCA_030220185.1). Taxonomy (NCBI): domain Eukaryota; kingdom Metazoa; phylum Arthropoda; class Insecta; order Blattodea; family Blaberidae; genus Diploptera; species Diploptera punctata. Next base: position 1,630,885 of record JASPKZ010008895.1, on the reverse strand, counting down.
TCTAGTGCCCCGCTATTGTATAAAGTCCTAACATTCCATGTTCCTAGGAACATGTCCCTGTGTTTGAGCCTTTGGCATGGGTTCCCTGAAGTAGTCCCCGCCCGGAGAACCGAATGGGGGACTATTTGACCTCCGGTAAATTTTACCCCAGTTGAACCCATGTCCGCATTTCTTGACGGTTGAATTTTTACGGTGAAAGATCGTCACTCTTTCGACCAAGGTACTTTTTTCTTCTGGCTTATCACCTTCGACCAGTCCGGCATGGGTAACCCTATCGGTAGCAATGCTACCGCCGGTATAGCTCTCAGGATCATTTAAGCACACAAGTCACTGCACCACGACAAGGTAAAGATACTGTGGAGGGGTTGTAAATATATATAACTTACAGGTTAAAATTTATTTAATATATAATATACTGCGAAATTGGGAACACTTACCCTACATATTCAAATTTTCTATTGCCATTTCAACCTTTAATGCACATGGTTCTGCGACTAGCATTTCTGCTGTATGGAAATTATCCTCTTCAATATCCTGTTCAGTATGAACATTTAATAGCTGATTAAAGTAACTTTTACATCTATTTAATATACTCTTAGAATATGCAATCATATCCCCATTTTAATTTCCAATTATGTATGTTCTAGCCTGAAACCCTTTCTTCTCTATCCTAATTCTCAGATAATAATTATCTAATGTTCCTATTTTTTGCATTAAATTCAAGATAATTAATCTTCTCTCTCAAATATTCCCTCTTTTTACTCTTTGATACTACCGTCTAATACTACCCAATTGCTCTAAATTTACCTCATTTGGCTCGTGTAGCCATTTCATTTTTCCTAGCTTTCTTTTCTTTACAATGTCGGCACATTCCTCATCAAACCATTTCTTGTTTTACCTCTTTTTTAAATAACAAATGCTTTCTGATGCTGACAATTTAATAGTATCTCTTATAGCCTCCCATTAAATTTGCCTAGGAACTTTATTCTCAAATACTCGTAATCTTTTATCCTTCCTTAAATTAAGAGTCCATGTTTCGCATCCATATAATTATAACTGGGAGAATAGCAGTTTTATATATTTTCAGTTTAACGTATTTTGAGAAAAGTTGGGACTACAACACTCTCTGTAATGCATAATAACCTGCATTTCCAGAATTTAACCTTTGTTTAATTTATTTGTGCATCCCATTTCTATTTGTAATTATTGTTCCTAGGATGTGCAATTAGCATTTTTTTTATGTAAAATTGAACTTGGGGGGAAAAATGAAGGTTACGACGTTGTTCTGAGCGGCTACTCAACTGTAAGATTGCAAGTTCGATACAATTTAAAATATTGTTTGCTAGTTGCTAGTGGAAAATTTTCTGTAAATCTTTGGTTTACAATACTAATGTACGTATCTCATGATTTTCTAAGTAGTAACCGGTTCTAACAACTCGGATGACACCTGTAACCTTAAAGAACAAATTGCATAACTGACAGGTATGATTACGTCACTGTATAAACATTTTAACAATATTTTTAGTTGTTCCTGAATTATTTGTTTACTGGCCAGACGTGTCGAGTATTTGAGGCTCAATTAGGATTAACTATGCAATTACATTGCAGGCGTCAACACGACTTCCTGTCTAATTCCACTCACATCTATGTCAAGATAATTCCCAATTTATTCCAAAATAACAGTTTCCGCCAAAACTAGAGATGTTGCCAATAAAAATATTTTCTGATAACTGCATCTATAAAAATATAAGCTATTTCTAGAGAACTACAATCACGCAGGAATTGCGTAAATAATTAAAATCCTCAGCCAGGATTGTTAGGTTTTTTCCACCTCAAATCGGGATTTTTAGATAATAGAATTGGGTCTACTAAAATACCATGCATTATCGGCTGATTTTTCGCAAGCACGATAATAAATTTACATAAAAACTCAAAGCAAAACCATATTTCCCGCTTTATAGTAATTATAATCGGCCGCGGTGGACTAGTGGTTACGCTCCTTGCCTCTGGTCCCGAGGGTCGCGGGTTCAAACCCGGCCGGGGTCGATGGATTTTTTAGGACGGAAAAATCCAACGAGCAAGTCCTCCGGGAGGGACTTTAAGCCGTGGGTCCCGAGTCTGAAGATTTTCAGGCTCGTAAAAAATCCTTAAGCCTGAATGAATAGGCCTCTAAGCAAAATTTACCGAATTTTCCCGTCCTAGTACTACCTTGGTTTCCTAGATGTCAGTACGAGGCGGAACTCTGACCACGGACCACTCAAAATGATATCTATACGAAAACAAGTGTAACTAAATTAGTATGGTTCAAATTCTTCCCTGTAGGGGGAGAGTGCCTAAATCTCTGTAAAGGGAAAACATGGGCTTACAATACAATAGTAATTATATATATATATATATATATATATATATATATATCTTATATATACAAATTGTTTGTTTGTTTGTATGTATGTATGTTTGTTTGTTTGTTCATACTGTATGCGCGACCATACCGTTGATCCGATTGTGGTGGGTTTTTTTTTTGCAAAATGTTCAAGAGATTCCCGGGATGAACATAGGCTATAAGAGAGTTGTGATACTCAACTCCTACACCCTTAAAAATCGCCCTTTGTAGTGGAAAACGTGAAAAAAATAGCTCTTTGGACGCTTAAATGGCTTACGCTGCCTAAACCATAACAAATAAACAAAATGAATGTACACAGAATTGAATATCTCAAAAAGCTCTACAAAAAAGTCCTAGACAGCATATGTTTATCTCTTACGGATAACTCACAATAACCATTTTTGTTTTTTAGTGACACCAAGAGTCCCGCGCCGTAGCCGACTGGTTAAGGCAATAAGTCTTGGCGCAGAACTACGGGACTTACGCTGGTTCGAGTCTCTACGGGGGAAGAAATTTTTCTCATGGAATTTCGGCCAGTATGGGACAGGTGCACAGGAAATGTAGCTAGAGGAGAAAGTATTTTCACTCACCCTCGTCAATTTATCTTTTTTTTTTTTTCATTCTAATATAATTGTTATATGACGGTTCTTAACTTATCTGCAAAGGAGGGTACAATTCTAATGTTTATGAAGACAATATAAACATCGGAAGTTGCCGATGGTTAAGAACTCATCTGGTCTATATCCCAGTTGTGTTATTAGCGTTGTGTGTTCAAGTTCAGTGAGCTTTTCTTTTTATTCTGTATGGAGATTTCACCTCAGGGTTTGTAATTTTATTGATATATTTAATGGGTTTCTATAACAAGATATTATGTTAAATACATGTGAAATCATACCTTCCAAGCATTAAAAAACTTACACAATAATCTGATTTTAAATTGAGCTACAAAGCAGTGGCGGTTCCAGGTAGGGGACCATGCCCCCCCCCCCGAGAATTTTTTAAAGATAAATTATGATTGTAATTAATGAACTATTATCGTGCACTTAAAACATCAAATAAACTTCGGTGCATTAAGTAGCAAAGAGCGTTGCTGACCGGTCACGAGTAAACTGGTGATCGAGTTTCTCGTATGTATATATATAGGCTATATATATACTTCTTCTGTATGTGTATTTGTCACTGTAGGCCTACTCCTCCTAAACGACTGGACCGATTTTGATTAAATTGTGTATGTGTGTCTCTTTGAGTCCCTCGATGGTTTAGATTCACATTTGGACCCTCTAAAACCATTAGTTGTAGGAGTTCACCTGAAGTGAAAATTGAAAAATCGCTCTAGCTGTCATATTTTTCGACATGTCAGAACTCAGTATTGTCCAAAAATGAGCGAAATTCCGACAATTAGAAGTGGAGGTTTACTTGAAATCCGAAATTAAAAACTCCTGTATATCGACTGGGCAGATTTGAATGGTTTAGATTAACAATTGGACTTGGTATGTGGCGCTGCGATCGGGTTATAGGATTTTTTTATGTCAGACGTATAGTCATCTGCATTATCGTTATGTTCCCACATAACTATGTGACCTCATCATGCACACTTCTTGAGCCACAATAGATGGCTGTAAGAGGTTTTCTTGCAAACTTATTTAATAATATCTAATTATGTCCTAATTGCTGAATTTTATGGTAAAAAAGTAACATATTTTTATCGTCTGCTCATGATGTGAGAATTGAACGTTCGGGCAGTACAACGTCTGCCGGGTGTCACTCTAGTATATATATATACAGGGTGTATAAAAAAGGATGGTGCAAACTTACATGGTTGAAAGTACACGATAATAGAAGCAACAATGTCCCAGTAAACATGGGTCCGCAAACTAGCCGTTTGCAAGATAATTACGATTGTATGGTTACAAGCCGCCACTGACATCATTGTAAACATCGTCCTAGTTAGTACAAATTAATTTGAATTTAGACTTTACTATTAATTTTTCGTCTCATTTAGTTCACATTTCACAGTTCACTTCACTTATAGGTTACCTGTTAAAGGAGGTGTTAGAAGTGTCTTCCTTGCATCTGGATGCAATACTGTGCTCGTCTCTGCAATGAATGTCGAATTATTTCGAAAACCCCTGGATCATTTCTGAATTCTTGACAAGCAAGTACAACTCTCTGCTCCAGTTCTTCAAACGTGTTAACGGGTGTGCTGTACACAAAAATCCAAAGGACTTAGATCAGGTGATCTTGGAGGCCACGGTACAAATCCGCCTCTACCTATCCAACTTTGGCCGCATCTGCGCGTTAGATGCCGTCTCACAGCATCAGCAAAATGTGCCGGAGCTCCATCATGCATGTACCACAAACTCCGACGTTGCTGAAGGGGAACATCCTCAAGCAATCCTGGAAGATGACGCCGCAGAAACCTAAGGTACCTCCGTCCATTAAGTTTTCGTGGAAGAATGTGTGGCCCAATGAGATGATCACCTAGTACCCCTAACCACACATTCAGTGAGAAACGGTGCTGATGTGGTGACTCATGAACAGCATGTGGGTTTATATCACACCAAAAAAGTATATTATGATAATTAAAAATACCATCGCGTGTGAATTCTGTTTCGTCTGTAAATAAAATGTTACATGTGAAACGAGGGTTGACTACAGTCTGTTGTTGCATCCACTGACAAAACATAACTCTAGGAACAAAGTCCGCATCATTGAGACATTGAACTCGTTGGAGGTGGTAAGGGTACAGTAAATTGCGCTGTAAAATTCTCCATACACTACTGTGGCTTAGTACAGGCACTTGTGAGGCAATTCTTCTCGTCGAGGTTCCTGGAGAGAGCTGTGTACTGCTTCCAACACCATATCCTCAACCTCATGCGTAATGTGAGCAGGCTTACTTACTGCTCTGCCATGTGCAAAACCCCCACTTTCTCTTAGGCGCTGATGGACCCTTGTAAATGTACGACTTTCGGGGTGTCTTCGTTCAGGATATGTTTCTTGGTACATGCGGTGCAGCATCCCGTGCATTGCCATTAGCCCTACCGTACATGAAATGCATATTCGCATACTCTTCGTTACTGTAAGGTTCCATTGTAACTACAACACAGCACAAGTGGCACTCCTCAGACGAGACTGATACCTTTTGAGACTGTGTACTGTATCCGTCCTGTACGTTCTGCGTGTATGGTTTGATTACAACTCCACCTCTCGGCAATGTTCAGTTTTGTAAACAAAGAACATAGGAAGGCTTCAAGTGCGCAAGGAGTAAACCGTACGATGTTACAAACAATGACCTCAGTGGCGGCTTGTAACCATACATTCGTAATTATCTCGCAAACGGCTCGTTTGCAGACCCATGTTTACTGGGACATTGTTACTTCTATTATCGTGTACTTTCAACCATATAAGTTTGCGCCATCCTTTTTTATACACCCTGTATATTGGCCACCGCTGTGGTCTCGAGGTAGCGTGCTGCCTTGTCACGCAGCGGGCCCGGGTTCGATTCCCGGTCGGGACAGGCTCCTGGGTGAGGTTTTTTCGGGGTTTTTCCTCACCTGTAAGACAAATGTCAGGAAGCTTAGGACCCAACGGTCCCCGAAAATCATCCGGCCATCATCATCATCCTTATCATTATCATCATCATCATGATCCTTCACCGGTGTGGAAAGCAACGGGAAGCTACCACACATATAATTCCCTAGTAAAGCATGAAAATTCGATGATTGCAGTGAAAGGCCTGCCTTCGGGCAGAATTACTATGGATGGATGGATGGATATATATATATATATATATATATATATATATATGTGTGTGTGTGTGTGTGTGTGTGTGTGTGTGAGTGTGTGTAAAGGCGATTTAGTACCGTGTGCAACCTCAGAGGATGAATTACAAATGGGAGCACATCAATTAAATAACATAGGCAAACAGTTGGATTTGAAAGTGTCTTGCCAAAAAACAAAATATATGGGTATGTGTTGAAAACACTTACGAAGAGTTATAATATAATTAGATGGAAAAATAATAGAACAAGTTTCTGAATTTAATTGCCTCAGTCATCTAATATCTGATATAATGATTCAGAGATACAATGGAATAAATGGTGTCATAAAAATAAATTTTCGCAAACAAATGTCAACCGTAACCAAATTGAGATTGCACAATGTAACTGCAAAATCAGGACTAAAATGTAGCAGCGAAAATTGGATACTAAATTCTAAAATCAAATAAAAATTGCAAGCAATATCAATAAAACTAAATATATGGTCACACGTAGAAATGCATTATATAATGGAAATGGACAGCTAATGACAAATGAGGGAAATTTTAAGGAAGTGGCTGAATTCAAATAAACAATAATCACAAATAGGAATGAGATGCACAAAGAAATTAAACATAGGCTCAATTCTGGAAATGCGTGCTATTATGCATTGCAGAGACTTTAGATGTCCCAACTCCTTTCAAAAAACGTTAAACTGAAAATATATTCTACCAGAGGAAATGAGATTACGAGTTTTTGAGAATAAAGTTCTTAGGAAAATTTTTGGACCAAAGAGAGATGAAAAGACAGATGAATGGAGAATATACATAACAATGAACTACATGGTCTTTATAGGAAGCCAGATATAATAAGAACAGTTAAGTCTCGTAGACTGCGATGGGCAGGACATGTTGCGCGTATGGGGAATGAAAGACGTGCATGGAAGCTTCTTGTAGGAAAGCCAGAGGGAAAGCGCCCTGTTGGTAGACCAAGAATGAGGTGAGAGAACAACATTAACTATAATTTGAGGTAAGTAGATTATACAGAGAATGATTGGAAAACATTAGCTCAGGATAGGGATGTATGGAGAGCTTATGTCCGCGCGGTCATGAACCTACGGGTTCGATAGTGCTAGTGAGTAAGTAAGTAAGTAAGCGACACAGATGAGATTTTTACTTTCACTCCTAGGTTTGACAAAAATGGATAAGCAAATAAAAGATTCAAAATATAGTTGAAGAGATTCCGAATTATCAAGGCAATTGGTTACAATATATCCAAAGAATGGCTCAGCCATCTGGCTTTCCTAAATTAGCGTTGCGGTATCAACCTAAACGGCTTCGTGATAAAGGAAGACCAAAATTAAGATGGATTGACTAACCATATCTTGAGATCTCGTATGTACAGGCACAAACGACCTAAACCTAAATAAGTTTATCATGATATGTATATATGAGCAATCATTTCGACATTTCTGGTGTTCTCTCCTGGCATTGGCTTAATAGTAACCCGCTTCTGAAGTTGGGGCGCCTAGAAGGCGGAGTTACGTTACCCCAGGTTATGATGGATGATAATGAAGCGTCAGCAGAGTTCTTAACCTAAATTCCAAAGCATGGACAACAACAGGAATAAGTCCCTTTAAGGAAAAATTGGATTGGTTTGACCGGGAATCGAACCCGGCACCTCATGAACAGTAGTCAGAAACGCTAACCACTAGCCCATGAGGCTGGTCCAATGAAATAACATGTAAAATATATTTATAACCTAGTGGGGGAATCGTAGTTCAGATGATCAGGTGACCTATATCACTACAAAAGAGCATGCAATTAACCAAGATCTTCGCCATTTTGTAAATTCTCTAGCAGTACATGGATACCATCCTAAGTGTGTAAAGTGAAGACCAACCACGACCCTAACGCAACATGCGCATGCGAATTTTGTGAACTGTCTTGTGATCGTAACCACGTCACAGCATGTAAAAAACGACCCAACTCATTAATTGAGATGTACATAGATTCATAACAACTGTAGAAACAAAGTGAACTAAGTTAACACTATGCACAACTTGTGTGCATTTTCGTTTAATAATAATAATTATATTGTTTTTTCTCATATATTAGAAATTCTTCAACTGTAAAATCAAAGTTACAGGCGGAATCAAGATTACAATAAGTATTTTTCACTTATAATTTATTTAAAAGTTCGTGACGGAACAATTAAGTGTTAGTAAAATAAATCAAACACGAGTAAGGGCGCGTTATTAAATTCACATAATCATGATTAATAAGACAGACTATCATTCTGAGCCAAGTTACCGGACATTGTACTCGTCATTCGAATTAATAAAACCTATCACTCTTGTCTTACCAAGACACTGTTACTTATTATGTTTTCTTACCGATCCAGATATAGCGTTACCCAAAGGAAATCCTCGCCCGAGATTAAGACTTCATGTTCACTGAGTTCTTATACAACCACGATATACTGATCCCACCATTAAAAGTCCTGCCACATATGGCTAACATATTATCCTGCCACAAGTATTATTATTATTGTTATTATTGCTACAATAAAATAACTAAATATATTAAAACAGGTAACTTCAATGGCTAATAAATGAAAGCAGTAAAATTAGGAACAAATGTATGAATCATGTTTATTTAAGAAACAACACAAAGAAACATCCTTGGTGTGCGTTCATGGATGATTGCTTTTACAAGGGAAAGCACTTTACACAAAAGAAAGAAACACTTAGGGTAGAAATGGAATTTCAATCTGGAATGTACTCTAAAAAACTCAAATTCATAACATTACTCAAGAATGGAATTTAAACTGATTTTTTTTAAATAAACTGATTTCATGAATGATTTTAATTCATATTTCTCATTGTTCATTTTTCAAAATAATAATAATAATAATAATAATAATAATAATTTCTTCTTCTTCCGAATGCAGTATTGGGTGATGATGCCCGTTCTGCGACTACAAAAACTGATAATAATAATAATAATAATAATAATAATAATAATAATAATAATAATAATAATCATCATCATCATCCGGTATCATGGCAGCTGCCGCCGTCTTCCGGAAACCAAACGCCATTCCTCTCTATCCATCCATTGATCTTCCTCCATTCTTCTGATATTCATAGCTGCTTGTACCCCTTCTATCCAAGTTTTCTTCGGTCTTCCTCTCTTCCTAGTTTCCATTGGGATCAATTCCATAGCAATTTTTGACAATCTTTGCTCTGGCATTCGTTTGACATGACCATACCACTGCAATCTTTTCTTTTCTATGATGTCTATGATGTCCGACTCCTCTTGTACACCCATAATTTCCCTTATTTCTTTATTTCGTATTCTATCCATTCTAGATTTTCCAGCTGATCTTCTTTAAAACATCCATTTCTGTACTTAAAATTCTTTTCGTTTCCCTGGTAGGAATTTGCCAGACTTCAGCACCATATGTTAAAATGCTCTGAATTATGGTTTGATATATTTATAATTTTCTATTTTTTTTGTAATATTTTTTCTCCGCCAAACAGAGTTTAAGCATTTATTGCTTGTTTTGTTTGTGCGATTCTATTTTTAATTTCCACTGTGTTATCGCCTGAATGGTCTAATTTTGTTCCTAAATAAGTGCATTCAATAGGCCCTACTAGGTTTTAGTTCTTCTCCATTGTTGAAATTTATATTTTCCATTTCTTCTCCCTATACACAGATATTTAGTTTTCTCAATGTTTATATAAAGTCCTCAATTTTTCATATTCTTCTTTTAGTTTTTTAGCCATATATTCTATGTAATCGTGGTCCTGTGCTATTAATACCTGGTCATCTGCAAAATTTAATGAATATACATGTGTATTTTGGATAGGTATGCCCATTTTTTGACATTTTTTCCTCCAGTCTCTTCGTACTCTTTCGAGATAAATTTTAAATAGAGTTGGAGATAAACTGCAACCTTGCCTTAAATCTTTTGTAGTAGTAAATCCCTTTGTTATATGATTTCCAACTTTTATTTTCGAAATAGATCCTTTGTACGAGTATAATGCTTTTATAGCTTCTACTAATTTTTTGGTAATGTTGGAATCGTCTAAATTTCCCCATAACATTTTCTGGGGAATACTATCATGTGCTTTGGTTAAATCGATACAAAGCAAATGTAAATCTCTGTTAGTTGCTCTTTTTTTTTTCTATCATTTGTGTTATGCAAAATATATTATCTGTGCATGACCTACCACTTCTAAAACCAGATTGTTCTTCCATTTCTTTATCCTGGTATTCTATATCAACCATTTTACTTAGTATACGTCCATATATTCTACTTAATGTACTCGTTACTGATATGCCTCTATAATTTTCACACTTTCTCTTGTCTCCCTTCTTATGTATCGATGTTGTAATAGCGACTTTCCACTCTTGTGGCACTTCTTCACCATTTATTATTTTATTAAAGAGTACAGTGATAATTTCCAATAACTTCTGTCATTTTTAATCAATTCTATAGCAATATTTCCTGGGCCGGCATTACTACCATTTTTCATTCTCATCCCGGGGCATGTTGTTTGGTTTTTTAGCATCTTTTTTCTTTTTATGACGAACGAGGAGCTGGCCCGATGCATCAACCCCCAACCTGGGGGACGGGTAATTTTTGTTCAAGGTTTTCTTCCTCTAGCCTTTGATAGTCCAGCATCTTACTGCAAGGCAGCAGCACTAGTTTTGGTCCGCCCTGGGTATTTTATTTCCACAGTACCCGCCATATCTGGTGAGCATTCCCCTATCCGCCACCTGGGGAGGCGTCCGATGGGAGACTGGCAAATCCACATGGATATAATAATAATAATAATCCTCACAAGTATTATTCTGTTGACTTGTTACGATCTCATGTTAATTTTCGATCTAACGTTTCATGAGAACCCACAGAGTTTTATCATTTGAATGATAATGAAGCATGGTTTATGACAGCGTACGTTGTAAACTATTTATCCATCTGTTCTGATAATGATGTATGCTATATTCTAAATCATATATCTTCCATTATATCCTTGTTACATTTATGATACCATTTGGTATATCTGTATTCCAGTATCTCAAAAATTCATTTACTATAGCTATTATTCTGCCATCTTTATTCCTTCTTTCCCGGCCCGCTGCGTGACAAAGCAGGACGCTATCTCAAGACCACAGCGATGGATATTTTTTTCCTTAATGTCAGTAATAATAATAATAATAATAATAATAATAATAATAATAATAATAACTAATTCTAAATGGTAAACAACATGATTTTATAATTGTAAATGTACGTGCCCCCACAGAAGATAAAGATGACAAGATCAAGGATGAGTTCTATGAAGAATTAGAATGCTTATTTGATAGCCTTTCACGATATCATATGAAAATTGTCTTAGGAGATTTTAATGAAAAAGTGGGGCGAGAAGATATATTCAAACCAACAATAGGCAAATTCAGTCTTCATGAAGATAGTAACGACAACGGGATTAGATTAGTCACATTTGCCACATCGAAGAATCTCATTGTTAAGAGCACAACATTTCAGCATAAGGATATTCATAAATACACCTGGACGTCCCCAGATGGAGAAACTCGGAACCAGATAGATCATGTAATAGTGGACAAACGCTGGCACAGTAGAATCATCGATGTTAGATCAGTTAGAGGGACAGACTGCAATTCAGATCATCATCTGGTCAGAGTGAAAATCAGACAACAGCTATCGCTAGTGAGAGGAACAAACGCTAAAGATGATTCTGTAAAATTTGAATTAAAAAACTTGAAAAATGATGAAATGCGGCAAGAACACCAAATCAAAATTGCTAGTAGATTTGAAGTACTGGAATCTTCAGATAACAATGAGGCAAACGAAGAAGAAACTGATATAAATAAAGAATGGGAGGCTATAAGAGATACTATTAAATTGTCAGCATCAGAAAGCATTGGTTGTTTAAAAAAGATCCAAAACAAGAAATGGTTTGATGAGGAATGTGTCGACATTGTAAAGGAAAGATAGCTAGCAAAAATTAAATGGTTACACGAGCCAAATGAGGTAAATTTAGAACAATTGGTAGTATTAGACGGGAAACCACCAAGTTACTAAAGAGTAAAAAGAGGGAATATTTGAGAGAGAGGATTAATGATCTTGAAATGAATGCAAAAAATAGGAACATTAGAGAATTATATCAGGGAAATAGTATAGAGAAGAAAGGGTTTCAGGCTAGAACAATCATAATTCGGGACGAAAATGGGGATATGATTGCAGATTCGAAGAGTATATTAAATAGATGGAAAAGTTACTTTAATTAGCTATTAAATGTACATACAGAACAGGACATTGAGGAGGATAATTTACAGACAGCAGAAATGCTAGTCGCAGAAGGAAGTGCATTAGAGGTTGAAATGCCGATTGAAAAATTGAAGATGTATAAAGCATCAGGTTCAGATGAGATCCCAGCAGAACTGATAAAATCAGGGGGAGAAAAATTGATGGACAAGATACGCTGGTTGCTTAGTATCACAGAGTACCAGAGAAGAAAGTAGGCAAGTTGCGCGTACATGCCACAGGCGGCGCTAGTGTAATACAACTAACGACACCTAATTTTTTTCGGTTCTTTTTTTGGTACTAATATGAAATTCAGCACCGCCTGGTGGTAAAATTATGAATTATAATTATATAACGCCATCTGGTGAATAATCATGGAATTTAACTTTTATAGGAATAAATAACGTATTAATTAATCTTAAATTGTGGAATTATGTATACCCAGTCTCTCAGACCTACAGATTTTCTTTAATTTTAACAGAAAGGAAGAATGGAAATAAATAAAACATGTTAATTTATTTTCGTTTATTAAAATTTTAAAACGTGCATTATGAGCTCTTTTAATAAATATGTACAATTGACCTACCCCCTTATTCTCACATACATATGTTATACAATATTTATTAAATAACCTTAGCCATGTCGTACATCTGTCCATTATAAGTCACATTTTTAAAATGTTTATTAGAAATGGCTGTACACTAACATCACTCTTCCTAACCTAACAAATCTTAGAATTTTATCACTTCTAGTAGGTTTATCTTTGAAAATAGATTCACATTAAAAATGTAAACAAGCTTGAATTTACTTACAAATTAGAGTAAAATAAAATCTAAGTAATGATTTTAACTTTCGATAATTTACAGTACCGTCTACATAGAACGAAGGATAGCAGTTAAAAATTTAAATTTACAAAATGGCTAACTTCCCATAATCCCGAGTGAACACCGTTAAACACGCCGTGAACGACCCCGTGTGCCTTGCATTTGTTTTATTTAGTTACATATTCTGTTACTACGAAACAGCGCTACCATTGTAGTTTGCTCATTGTAGTTCATCGTAAACGACCGAAATTTTTTAGATGTCACTGTACTCAGTTTCCCCTCTATTCGAAGTTTCTCTATGGCTTAGTATGGTTTGGGAAAAAGAAACTCTTCCAGATGAATGGAAGGAATCAATTATCGTACCAATTTATAAGAAAGGAGATAAAACTGATTGCAAGAACTACAGGGGTATCTCATTATTTTCAACTTCGTACAAAATTCTTACAAATATATTAGTAAGCAGACTTACTCCCTATATTGATGACATTCTAGGAGATCATCAATGTGCATTTAGAAGAGACAGGTCTACAACAAATCAGATTTTTAGTATAAGACAGATTTTAGAAAAGAAATGGGTATATAATGGTACTGTACATCAACTATATGTAGACTTCAAAAAAGCATATGATTCAATTAAGAGGGAGAAGTTATATAGTATCCTGCTGGTGTTCGAAATTCCTAAAAAGTTAGTTAGACTTATACGAATGTGTCTAAATGGCACAAAGAGTAGGGTGCGTGTAGGCAAACAGTTTTCGGACACTTTTGAAATCCAGAATGGGTTGAAACAAGGAGATGCACTATCTCCTCTACTATTTAATTTTGTACTAGAGCATGCCATTAAATCTTTAGAGAATGAGGAAGACTTACAACTCAATGGTATTAATAAGCTGTTCGTTTATGCTGATGATGTAGTATTATTGGCCGATAGCGAGGAGATACTAAAGGACAACACGCACACACTATTGAGTAACACTAAGGAATTAGGACTGGAAGTAAATATCAATAAAACTAAATATATGGTCACACGTAGAAATTCATTATATAATGGAAATGGACAGCTAATGACAAATGAGGGAAATTTTGAGGAAGTGGCTGAATTCAAATACCTAGGAACAATAATCACAAATAGGAATGAGATGCACAAAGAAATTAAACATAGGCTCAATTCTGGAAATGTGTGCTATTATGCATTGCAGAGACTCTTGATGTCCCAACTCCTTTCAAAAAACATTAAACTGAAAATATATAAAACTATTATACTACCAGTTATATTATATGGTTGCGAAACATGGACTCTTACTTTAAGGGAGGAAAGGAGATTACAAGTATTTGAGAATAAAGTTCTTTGGAAAATTTTTGGACCATAGAGAGTTGAACAGACAGGTGAATGGAGAAGACTACATAACAATGAACTACATGGTCTTTATAGGAAGCCAGATATAATAAGAACAGTTAAGTCTCGTAGACTGCGATGGGCAGGACATGTTGCACATATGGGGAATGAAAGACTTGCATTGAAGCTTCTTGTAGGAAAGCCAGAGGGAAAACGCCCAGTTGGTAGACCAAGAATGAGGCGGGAGAATAACATTAACTATGATTTGAGGGAAGTAGATTATACAGGGAATGATTGGAAAGCATTAGCTCAGGATAGGGATGTGTGGAGAGCTTATGTCCGCGCGGCCATGAACCTACGGGTTCTATAGTGTCAGTTAGCAAGTAAGTAAGTAACTCACTGGCACTATCGAACCCGTATGTTCATGGCCGCGCGGACATAAGCACTCCATACATCCCTATCCTGAGCTAATGTTTTCCAATCATCTCCAATATAATATATGTCCCTCAAATCCATAGTTAATGTTATTTTCCTACCTCATTCTTGGTATATCAACTGGGCATTTTCCCTTTGGTTTTCCTACAAGAAGCTTCCATGCACGTCTTTCATTCCCCATTCGTGCCATATGTCGTGCCCATCGCAGTCTACGAGACTTAACTGTTATTATTATATCTGGCTTCCTATAAAGACCATGTAGTTCACTGTTATGTAGTCTTCTCCATTCACCTGTCTGTTCATCTCTCTGTTATGTAATCTTCTCCATTCACCTGTCTGTTCATCTCTCTTTGGTCCAAAAATTTTCCTAAGTACTTTATTCTCAAATACTTGTAATCTCCTTTCCTCCCTTAAAGTAAGAGTCCATGTTTCGCATCCATATAATATAACTGGTGGAATAATAGTTTTATATATTTTCAGTTTAACGTTTTTTGAAAGGAGTTGGGACGTCAAGAGTCTCTAATGCATAAAAGCACGCATTTCCAGAATTGAGCCTATGTTTAATTTCTTTGTGCATCTCATTCCTATTTGTGATTATTGTTCCTAGGTATTTGAATTCTACCACCTCAAAATTTTCCTCATTTGTAATTAGCTGTCCGTTTCCATTGTATAATGTATTTCTATGTGTGACCATATATTTAATTTTACTGATATTTACTTCCAGTCCCAATTTCTTACTGTTACTCAATAGTGCATGTGTGTGTGTGTGTGTGTTAGCCTTTAGTATATCCTCGCTATCGCCCAATTGTACTACATAATCAACATAAACTAATAGGTTATTAATACCATTGAGTTGTAGGCCTTCTTCATCTTCTAATGATTTGATGGCATGTTCTAGTACAAAATTAAATAGTAGAGGAGATAGTCCATGCCGGACTGGTCGAAGGTGATAAGCCAGACGAAATAAGTACCTTGGTCGAAAGAGTGACGATCTTTCACCGTAAAAATACAACCGTCAAGAAATGCGGACATGGGTTCTACTGGGGTAAAATTTTCCGGAGGTCAAATAGTCCCCCATTCGGTTCTCCGGGCGGGGACTACTTCAGGGAACCCATGCCAAAGGCTCAAACACAGGGACATGTTCCTAGGAACATGGAATGTTAGGACTTTATACAATAGCGGGGCACTAGAGATATTAACGCGGGAATTGGATAAATCGCCCTTGGATATAGTCGCTTTACAGGAAGTTAGGTGGCCAGGAGAAGGTAGTCAGGAATCAGGAAGCTTTTGCATTATACTATGGGGGTGCAGAAAGACCTGCATTTGGAACGGGTTTTTTAGTCAGAAGGAGGATCCTATCCGCTATCCGAGATATTAAGTTTGTTAGTGATAGGATATCATACATAATTCTAAAGGGTAAACGACATGATTTTATAATTGTAAATGTACATGCCCCCACAGAAGATAAAGATGACAAGATCAAGGATGAGTTCTATGACGAATTAGAATGCTTATTTGATAGCCTTTCACGATATCATATGAAAATTGTCTTAGGAGATTTTAATGCAAAAGTGGGACGGGAAGATATATTCAAACCAACAATAGGCAAATTCAGTCTTCATGAAGATAGTAACGACAACGGGGTTAGATTAGTCACATTTGCCACATCAAAGAATCTCATTGTTAAGAGCACAACATTTCAGCATAAGGATATTCATAAATACACCTGGACGTCCCCAGATGGAGAAACTCGGAACCAGATAGATCATGTATTAGTGGATAAACGCTGGCACAGTAGCATCATCGATGTTAAATCAGTTAGAGGGACAGACTGCAATTCGGATCATCATCTGGTCAGAGTGAAAATCAGACAACGGCTATCGCTTATGAGAGGAACAAACGCTAAAGACGATTCTGTAAAATATGAATTAAAAAACTTGAAAAATGATGAAATGCGGCAAGAATACCAAATCAAAATTGCTAATAGATTTGAAGTACTGGAATCTTCAGATGACAATGTGGCAAACGAAGAAGAAACTGATATAAATAAAGAATGGGAGGCTATAAGAGATACTATTAAATTGTCAGCATCAGAAAGCATTGGTTGTTTAAAAAAGAGGCAAAACAAGAAATGGTTTGATGAGGAATGTGCCGACATCGTAAAGAAAAGAAAGCTAGCAAAATGAAATGGTTACATGAGCCAAATGAGGTAAATTTAGAGCAATTGGGTAGTGTTAGACGGGAAACCACCAAGTTACTAAAGAGTAAGAAGAGGGAATATTTGAGAGAGAAGATTAATGATCTTGAAATGAATGCAAAAAATAGGAACATTAGAGAATTATATCAGGGAATTAGTATAGAGAAGAAAGGGTTTCAGGCTAGAACAACATAATTCGGAATGAAAATGGAGATATGATTGCAGATTCCAAGAGTATATTAAATAGATGGAAAAGTTATTTTAATCAGCTATTAAATGTACATACAGAACAGGACATTGAGGAGGATAAGTTACAGACAGCAGAAATGCTAGTCGCAGAGCCAAGTGCATTAGAGGTTGAAATGACAATTGAAAAATTGAAGATGTATAAAGCATCAGGTTCAGATGAGATCCCAGCAGAACTGATAAAATCAGGGGGAGAAAATTGATGGACAAGATACGCTGGTTGCTTACTATGATTTGGGAAAAAGAAGCTCTTCCAGATGAATGGAAGGAATCAATTATCGTACCAATTTATAAGAAAGGAGATAAAACTGATTGCAACAACTATAGGGGCATCTCATTACTTTCAACTTCGTACAAAATTCTAACAAATATATTAGTAAGCAGACTTACTCCCTATATTGATGACATTCTAGGAGATCATCAATGTGCATTTAGAAGAAACAGGTCTACAACAGATCAGATTTTTAGTATAAGACAGATTTTAGAAAAGAAATGGGAATATAATGGTACTGTACATCAACTATATGTAGACTTCAAAAAAGCATATGATTCAATTAAGAGGGAGAAGTTATATAGTATCCTGCTGGAGTTCGGAATTCCTAAAAAGTTAGTTAGGACTTATACGAATGTGTCTAAATGGCTCAATGAGTAGGGTGCGTGTAGGCAAACAGTTTTCAGAAACTTTTGAAATCCAGAATGGGTTGAAGCAAGGAGATGCACTATCTCCTCTACTATTTAATTTTGTACTAGAGCATGCCATTAAATAAATCTTTAGAGAATGAGGAAGGCCTACAACTGAATGGTATTAATAAGCTGTTAGTTTATGCTGATGATGTAGTACTACTGGCCGATAGCGAGGAGATACTAAAGGCCAACACGCACACACTATTGAGTAACACTAAGAAATTAGGACTGGAAGTAAATATCAGTAAAACTAAATATATGGTCACACGTAGAAATACATTATATAATGGAAATGGACAGCTAATGACAAATGAGGGAAATTTTGAGGAATTGGCTGAATTCAAATACCTAGGAACAATAATCACAAATAGGAATGAGATGCACAAAGAAATTATACATAGGCTCAATTCTGGAAATGCATGCTATTATGCATTGCAGAGACTTTTGATGTCCCAACTCCTTTCAAAAAATGTTAAGCTGAAAATATATAAAACTATTATTCTACCAGTTATATTATATGGGTGCGAAACATGGACTCTTACTTTAAGGGAGGAAAGGAGATAACGAGTATTTGAGAATAAAGTTCTTAGGAAAATTTTTGGACCAAAGAGAGATGAACAGACAGGTGAATGGAGAAGACTACATAACAATGAACTACATGGTCTTTATAGGAGGCCAGATATAATAAGAACAGTTAAGTCCCGTAGACTGCGATGGGCAGGACATGTTGCGCGTATGGGGAATGAAAGACGTGCATGGAAACTTCTTGTAGGAAAGCCAGAAGGAAAACGCCCAGTTGGTAGACCAAGAATGAGGTGGGAGAACAACATTAACTATGATTTGAGGGAAGTAGATTATACAGGGAATGATTGGAAAGCATTAGCTCAGGATAGGGATGTATGGAGAGCTTATGTCCGTGCGGCCATGAACCTACGGGTTCGATAGTGCCAGTGAGTAAGTAAGTAAGTAAGATAGTGTATCTTCTTGCTTCAAACTATTGTGGATTTCAAGAGTATCCGGAAACTGTTAGCTTACACGCGCCCTACTATTTGTGCCATTTAGCGATAATAATAATAATAATAATAATAATAATAATAATAATATTTATTTCTTATCCTTAATTTAACTTATCTCGTGCAGTATTTTTATGTGTCCTATGCGATCCAGGTCTTACTGTGATACTACAGTCCGAATAGGATTTTATTTTTAAACTATATAATAATAATAATAATAATAATAATAATAATAATAATAATAATAAAAATAATAATCATCATAATCGTCTTTTCATGTATTAGGCCCAGTGGCCCGTTACGGTCTCCCGCCATCTTCGAAAAGGTCGACCCACAGATCTTCTGCCTCGAGGAATGTAGTGAAGAATTTGTTTTGGTATTCTGTGACGATCCATGCGCTGAATATGGGCTAGCCAATTGTTTCTATATTCTTGGAGGTATTCAGATATAGGTACGATGTTTAACTCTCTGGCTATTGTTGAATTTCTTGGGTGGTCTAGAAGGCTATAACCTGCAGTTCGTCGCACAATAAAAACAATAATAATAATAATAATAATAATAATAATAATAATAATAATAATAATAATAATAATAATAATAATAATAATAATAATATGTTCTTATCATTAATTTAACTTATCTTTTACTTGTGCTATGTAATCCGAGCTTTACAGTGGCACAACCGGTTGGGAGAGGATCCAGAGTTTCTTGTATCAGGTATATATTTATTTGACCACACAAGAACATGGACAACCTCTCCGAATGAGGGGTCAGTTTAATGCGGGACCACACACCATCGTTCACATATTTATACAGAACAAGGCGAATAATGCTATGATGACAAACATGGTAGCCAATTAATATTTGGATCTTAGATATAGACATTTTATGCTAGAAAAATCAATAGTAGCGTCAAAAATATGTTCTGCATCTTGAAACAGACTTTCCAAAATGAAAACACAAGTGCTACAGTGAATAGAAGGAATAAAAAAAATGAAAATCTGTGGGTTTTTTTTCGTTATTTCTCAACATTTGTCTTACAGGTGAGGAAAATAAAATAAAAAAACACAGAAAGCTTGTTCCGACCGAGAATAGAACCAGGACTCGCTACGTGCTAGACAACGATATTACTCCAAGAGACCACATCGGTGGACATAATAATAATAATAATAATAATAATAATAATAATAATAATAATAATAATAATAATAATAATAATAATAATAATAATATTGTTACCAAGCATTAATTGCGGTTGTTTAATATCTTCTTATTAACATATAATTTATTTTGTGAAGGTAGATAATCTATCCAATCTAAAAAAAAAACCCTCAATTATCAACCTAGCTACGTCGTTACTATATTAAAATAGTATTAATATAAGGGATGAAACATATTTCAGAAAATATTATTTTTTATAATGAATGTAAGAAGGAAATAACTCATCATCCTACTAGCGCCAAGTTTATTTGCTCGGGAAAAATGAGCACTACCAAAAATATTTACAGTTTCCTCAAATTCTTGGTCATGCCCTGTGGCATCTTTATAGCATATACACCTTAACGGATTACTGAGACATTTTAATAAGCCAAATATGTTTAAATAAATCATCAAGTTTTTAAAGCAAGATGCTTAATGAACTGCTGTCAAACACAGAGTAAAAATATAGACATTTAAGCTATATTAAGTATGAATGCGAGGTAATTATAACTCACTGTCACTGCTGCGAGAACATAAGCTCTCAATACCTCCCTATTCTGAGCTAATTTTTTCCTATCATTATCTGCATAATTCACCTCCCTCAAATAATGGTAAATGCTATTCTTTCATCTCATTCTTGGCCTTCCTACTGGTCACTTTCCGTCTAGTTTTCCTACAAGTTTCCATGTCCCTCTTTTATTCCCCATTTGTGCTACATGTCCAGCCCTTTATAGTCTATGACACTTACTTACTTACTCACTGGCACTATCGAACCCGTAGGTTCATGGCCGCGCGGAAGTAAGCTCTCCATACATCCATACCTGAGCTAAAGTTTTCCAATCATTCCCTGTATAATATACTTCCCTCAAATCATAGTTAATGTTATTCTCCCACCTCATTCTTGGTCTACCAACAGGGCGTTTTCCCTTTGGTTTTCCTACAAGAAGATTCCATGCACGTCTTTCATTCCCCATACGTGCCACATGTCCTGCCCATCGCAGTTTACGAGATTTAATTGTTCTTATTATATCTGCCTTCTTATAAAGATCATATAGTTCATTGTTAAGAAGTCTTCTCCATTCACCTGTCTATTCATCTCTCTTTGGTCCAAAATTTTTCCTAATTACTTTATTCTCAAATACTTGTAATCTCCTTTCCTCCCTTAAAGTAAGAGTCCATGTTTCGCATTCATATAACTGATAGAATACTAGTTTTATATATTTTCAGTTTAACGTTTTTTTTTTAAAGGAGTTGGGACATCAAGAGTCTCTGCAATGCATAATAGCACGCATTTCGAGAATTGAGCCTATGTTTAATTTCTTTGTGCATCTCATTCCTATTTGTGAATATTGTTCCAAGGTATTTGAATTCAGCCGCTTCCTCAAAATTTCCCTCATTTGTCATTAGCTGTGCATTATAATGTATTTCTGTGTGTGACCATGTATTTAGTTTTATTGATATTTACTTCCAGTCCTGACACTTAACGTTCCTTATCACATCTGCTTTCCCATGAAGATCATGCAGCTCACTGATTAGATAATTTTCTCCATTCACCTGTCTGTTCGTCTCCCTTTAGTCCAACATTTTATTAAGCTATTTATTCTCAAATATTCAAAATACTTTCTCTTCCCTTAAAGTAATAGATTATGTTTCGCATTAACATAATATAACTGGAAGAATAGCCATTTCATATAGCCTATTTTTAATTTGCCTTTTTTTTTTAGAGAAGTTGTGATGAGAAGAGTCTGAAAATTATAATAGCATGCGTTTACAGAGTTGAGCCTATGTTTAATTTGTTTCTCTACCTCATTTGTTTGTAATTCAACATTTTACAATGTAATTATGTTTTCAAATACTCCTGTTATAGTATCCGATGTTTATAAAGCAAGTGTTCAATGCACTGCTGTAAAATTTCAGAACATGAGCAGATTTATGACATGAGTACCTCGTCTCACACCACTGGCATCAAATGACAAGAACAACCCTCCGGACATTGTGTTGTTTCTAGAAGTGTGTCTGGTATTTAAAGTAATTACAAGAAGGGTTGACTTTTGTTCACTGGAATTTAGAGCTCAAAAGAGAGGGAGTGAGGGCCAAGCTATTTCCTGGAATCAAGGTTCTCATGTTCTAGAGAAAAGTATGCTGCATATATAAATTTTATACAATTTAAGTTGCATAAACATCATAAATTGCTATTAATATTTATAACTAATAGGCTATACAACTTACATTTCACAGAAAAACGTCAGACTTCATTTAAAACATGGAGTTACATTACGCCTTATTATATGTAGTAGCAAACTCTCAGCGTTTTATAATCAAAATGTGTTACAGGTTTCGAGACGTTTTATCGAAAATAAAAGTCCGACACGTAGGAACTGCGTACACTACACGAATTTCTCAGCAACACGAGCTTATGTTCCCATTTTGCTGGTTTAAAGAATGTATTTATATTTTAAATTGGAGAAACTAAATTTCTGATGCAATCTTATTTAAAAGCATGGGACAATAAATCATGCATAAACATAAGTTATTATCTATGGGGCACGCCGTAGCGTAGTGGTTAAGGCATTGCGCTGGAAGCCGGTAGGTCGAGGGTTCTAGTCACGATTTTTAAACTGACCCAATACCTCCTGGCGGCACTATGGCCCTGGGGTCAACGGGGCGACTCAGCCTCTAACGGAAATGTGTACCAGATGCTTGTTTTGCGGGTAAAGGCGGCCGTTACGTAGGGCTGAGAACCCAGATGACATCACGTGCCGATTGTCTATTAAAAAGTGTGAGCCTTAACCTTCTACTATCCTAAGGCCTATGTGGGATACCTTTACCTTTATTATTGTTGTATAATTTGACACCAATTTAAATAATATGGTATACCGATTCTTTTTTTTTTCATTAATCCATTAAAATATTAAATAAACTAAACTAATGTGTCTTATAGGGTACATTGCCAATTTAAACTGTGTGGTCTACACTGCGACCAACCAAACATGACGGTTGCTAGAGTCAATTTTTAATTTCGGGTAAATTCCCACTTATAATGATGGCCTATTTCACTGATTTTTGGAGAATGGCTTCCTCGCTTTATTTTAATAGCATATACTGAGTTTCGATGTGAAATTGCGATTGTTGGAGCGATTTTTAAATTTTCGTTTCGGGTAAACTCCTAAAGTTAATGGTCCAATTTTGGTGGTTAACAAACTCTACTTTACTTTTTTAAATTAATTTCCCTATGCTAAGTTTGATTTCGATGAAACAAAAATTAATCGAGATGGACACACACACACACACACACACACACATATATATATATATATATATAAATTTTGGTCATGATCACTTTCGATATCTATTATTATCGCCGAAGATTTGTATTTTTTTTTTCAAATCTTGTCATAGAACAACCTCAATTGCTTCATTCCTTTGGAATTCGCTAAAACGAAAAGCGTATTCGTGCATTATTTTCCAATGGTTGTGATTTGCTGGTCTGATTTTAAATACCTGAGAGTTCACAATGGACTTGAAATTGAATAGAATTTTCCCTTTTGTATTTACCATGTTAATAAATAAATATGTAAAATTCTAAAATTCTCGATTGCACTGTTTTCAATTATTCTTATAAAACTCCAGTAACAAATAAATGTTTATTAATTTCGTCTCATGTTGTTAGATTTTTGGCAAAACTGACCATAGGAGCGAAAAGTACCAAGGTTAGAGTTGTTCCTGTTCACATGTGTTATTTATGTATGAAAGGCAGGACGATAAAGGAATAAATTCTGTACATTTTGTTTTAGAAAAACCATATATTCAATACATAGAATCTCCAAGTCATTTTTATAATTTATTTA
Organism: Diploptera punctata; assembly: GCA_030220185.1. Lineage (NCBI taxonomy): Eukaryota > Metazoa > Arthropoda > Insecta > Blattodea > Blaberidae > Diploptera > Diploptera punctata. Next base: position 1,606,625 of record JASPKZ010008895.1, on the reverse strand, counting down.
TCCCATAAAATTTGCCTTAAATGTGTGTAATAACTCACTAAATTAAAAACATACAGTATGTATATTTTCCCAATAAAATATATTCTCCAAGTAATTTCAGAAAACGCTAATTAATTTAGAAAGCCTATAGTGGGTTATTTAAAAGTATAAATTATATATTCGTTATGATTTATCACTTAGGCATATTATATCATTGGGGTAACGTAACTCCGGCTTTCAGGCACCCCACCGCAGAAGTGGATTACAATTGAGCCAATTCCTGAAGAAAATGCCAGAAATGTCATAATACAATCTGGTGGCATTGGAAAAAAAAATTAATAATAATAATAAAACAGATAAATAAATAATTCACAAATTGCAATTAATGGGCTCGTAATTGAAACTAAAGGAGCTATTAAAAATATATGTGAGAATTTTCGAAATGCAAGAACTTGTAGGCCTATTGCTTTCAACGCCCTTACATTCATGCCAAATATTAACAAACCTTTTCTCGGGCTAATTGAAGTTTTATGTTAGAATTGACTTTATATTACGCTCTTACTGAATAAATTTAGTAAAACGAAATAGCCTATGTCGAAGTAAAATATGCTGAACAATTTGTATGTGGACAAACACATATGAAACTAACTGAAATAAAAAAATAAATAAATAAAATAAACCTACCAATTTACACGCACTGCATCTTCAAATGACATCCCTACAGATGTCAACGAGGTACATGTATTCTGTACATCTTCTTGAGGAGACATCTAGTAGTAGGAAACTAAGGTATTACTTGGATGATAAAGGTCGATTAAATTAAGCTCAGATGTCTTTTTATTCAGACTTGAGGTTCTTTTACGAGCCCGAAAATGTTCAATTTCAAGACCCATGGAGGACTTGTCCCTTGAATTTTTCCGTTCTAATAATCCACCGACCCCGGCCGGGTTTGAACCCGCGATCCTCAGATAAAATATGCACTTACATCCTGAAATACAAAGTTTTATTTTTTCTATGCTGTAGACCATAGAATAACTTTTGAAATTTCGTAATAAATGCGTAATTTCAATTAGAAATCAAATGTTGGTTACGAAATATACCGTATATCTTCTTCCTTCCAAGTATTAGGCCAAGGCCTGTTACGATCCTATAGAAAATTTTCCCTCCAGCGTTTCATAGGACGGCCCAGTGATCTTCGTCCTCTTGGTATATAATTATAAACAGCTTTGGGGATCCGATTTGAACTCATTCTTTCAAGATGGTGTTTCCAATTTAGTTGGTACTGTTTAATATATTCCAAAATTGGCGTAGTCTTCAATTCTTTTAAGATATCGGTGTTCCTTTTCCGATCCCATCTGGTGTAACCCGCTGTTCTGCGCATGAATCTCATTTCACAAGCCGTTATTCTGCTTTCATGTTGTTTTTTTAGTGTACATGCTTCACTACCATAGGTTAACACTGGTCTAGCCAAAGTGTTATATAAACGTAATCTGGTGTTTTGTGTACAAGGGATGGTTTCATAACTTGATTAATAATTCCTAAACTTTTATTATAACTAGTAACTTTTTCAGGGATATCCTTTTCATCCCAGATAGAGAGATAATATCCAAGATATTTAAATTGATTAGATCTCTCTAAAATTTTATTCTGGAGACAGATTTTACTTTGTATGGGGTCCTTCCCATGAAATGCCATAATTTTAGTTTTGTTAATTGATATTTCCATATTAAATTTGGCAGCTATTTTTTGTAAATTATAAATTGATCGTTGGAAATCATTTTCGGAAAGTGCCAGAAGAGCTAAATCGTCTGCAAAAAGAATAGCATCGAGTTTGAGGTTCCTGTTGATGGGTATATATCCTCGTTGTGTTTTCCTCCATTCATTTATTAATTTATTCATGTATATAATGAAAAGCACCGGTGAAAGTCCACATCCCTGTCTTACTCCAGTGTTGATCTTTTCCCAAGAAGATAATTTGCCATCTTGTTTAACAGAGATTTCATTATCTTTATAGATGTTGACTCCCGCGCCGTAGCCGAGCGGTTAAGGTAGGAAGCCTTGGCGCAGAGCTACGGGACTTGCGCTGGTTCGAGTCTCCATGGGGGAAGAAATTTTCTCATGGTATTTCGGCCAGTATGGGACCGGTGCCCACCCAGCATCGTGAGGCAATTGGGTAGCTACAATAAGTAGCGGCTCCAGGTTGAGGAAACCAGCTATAACGGCTGGGGGACTCGACATGCTAACCACATGTCACCCCTACACTGGCTGCTGATCATCTACCTCTGTGATTGACACATGTGGATGTGAGGCCAGCAGTCGGCTGGTAGGCTAAGGGCCTTGTAGGCCTGTCGCGCCAGGAGTTTTTATAGATGTTGAAGATATTAGTAATATATTGTTGTGGAACGTTATCATCAGCTAAAATTTGTAGTAATATATTTCTGTCTACTTTGTCAAAAGCCTTTATGAAGTCAACGAAGGCGATATGAGTTTCTATATTGAATTCCTTGTGCTTTTCTAATAGTAGTTTTAGAGTAAAGAATCCATCTGTACAAGATCTACCCTTTCTGAATCCATTCTGCTCTTCTCCAATTATATTTTCATAAATTTTCCTCAATTTATTCTTAACTATATTAGCATAAATTTTATATCCAGAGTTCAACAAGCTAATTCCACGATAGTTATCTTTGATTTGGCGACTTCCTTTTTTGAAGATTGGTATTACAATGGATTTGTTCCAGCTTTGTGGTAGTTCTTGTCCTTCCCATATCATATTAAGGAGAATAAGAAATCTGTCTAAAAAATTTTTAGTTGAAAATTTAAATAATTCTTGATTAATGTGGTCTTCTCCGGGAGCTTTGTTACTTTTTAATGATTTAACAACATCAGTTAATTCATCTATAGAAATTTGTTCCAAAGCAGTGTTATTAGAGATTGGTATTTGTAATAAATCATCCTTTTGTGTCCATAAATGATGAAAGTAGGTAAGCCAAGATTCTTTAGATATACAATTTAAATGTGCATTTTCTCTTGAATCATTATTTAAATTTTTTAAAACTTTATATATTTTTGGTTGAGGCCTAGTGATATCATTTTCCAAAAATGAGACAAATTGTTCCCAGCTTTGTCTATGTTTTTTGCGAACTTCAATTTTAGCTATGGCTCTCTTCCTATGATACTCTACTTTATCTTCATCTTTTTTGTAGACCGAAATTTTTTGTATGCTTCACGTTTATCATCAATTACTTTTTTTATGTTTTCATCCCATATCCGTATATCTAATATATAATTGTTTGTATGTGTGCTTGTTTGTTTGTTTGCCGAGAAAAATCCTCCCCATTTGAATGGATTTGACCCTAAAAATTCTGCCCGATTACCATTATCCCTGCGATTTTTTTTTAATTACAGTCATCTTTTTAATTTTTGATGAAATTTCTAACTCCTAGAATAACTTGCCAGCCCTCTTCTTTCACTTTTTTTGTTGATCCGATTGTGATGGGGCTTTTTGCAAAATCTTCAGGAGATTCCCGGAATGAACATAGGCTATAAAAGAGTTGTGATACTGAACTCCTATATGCCCTTAAAAATCGCCCTTTGTAGTGGAAAACGTGAAAAAAGTAGCTCTTTGGACGCTTAAATGTCTTACGCTGCCTATAAACCATAACAAATACACAAAATTAATGTACACAGAATTGAATATCTCAAAAAGCTCTACAAAAAAGCCCGCGACAGCATGTTTATCTCTTACGGATAACTCATAATAACCATTGATGCCAAGAAGATCGAGACAAGTACGTAGATTCCTTTGCAAGCATAGAGGCATATGCCGAGTATTCTTTTACGGATAACTCACAATAACGAATTTTGTCTTTTTGCTCATTTATGCCAAGAAGATCGAGATAAGTAGATTCCCGGGCAACACCGGGTAATCAGCACGGGGAATCTTAAAATAATTACGATATACATTTACAATTATTTTTAATTTTACTTATTCAAGTAATCATAAGAAGTACATTAATTTTCGCCTTTCAGCTCATTTATGCCAAGAAGATCGGGATGAGTAGATTCCCGGACAACGCCGGGTAAACAGCACTGGATATCTAAAAATAATTACGATATACATTTTTCCTCGCACTTATTTAACTAAACATAAAACACATTCATGTTCGTATTTCAGCTCATTTATGTCATGAAGATCGGAATAAGTAGATTCCCGGGCAGCGCCGGATAATCAGCACGGTGTATCTAAAAAATATAAATGTATAATTATTTTTCCTTATTCAACTAACTAGAGAGACCGTCGGACCCGATGGTCTAATGGTCACCATGCTCGTCTCCGGTTCCTAGGTTCGCGAGTTCAAACTCGGTCAGGATTTTTGTATTTATACTAGCGTAAAAGTTCTGAGCTGGCCTGTATTCGGAAGGAAGAAAAGTCGTGGATCCCGTGTTCGCATATTTACAACATGTAAAATAACCTGAAGCTTTAATTAAGAGCAAAATTTATCGGCATTTTATGCCTAAATTTGAATTGCGACTATAATGACCTGAGTTGTTGAAAGGTGTCGATAAATAAAACTATTAACAGAAAAACGTAAACGTGCGTGCAAAATTTATTGCCCTTTTCACGTCCGTATTTTAATTTCAAGTTGTTAAAGGGCATCGAAAAATAAAAATAGTAAATATTTGAATTTCGACAAATATAACCAAAGATGTTAAAAAGTGACAGGAGTAAAATGGCCTTTTACGAAGTAGAGGTTTATTAGATTTCAAATTTGGCGCCTACAAGTTTTTAAGGTCGGCGGAATTCCTGAACTATACGAGTGTATCTGTTGCTGGCTGGCGAATCAGTCTGCGTTTGTTAGTCGCCATGGAGACGCGTTTTGTGTTACTGCTTTTTATTCCCGCTGTTATACACGCGGCGCTATCGGGATTGTATGTGGACAATGGCGTAGATCGTACTGTAATGACGCGTTCTCTTACAAGGTCCGAAAGGCAGGAAGTAGAACACGAATTTCTCAATTTATTGGGACTCCCTAGTCGTCCCCCAAGAGCTCCTCCAAATAGTGCCGCACCCCAATTCCTACTCGATGTATACAAGTCTCTACTAGATGAAGGCAACTTTAACATCAGCGGGAGAGACCTCAACGCCATCCATGAAAGTGACGTCATAATGAGTTTTACAAGCCGCAGTAAGTTAGGCCACTTTTGCTTGCAATTGCAAAGAGATTTAAATTTTAAATACTGTAAAGAGGGACGAACAATCATGTGAATGAAAAAAAAAAAAACTACGTAACAATGAGCTATATGATCTTTTTGGGAAACCAGATGTAATAAGAAAAAATAGGTCCATATACTACGATGGTAGGGCAATGTGGTACAAATGGGAATGAAAGAGGGGCATGGAAACTTGCTTGTAGGAAAACCAGAGGGAAGATGCCCAGTAGGAAGGCCAAGAATGAGGTGGGAGAATAACAACCATAATTTCAGGGAGGTGAATTATACAGGAAGTTGTCGGAAAATATTAGCTCAGGATAGGAATGTACGGAGAGCGTATGTCCGCAAGGCCATGAACCTCCGAGTTCGGTAATGACAGTAAATTAGTATTTAACAATCCCATTAGAGATAATTAATTTATGATAATAAGTTTATATAAAAATAATAAATCCAAGTTATGAAAGCTCCAAAAAGCAATGGCCAAATTAAAGTGGTTGCTGATACTGGTTAGAGTGATAGTATATAGAGTCACGAGGTTAGCATCAAGTACAGTCTCTCACCTTAGTTTCAGTTTTATTATCCACATTTGTTCCAAGACCCAATATACAAAGAATAATTATCAGAAATTGTACCTGGATTCCTAGATTTTCAACCAGAGCTGCTATTACACTGTATAAGAAATCCTTATGTTATAATTTTTTGTTATATTTTAGAATACTTTGTCTAATGATTTCCATATACATTCATGTAAAACTGTTGCTCTACTTACTTTTTCTGTCTTTACCAACATTTCATATTATTTTAAATATTTTGTAATTATACTTATAACATTCTTTTTCTTCTTCTTCTTATACTTAATTTGTAGGATTTTCATCCTGTTTATTTCCAAAATCACTCCCCGGAGGAAGACGTATTGGATGTGCATTCACTGTCTATCCATCTCTTGGCTGGTCTTCCTCTTGTTCTTCTCGGGTCCATTGGTCTATCTTCTTTAGCTCTTTTTGCAAGTCGGTTTTCTTCCATTCTTTCTATATGACCCTTCCAATATTTTCGTCTATCTATAATAAATTTGGTTATGTCTTGAATATGGCATTTGTCCCTAATTTCTGTGTTGTGTATTTTATCAAATAATGTTTTCCCCTGAATAGTTCTTAAGATTTTCATTTTGCATGTGCTTATTATTTGTTTAGTTTTTGTTGTATCAGCCCTAGTTTCTGCTCCATATACGATAACTGGTCGAACTATCGTTTTGTATATGCGGGTTTTGCTTTCTATTGACATATGTTTGTTGCACCAAATTAAATCTTTTTATATACCCTGATATTTGTGCTGCTTTATTAGCTTGTTATTTGTGCTGCTTTATCAGCTTGTTTCTTTACTTCTTTTATTAAATATTAAATTCTGACACTTGTTCTATAATTTTTCTTTCCATCTTACTGGTTCTTCTGATATTGTTAAGCATTTTGTCTTATTCGTGTTAATTTCCATATTGTATTTTTTGGCATTTATATTAAATTGATGTAAAGATCTTTGTAAATTATCTTCAGATTCTGAAAGGAGAACATCATCATCTGCGTACATATTAAGTGAAATCTAGTGTTTCCCATTTTATAACCCAAACATGGTGTTATATGTTTTCAATAATTTTATCCATTATAATATCAAATAAGAATGGATATAACAGAGTCACCTTGTCTGATGCCCTTTGTGAGCATTATTTCTTCAGTTTGCTGTTCTTTTATTTTGATTGCTGTTTTGCATTGTGTGTTAATTGATATTATTGCTCTAATCAGTTCATTAGGAATTTCATTCTCTCTCAAGATATGTACAACATCTACAAGCTGTACTCTATCAAAAGCTTTCTTCATATCCATGATACATAAGAATACTGGTTTATTGAATTCCCATAATTTTTCCACAATTTTTCTAACTATATAAATTGCATCTAATGTGGATCTATTTTTCCGAAATCCTTGATGTTCTTCTTTAATATGGATTAATGCATTTAATTTATTGTTTAATATTTTTTTGAATACTTTTAGAGAACTATTAAGTAATGTAATTCCACGATAATTTTATAGTTTAGTTTTATCACCCTTTTTAAATATTGGAATAGTTATACTCGATTTCCATTCTAGTGGGGTGGTACCGCTTATTATGAATGTTTTGGAATAACTTCTGTAATACATTTATCAGTTGTGTTCCCTCATATTTCAACATTTCATTTGTTATCGTATCAGGACCTGCGGCCTTTTGATTTTTCAATCTCCGTACTGTGTCAGTTACTTCATCTACTGTTATTTCAATTAATTTATCCTGATTTCGATATTCATAAACATCCTGATTATTTTCTTCTTGTTTATATAGTTCCTGGAAATAATTATTCCATTCTTGCATTGTCAATTTGTTTGTTTGTATACTATCCCTAATTTCCATTTTATTTCTTCTTAATGTTCCCCATATTTTTTGTTGGCCTCCATATATATCATATTCCATATCTTTTGAATATTTTTCCCAATAATCTGTTTAATTTTTTCTAATTTTAGCATTTGCTATATTGCATTCTGTTGTGTATGTTTTCCAAGATTCAGGGGTTTTATTTTTCAAAACTTGTAAATATGATTCCTTTTTGTTTTTGGATATTTCCTTAATTTCAGGTACAAATCTTGGAGTATTCTTCTTATTGCTGTTTACATTTACTTGTCTCAGTCCTATTACTTTCATAGCTGCATTTAATATACTGTCCTTTATTTGTTGCCATTCTTGGTCTACAATATTTTGTGTAGCTGTTTGGACTTGTTGAAGTTTTTCCTTTAATCTTTGCTGGTATAGTTGTCTTGTTCTTTCATTTATAAATGGTTCAATATTAAATTTTGTTATATACATTGACTTTTGTTTCTTTATGTTTGTCAATCGTATTCTTATTTTGCATAAAACTAATTTGTGGCCACTACCTATATCAGCGGAATTAAGTGACCTGACATCAATTATCTGATCAAAATTAATTTCTCTATTTGTTAAAATATAGTCAATTACTGACTTCTGTGATCTACTATTATGGAAGGTATATTTATATTTCATTGGATGATCAAAAAATGTATTATTAATTCTTAAAGCATTCGTCGCAGCAAATGTAATGAGCATATCTCCATTTTCATTTCTGACATCTTCATTAAACCTTTGTGTAATGCCTGGTAACAGTTTTTCCCTATTCTTCTATTGAAGTCTCCAAATATAATAATTTTTTCTCTATTGTTTATTTTTGATACAACATTTTGAAGAGTTTCATAGAATGCTTCTCTTTCTTGCAAAGGTTTAGATATATCAGGTTCGTATATACTTATAAAATGTATAATATTATTTTGTAACTTTACTTTTACATGTAAAATTCTATCATTTATATAATCAACATCTTCTATACTTTCTTCAAACATTTGGTGTAGCAACATGCCTACTCCAGATTGTGCTCTATTTTCTTTTGGTTGGCCACTGTATCCTTTCTTTTTTGTTTCTATTAATGCACAAATTTTTATATATTTTTCTTTTATTTCTTCTTTCCTTTTAAACCAAGACATAACATTCCAAGTTGCAATTCTTAATATGTTTTTCTTTTTCCAAATCGTAGACTTTTTCCTAGCGTTTGTCATATTTTGTTTCCGTCTTTCATCCAAGACTTGATCCTTGGGACTGTGAGCAATGTATAAGATACACCTTGAAGTGGGTTGCTAGCCCGTTTTCATGGCGGGTTTATTATTTGGGGTTTCCTCCCTAGGCCGATTGCCTTCACCCAGCTCCAGAGCTCAGCCTGCCCCGTTTTATTTCGGAATTGTCTCTCCTAGATGGGTTGTCTTGCAGGACTAACGAACCCCATCCACCCATTTGTCGATCTACAAGGCAGTAGATGTAGACTTGCCTCTTCCGTCAGGTACACCCTACCGAAGGACTCCTTCTCCGTTGTATCTGCCGTTGACGTCTTCACCGTAACCCTCACAAGGTACTATCAGCTGGGCAAGCTGAACGAGGTGTTACTCCTACTCACCCTTTTTCAATCTGGCTTGGGACAGGCTATGGTGGGTTTAACATTTTTTTTACAATTATTAAATATTTGGCTCAACTGCACTTCTACTAGCGCTTGATTTTTCAGTTATATTGTTGTAAACTATAGCTCTTCTTCTGTTTTTACTAACATTATTTAATATTTTTTAACTTTTTGAAACAAATTTTTATAACATTATTAGACAATTTTGAAGTATTTATTTAAATATGCAAATCACAATATTATGACAGTTAGACAATATTGTGATGCTAACTGCTATTTTCTCCACAGAGTATATTACTTAGTGTATGATTTTTCTATCGCTGTTTTGGGTTATCATTGGTTGGATCAGCGTTAGGGAGTGATAAGTAAGTGTACACCCATTTTTAATAAACATTTGGTAATTTTAATATTATTAATATATTTTTAACATAGATTTGGGGATTTATTGCAAATATTGATCATTTAAATTTCATAGCAACGGATAGTAATCGAGGATGATAATCGATATGTGGTTCGATTGTGGGTTATTGCTGGCTCTATAAACTCTGGCGCATGCGCACTGTTGTTCTATAGGACTTTGAAAATATTTCACGCTAGATTAAGTGCAGTTTTTCCAAATATTTAACTAGGTATGCAAATTGTTGCATTAATCTCTCAATGATTTTATTTAAGTTCAACAGAATCATAGTGCACATGTTCAAATATTTAAAGAAGCTTCTGCCAGATGGCAGCCATAATCTGTGAAATCAGAATGACCAATATTTGTAATTAATTCCAAAACATATTTCAAGAAATGGATGATCAGTCACTTAATTTTGTTAGGTTCCGATGGGACAAGTTAGTGTATACCAGATTAGTTTATAGTTTATTAAAAAATATGTGTGTAATTAAGAACAAATCAACATTAATATTGAGGTAAGATGTCCAGACCAAAAATAATATAATATGTGTGTAGTTTATTTTGTTGGGTTATGAAAGGGCAAGTTAGTTTACATTCATTTCTTATAAACATGTTTGGGAATTTATTGCTAAGGTTGATCATACCGATTTCACAAATATGTCTGCAATCTAGCATAAGTTTCTTTAACCATTTGCATATGTGCACTATGATTCTGTAGAACTTAGAAAAATTCATTGGACAAAGTATTCTAAAGTTACTGGCTGGCTGCTGACCTCACCTGTCATTTGTATAGTTGAATATCATCTTTCCAATATAAGGGTGAGATGTAATCAGAATATTGGGTCCCAGCCATTATAACTGATTTTCTCATCCTGAAACAACTACATATAACCATCCAAATTTCTCCTGAGGCTGTGGGCATAAGTTGCATACAATGTCGAAAATTTCATGAGAAAATTTGTTCTCCCATAAGATTTCAACCAGTGTGCTTCCCATTGAACTGCACCAAGACATGATGCTTTATTCTGCTTGGATGTAGTACGGGACATTAAAAATAATTAAAATACTTTTTTGATTAATTCTTAATATTCTCTACTCTTTCCTCTATTATGCTATCTTCTTCAAGTTGGTTATATCAGCTATAATCTTGTATATTCTTCTTCTTGCATTTATTCTGATTCATTATTCCTTCAAGTGCATTCTTCAACAGGCAATTTCTTCTTAGCCAATGACCAAACAAATTTATTTTTCTTTTATTTATAATTTCTTTCATTATTCTTCTATCACTTACTGTTCTAGTATAATTTTGTTTCTTATTTTGTCTCTGTATTCTCTTCCATATTCATATATCTAGATTTTTTAGTTTTCTAATAACATCTTAATGTACTGGTTTCCGATCTATACATTACCATTCTCCAAGTTAAGTACTTCATTAGTCTCTTCAACTCAACTGGTATTGATGATCATCTAAGTATCTTAATAAGCACCACTAATTACTGAATGTATCGATGTATAATTATCATCTGTTGTCAACATTTTTGAATTATGTTTCCACTATAGCAAAATTTTTACTCAAATTTTTGTTAGAGGTAAAATGTTTACTCAAGATTTTACTAGAGGCAATTTAAAATTAAAATATAAAATTATGTAATATTTACATAAAAGGTCCGTCTCCTCAACTTAAAGATTATTAATTATCTGTAGCGCTTTTGGGACCAGTTCCATCATCAGCAGAAGTAACAGGATATGGCTTTTTATCTGTTGATCCCTGATTGAATCAGCAAATGAGAGGACATTTTACAATGCTATGAACTTCCCACCAAATGGAAACAGGAATGTCAATCATAAAGTAAAATCTCATGCACTGTAATTCTATTATCTACTACCTTAACTAACTAAACTAACTCACTCGCACTGCTGAACCCGTAGGTTCATGGCTGTGCATACATAAGTACTCCATACATCCCTATCCTGAGTAGATGTTTTCCAATTAACCCGTGTATAATCTACTTCCCTCAAATTGTGCAGACTAGATGATCTCTCATTCTTGTCTACCAATTGGATTTTTCCTTCTGGTTTTCCTGTAAGAAGATCTGCACTGTAGCGAAGTGGTTAAGGCAAGAGGCCTTGGTGCAGAGTTAAGGGGCATGCGCTGGTTCGGGTCACCATGGAGAAAGACATTTTTTCATGAATTTTAGCCAGTATGGGACCAGTATACACTTAGCATCATGAGGAATTTGGGTAGCTACAATAAGTAGCAACTTCAGGTTAAAAAACTAACTACAACCACATTTCACCCCAATATTAGCAGGATGATTACCTACTTCTATGATTTAATACATGTGGATATGAGGAATGGAGCAGGCTGGTAGGCCAAGGGCTTTCTATCCTGTTAGATTATGGAGTTTTAAGTTTAATTTCTAAAATAAATTTAATATCTTCTTCTACTTTGTTCAGTGATCGTCTTTTTGAGTGCTTGTAGCTCATTAAGATTCTTGCATCCTGGTTCAATTTGACACTATCGCCATTTTTTGTTCAATGTTATCTAGCTTCCTACATATGAGGAGATGGCCAGCATTCATATAGATGTTCCTGATATTCTTCAGTTATAAATTTTAATTTTGTATAGATAGGTGGCCAAACAGTTATGTCCTATTTTTAATCTGAATCCTAATACTGTTTAATATATTTAATACCGTACCGGCATATTTATCTAATTTTACATGTAGGATTACTAAACTTCATGCCAGGACAGGCATAGAAGCCTTGACCTACAAGCCAGCTGCTGGCCTCATATCAACATGTGTTAATCATAGATCCAGTCAGTATAGGGGTGACATTAGGTCAGCCATTATAGCTGGTTATCTCAACCTGGAACCACTAGTTATTGTAGCTCCAAATTCCTCTCATGATATTGAGTGAGCACTGGCTGAAATTCTATTAACAAATTTGTTCCCCATGGGAACTTGAAGCAGCACAAGTCTTATTGCTCTTACACCGAGGTATGATGCCATAAATACATTTTTAGTATCCCTCACTGTATTTTACAGAATGCCCAAAAATTTAAGAATAACAGAGAAGACCAAAACAAATATTTTTGTCAAACATCTATGGATCAGAAACTCGTACTGAGCGAGGACTGAGCATGCACAGGTAAAATGAGAGTGGACAAGAACAAAACACATGATTTTGTTTACAAATCTGTTAACTGTTGTATGTATGTCCCATTTGGTGACACAAGTGCTCCCTTGTGGGAGTTTCTTAAGCAAGCTAATTTACTTACAGATGTCAGATGACATGTGGTTAGCACATAATCTAGTAGGCAACTTAGACATTACTTGGATGGATGAAGGTCAGTTAAATTTTGCACAGAGGCCTTTTTATTCAGGCTTCTGGTTTTTTATGAGCCAGAAAATCTTCTGACTTGGGACCTATGGCTTAAAGTCACTCCCGGAGGACTTGTCCCTTGGATTTTTCTACCCTAAAAATTTGTTGACTTCAGTCAGGTTTGAACCTGTGACCTTAGGGCCTAGAGACAAGGAACATAACAACCAGACCACTGTGACCAACTGTTAACTGATAGTTTGAGAATAAAGTAAAATCATTCAGTCATAATTCCAGGTTGACGGATGATGTGAGATAAATCCCCTATTACATTCTGTTATACACATGGATGCCAACTGATCAGGCGTGTCACATCATCACACGAGAGGATGAAATGAAATGTAATGGATGACATGGGTATGGAGAAGTGTGGAATTGAGTTTTTGGCAGGGAAAACACGAGAATTCCCAAGAGAAATCTGCCCGGGCTGCAATTCCCACTTAGAGCAACCAAATTGCGAACTTGGAAGTGGAAATGAGTGAATAACCATTTGTGCCCTAGAGCCATCTGTTTGAGAGTATGACATCATAGTGGATATGAAGAGTCCTGGGGAAAATCCTGCTAAGTCACAAGTCTATTTCTCCAAGATAATTTTTTCAAAGTTTCAAGACTTAATAATATCATTTTTTTAAAATGCTTTCAACTATAAGTATTTCTTGACTTGCCAGGATATTTATCAGTTAGTAATGGCATTTTAAAACTGTGCAAATTTAATTATAAAAATTCAATATTTTTCAAATTTAGACCTCATTCTTCATGTGTCTTTCATTTTCAAGAATGAAGTTAACTTATAGCTGGAATGTTGCTAATCTATCTATCTATTTATTATATTTATGGATCAGAATGTAGGATGATCACTAAAAGACAAAGAACAAAGATTGGAAGCAGTTGAGATTTAAGATATATATACTCTGCTGGATAAGAAAAGAAATGAAGATATAAGAAAGGAACCAAATATTTTCTAACTTACAGACCAAATAATTAAATATAGGAACACCTGGAAAGAACATATTGATAGAATGCCAGAAGAAAGATTTCCAAAATTATTGCTAAATTATAAACCGCACGGAAGGAGAAATGTTGGACGCCCACACAGAAGATGGTCTGAACAATTTTAGCTTTGATGAAACCGGAACGAGCCAACAGGCTTAATCCCTGGATGATGATATCTATTTATAATGGCATAGCCCAGTGTTGAGCCATAGCCTCTCCTTTGTTAGGAGTTAGTATACTAAATTCATTTAGTTACCTTATTTGTCGAAATATGTCATGAGTGGCTTGCGGTCAATACACTGACTCAATGAGACATCTAGCAGGCACCTAAGGTATTACTAGGATGTTTGGGATTGATAAATTTTGCTTAGAGGCCTTTTTATTCAGGCTTAAGGATCTTTTACGAGCCTGAAAATCTTGAGACTCAGGACCCATGGCTGAAGTCCCTCCCTTAGATTTTGCTGGAATATTGCTAATGCATTTTAAAAAAATAGGTAATATTGATCTTTAGAGACCAAAGGAACATTTTTGGGCCAAAGAGAGATGAACAGACAGGTGAATGGAGAAAACATTGAATATGACTTGAGGGAAGTAGATTATATGGGGAATGATTGGAAAGCATTGGCTCAGGATAGGGATGTATGGAGAGCTTATGTCCATGCGGCCATGAACCTATGGGTTCGATAGTTCGAAGTTCGAAGAGACCAAAGTTATGGTTTAAAGTACTATAATTTTTTAGTATAATTGGAGAAAAAAAACTCCCATGGATGACTTGACAGACCAGCTGGCTGCTGTCCTCACTTCCACATGTGTTAATCACAGAGGTAGACAATAATCCAGCCAGTATAGGGGTGATATGTGGTCAGCATATCTGGTCCCCCAGCAGCTTCCTCAACCTGGAGCTGCTACTTATTGTAGCTATCCAAATTCCATGCAATGCTGGGTAGGCACCAGTCCCATACAGGCTGAATTCCATGGGATAATTTGTTCCTCATTGAGACTTGAACAAGTCCCGGAGCTCTGCATCAAGGTATTTGTTTCAACCAGCCGGCTAAGGTGCAGGACATAACTGGAGAAAAATAACACTTGAACTCAGAATGGAACTCAGAATCTCCATAATTATGTCCTTAAGCTTACCACTGAGCTATTTAGACATACCTCCTGGATCAAAATCAAATTCCTCTCTTTTATGTATATAGTCTCCCTTAAATAATAACTTCTTAAGATTTTTATGACCAATAGATGATGGAAACATTAATTTTCATATACAATTTTTGTTTGGACTTTTTATCATTATTGCTTTTTGGATGAACACGAAGGTGGCATGATGCATTTAATTAAAAATGAGACTGTGATCCATTTTATCTTTAGTCACCTTTTCATATTTTATTAAAAATTAATGAATGACATAAGGTACAAATACACAAGACAACATCTACACATGAATATATATATATATATATATATATATATATATATATATATTAAACTCAAGATCAATAATTGACTATTTAATCGTAAACAACAAGCTTGGAGCCTTGGTAACAGATGTGAGAGTACATAGAGGCAGCAATATATACTCTGATCACTATCTCGTGATAAGTAAAATAAACATAATAGCTAAATGGTGGAAAAATAACATAAAGAACAAAAGAAACCAAGAAGAAGTATATAAAGTATATTTATCACAAGATCAAAGTATTAGACAACATTATGAAAGCAGAATGAATAAATATTTATATATCAGAGATAGCGACGTCAGAAGATATAAATATTGAATGGAAATCAAATGTAATACATAAAACAGCAAATGAGATATTAGGAAAGAAAAATAGAAACAGGAAGGGCTTGAGAACTTGGAATGCGAATATACAAAATGCAGTGAATGAAAAACAAAAAGCATATCATACATATTTACGACTGAAAACAGAAGAATCTTACGAAGAATATAAAATGAACTTGAGAATTGCTAAAAGCATTATAAGAAAAGCTCATCAGGAGTCATGGGATAAATTTATAAGCTCAGTAGAACATGATATGTATGGAAGACAAGAAATAGGTTATAAATTAGTGAAACATCTAAATCAAACTGAGAAAGATTCTGCCAGATTGAATATAATCCCAGAACAAGAATGGATACAACATTATGAAAAACTTTGGAAAAAGGTAAACCAGGTAGAAATAAAAGTGGAAAATATTGATGTAATAGACATAAATTAATTAGAAATGGCTCTGAAAACCACTAAGAATAGAAAAGCAACAGAATTAGATAATATAAATATGGAGTTAGTCAAATATAGTGGAATATTGTGTAAACTACGAATACTTCATTTAATTAATATATGTTGGCAGACCTATGAGATTCCAACCACTTGGAAAACAGCAATTCTGAAGAATATATTCAAAAGAGGAGATCGGAGAAATTGCCAGAATTACAGAGGGATTAGCTTAATGAATACTGGCTACAAGATATATACAAAAATAATAAATAATAGATTGAGAAACATAACAGAAGTAATAATAAATGAAAATCAAAGTGGATTCAGAAAGGGAAGGTCATGTATAGACAATGTCTTTACACTGAAACAACTCATAGAAAAGAGAAGAGAACATAACTTAGAAACTCACATAGGACTTATAGATTTGGATAAGGCCTTCGATCGAGTAAACAGACAAAAATTATGGGAAATATTACGAATGAAAGGATACCCGCTGTGCCTTGTTGAAACAATAAAGAAATTATATGAAGACACAAATATAATTATAGATACCGGATCCAAAAGAACAGATACAATCAAAACAAATACTGGATTACGACAAGGATGTAATTTATCACCCACTTTGTTTAATATATATATATATACAATATTTTAAATAAATGGAAAGTTTTAGTGAATCCAGGAATAAGAACAGATAATAAAGTGTGCATAAATAATCTTCTATTTGCTGACGATGTAATCATAATACAGAAAAATGAAGACGACTTACAGAAATCTATGCATGCATTAAATGAAATATGTAAATTATATGATCTAAAGATTTCTGTAAGGAAAACGAAGACCATGGCTTTTAGAGGAAGAGATCCAGTGAGATCCAAGATTATTTTAGAAAATCAAAGTATAGAACAGGTGTCTAGTTTCAAATATTTGGGCTGTGATGTTGGCTACAATGTGGAAAGAGATATTGACTCCAAAATAAATAGATTTCAGACGGTGGGTGGAACAATACAGAGAACATTAAAAAATAAAATTAGAAAAGAAACAAAGATAAAAATGTATAATGTTATGGCGGTTCCCACAATATTGTATGGATGTGAAACTTGGGCACCAATGAAAAAACAGAAGGATAGAATACAGACGGCAGAGATGAGGTTCCTAAGACAAGTTAAAGGATGTACAATACTTGATAGAATAAGAAATGAGGATATAGGAGAAGAATTGAAAGTACAGCCTTTATTTTATAAGGTCATGAATTACAGACAGAAATGGATTGATCATATGGATGGAATGAGTAAGGAGAGATATCCATTGTTAGCAAGAAATTATCAAGCAAGAGGAAGACGTGATGTTGGAAGACCTAGAAGACGTTGGGCTGATGCATTATGAAGTCGGAACGGGCAATTGCCTAATCCCTGGAGTGATGATATATATATATATATATGTATAAAGAAAGTAAGAAAAGAAACACATTTAAAATTTTATAAAGTATTGGATGTACCTGCAATATTGTATGGCTCAGAAATATGGACTCTGAATAAACAGTCAATTAAAAGAATAGAAGCAGCAGAAATAAAGTATTTACGATTTGCAGATGGATATACTTTAATGGATAAAAAAACAAAGTGAAGATATCCATAAAGAACTACAAATAGTCAGTTTGACAGATAAAATAAAAGAGTATATCATATGAACATGTCTGCAGAATGAGAAAGTCTGAACTATCAACCAAGAGGATGAAAAAGAGATCGGGGACATCCACGAAAGAGATGGACACAGCAGCTATAATACTTGGAGCCGGAACGAGCCAAAAAGGTTCAATCCTTGCAAGAAGAAGAAGATATATGTATGTATATATAAATAATGGACATTTAAATTGAAGATTGTCTAACAAAAATTGACTTTTGGTGGCACATGTCCTAAATTTCTAGACAAGATAGAATAAGGAACAGAGAAAAAAAATTAATGTTTAAAATTCATTATTATTTTTTAATTTTAAAAAACTTTATTTTACATTACATTTTGAGACCTGTATTCAAATCCTGGAATTGACCAACCTAATTTTCCGGCACTTTCCTCAGTTGTTTAGGCAAATGCAGAGTTGGAATTCCATTCTGATTCATCTTTTCATATTTCATTAAAAATTAATAATTGATATATTTACATAAAATAACAAAGAACATTATGAGTATTTGAGAATAAAATTCTTAGGAAAACTTTTAGACCAAAGAGAGATGAACAGACAGGTGAATGGAGAAAACTATGTAACAATGAGCTGCATGATCTTTATTGGAAGCCAGATATAATAAGAACAGTTAAAACTCACAGACTGGGATGGGTAGGACATGTGGCACGAATGGGCAATGAAAGAGGTGTATAGAAGTTTTTTTGTAGGAAAACCAGAGGGAAAATGCCCCGTTGGTAGGCCAAGAATTAGGTGAGAGAATAACATTTACCATAATTTGAGGAAAGTAGATTATATAGGGGATGATTAGAAAACATTAGCTCAGGATAAGGATGTATGGAGAGGTTATGTACAAGTGGCCATAACCCTATAGGTTCAATAGTGCCAGTGACTTTGTTAACATAAATACACAATAACAGACATAGTCTACTAATGTAACCCATATACCAGTATCATACATATGATATGAAAAAAGATGTTGAGCTAACTCAAAATAAAAAAAACTCCCAAGCGTGACAGGCCTAGAAGGCCCTTGGCTGGCCATCCGGCTGCTGGCCTCACATCCACATGTGTTAATCACAGAGATAGATGATCATCTAGCCAGTGTAGGGGTGACATGTGGTCGGCATGTCGGATCTCCCAGCCGTTATAGCTGGTATTCTCAACCTGGAGTCGCTACTTATTGTAGCTACCCAAATGCCTCATGTTGCTGGGTAGGCACTGGTCCCATACTGGTCGAAATTCCATGAGAAAAATTTCTTCCGCCATGGAGACTCGAACCAGCGCAAGTCCCGTAGCTCTGCACCAAGGCTTCTTGCCTTTAACCACTTGGCTACGGCGCGGGACAACTCAAAATAAAACTAAAGTAAAAAAAAATAAAATAAAACTGCTCTAGCGGCTGGAATTTTTTTGTTTTCTTGCATCAAAACTTGATGTATATAATTTAATTATCAAAAGAAAGATATTTCTTAAACTTGTAAAATTTGGACCAATAGGGTTGGAGGCTTACCTGGAACCCAAAATTGCTGTAGTGGTAGTAATTTTTGTTTCCTCATATAAAAATTGGATAAAAACAATTTAATTAATAAAGGAAAGACATATTCCATAAAATAGCAAAACTGGACCACAATTTCAAGTCAATGAATCATTCACATTTATACAGTTCCTATGTGATGGACTTTATTAAATTTTGACTGTTCCTCTAATATTAGGATGTTTAAATAGAAACAAACGTCATGTCCATTACCAGGGCTAAAACAAAACTTTCTTTACATTTGTTGTGTACCATATAAGTTTAATTTTTTAAATTGAAATATTTGTAGGTGATGTTCATCAGAACAATGTGAGGCATGAGAGAGGTCGTCACCTGTGGTTTGAGGTGAATGATGTGCCTGCAGGAGAACGGATAGTGGGTGCAGAACTGCGACTGTATCAAACACCAGGACTGCATAAAAATGCAGTTATCCAGGTGTATGAACTGGTGTCGGATAATGGAGAGAAAGCTTTGAGATTGGTGGACAGTGCAGCAGCTACAGGAGGATGGCTAGTCTTCAATGTGACAGGCCCCTTCAGCTCATGGGTTGCTTTTCCAAATGCTAATCATGGTTTATATTTGTCTGTTCACTTCCCAGAGAAACCAGGTAAGTATATCAAAGTCCTACAATTGTATTTGCTTTCAGTATACATATCAGAAAGTTACATTACACATGATTTTGTTATTTCTTTATTTTTTAAACTATATTATACATTATTATTTGAATTGAACTATTATAGGAAATATCTCTATGAGGTATAATTTCAAATAAATTCTGCTCCTTATCTTATATCCTGTCTTCTAATTAGGCTCGTTTCAAAACTTAGACAGTTTTTTGTCCTCAGTAATATCACAACCAATGTTCTGTTGTCCAGGATCACTGTTTCTTACTCCATATATTGGTGGACCGTTGAACCTCTGAATCAAATCAACTTCACCAGGAATTTCAAAATTCATTAATTTTTCTTTCTTGTTTATTTCCCTGTGGATTTCACATTTGGAAAAAAAATCCACATTAAAAAAAAAAGAAAGGAAAATTAAAGAATTTTGAAATTCCCAAGAAATTTTATTTGATTTGGAGGTTAATCAGTCCACTAACAGTTGGAGTAAGAAGCAGTGCTTCTGGACAACAGAACATAGGACATGAAATTACTGAGGATGAAACAACCTAGGTTTCAAAATCGGTCTAATTAGATGACGGGGTATGAGGTGAAGTGAACAGAATTCATTTTAAATTTTATATTATTTAAATGTTTAGTTCTTTTGTCAAATACTCTAAATATTAAAATTTTATTAAAAAAACATGGAAATTTCAAAAGAGAAGACAAAAGAGAATGCGTTTTTAGAACAAAATCTAATTCCAATTAAAATTATCATAAATTATATATACCAATTGAATGTATTAATTCATTTAACTATGTAGGCCTAGGCTATAGCTTATCATATATGAGAGTCATACTGAAAGTCATGAGCAACATTTTTTTAACAATCATAATATTTATTTTAGACAAACCAAGTACACCATGTTAATCTACAGACCTTTGTGTCACTTTTCAACATAGTCTCCATTTCTTTGCACACATTTTGTCCAGTGTTCTACGAGTTTGAAAATTCCCTTATGATAGAAGTCCATTCCAGCTGCCTGAAGACACTTAT
The DNA here is from genome assembly GCA_030220185.1 of Diploptera punctata. NCBI lineage: Eukaryota > Metazoa > Arthropoda > Insecta > Blattodea > Blaberidae > Diploptera > Diploptera punctata. The sequence goes on along the minus strand of JASPKZ010008895.1, from coordinate 1,585,529 downwards.
GCACTGCTTTCTGAATATCCTCCAGTGTCTCGTAGCATTGGCCTCTCACCTGCTCCTTCACAGAACCAAAAAGAAGGTAGTTGGAGGGTGCCAAATTGGGACTGTAGGGAGGATGTGGAAGAGTTTCTCACCCAAATGTCCTGAACTTCTCCACACTGGCACGAGCAGTGTGAGGGCGCACGTTATCGTGTTGTAGAATGACCTTCCTTCTAGGGCGTTTGTCATGCAATGTACGATGGAGCTTCACAAGTGTCTGGATATAGCAAGCAGCATTTATGGTTTGTCCAGGTTCTAGAAATTCAACCAGAATGGAACCTTGCACTTCCCAGAAGATGCTGCCCATAACTTTCCCAACAGATTGCACTGTGTTTGCTTTTTTCTTTGATGGCAAATTCAAGTGGTGCCATTCCATACTATGGCGTTTTGTTTCAGGCTTGTAGCGATGAAACCAGCTTTCGTCATCTGTCACAAAACTTATCAAAAAATCATCAACTTCATTTCGAAATCTCTGAAGAAGGTTATGGGTGATGGTTCTTCTCTGAAGTTTGTGGTTTTTAATCAATAAACGTGGAACCCAACAGGCACTAACTTTTCGATAACCTAAGCTGTGAATCATTTCTTGCACTGCACTGTGTCCTACTACAAGTTTTATAGCGATTTCATTCACCGTGATACACCTGTCGTCTCTAATGAGTGCATCAACTCTTTCCTTGTTGCAATGTGTGGAGGCAGAGAATGGGCAACCGCTACGAGGCTCATCTTTGATACTCGTGTTCCCATCTTTAAAATGTTACACCCATCTCCTAACACTGCTGGCACCCATGCAGGTATCTCGTTATGCACATTGAAGTCTTGGATGAATGTCAACAGCAGATAGTTCCTCTTTAACAAGGAATTCAATGACAGCATGCTGTCAAAACGAAATGCTGATGTCCGCCATTTTGGAAACACTGCATGTGGTCACGTGGTAGAAGCTATGATGCCACAACATGACAATGTTTTGGTATAAAGTCTGTAGATTACGATCCTGCAGTTGTTTTTGTTATGTTGTTGAAATTTGAATTTTAACAATGGGTTGCCCACAACTTTCAGTATGCCCCTTGTATTAATGAAGAAAATATGGCAATGAAAATTTTTAAATTCATAAAAGTCACTGGATAATAAATAATTTTTTCTAACCCTCCCAAGTTTGAAGATATACAATACTGAAAATCTATAAAGCAATTACTTGACTAGTTTTGATTTATGGCAGTGAGGCCTGGACAATTAGAAAAGCTGATTAGATTTAAGAGAAGGTCAGTGGGATCACATTGTTTGAACATCATAAAAATGAAGATATCCTGGAAGAACTAAAAATAGATCCTACAGTTGGTTATGTTCAATAGTATAGATTTTAGTGGAAAGAAAATGATTGTGCAAAGGATAAATCCCACTAAATGGTCTAAGAAAATTCTTGGTTATACACCAAAAGGACCAAGAAATTTAGAAAGATTTAGAAAACATTGACGTGAGACCATAATAGATCCATCAGGATCCAACATATGGTGATAATAAAACAATATTGCCTGCAGTACCCTATGAATGTGAAACATTGTCTTTTACATGAAAAGAATAATAAAAATATAAGTATAAAAAAAAGGACATGTCTACCAAGATGTATATTTGGTACCATAAGGAGAACGATAGAAGTTTCTCAATAATTTATATTGCTGTTCTAATATTATCAGGATTATTAAGTCTAAGAGATCGAGATGGACTGGTACTGCAGTTCAAATGAAGACAGTAACATTTCTTTCAGAAATTATATTGGAAAGCCAATGGGGATAAGATATTAGGCAGGGCTTGCATAGATATGAGGATGAACTTGGATGGATCTTGATAGTGAAGATATGAACTGGAATCAGTTAACCGATGACAGTGATCATTAGAAGGTCCTAATAAATGCAACATTGAACCTATAAGTTCCCTTAGCCATAGAGTTAGTTCATTTTATATGTTTAGAAATTAGATGATTAGTTAATGTAATGATTCTTTTTAACTACATCACAATTGAAATCTGGGCATGAAAGGCCTAGCAAGTTTTGTTCTGAGGCCTCTTATTTCAGGCTTGAGGTTATTTTATGTGCTGTAAATCTATAAAAGACAACCCATGGCTTTGCATTCCTTTTGGCAAAAAAGTAAAATAAAAAATAAATAAGTAAAAAAAGAAAAGGAAATCATATACAGGATTTTTATGCTTTTAAAACCATGGATCCCAAATGAGTGTGAACCTGGGAACCTGAGTTCACTAGAACCAGCTAGATAATTATTGCTGTTTATACTTTTAAGTTGTATTATTAAGTAAACAAGAGACAGATTGGCATGGAGGAGGATTGTTGAGAAGGCCAAAACTTTCACTTTTGAAGTTGTCATGCCTTAAGATGAAGAAGATATTATTAAATAAAACTCCAAGACATGACAGGCTTAGAAGGCCCTTGGCCCACCAGCAGGCTGCTGGCTTCACATCTACATGTGTTAATTACAGAGGTAGATGATCATCCATGTGATCAGCATGTCAGGACCCCAGCCGTTACAGCCAGTTTTCTCAATCTGGAGCTGCTACTTATTGTAGCTACGATGCTAGGTGGGCACTGGTTGAAATTCCATGAGAAAATTTCTTCCCCCATGGGGATCCTTACCCATGCAAGTCCTGTAGCTCTGCGCCAAGGCATCCTCCCTTAACCACTTGGCTACAGCACAGGACAAGTAGTACAGGGTTCCCACAAATGCTCTTTTGGGTTTTGAACACGTGTAACTTGTGTTTAAATAAACTTACCAATATGAAACTAGTGCTAATGGAAAGAGAAACTCAAAAAGTGTTGGTTATGGTACCTTACAGATGTTCAATGTGAGCTCCATTGGTAACACGACCCACATCAGGCCTGTAGTCCATATCCGCCCAGAAACGTTGTAGCATATCATGGTCAACTGTTTTGATGGCTGCTGTGATGCGCCCTCTTAGATCAAGGACGGTCTGTGGAAGAGGTGGCTTGTACACAAGATCTTTGACATAATCCCATAAGAAGAAGTCAAGGGGTATGAGGTCTGGTGAACGTGGAGGCCAAGGAAGAAGTTCTTCACCATCATTACCAACATGGCCAATCCATCGGTTCGGTAGTCTGGTGTTGAGCTCCAATCTGAGTTCATTATGAAAATGAGGGGATGCGACGTCCTGTTGAAAGATCACGTTCGGCATTTCCTGTTCCAGCTGAGACAGGAGCCATTGTTGTAGCATATCCAGGTACTCACATCCTCCAATTGTTTTCTCTACAAAGAAGAACGGGCCGTACACTTTCTGCAGGCTTAAAGCGCAGAATATGTTCACTTTTGGAGAATCGCGGACATGCTTGCACATAGGTACTGGGTTTTTCCGACCCCCAGATTCTAACATTATGTTTGTTCACTTTACCTGAAAGATGGAAGGTGCACTAAACACTATGGATTTGAAAAACACATCAGTTTCTATGAGAGTCTGCATATTCTCACAGAAAGTACGATGCACCATTTTATCCATTTCCTTTAAGAACTGCAAGCATCTGCAATTGGTCATCATCATCATGCGGTATCATGGCAGCTGCCGCCGTCTTCCAGAAACCAAATGCCATTCCTCTCTATCCATCCATTGATCTTCCTCCATTCCTCTGATATTCATAGCTGCTTGTACCCCTTCTATCCAAGTTTTCTTCGGTCTTCCTCTCTTCTTCCTTTCCATTGGGACCAAACAACATGCCTGCAATTGGTATGGATGAAATATCAAACGTTTATGCAGAACTTTCCATATGGTGGATTTAGGGATCTGCAGCTCCCTACTAGCTGCAATGGTTGATTTTTGAGAACTACGTGTAAAAGATTCACGAATCCGGTCTACAGTTGCTTCACTTACAGCCGGGCGTCCAGAAGATTTCCTCCTACAGATGCACCCTCTTGTCGTAAAATCAGAGTACCACTTACGAATTGAAGGACTACTGGGTGGATCTTCACCAAATCTTATTTGAAAATGTCATTGAACAACAATTAAAGATTGAAGAACATGATAATCGAGAACACAGAATGTCCGCCTATCCTCTATACCAGCCATTTTCTCACTTTCAACAATATGCAATGTTGTATGTAATATGTCGTTGCCGACTGTGATACTATGACCAAAACTTTGAGTTTCTCTTTCCATTAGCACTAGTTTCATGTTTGTAAGTTTTTTAAACACAAGTTACATATCATATTTAAAGAGAAAAATTATACGCTCAGACCGGGACTTGACCCGGGACCCTTGGTTTTCTAGTCCAAGTGCTCTACCATTTGAGCTACCTGAGCAAGTACCGATCTAAATGCAAATCTTTCTCTATATACGTTGTAATTCCCGCCCACCAAATGCTTTGAAGCCTTTGCTTCTATCTTTGCAAATGGCGGCTCCTATATTAAGAAGACATATTTGGGAATTATACATGAAATTAATAATAAAAACATCGAACAAGTTACATACGTTCGAAACCCGAAAGAGCATTTGTGGGAACCCTGTATTATTACCATTTTCTTCAGATCATAACAGTTTTTCTAGGACTAACACATGAAAATATGATGATGATTATACATAATTTTACTCTGCTTGTAAATCAAAAGAATGGAATTAGTTGTCAATGAAACAAACACAATATATATGACCCCCAATAAATGCACATATAGAGAATTACTATTTTGAAAAAGTAGAGATAAAACAGCTGCTAATAAATGCTATTTGGTTTGGAGCATTGCATCAAGAGTCATATACTGTGAATATTCATTGAAGTCCAGATCTATAAATCCATGATCAGACCAATTCTTGTTTATGGATCTGAAATATGGACTATACTCAGAACAGTGAAAACAATCTACACTGTTTCGAAAAAAGATACTGAGAAAAATATATGGCCCAATCTGTAAACATGGTATTTGGAGGAAGAAGTATATGCAGTGTTTCAGAACTCTGGTTAAATGCTATCTATAACAATTGCCTGGCAGAGGTGGACTGGACTTTGATGTGGAGATAGAATATTAAAAAAAAAGCTCAAAGAAAGTAATTTAATTGGATGTATGTATGCCTAGATTGCAGTGGATGGATGAAATAAATAATGACGTTGCTACATTGGGAAGTAGGAATGAAAGAAGAGCTACATTGGATTGGGACAGATGGAGGAGACTTGAGGAGGTCACAATCAACAATTATTTATTTGAAAATACAATAGGAAGTAATATTATGAGGTTTTACTTAATAAACAAGTTTGGTCTGTTCTTCTTACCTCATACAGTTGTTTCTTTGAAACAAGAAATAACTATATGACAGATCAACTTATTTATTAAGAACGAGTTGTTGTGCCATAGATGATGATGATACATGTTTAGAGATTATAATCTATCTAACTACAACAGATGTTTAGTATAATTAATCGAGATTTTGAATCATCATTATACAGAAACAAACATGAATAACATTGTATAAGATATTGGCAAAGCTTGTCCTGCTTATGACAGTGAAAGATGGACTTTGCAAAAGGATAATGAGAGAAGGATAACAGCTAGTGAGGGGAGGTATCTTACATTAATCAAACTACAGGTTTCACTAAATGGAATTGAAAAAGAATTAATATATTTGATCATCTAAATGTGATACTAGTCATAATCTACATTCATGACTACCAGAGAAATTGGCAGAAACATCTTAACAGAATGCCTGGAACAAGGAACACTAGATCCATACATAGTATCAACCACATAGCAAGAGATCATTGGGTCATCTGAGGAAGATATGGCTTGAGGTGTTTCATTCATACCATAACAATTGAAGATTTTGGGGGAAAAAAAAAGATAAATCCATTTAAGTATGTTCTGACATAATTAAAAAAAATATATTATTTCAAAGATGAATTATGCTTTCTGTAAAGTTCAAAATGTCACTAACATGGAAACTGACAGATTGGACTTTAACAGAAAGTATAATAATACATCTTTAAAACAATATTTTTTAATTGTGTCAGAATTACTAAAATGGATCTGCCTGGTCTTTTCTCCAAACCCCTCAATTCTTTTAGGACTAATCATGAAAGGATGATGATCATCATTATTGTATTTATTCTTTAAGCAATATAGTATACATTTACAAATTAGATCATTATTATTGTATTTATTTCAGAATAATGTACTTATATTTATTATTTTTTATCACATTTGTGATGGCATAGGTTGGCGATACTCTGTAATTAACAGTTTAGACATAGTCCTTTTGTCCTTTACATTAGTGACAAGAAAATAGTTTTTAATAAAAATTCCATTAGGTTCTTACTTGTTGGCTCACTCATGTTAGTAGGAAACAATAATGCACACTAAATTTACATTAAAAAAAACCAATTTTTCTGAGTAAAAACAGCATAGTATTTGATGTACAGCAATCAGCAGAAGCAGTAGATATTATAGTCTTAATGAACTGCAATGGAAGTAATATTATAACAGGGAGAACTATAAATTTTAAATAGCTATTGTAAGTACAGTGTGATTCAGAAATATGGCTATACATTTGATCACATTTTGTGACGAAAATATTATTATTAAAGGAAATATGATGTTATCATTGGAAAGGGAATCCTTCAAATTACAACAACAGAACAAAACAAAACACTTACAACACTAAGCAAGTCACTTTATTGCTTCAAACTGTTCGCCGTTTACATCCAAGCATAATTGGCAACACTTTGGGAAGTCATTCATTGCGTTATGATGCATGTTTAGAGGAATAGCTCTAATTTCTTCCTCAATCACTAATTTCAGCATGTCGATGTCTTGAGGTTTCCGGGCATAAACCTTCTCTTTCAAATAACCCCACAACCAATAGTCACATGCTGTGAGGTCAGGGGAATGGGCTGGCCATTCAATGGGGTCTCTTCTTCCCACCCACCTGTTTTGCAAATGATCATCCAAAATTTCCCTCATCGCAATTGCATAGTGAGGAGGTGCACCATCCTGCTGGAATAAACATTGTTCATGTTCAGCACTTTGCATTACCGGCAGGACAATTTGTCTAAGGATATCACTATACCAATCACCATTAACAGTCTCATCCAAAATTCGCATTCCTAACAGTCCTTCCCATCCGATCATATCCCAAATAGTGACTTTGCCATATCTTAAACATGTCTCTTTAATAACATTAGGATTCTCTTTACCATAATAGTGACAATTGTGTCGATTAACACGTCCGTTCACATGGAAAACAGCTTCATCAGAAAAGTGCAATTTTCTGTACCAATGTTTGTCATTTGCTGATACCCTTACAACAAATTCACAAATTCCATCCGCCTGTCAGGGTCGTCTTCATTTAGTTTGTAGATACAAATCAGTTTGAAGGGGTGGTACTTCTCACGCTTCAAAACACGACACACACTTGATTGACTGATATGAAGCTCATGTGCAGCTTGGTGGGTTGATTTTTGTGGGCTAGCATCGAACGCCTCCACAATTCTCTTCATTGTTTCTGCATCCATGCTAATGCGAGGCCTTCCAGGATGTTTGATTTTCTACATTCTTCCCATTTCCAGCAGTCATTTTCTTCACTTCCCCACAGTTGACGGCTGCAATACTACGTTAAACTCACGTCTTGTCTGTCTTGCGGCCTCACGATCATTAGCATATATTATTGCCCATGCAGCAATTGTAATTTGCTGTTGCATATTCAACGCCATTTTGACTAATGATGTAAGTTCTACACTGTTTTGTTTTATTCCATTGTTGTAATTTTAATAATTGCCTTTCCAATGGTAATTTCATATTTCCTGTAATGGTAATATTTTCATCACACAATGTGATCAAATGTATAGCCATATTTATGATTCATCCTGTAGATGTTAGGAGAGGAGGCAGAGGGCATGGGTACAACTCAGCTGTTTTTGGTGTACATATTCTGCATACAGCAAACTCTTGATTATCCGTGCGCGTATATCCGGTTTGCAGATTATCCGGGCATGGATCTTCGTAGTGTACTTTTAAAAATGAAGATAATACTGTATTGTATTTTTTATTGTTATCAAAAAAAATCTTTACTTTTAAGCGTACTACTGTGAACTGTGCTTAGAAACTCGCATAATGAAGATAACTTCACTCATAACCCCCTCCCCTGATGTGTCTAACGGTACCCACGGCATATTTTGAGAAAGAAGGGCTACCTGTTAAAGCTGTCCTACTTCTAGACAATGCACTCTGCTACCCAAGTTCAAGTGAGCTTATATCTGATGATGGGCAGATTATTGTGAAATATCTGCACCATGTGTCGCATCTCTGATTCAACCTATGGACCAAGATGTGATTGCTAGTGTTAAACTACATTATTGCACCAACCTTGTATGAAGCCTAATACACGAGGGAACTGACGTCACATTTTAGAAATCTTTAAATGTGTTAGATATAATTTATGGAATTTGTAGGGCATGGGAGAAAGTGAAACCAACCACAATAGAACTATCATGGAATAAACTGATGCCACTAAGAATGAAGAAGACTTTGCAGTATTACTTCCGAAAACTGTGATGATGCTACAAATATAGCTCACTTGTTGAAAGAAGTTGCTGACTATGAAAACGTGGATGAAGAAAATGTGGCTGAGTGACATGTGTGAACCCGGCTTCGAAACATTGAATGACAACAAAGTGCGAGGGGGGGGAGGGGAAAGAGAAGTGAAGATGAAAATGCAACGACCTTTGAAAATAAAATTAGCCACACAGAAGCATCAAAATGTATAGATGTCTTATTAGAATATATGGGACAAAAATGAATTTGATTACATTGATGTCTTAAGTGTTAGGAAAATAAGAACTGTAATCAGAAAGAGTGTAAATGATAAATCGAAGCAGAGAAAAATATCGGACTTCTTGGTGTAAAACACATGGTTTCAACAGAAATTTGTGGTTCCTAGACACAAATTTTGCTTTAAGTACAACAGTTTATTAATCGCAGTACTGCATTGCATGTTTATTGTTAGAATAACTTAGTTGGATTATCTGTGTTTTCGATAATCGGGAGTTTGCTAAATTATTAAATTCATTCTTTATGTTATGCCATATAACATTTTAAACAATATTAGATATATTTAGGAATTAAGACATTATTATTGCCCATAATAATTTGATACATAATTAGAATTTAGTTTAGTTTTATTTTGTACAATTTTTGAGGAATATAAAAATATATATATTAGGATATTATTATTTTCTGTATCAGCCTTCTGAAAGGACACAGTAAGGTGATGATAATTATTTTCTGTAAGTTTCCTAGCATTACTGCATATATTTACATATAGCGGAATAAAATTTTGAAACATATACCTAGCTTGAAACAAGAATGAAATAAAACAAATTCAGGAAATTCAGATGGGCTGGGCTTCTAAAAGGTTAGCACAGTTTTAGTTTGAAGACTCGAGGAAAATGTGTTGAAATGACATGCTAAAACTCCATGGCATAACAGATCTAGAAGGTCTACCATCCAGCTCCTGGTCTTACATTCTATGTGTGTTAATAATAGAGGTGGACAATTATCCAGCCACTGTAGGGGTGACATGTGATAAGTTTATTGGGTCTCCAAGTCATTATAGGTAGTTTTCTTGACCTGGAGTCACTATTTATTGTAGCTACCCAAATTTCTCATAATGCTGGATAGATACTGGGTCCCATGCTGGTTGAAATTCCATGAGAAAATTTCTTCCTCACGGGGACTCGGAAGTCTTATAGCTTTGCACTAAGGCTTATATATTAAACTGATCAGCTATGATGCAAGTCTTGAACTGAGATATAGATGAAATAATAATATTTAAGGAAGGTGGACCAATAATGCTGAAGACTCTTTGTTCTTGTTCAGGAAAGATAAACATATAAAGGATAGGAATGAAGTTGTAAAGCAAGAAAATTAATAATGTTACAGGACATGAGCTTCATCCAGAAGATGTAGGAATAATGAGTACAAAGGGACATGATGCTAACAAACAGCCATTCATGGTGGCATTCCTCAAGTCTTCAGGCCATCGATCATCTCGAAGTCGCACAATACGAGATACACAAAAAAAGAGCAAAAAGAAACCAGAGACAACAGCTGCAGAGAAACAACCTTTTGGTATTTATGGAGATCCATCGCCGCACTGGTCTTCACGCAGCTGTCAAATTCAGACCCTTCATGTGAGCTTCAAAGACCTTGAGTGGCATGTAAGTATTTTATATTTTAATGGCCATGCAGTACTACTTTTTGCAAATAATTTAAAAATACATTTAAGTACAATTAAATTGTGGGGGCACAATTTAGTTAATTGGTTAAGGCAACACACTACAAGCCAGAAACTCACAAGTTCCAATCCCAATATAATAACTCCAGCACTACAGGCCTAGCACATCCACATGTGTTAATCACAGAGGTAGACGATCATCTAGCCAGTGTACATAGATATGAAATCTAGTGGAAGTATTTTTCTCACCCTCACCAATTCATCTTTCTTCACTCTAATATGATTGCCAGATGACTGTTCTTCACTTATCTGCAAAGGAGGATAGAATTCTAAAATTTATAAAGACAATATGAACATCAAATGTTGCCGATAGTTAAGAATTCATCTGGTTTGCATCCCAGTGGAGTTCTGAGCTGTGGAAAGTAAATACGTTTTGTGTTAAAGTTCAGTGAGCTATTCTTCTTATTCTATAGGATACTTTACCTCAAGCTTTGTACTTTTCTTTGATGTACTTAACATGTTTCTATACAACCAGATATTTTGTAAAATACATGTGGAATCATACCTTCAAAATACTAAAAAAAATTATACAATCATCTTACTTTAAATTGAGCTACGAAAAAAACAGTTCTGAACAGTAGTACAAATTTTAGTTAGAATGTAGAGTGATTTATAGACTTTAATTTCCGCACAATAACAAGTGTGCAAATTGTTGTTTTTTTTATAATTAGCTTTCTTATTACAGGAGGCAGCCAGCAGCTGAGGCCTATTCTCATGCACAGAGAATTGTTTGATTTAATATATGAAGAAAAGTGTTCGATAGAGGCAATAAGTGATCATTTAGTAAATAAATTAGAGTTAGGGGAATGTTTGGAGAATGTTTTAAAATTTATTAAAAACAGTATATTTCTCGAAAAGCGATTTTCTATAACATAGGAAGTTGTGTGCAAGAAAAAAAAAAGATTTCTACTGAAATATTCTGATTGGCTAGAGGTGAATGTTAACTTTCCTGTTATTAAGAATTTAGAATAATGACAGTCGTTGGAAAATCCTGTTCCATCTGCTTATGGAATTGGAAGACCCAAAATATATTTTGAAGAGGCTGGAGTAAAAACTAAAAAAAAAAAATACTTTTTTTCTGCTGAAATATGTCACTTTCATATGGTCTTGGGAAGAGTAGCATAACAAATTGCCTCCCTATAAACATTATAGAGTGGGTAAATATCACGACCTCTCTTTTTTGGCACCTAGTCTGGTGTTAATATATTGACATTTTTATATTTTATTGCCAAAAAAGACAATGCTTTGTCCGACATATAAGATAGGGGAAATGAGCAGGGTGATTTGTAATGTTTCTTTAAATTTTGAAGCTATTTTTGGGATTTTTTGAGTAATTTATTTAAAACATCAGCAATATCCCATTTACCATATGACTGAAGTGACATTTCTGTTGCAAGAGCAAATTCATTGCGAGAGAATTCCTGCTTAAGTGAACTTTTATTTTATTTTTTATAAGTTTTTAAGCTTTTATTTCATCCTGTTTGAAAGATATTTTGGGTCTTCCAGTTCCATAAGCAGATGGAACAGAATTTCCAACGACTGTCATTGCTCTAAATTCTTAATAACGGGAAAGTTAACATTCATTTCTAGCCAATCAGAATATTTCAGTAGAAATCTATCTTTTTCTCGCACACAACTTCCTACATTTGAGAATATCACTTTAAAAAAAATGATATATATAGATACAAGGTTGGGAAGTGGTTTTTACAGAATTGAGGAAAAATGTTTAAAAACCAAGCAATAGCGAGGTTTTTAATTTCCGAGATTCTGTAAAACATTTCACAAACATGTGTTGTATATTATTTTTTGTCCGATGGTGTTTTCAAAATAATAAATAATAGTAACATAATAACATCTTTGTTGGAAATATTTGCGTTCATTATAAACAATTGACTAATGTTAACAGTGTGGGCAATGTTCATTAGTTGAAACAACAGGAGGCCTTGAGAACAATTATTGATAACATGACTGCAAGTAGGTATTTATTGTTTAACACTATCGTTTGGATATTTTTTGTATATACATTGTACGTAATATACAGAAAGGGCAATGGTTTTACTTCCCGCACGTGGGTGTAAATGCAACATTACAGTATAGTTATTTAAGTTGGCAACCCCAAAATGTAGGAAGTTGAACTTTCAATCATGGTCGCCATTGCTGCAAGTACGAGAAAATGCACTATCGTGCAAAAAATATTTTTTAAAAATATCATTTAAAACATTTTCCAAACATCCCCCTAACTGTAATTTATTTACTAAGTTTATCACTTATTGCCACTATCGAACACTTTTCTTCATATATTACATCAAAGAATTCTCTGCACATGATGGTAGGTCTCAGTTGCTGGCCACCTCCCATAATAAGAAAGCTAATTACAAAAAAAAAAAAAGCAATAATTTGCACATAAATCACTCCATATTCTAACTAAAATTCGTACTACTGTTCAGAATTATTTTTATTTTCGTAGCTCAATTTAAAGTAAGATGATTGTGTAAATTTTTTAGTGTTTCGAAGGTATGTTACTACATGTATTTAACAAAATATCTGGTTGTATAAAAAAACGTTAAATATATCAATAAAAAGTACAAACCTTGAAGTGAAGTCTACATACAGAATAAGAAGAAAAGCTCACTGAACTTGAACACACAACACTAACAACAACTGGGATGTGGACCAGATGAGTTCTCAACTCTCGGCAACTTCGGATCTTTATATTGTCTTCATAAACTTTAAAATTCTACTCTCCTTTGCAGATAAGTGAAGAACAGTCATATGACAATTATATTGGAGTGAAAAAAAAAATATAAATTAATGAGGGTAGTGAAAATAGTTTTTTCCGACTATATTTGGTTTCTGGCCCACTGTACAGTGTAGAGGTGACATGTCAGCACGTCGGGTCTCACAGCCATTATAGCTAGTTTTCTCAACCTAGAGGTGATACTTATTGAAGTTACCCAAATTCTTCACAATGGTTGATGGGCACCAGTCCCATATTGGCCAAAATTTCATGAGAACATTTTTTCCCCCATGGTGACTCAAATCAGCGCAAGTCGCATAGCTCTCTGCTAAGGCACCTTGCCATTATTACTCAGATACAGCACCCAGTCTCAATAAGGTGGTACCATGACACAGGAGTATCAGATGTATGTACTAGAATGTAAAGGTATTCACACACATAACTGACAACCCAGTGCTAACTGTCTAGAAAGATATGTGCCTTAACCTACTACTACCCCAAGGCCTATAATGGAATCACTTTACAGTTCAATTGTGTATGTATAATGTCAGTATGCTAAGTTTTATTGTTATGGGCTTTAACAGGGAAAATAGTACCATGGCTGTCTTCCTTCATATTGAAAAAGTTTTTGATATGACTTGGATAAATGGACTAATTTGAAAACTAATCAGAATTAATATCTCAGCTTCTCTCATTAAACTTACAGCTGAAAACCTCAATAACTGACAATTTTGTGTGTCGATTAATGTATATACATCAGATTAAGCATATTTTATCAGGAGTCACACGAGGTGAGTCCTCTCTCCTTTACTGTACACAATATTTGTATTAGATCTCTCCACTGTACCACATGTTCAAACCGCATTCTTTGCTGATGATACCTGTCTATTCTTCCAATACTCCTTTTGAGGCCTTCCTTAAGTATCCTTTTCCAAAATGGCCTAAATACATTTATTCTTAGTTCCAGAAATGGAACATAGAATAAATGGTACCAAAATTCAAGCATCTCTTCTTACCAAATCTCATCTTACCCCAATTCAAGTCACTTTTGGGGGCCAAAATCTTCACTTTGACTCCACAGTTCAGTACCATGGATTCCATTTGTATTCCAAACTTATGTTCAAAATGCATATTCGACATAACCCGCCATAGTGTAGTTGGTGAAGTTAATACTCTGTTGGCCCTGGGGTCAATTCTGCCTCTAACTGAAATGAGTATCAGATATTGAACTTTTATAGGAATAAATTACTATGAGGTTTAATTTAAGGTAAAATCAAATGTTTCATAGCTCTCTTCATAATAAAATTATAAGGAGAGGTATGAAACATTTGAGTATCAGATGTTTGTTCTGGGGGTAAAGGTGGTTGTTGGCTGACATCAAGTACTAATTGTCTAGAAAAAGTGGGACCCTTAAAATCCTACTACTCCAAGGTTTTTGTAAGGCCTGTAGTGGGATCACTTTACCTTTTTTACCATATTGCATAGGGTGATGATCATTTTTACTGACTATTTAACTCATGCCCCAAATGAAAGTCAATGACCAATAATATTTCAATGAATTTTGTTTTACAACCAATGATAATCGTGACTCACCTTGCTCTTTATTGAATCCTCTTTACCAGCTCCTGCTTTTCTGATAAAAAAGCTCCTCCTTTTTTAATGTTCTGAACAAGTCAGAGAATTATTTTGCAGTGACTGACTCTCCAACAAATACATTGAATATAGCAAATAATGAACAGATTCCTTCGAACTACACTTTTGATAACTGTGTATTCAATCTTCTTCTTCTTGCAGGGATTAAACCTTTTTTGTTCGTTCCGGCTTCATAGTGTGTTCAATAAATGTGTTTTTAAATAATGATATTTCTGAGTTGTTTACTAAAAAAATTAATTAATAATCTATAATGTTGGTTATAATACACAGTTTGATATGTTTCATTTTTTCTGCACTAGGGTGTATTCTTACAATTTTGCAATCCTACTTGGCAATAAATAATATGTCAAGTTAGCGAATAAACAAATGAAACATAACCACACATTTCTGATGTGTTTTCAAACATTGCCATTTACATTAAATATATGAATATTTAAAAGTAACTATATTTAAATAATGCTTTTTGAGTAAACAGCTTAATTTTATTCATTAATTAGTCCTAAAAAATGTCACTCTTCATTTCCAAATCCTCTAGATAAATTTATCGATGATATTACTTATGGTAGTGTGTATAGAGAGTATTTAAGCTTAGGATAAGTATAAGTGTAATTATATTATTTTTGGTCTGGACATCTTACCTCAATATTAATGTTGATTTGTTCTTGGACATGTTTCAAAACAATTCTCTGTTTTATCTTCAGCTTTCCCAGACTGGTTTTATTTATGTTGCATTATGTTGCACCACCTGGATGTCGATGTCAGCTCCATCCTGTGGTTGGCCAAAGAACCTCCAAACAAGGTCACCCTCCATCGGAATATCAAAATTCATAACTCTGTTTCTGTTCTTCTGAATATAAATTTTTTCCCAAATAGTCAGCTCGTTTGTATTTTCTAACTGTTTTAATAATTTAGTGTCTGAATTTATATTATGTTTTTCAGACCAAACATGAGCAGCAACTGCAGATTTTTCAATTTCTCCATTTTTAATATTTCTTATGTGTTCTTTGGTTCTAATTTCTAAAAATGGAGAAATTGAAAAATCTGCAGTTGCTGCTCATGTTTGGTCTGAAAAAACATAATATAAATTCAGACACTAAATTATTAAAACAGTTAGAAAATACAAACGAGCTGACTATTTGGGAAAAAATTTATATTCAGAAGAACAGAAACAGAGTTATGAATTTTGATATTCCGATGGAGGGTGACCTTGTTTGGAGGTTCTTTGGCCAACCACAGGATGGAGCTGACATCGACATCCAGGTGGTGCAACATAATGCAACATAAATAAAACCAGTCTGGGAAAGCTGAAGATAAAACAGAGAATTGTTTTGAAACATGTCCAAGAACAAATCAACATTAATATTGAGGTAAGATGTCCAGACCAAAAATAATATAATTAAAATAACCTCAAAATATAACTTCCTAAAATTAAATATTAATAAGTGTAATTTTCTGAATAATATAGGTTTACTGAATGAGGGATGAAAAAGGAAAGAAGGGAGAAAGTGAAATCTGGTTACAACATTTACCATAGTTTACTGGTTTATTTTAGGAAGTTATATTTTGAGCTTCTTTTAATCAAGTTTTTTTTTTTTTTTAATCTGGAATCATCTTACCTCAATTTAATGTTGATTTGTTCTCAAACATGTTTCGATCTTCTATGTCATCCTCAGCTTGTCCATCGCTGTGGTCTTGAGGTAACATGCTGCCTTGTCACGCAGCGGGCCCGGGTTCGATCCCCAGTTGGGGCAGTTTTTCTGGGTGAGGTTTTTATCGGGGTTTTTCCTCACCTGTAAGACAAATGTCAGGAAAACTTTAAGGCCCAAACGATCCCTGAAATCATATGGTCATCATCCTTATCATCATCATCCTTACCGTTATCATTATCATCATCATCATCCTTCACCGGTGTGGAAAGCAACGGGAAGCTACCACACCTACACAATTCCCTAGTAGCTGCAAAGCATAGCATGAAAATGCTATGATTGCAGTGAAGGACCTGTCTTCAGGCAGAATTACTATGGATCCTCAGCTT
The DNA here is from genome assembly GCA_030220185.1 of Diploptera punctata. NCBI lineage: Eukaryota > Metazoa > Arthropoda > Insecta > Blattodea > Blaberidae > Diploptera > Diploptera punctata. The sequence continues at coordinate 1,568,777 of JASPKZ010008895.1, read as the reverse complement.
TGGCCAGGCTGATGAGTTTTATGTTGTGAACCCTGGATGTCGATATCAGCTCCCTCTTATGGCTGACCGAAGAACCTCCAAACAAGGTCATGTTCAGCAGGAATTTCAAAATTCATAACTCTATTTTTGTTCTTCTGAATATAAATTTTTTCCCAAATTGTGAGTTCTTTTGTATTTTCTAACTGTTTTAATAATTTTATATTCAAAACACAAATCAAAACTGAGTCTAGAAAATAAACTTCTAATATATAAAACTATACTCAAGCCTATTTGGACTTACAGTATTCAATTATGGGGAACTGCCAGCAATTCCAATATTGAAATTTTACAGAGATTTCAGTCTAAGACCCTTTTATTGTTGCTGCTCCATGGTATGTAAACAACGCCACCATTCATCATGATTTAAAAATAGCTACTGTAAAAGAAGAAATAGAAAAGTACAGCACTCGATATCTGCGGCGACTAGAAGTTCATCCTAATCATCTTGCAATCAATCTTCTAGACAACAGAGAAGAAATAAGAAGACTAAAAAGAAATAGAATATTAGAACTTCGTTTCATTTTCACATAAAATGTTGTATAATGGAGTGAGTGCTGTCAATGGGCAGTATTCTCCTAACAAGTTATGTCTTTTAACAAATTTACTTATTGTCTTTTCAAGATAGCAATAAAGTTATTAAAAAAATTACATTATGCTTTTCAGCCCAAACATGAGCAACAACTCAGATATTTCTATTTCCCCATTTTTAATATTTCTTACGTGTTCCTTGGTTCTAATTTTCAGGTTTCTTTTTGTTTTCTCTATATATATCTTTTCACATCCACTACATTCAATTTGATATATTCCTGATTTTTTACTTCAATCAATTTTTTCATTTTTGTTGGTTTTTATTAGTTTATTTAAACTGTGGTCATTTTTTGGTGCTAATTCAATATTAAATTTGTCAAATATCTTTTGGAAATTATTATGTGAATTTTCTGTATTTTCTTATAGGTGGTTTTTCTTTTTTCAAGAGTGCTTTTGTTGATCATTTTTTTGTTTCTTATACTTTTCTATCCTTTTTTGTACCATTTTTTCATCAAACCCGTTTTCTCTTGCTACTTTCATTAGGCCTATGTGTTTTTTCTCCATTTGGAAATCTTCTTTGCTTAAGGGAAAGTTTACTAATCTGTGAGTTAAACTATTGAAAGCTCTGCCAATTTATGTCCTGTTGGATTGAATCCTGTTGATTTAATAACATTTTCTGTATAAGTTTCTTTCCTATGAATCCCAAATTAAATTTTTCTTTTTTTGTCATTTCTAACCAATTTTAGATCCAAAAAAGGTATGTGTTTATTTTCTTCTGTTTCTATGGTAAATTTAATGTTTGTCTTCTTCTTCTTCCTTCCAAGTATTAGGCCAAGGCCTGTTATGATCCTATAGAAAATTTTCCCTCCAGCGTTTCATAGGATGGCCCAGAGATCTTCGTCCTCTTGGTATATAATTATAAACAGCTTTGGGGATCTGATTTGAACTCATTCTTTCAAGATGGTGTTTCCAATTTAATGTTTGTACTCTGTAAATTTAACAGTTTTAGGGAATCTTCTACATGTTTCTCTTTTACAATACAAATTATATCATCTACATATCTGCTCCAAAATTTAAACATTGTGGGATATGCTTTTGTGATTTTACATTCAAAATTGCTCATAAATAAATTTGCCAAGAAAGATGATAATGAGTTTCCCATTGAGAGCCCTGATTTTTGTCTATAGAAACTCCTATTAAAGGAAAGAACATTTGGTCAATAAATAATTCACTTAATTTCGCAAGAATAGAGTTATGAATTTCAAAATTCCTGCTGAATGTGACCTTGTATGGAGATTCTTCTGCCAGCAGGGTTCACAACATAAAACTCATCAGTCTGGCCAAAACTGAGGATAATATAGAAGATATATCGAAACATGTTTGAGAACAAATCAACATTAAATTGAGGTAAGATTCCAGGTTAAAAAAAAGAAAATAAAAACTTGATTTAGTTTACTGTTGTCACATTTAATATTAGTGCTTAATTTCATAATTTCTTTGTTTTAATATTTCCATACTCTAACCCTCTAAATGGGAAATGGAAGCTTAATTCTACAATAAATAGGTAAATAAACTTAATAAGACCAAAATATGTCCACTGCTGTGGTCTTGGGGTGGCATGCTGCCTTGTCACGCAGCGGGCCCGGGTTCGACCCCTGGTCGGGACAGTTTTTCTGGGTAAGGTTTTTATCGGGGTTTTTCCTCACCTGTAAGACAAATGTCAGGAAAACTTTAAGGCCCAAATGGTCCCCGAAATCATATGGTCATCGAATTCATCATCATTCATATTCATCTTAGGTTAAGCTTAGGATTAGGGACTCTCCTGGTGCACCATTATCATCATCATCACCCATCATATCATTGGGGCAATGTAACCCCACCTTCCAGGCGCCCCAACCTCAGAAGTGGGTTACTAGTATGCCATGCCAGGAGAGAAACCAGGAATGTCGAAAGACAATCTGGTGCATTTGAAAAAAAAACAAAATATGAATTGAAAACTTATCTCATCTCATAAAATATGATCTTTTACTTAAGATGTTTTGGAGACAATTATCCCTATTCTAAACAAAAGTGCATATATTTTCCAATAGTCTCTACAAATGTTTGGTTTCTTCTTCAATTTTGAGATCCTATATCAAAGAATGAGCCATTACAACTAATTTTTCAGTTTACCCATATTTAATGTTTCTGAAATGTTCTTCAGTATGAGCATCCAAATTTCTTTCTGTTTTTGCTATGTTTACTGTAGGTAGTTTAAATTTAAAAAAATATGTGCCTTTGTAAAATACATAGTAAGGAGGGTTCTGATTTTTATTGATGCATTTGGTGCATAATCTAATGATTAGAAATTTATGTAGGATTGTTATATACCTTTGGTAATAGCATTTAAAACTCAGTATAATGGGGAAATGCATGCTGCCACTAACTATATGGTGACTTTGGACTGCTAATATTGCTGTTTCCACTGTAAAACTAGCATGCAGAACATATATGTCAAATTAAACACTTCCTTAGATGCTTTCCACAGCGCTTCAATTGAGCGCAGCATCTTATTTCCAAGAGCTACTTTTAAGAGAACAGTGCACAAGAGTCCATTGGATAAGCATCAAGTCACATGACAAGAATTTAGCTGAATAACAAGCATCTCCTGAGAACTATGCCTATTGTAGTATTGCTGCCGAAAGGGTTGCCCCATGCCAGACAGATCGAAGGTAATAAGCAAAATGAGAAAAGTACCTTGGTCGAAAGGGTGACAATATTCACCATAAAAATACAAATGTCAAGAAATTGGTTTCATTGGGGTAAAATTTTCTTGAGATAAAATAGTTCTCCATTCAAATCTCTGGGCAAGGACTACTTCAGGGAATCCAAGGCATAGGCTCAAACATAGGAACTTGTTCTTAGGAACATGATTTTTGTATTTGAGAATGAAGTTCTTAGGAAAACTTTTGGACTAAAAGAGAAATGAACAGATGGTGAATGGATAAGACTACATAAGAGTGAGCTATATGATTTTTATGGGAAGGCAGATGTAGTAACACATAGACTACAATGAGCAGGACATGTGGCATGAATGGGGAATGAGAGAGGGGCATACAAATTCCTTGCAGGAGAACCAGAGAGTAGGCTAAGAATGAGGTATGAGAATAACATTAACCATGATTTGAGGGAGGTAAGTTATACAGGGGATGATTGGAAAATGTTGACTAAGGATAGGGATATATGGAGAGCTTATGTCCACATGGTCATGAACCTATGAGTTCAATAGTGCAAAAGAGTATGTTAGTTTAGCACAATATGTTCTATTTCCTCCAAGAAATTGTGGGTGAAAGAAGAGTTATGGCTGGATGCATTGTCTTGATGTATCCATACCTTAAATAGAGGGTACAAACCTCATATTCGTAAAATGGTGTTAGAACTTTCACCATGTAGTATTTTGAATTGACTTTACTCTTTTTTTGTAACAGTTCGGATGCTTAATTTGCCATTGTAGCAATATCTTGCAATGATCATAAAGCACTTTGAAAATGTGTCCCTGCGTTTTCTGTACCAATAATGTCCCGGGGGTTGTTGGTATCAATTAGATAAATGATTGCTTCATCCAAAAACAAAATATGTTACCATTTTTCTCCAGCTAGATAGAGCATTTTGGCACTGGTGTGTATTCTTCAATGTGCTTAGATAAGTTTTTGTGAACACACTATTTGTAATTCTTTACTTGATTCAAATCTTTGTAATTATTGAATTAACAGTCTTAACAGAAGTTACCAATGGCTATTTGAGCAGGTGGATTCCTACCAATGACCTTCACCTTTCTGATCATCTCAGGGGTTTAACTTGGACAATGATCTGTCTTCTTCCCCTTTGAGAATCAAACCCAATCTTTTGTGTTTAAAGTACATTTTTCAATCTTAGATATATGAAAACTGCATTTTTTGTAGACTTTTATCACTTAATTAATGTTAACTTCCAAATTTCAGTCTAATGGAAGGGAAAAAGGTGCAAGAAAAATAAAAAATCATGATTAGTCGAAAATATGACACTACAAAATATTTATACAAAAAAAAGTATCATGACACATAAAATTACATTTTTTTTATTTAGGGCAATACTCAATGATGTTTTTGTGAAGTGTTTTCATTATATCTAATTGCCATTTGAATATTGTCTGACTCCAATAATTATATTAAAAATCCATGCAGCTCATATAATTCAGAATGTTGTCAGTTGACTGCATTGCAACACTGTGACTTATTAGTGGAGTAAGGTCAATATCCTCTTTCACCCCTCTGACCAATTCACCACCTCCATTGTTTACAATTTCAGCATCAGAAATATGTTTGAATTACATTTTATTTTTACAGAACACAATAATTTATATTAATTGTCCTTGATATCACAAACAGACATACAGTTTAAATTCCAGTCGCATAATCTGCTGCCATGACTCCTCTTTCTCAAATTTATCTATCAGTTCTTGTTTTTTATTTATTATCAGAACTTTGTATTTCTTGTCTTTTCTGTGTCATTTCAACTGCACTGTAATTACACATAAAACTGCTGTGTGTTTAAAGGAACTGAAAACTTACCACTAAATTAACAAGTGAAATACCATACACTAGTCCCATGTAAACTTGTTAGATCCCTCTATTCACTTGTCACATTCAAGTGAAGCAAGTAGCAAGAGATTAATTCAATTCTTTGTCAATTTGTTAATTTAAAAAAAGAGGTCAATTTTTGGGTTTGGAAATTAATGTATGAATAAACTCAAAACCAATTAATATGCACCCAAATTATCAAGAGTTACTGTAGCATCAGAAAGAGTCAACTTTCTTCTGTATGCTACACGTAAGACACCTGAAATTAATGTTTTATTTTAGGAAGTAATATTTTGAGATTCTTTTAATCAAATTATTTTGAGTCTGTAATATCTTACCTCAATATTAATGTTGATGTGTTCTTGAACATGTTATGATTAGTCTTCTAATCAACCTCAGTATCTGGCCATGATACTGAGGATAATCAGAAGACTAATTGAAACATGTTCAAGAACAAATCAACATTAATATAAAAAAGGTAAAAGTAAAGTGATCCCACTACAGGCCTTAAGAGTCCCTTGGGGTAGTAAGAGGTTAAGGCTCCCACTTTTTCTTGACAATCGGCACTTGATGTCAGCCGGGTTGTCAGCCCTGCGTGACGGCCGCCTTTACCCCAGAACAAGCGTCTGGTACTCATTTCAGTTAGAGGCTGAGTCGACCCCAGGGCCATAGTGCCGCCAGAAGGTTTGGGTCAGTTTAAAAATCCTGACCCCACCGGGACTCGAGCCCTCGACCTTCCGGCTTGTAACGCAGTGCCTTAACCACTACGCTACGGCATGCCCCAATCAACATTAATATTGAGGTAAGATATTACGGATTCAAAATAATTTGACACCTGAAATTCTTATTACTGGTTACACAATAATAAACTCCTCTGCACACCTGCAAGCCATGACCTTGATGCAAACAGTGATGCCACTATAATAATTTAAAATTGTTCTCAGAAACTTTAATAACCAGCTGTACACTGCTTTGAGATTGAAAATGTTGGTATATTTTAATTTCTAACTCCAGCTGGTATTGAATTTGAACCTCTCAAACTCATTGAAATAAATAAATTCTAATAGAAAAGATTTCAGATATGAGGGCCATACTGAAAGTCATGAGCAACAATTTTTTAAACAATCATAATATTTTTTTAGACAAACCAAGTACACCATGTTAATCTACAGACCTTTGTGCTACTTTTCAACATAGTCTCCATTTCTTAACACAACTTTTGTCCAGCATTCTACAAGCTTGAAAATTCCCTTATGATAGAAGTCCGTTCCAGCTGCTCGAAGACACTGATGCACTGCTTTCCGAATATCCTCCAGTGTCTTGTAGCGTTGGCCTCTCATCTGCTCCTTCACAGAACCGAAAAGATGGTAGTCAGAGGGTGCCAAATCGGGACTATAGGGAGGATGTGGAAGAGTTTCCCACCCAAATGTCCTGATCTTCTCTACAGTGGCACGAGCAGTGTGAGGACGCGCGTTATTGTGTTGCAGAATGATCTGCCTTCCAGATTGCACGACGGAGCTTCACAAGTATCTGGATATAGCGGGCAGCATTTATGGTTTGTCCAGGTTCATGAAATTCAACCAGAATGCAACCTTGCGCATCCCAGAAGACGCTGCCCATAACTTTCCCAACAGATTGCACTGTCTTCGCTTTTTTCTTTGATGGTGAATTCAAATGGTGCCATTCCATATTCTGGCGTTTTGTTTCAGGTTCGTAGCGATGAAACCAGCTTTCGTCACCTGTCACAATACTCGTCAAAAAATCATCACCTTCATTTTAAAATCTCTGAAGAACGTTATGTATGATGGTTCCTCTCTGAAGTTTGTGGTCTTCACTCAATAAACGTGGAACCCAATGGGCACTAACTTTTCGGTAACCTAAGCTGTGAATCATTTCTTGCACTGCAAGTTTTGTAGCGATTTCATTCACTCTCGTCTCTAATGAGCGCATCAACTCTTTCCTTGTTGCAATCCATGGAGGCAGAGCGTGGGTGACTGCTACGAGGCTTATCTTTGATACTCGTGTTCCCATCTTTAAAATGTTTCACCCATCTCCTAACACTGCTGGCACCCATGCAGGCATCTCCGTAAGCACATTGAAGTCTTTGGTGAATATTAACAGCAGATTGTTCCTCTTTAACAAGGAATTCAATGACAGCGCGCTGTCGAAACGAAACATTGATGTCTGGCATTTTGGAAACACTGCATGTGGTCACATGGTAGAAGCTATGATGCCACAAAAGGCAATGTTGTGGTATAAAGTCTGTAGATTACGATCCTGCAGTTGTTTTTGTTACTTTGTTGAAATTTGAATTTTAACAATGGGTTGCTCACGACTTTCAGTATGACCCTCGTAACAAGGAAAATAGGTTAAATAATCCCAAATCCTGCCACTGAAACGCACATTTCAGAAATCAGAATGTTGGTAATAACATTTTATTAAATTAATTATACATTTTCTATATATTAGCAAAGTTTTATTTTAGTGGCCAGGAAGCAGATATGGAGTAGATTTCTGTACTTAATATAAATTCACCAAATAAACAAACTTGTTTAGGTTCATATAAAACTAATAGGTGATTAATGAGATGTATGATTTATTTTAATTTTTTCAGGATTGGATTATATCTCCACCTGGCTATGAGGCATATTATTGCAGTGGAGAATGCAATTTCCCTCTCAATGCACACATGAACGCTACAAATCATGCAATTGTTCAGACTCTCTTGCATCTAATGAATCCTTCGCGAGTTCCAAAGCCATGTTGTGCCCCTAAAAAGTTAACATATATATTAGTCTTGTATTCCTTGGATGAATCAAATGTAATTCTCAAGAAGTATAAGAACATGGTTGTCAAAAGCTGTGGTTGCCATTGAAAATCTAGACTGAAAATCTAGACTGAAACTATTTGCTCATATCTGTGTCATAAGGTTGCACATTAAGAATACATCAAACCTTTGTAGAACTCCCTACTGTTTTTTGATTAATTGAACAAAATACAACTCATGTTTATTTTATGAGTAATAATTGTATGAAACAGATTTTTAACAAATAAATTTAATTAAATAGAATAAACACAAGGTAGCTCCATGGCACAATTGGTTAGACAATTGCACTTCATCTCTGTCACTCCATGTTAGGTTTTTAGTGAACGAATCTGAACCAAGGCAGGTTTTTACAGAGTTTCTCCTGTTTTTGAATGCAGGCTTTCACGGCCGGTAATCATGATGTTGAGTGATTCCGGGTTCTGTGGCCGTGGTCCATAGTTGGTGTTGATACCAGACGTTTCGCCCTCAACTGCGGAGGGCATCTTCAGTGGCGAGTGCTTCTAGGCGTGTTTCCTGGTCGGAAGCTCTACTTAGAGTGAACGCTGCGGGTGTTGTATTGATACTAGTGGTGGGAGCAGGGTGAGCGGGCGTGGCTCTTGCTGATTGGCTAATGGTCGTCTCCTTGTTGTCCCTAGTGTTGATGCATTTATTTTCTAGTGTACACGGTACCAGGCCTTAGACAGTTTAATACCTTCCTCTTTTCTGTTAATATTTTCCTTATGCTTGTGTATTTCTATAGCCTCTCGATATAATCTAGGGAAATAATAGGAAGTTGTGGCTAAAACTTGTGTATCATCGAATAGAATCTGGTGTCCATTCATAATGGCATGTTCTGCTACAGCCGATTTATCCATTTCTCCTTGTCTGCAGTTTCTTTTGTGTTCTGATAAACGGGTGGCTATACTTCTTTTTGTGGTCCCTATGTATGGTTTACCACACGAACAAGGAAGTCGATATACGCCGCAAGTGGAGAGAGGTGGCCGAGGATCCTTAGCTGAGCGAAGGCAGTCTTCTATTTTTCTTGTAGGTCTGTAAACTGTTTTTATGTTGTATTTTCGTAGGAGTTTTCCGATACGATCTGTGACTCTTTGTACATATGGTAAGTAGGCTATGCTGGTTGAGGGTGTGTTATCCATTCTGACGTGCTGTCTTCGTGGATGTATGGTTTGTCTTATTTCCTTGGATGTGTAGCCATTTTTCTGGAAACAATTGAACAGATGGTGTTGTTCTTGTTTAAGGTGTTGTGGTTGGCATAACTTAGTCGCTCTGTCGAACAGTGTCAAAAGCGAGGTGTCATTAAGACACTGTTCGACAGAGCGACTAAGTTATGCCAACCACAACACCTTAAACAAGAACAACACCATCTGTTCAATTGTTTCCAGAAAAATGGCTACACATCCAAGGAAATAAGACAAACCATACATCCACGAAGACAGCACGTCAGAATGGATAACACACCCTCAACCAGCATAGCCTACTTACCATATGTACAAAGAGTCACAGATCGTATCGGAAAACTCCTACGAAAATACAACATAAAAACAGTTTACAGACCTACAAGAAAAATAGAAGACTGCCTTCGCTCAGCTAAGGATCCTCGGCCACCTCTCTCCACTTGCGGCGTATATCGATCTAGCCCTTATCCCTTTCCTTGTCGTGTGGTAAACCATTACATAGGGGAACCACAAAAAGAAGTATAGCCACCCGTTTATCAGGACACACAAGAAACTGCAGACAAGGAGAAATGGATAAATCGGCTGTAGCAGAACATGCCATTATGAATGGACACCAGATTCTATTCGATGATACACAAGTTGTAGCCACAACTTCCTATTATTTCCCTAGATTATATCGATAGGCTATGGAAATACGCACGCATAAGGAAAAATATTAACAGACAAAAAGAGGAAGGTATTATTAAACTGTCTAAGGGCTGGCTGGGGTACCGTACACTAGAAAATAAATGCATCAACACTAGGGAAAACAAGGAGACGACCATTAGCCAATCAGCAAGAGCCACGCCCGCTCACCCTGCTCCCACCACTAGTATCAATACAACACCCGCAGCGTTCACTCTAAGTAGAGCTTCCGACCAGGAAACACGCCTAGAAGCACTCGCCACTGAAGATGCCCTCCGCAGTTGAGGGCGAAACGTCTGGTATCAACACCAACTATGGACCACGGCCACAGAACCCGGAATCACTCAACATCATTTCTCCTGTTTTCCCTATCAAAAAACTTTATTTCACCATTTCCCCATAATCATGTCATCCATTTTATTTAATTTTATCTGCCATTGTGCTGGTGTGACAGGCCTGGTCTGTCAGCATCCTTGAATATCACAGACTTTCAGTAATAGGGAATTCATCTCATCACATTCCTTGACCTTGGCATTATTTTTCACAAGTAAAGGGTTTACTTTTACTACATTTAGCACAAATAGTCATGGTCATGTTGGTCATGTTAAGAGAATGGATGTCAGATACTTGAAAAGATACTTTGGGGTAGTTGAAGAATTAATTAGGATAGACAGTTTGAAAAAAAAAACAAGAAATATGGAAGGAAACAGATATATGGATGCTACTGATTAAAAGTTTTTCCTTAAATGAAAGACAAAAGGATAAAAAAAAAATAAGAAAAAATGAGTTTCCGTTAGTATTTAATTCATGCCCCAAATTTGAGTCAATGACCAATCACGTTTCAATGAATTTTGTTTTACAACCAATGACAGTCATGTTTCACTTTACTCTTTGTCAAATTCTCTTTACCAGCTCCTGCTTTTATGATAAAGAAACCTGCTCCTTTTTAATATTCTGAACATGTCAGAGCATTATTTTGCAGTGACTGACTCTGCAACAAATACATTGAATACAGCATATAATGAACAGATTCCTTCAAACTACACATTTGATAATTATGTGTTCAATAATTGTCTTTTTATATAATGATTTTACTGAGTTGTTTAATAAAAAATGAATTAATATCCTATAATGTTGGTTATAACATACAGTTTGATGTGTTTTATTTTCTTTCCAAGAGGGTGCATTCTTACAATTTTGTGATCGTATTAAAGCAATAAATAATATGATCAAGTTGCAGTGAATAAACAAATGAAACATAACCACGCATTTCTGATTTGTTTTCAAACATTGCCATTTACATTAAATATATTTAAAAATACCGGTATTTATATTTAAATAATGATTTTTGAGTAAACACCTAATTTTATTAGTTAAAAAGTCCTAACAAATGTTACTTTTGATTTCCATATCCTCTAGTTAAATTTATCAATAATTTGGAAATCACTTATGGTAGTGTGTGTAGAGAGTATTTACGCTTAGGATAAGTGTTAGTGTAATTTTCTGAACAATATAGGTTTATTGTATGAGGGTTGATGAAGGAAAGAAGGGAGAAAGTGAAATCTGGTGCCATCATTTAGTTTAAAAAGGTAAGGTGATCCCACTACAGGCCTCAGGAGTACTCTTATCAATAAACACCAAAGTGACTGCCACACTTGATGTCCCCATCCAATGGATACATTAACTATCTGTACAACATTCACATTTAATATTAGTGCTTAATTTCATAATTTCTTTTTTAAATATTTTCATACTCTAACCCTCTAAATGGGAAATGAAAGCCTGATGACCTTAATTCTATAGGTAAATAAATAAATTGGTAAATAAACTTACTCCTCCTGGCGCGACAGGCCTAGAGGACCCTTAGCCTACCAGCCGGCTGCTGGCCTCACATCCACATGTGTCAATCACAGAGGTAGATGATCATCAGCCAGTGTTGGGGTGACATGTGGTCAGCATGTCGAGTCCCCCAGCCGTTATAGCTGGTTTCCTCAACCTGGAGCTGCTACTTATTGTAGCTACCCAAATGCCTCACGATGCTGGTTGGACACCGGTCCCATACTGGCCGAAATACCATGAGAAAATTTCTTCCCCCATGGAGACCCGAACCAGCGCAAGTCCCGTAGCTCTGCGCCAAGGCTACCTGCCTTAACCACTCGGCTACGGCGCAGGACGGTAAATAAACTTAATATAACCAAAATATGAATGGGAAACTTCATATCTCATGAAATGTGATCCTTTCACTTAAGATGTTTTGGAGACCATTCTAAACAAAAGTGCATATATTTTTCTATATTGAGAGTTCTACTAGTCCCTACAAATGTTTGGTTTCTTCTTCAATTTTGAGATCCTATATCAAACAATGAGCCATTACAACTAATTTTTCAGTTTACCCATTTTTAATGTTTCTGAAATGTTCTTCGGTATGAGCATCCAAATTTCTTTCTGTTTTTGCTATGTTTACTGGATAGTTTAAATTTAAAAAGATGTGCCTTTATAAAACACAGGAAGGTTTTGATTTTTATTGATGCATAATCTAATGATTAGAAATTTATGTAGAGTTGTTATATACCTTTAGTAACAGGATTTAAAACTCAGTAGCATGAGGAAATGCATGCAGCCGCCAGTGGTGTTGATCTATATGGTGACTTTGGAGTACAACTATTGCTGGCACCCATTGACGTAGCCAGCATTGGATTAAAGGGGGTGCAATTTTTTTTGACTGTATACCTTCCAGGTACAAATGAACAAGTAAGAAATACAAAATACTTCCACCATTTTTTAAACTAATCTCAATATATTTCAGAACAAAATTACAGCGCTATTTAAGAAGAAATATGATGAAGAATAATAGTGAAATAAATGCAGAATTTTTGGCTTGGTGAATTGAATTTTTTGTCAAGATTACTTCTTAATTATTATAATTAATTATTATGCTATTGTATATTTTAATTACAAATAATGTACAACTACACACAGTTCGAGTCGCCTTTTCGTTTGAGAAATTTTTTAAGTACGTTTTGTTTGAATTTTTCAATATAATCTTTAAAAAATTTTTTTGTGCAGACTAAGAATTCACAGGTCATTAAGGCGATTTTCTGTTATTGTAGAGCAACACTATGTCTTCATTCTTGTTAGGGTGCTAAAAGTTCATTCAATCGAGCTGTAATGCATGATAAAGACAGGCATATGACAATTGCTTTTTTGATGGATGGGAAAAAATTGCACTCGTCCATGATGTTAACGAAATCACTCTTCTTTATCCTTATCACTTTGTTTCATCCACATACGATGCCATAGTTTAGTTTCGGTGGACAAACCCTCGATTTTATAACACTCTGAAATTTTGCTCATAGTTCCTTGAACATCTTTGAGAGATTTTTTAGGTTCTTAGGGTGCAGCATTTGAAGTTCAAAAGCAGGACCCTGTTGTTCTCAAAATCTGTCTGACAAAGCTGTGTGAAAGGAGTCCAAGTAGGGATTTAAGATGGTCATCCTGAAGTAATCTTCAGGATTATATTGTGGATTAGCTCGATGTGTCTGCTTATTGGATATTCTTGGTAGTGTGAATTCCACACCTAGCTCAGAAGCAATAGTCTCCATCTCTTTCATGATGACTTCGGAGATCTCATCTTGTTTGTTATGATCTATTACCAGGCTTTGAATGCTTTCAACACGAGCCATGCATTTAATTAAATCTATAGCCACAGCTTGCAGTGAATTAACGACAGGTTACAAATAACTAGAATATTTTGATATCAGGCACAAACAGAAGATGAAAGTACCTCTACTTGCAGCAACATGCAACTGATCAGCTTGTTTTCACCTTGGTGTGTTTCCTTCTACAGCAATAAATTTCAGTCCGCTCATTAATTCCTAGAAGAGTTTCTTAAGTATCCCAATACATTTATATTCTTATGACTAGAGCGAGGAATTATATGAAGGAAATTATATGAAAATATGAAATCGTAAAGACAAAATATGAAAAATATGAAAATTATGATGCAAAAATATTATGAAGCTACTATTTTCTAAACTTTTTACATATATTTATATACATAGGCTCACTATAACTTGTAAGTGTACATACCAGCACATAAATGAGACAAACAGAACTTATTTATAGCTCAAGAAATCAAGATATTCACTGTTTTTCGATTTTAATTAGCTTTTCAATAATTCTGATCCAATATAAAATATCATATTCATGATCTGAAACAATTTTAATGGATCACACCATAGTGTAGTTGTGTAAGGAAACGTGATACAAACAGGAAAGTCGTGGGTTCGAGTCTCGATATTGTCAAGATTTTTAGCTGGACCAGACCTTCTGGTGGCATTGTGGACCTAGGGTCTCAGATCCTAATGTAAGTGAGTACTAGATGCATGTTCTGAGCACAAATGCGGCCTTAAGGCAGATCTGACAACCCGGTAGACATCTCGTGCCTATTGTCTAGAAAGATGGGAGTTTCAACATGCCACTACCCCAAAGGCCTCCCAAGACTGTAGTGGATCACTTTACCTTCATAAATCAAAACTAAGAGGTTGTATATAATACAATTAATTAATGTACAGAATGATAATTAATTATGAAAATCAAATATATACAAGAAATAAAACATTGTAACCAAAACAAACAGGTTTCCATGAAACATAGCACTAACAAAGTTTAGAACAGGTATAGTTTGGATTAAGTTATGTAGATAGGAAATAACACTATGAGGTTCTTTAATATTGTTTATTTTTTATTATTTTGAAGTATGAGGTGAGTGAAATAATAAAAAATAAACAATAGTTTGGATTATTGCTATTTTTACATTGCATAAAGATATTAAATTCCTGGAGATGCAAGTGTAATAATAACATTAAATTGGACGATTTAAAATACATGTAAACCATTCCAGATGTCATATTTGGAGAAACAAGATGTTAAAAGTTATTAGTCCGTAATTGATTTCAGGGATTGTTTCAGAACTCTCTTTGCAATTAAAGTTACATCTAGTATTGAACTTCAAACATGGTGAAATGTAGTTAAGAATTATTTTAACATTTTTTTCATGAAATGGGTCTAACATAGTGACCATAATCTTGGTCTAATTGTGTTTTGAACAATCCAATTATCAATTCTGTTTGTAATACACAGAAGTTTTTTTTATATTTTCTGATAGTAAACTATAAGGCCTGTCGGTCAGAATTGTTTTTGTACGATGAAAAATTATGCTCAACATCACACAATGTTATGGCATACTTGTATCATGCTATATTCAATAGTTTGATGCCCTTACCTACATGAACTTTACTAATTTCACAAAGCACTTAAACGAAAATGAGTACAAGATGCTTGTTCTGGGGGTAAAGGCAGCCGTCACGCAGGGCTGACATCAAGTGCCGATTGTCCAGAAAAAGTGGTAGCCTTATCCTCCTACTACCCCAAGGGCCTCTTAAGGCCTGTAGTGGGATTACTTTACTTTACTGCTTCAAGTTACCAGCAGTCTCTCCTATATTTAAATGCTGTAATCTGTTCACAAAGTAAGGACTGCTCTCAGGTAGCAATAATGAGTGACAGCTATTATACCTGACTATAGAATATTCCAACTTTGTTCTTCTACTTATTCATCTAGGCTCATGTTTTTGTCTGGGGATCCAGTTTAAGACAAAAACATCCATCTAACACTGTCATTCTGTGACTCCTCATCCAATTATTTGCTTTTATAAAATTTATCTTGTTCAGAAGGGATAGTGAAGAATTTTCACTTGTCTACCACATTACACTGTCAAAAATTACATACATATTTCAAGAAATATTTTAATGAATCCCTAGAACATTTATTAAAAAAAAACAGGAATTTGAAAGTTGAAAAATATGGAGTATGAAATTTTCACTAAAATATGAACATTTTGCTAAAATATTATGAAATATGAAGTTTTTTGTTGGTCTTATTTGATTCTACACATCATGAAATGTAAAGATACTTAGTCTCAGCGCTCTCTGACAAATAGTTTAAAACATGAAATTTCATAAAATTCCTCGCTCTGCTTATGACCAACATGTTTTGCAGAGCATGGGGATGCTTGGGACGAGCTGTCTTCTCAATGGCAACTCTTGGAAAAAGTTTATAATATTCTTAATTGTAGCTATCATATTTCTCACCTCGGGCACACCATTCAAATCAGTTAGCACAAGATTGATTTTGTGGCTCGCTAACTAGAAGTAAATACTTCTGAGAAGAAAAAAAACTCATGCAGACGTTTCTGGATCCCGTTGTCTTTTCCTCCATTGTTGAGCAGCCATCATAGCCCTGACCGACACATTTGTAAATGTTAATGTCTACCTCTTTCAAAGTGAGCTCAAATTCTGCAGCAATTGATGAAAACATATGAAATCGTTAACATGACCCTCTAGCTGTACAATGCAGAGCCATCCAGCTTTATATCAGAAAAAAAAGTTGAACGTACTAGAAAATACGAGACAGAAAAATGATAAACCTTTGACCAATTACGTTAAATGGGTGTTGACCAATAGATGGCTGTAAAAAAGTGCATTCATTACAGAAGTGTGTGTGGCCAATGAAGAGTCCAGATCAGGAGAAGTTTTTACAAGCTTATAGGTGTCGAAAAACAAACTCAGGTACTCAGATGAAATTCGAGAAGTGAATGCTATGTTAGCTGCTAATAATAGAGGTCTAGAGTTTTCTGGTGTATTGGCAATTTTTATGTCCACTCAGACAGGTATTTAATAAATTGATGTATCACATCAACTGGGTTTAGCGGGCTTAGTATTATTTTTTTACATTTATTTTTAACATTTTACACCTATTTTCGGATAGAGGAAAATCTCAATCTATCTAGTGTTAATTGGTTGACAATCAACTGCACCCCTCCCCCCTGCACCAACCTTGCTACACCCATGCTGACACTGTAGTTTCCACTGTAAAATCTTGCATGCAGAACATATATGTCAAATTAGACACTTCCTTAGATACTTTCTACAGCTCTTCAATTGAGCGCAGCATCTTATTTTCCAAGGGTTACTTTTAAGAGACCAGTGCACAAGAGTCTATTGGAAAAGCATCAAGTCACATGACAGGAATTTTGCTAAATAACACAGCATGTCCTGAGAGCTATGCTGATGGTAGCATTGCTGCTGAAAGGGTTACCCATGCCAGGTCAAATGGTAATAAGCGAAATGAGAAAAGTACCTTGGTTGAAAAGTGACAATCTTCACCATGAAAATACAAATGTCAATAAATGGTTCCAAAATTTTCCAGAGAAAAAAAAGTTCTCCATTCGAATCTCCAGGCAAGGACTACTTCAGGGAATCCAAGGCAAAGGCTCAAACATAGGGACTTGTTCTTAGGGACATGGGATTTTGTATTTGGGAAAAAAAGTTCTTAGGAAAACTTTTGGACTAAAGAGAAATGAACAGATGGTGAATGGATAAGACTACATAAGAGTGGGCTATATGATTTTAATGGGAAGACAGATCTAATAAGAACAGTTAAATCTCATAGACTACAATGAGCAGGACATGTGGCATGAATGGGGAATGAGAGAGGGGCATGCAAATTCCTTCAGGAGAACCAGAGGGTAGGCTAAGAATGAGGTATGAGAATAACATTAACCATGATTTGAGGGAGGTAAATTATACAGTGAATGATTGGAAAATGTTGGCTCAGGATAGGGATATATGGAGAGCTTATGTCCACATTGTCATGAACCTATGGAATCTACAGTGCAAAAGAGTAAGTTAGTTTAGCACAGTATGTATTCTAGTGTCTTGTTCTATTTCCTACAAGAAACTGTGGGTGAAAGAAGAGCTATTGCTGGAGGCATTGGGCCGTAAAAACTGGAGGTTTTGCTTGTGAGCACAAGGTAGAGGTACAAGTATTTGCTTGGAAGCAAAAGGTAGAAGTTTAAGCATGTGCTTTGAATAATATGAATAACCTTTACCTTACACTTCTACCTTTTCCTTCTAAATAAGAAGCATGTGCTTCTAAACTCTCAGCCGAGCAGTTGCGTGTTTTGAAAATTAATCATCAGCATTCTTTACTACCTGAGCACTTGTTAATGTTTTCATTCTTTAAGAACAAAGTATTTGTGCTGACTCCACAATTTTCAACCAAAACAGATCATAACCACGCTACTTTTATATCCGCTCTCTCAGTGCAGTCAAAACTATACATGTAGTGCGATTTGTAAAAATGGCCTTTTCTGTTTCGGATGCAAGAAATAGTTCAAAGTCTGTAAAAAATACAATGTCATTTTTAGTTACTGCTCAAGGAAAATATCCACAATTATTACAAAAGTCGCAAATTCCGGAAGAAAAAGGAAGAAAAAACATGTAAGCAATTTAGGAAATAATTTAATTATTTTAACTTAATTTTGGCACACCAATAAATTCAAACCAGTTGCTAAAGAAAATTAACAATATGAAAAGTAGAACTCCAAGCCCTCCATGGTATCTTTACCTTGTCGTGGTGGAGTGGCTTGCGTGCTTAAATGATCCTGAGAGCTATGCCGGCGGTAGCATTGCTGCCGATAGGGTTACCCATGCCGGACAGACGAAAAAAGTACCTTGGTCGAAAGAGTGACGATCTTTCACCATAAAAATAGAACCGTCAAGAAATGCGGACATGGGTTCAACTGGGGTAAAATTTTCCGGAGGTCAAATAGCCCCCATTCGGTTCTCCAGGCAGGGACTACTTCAGGGAACCCATGCCAAAGGCTCAAACACAGGGACATGTTCCTAGGAACATGGAATGTTAGGACTTTATACAATAGCGGGGCACTAGAGATATTAACGTGGGAACTAGATAAATCGCCCTTGGATATAGTCGCTTTACAGGAAGTTAGGTGGCCAGGAGAAGGTAGTCAGGAATCAGGAAGCTTTGCATTATACTACGGGGGTGCAGAAATACCTGCATTTGGAATGGGTTTTTTAGTCAGAAGGAGGATCCTATCCACTATCCGAGATATTAAGTTTGTTAGTGATAGGGTATCATACATAATTCTAAAGGGTAAAAAACATGATTTTATAATTGTAAATGTACATGCCCCCACAGAAGATAAAGATGACAAGATCAAGGATGAGTTCTATGAAGAATTAGAATGCTTATTTGATAGCCTTTCACGATATCATATGAAAATTGTCTTAGGAGATTTTAATGCAAAAGTGGGGCGGGAAGATATATTCAAACCAACAATTGGCAAATTCAGTCTTCATGAAGATAGTAACGACAACGGGGTTAGATTAGTCACATTTGCCACATCAAAGAATCTCATTAGAGCACAACATTTCAGCATAAGGATATTCATAAATACACCTGGACGTCCCCAGATGGAGAAACTTGAAACCAGATAGATCATGTATTAGTGGATAAACACTGGCATAGTAGCATCATCGATGTTAAATCAGTTAGAGGGACAGACTGCAATTCGAATCATCATCTGGTCAGAGTGAAAATCAGACAACGGCTAACGCTTATGAGAGGAACAAACCCTAAAGATGATTGTGTAAAATTTGAATTAAAAAACTGGAAAAATGATGAAATGCGGGAAGAATACCAAATCAAAATTGCTAATAGATTTGAAGTACAATGACAATGTGGCAAACGAAGAAGAAACTGATATAAATAAAGAATGGGAGGCTATAAGAGATACTATTAAATTGTCAGCATCAGAAAGCATTGGTTGTCTAAAAAAGAGGCAAAACAAGAAATGGTTTGATGAGGAATGTGCCGACATTGTAAAGGAAAGAAAGCTAGCAAAAATGAAATGGTTACACGAGCCAAATGAGGTAAATTTAGAGCAATTGGGTAGTATTAGACGGGAAACCACCAAGTTACTAAAGAGTAAAAAGAGGGAACATTTGAGAGAGAAGATTAATGATCTTGAAATGAATGCAAAAAAATAGGAACATTAGAGAATTATATCAGGGAATTAGTATAGAGAAGAAAGGGTTTCAGGCTAGAACAAACATAATTTGGAATGAAAATGGGGATATGATTGCAGATTCCAGGAGTATATTAAATAGATGGAAAAGTTACTTTAATCAGCTATTAAATGTACATACAGAACAGGACATTCAGGAGGATAATTTGCAGACAGCAGAAATGGTAGTCACAGAACCGAGTGCATTAGAGGTTGAAATGGCGATAGAAAAATTGAAGATGTATAAAGCATCAGGTTCAGATGAGATCCCAGCAGAACTGATAAAATCAGGGGGAGAAAAATTGATGGACAAGATACACCAGTTGCTTAGTATGATTTGGGAAAAAGAAGCTCTTCCAGATGAATGGAAGGAATCAATTGTCGTACCAATTTATAAGAAAGGAGATAAAACTGATTGCAACAACTACAGGGGCAACTTCAACTTTGTACAAAATTCTAACAAATATATTAGTAAGCAGACTTACTCCCTATATTGATGACATTCTAGGAGATCATCAATGTGCATTTAGAAGAAACAGGTCTACAACAGATCAGATTTTTAGTATAAGACAGATTTTAGAAAAGAAATGGGAATATAATGGTACTGTACATCAACTGTATGTAGACTTCAAAAAAGCATATGATTCAATTAAGAGGAGAAGTTATATAGTATTCTGCTGGAGTTCGGAATTCCTAACAAGTTAGTTAGACTTATACGAATGTGTCTAAATGGCACAAAGAATAGGGTGCGTGTAGGCAAACAGTTCTCAGACACTTTTGAAATCCAGAATGGGTTGAAGCAAGGAGATGCACTATCTCCTCTACTATTTAATTTTGTACTAGAGCATGCCATTAAATCATTAGAGAATGAGGAAGGCTTAGAACTCAATGGTATTAATATGCTGTTAGTCTATGCTGATGATGTAGTATTGTTGGCTGATAGCGAGGAGATACTAAAGAAACACACACACACACACACACACACACACTATTGAGTAACACTAAGAAATTAGGACTGGAAGTAAATATCAATAAAACTAAAAATATGATCACATGTAGAAATTCATTAAATAATGGAAATGGACAGCTAATGACAAATGAGGGAAATTTCGAGGAAGTGGCTGAATTCAAGTACCTAGGAACAATAATCACAAATAGGAATGAGATGAAAGAAATTAAACATAGGCTCAATTCTGGAAATGCATGCTATTATGCATTGCAGAGACTCTTGATGTCCCAACTCCTTTCAAAAAACGTTAAACTGAAAATATATAAAACTATTATTCTACCAGTTATATTATATGGGTGCAAAACATGGACTCTTACTTTAAGAGAGGAAAGGAGATTACAAGTATTTGAGAATAAAGTGCTTAGGAAAATTTTTGGACCAAAGAGAGATGAACAGACAGGGGAATGGAGAAGACTTCATAACAGTGAACTACATGGTCTTTATAGGAAGCCAGATATAATAAGAACAGTTAAATCTCGTAGACTGCGATGGGCAGGACATGTTGCACGTATGGGGAATGAAAGACTTGCATGGAAGCTTCTTCTAGGAAAGCCTGAGGGAAAACGCCCAGTTGGTAGACCAAGAATGAGGTGGGAGAATAACATTAACTATGATTTGAGGGAAATAGATTATACAGGGAATGATTGGAAAGCATTAGCTCAGGATAGGGATGTATGGAGAGCTTTTATGTCCATGCAGCCATGAACCTATGGGTTCGATAGTGCCAGTGAGTAAGTAAGTAAGTAAGAACTCCAAGCATGACAGGCCTAGAAGACCCTTGGCCTACCAGTCGGCTGCTAGCCTCACGTCCACATGTGTTACTCACAGAGGCAGACGATTATAAGCCAATGTAGGAGTGACATGTGGTTAGCATGTCGTGTCCTCCAGCCGTATGAAAACTAGGCTGAAGAAAAGACAGATATGAATAGAAGGAACAAACCAATCTTTTTTTGCGTCCTCCTCTTATAATTTTCCCTTCAGTGAAATTTTCTTCTCCATCGTTGTATCTTCATCATCATTACCTGAATCATCAATATTGATGAACACCTATTTATTCTCCTACACCAGTTTGAAACCCTGGATCGGCCATGAACAAAAAAAATACCTTCATTCTATCTTGAGAGAATAGCGCACCACCTCTTCTCTCTTCTGTTTCTGGCAAAAAGTGGGCAGCAATCCATTTAACATTTTCCTCGTTGAACTTCTATAATGAATTAAACTCTTCCCCAGGAGGACACCGACGTGGTTTATAACACTTTTCACGGCATACGGGGACTACTAATTAAGCCATGTCTGTATTTTGTGATGATGACTCTGCTATCGACCATACTTCAATTTTTTGAAGCATGTGCTTCTTAAAAGAAGCAAAAGGTTCACTTTATTCAAACAGTTTTTCTAATTTTGAAGCATGTGCTTCTTCCATGGAAGCAGATGCTTTTTTTCTCTATGTGTCACTGCGAGTAAAAGGTTATGATTCATAGTTTATTCATAAATTCTGAAGGATATGCTTCAAAATAGTGAAGTAAAAGCATTTGCTCCACTTTATTCATATAGGCCATTGTCTTGATGTATCCATACCTTAAATAGAGGGCAGAAATCTCATATTGGTAAAATGGTGTTAGAACATTAACCATGTAGTATTTTGAATTGACTTATCCTTTTTTTTGTAACAGTTCGAATGCTTAATTTGCCATTGTAGCAATATCTTGCAATGATCATAAAGCTTTTTGAAAATGTGTCCCTGCACTTTCTGTATTATGATGCTTAACAAGCAGCTCACTTTGTTTACCTGCAGCTGTTATATGTTATTAAAATACTGTACTGCTACTACCATGATGTTGCCACATTGCTATTCTTCCCTCAGTTTCAATTAAAACTCGGAACATGGATCCAGTTATAAAATTGTATACCGTAATTAATTGTTATAATTATCAGTGATTTATTGTGATATGTAGTTTCAATAATAATACAATATCTACATATTAAATTAGTTTAATATGTAAGAGATTTCAACATGTGGCGACCATGCAAAAATATTTCAGACCAAACAGTTTTTAATAATAATAATAATAATAATAATAATACATTAAAATCCCAACTATGGCCAACTCACTGGCTCTGCCGAACCTATAGATTCATGGTCACATGGACATAATCTCTCCATACATCCCTATACTGAGCTAATGTTTTCCAATCCCCTTCTCTCAAATCATGGATAATGTTATTCTCCCACCTCATTCTTGGTCTACAACTGGGCGTTTTCCCTCTGATTTTCCTACCAGAAGTATCCATGCACCTCTTTCATCCCCCATATGTGCAACATGCCCTGCCCATCGCAGCCTACAAGACTTAACTGTTATTATATCTGGCTTCTTATACATATCATGTAGCTCACTATTATGTAGTTTTCTCCATTCAGCTGTCTGATCTCTTTTTTATCCAAAAACCTTGATGAGAACTTTATTCTCAAATACTCGTAATCTTCCTTCCCCCCCTTAAAGCAAGAGTTCATGATTCACATCCATATAACATAAAAGGTAAAGGCATCCCATTACAGGCCTAGGAGGCCCTTGGGGTAGTAGGAGGTTAAGGCTCCCACTTTTCTGGACAATCGGCACATGACATCAGCCCTGCATGACGACCGTCTTTACCCCCAGAACAAGTGTCTGGTACTCATTTCAGTTAGAGGCTGAGTTAACCCCAGAGCCATAGTGCCGCCAAAAGATTTGGGTCAATTTAAAAATCCTGACCCCACCGGGACTCGACCCTCGACCTTCCGGCTTGTAGTGTAGTGCCTTAATCAAAAACCTTCCTAAGAACTTTATTCTCAAATATTGGTAATCTTCTTTTCCCCCTTAAAGTAAGAGTCCATGTTTCGCACCCATATAATATAACTGGGAGAACAATAGTTTTATATATTTTCAGTTTATAACGTTTTTTGGAAAGGGTTGGGACATCAAGAGTCCCTGTATAACAGCATGCATTTTCAGAATTGAGCCTATGTTTAATTACTTTGTACATCTCATTCCTATTTGTAATTATTTTTCCTAGATAGTTGAAATCAGCCACTTCAAATTTTCCTTCATTTTTCATTAGATGTCCATTTCGATTTTATAATGCATTTCTATGCATATATATATATAGTTTTATTGATGTTTACTTCCAGTCTCAATTTCTTAGTTTTCAATACAGTGTGTGTGTTAGCCCTTAGTATCTCCTCATTATCGCTCAATAATAGTACATCATTAGCATAAAAATAAATACATATATAATTTTAATTTTAAAAGTTAAACAATACCTAATAATAACATAAAATTAAATAATAACATAAATAATCAATGTCTTCTGTCCTCGTGCAATAAACACCCATAGTGCTATGAGAAATGTGACAACACCGCATGTCAAGTATTGCTGCGCGGCACCTGCTTTTGTATAAACTATTAACCATCAGAGTGAGGCTATAATGCCAATAGTGTCCCAGGGGTTGTTGGTATCAATTAGATAAATGATTGCTTCATCCAACAACACAATATATTACTATTTTTCCCCAGTTAGATAGAGCATTTTTGTGTTGGTGTGCATTCTTCAATGTGCTGAGAATGGTTTTTGTGAACACAGTGTTTGTAATTCTTTACTTGATTCAAATCATTGTTAATTTTTGAATTAACATTCTCAACAGAAGTTATCAATGGCTATTTGAGAGGGTGGATTCCTACCAACGACCAGCGCCTTCACCTTTCTGATCATCTCAGGGGTTTAACTTGTTTAAGGGCATTGATCTGCCTGAATTTCCCTTTGAGAATCAATCCCAACCAAGTTTTACCTTTTTTTGTTTAAAATACAATTGTTTTCAAACTTAAATATATGAAAAATGCATTTTTTTGTAGACTTCTATTACTTCATTAAGGTATACTACCAATTTTCCAGGCTAATGAAAGGGAAAATGGTGCAAGAAAAATTGAAAAACATGATTAGTCAAAAATATGACACTATAAAATATTTATATAAAAAATAAGTATGCATAACACATTAAATTACATTTTTTTTATTTAAGGCAATACTCAATGATGTTTTTGTGAAGTGTTTTCATTTTTTCTAATTGCCATTTGATTGTTGTCTGACTCCAATAATTATATTAAAAATCCATGCAACTCATATAATTCAGCATGTTGTAAATTGACTGCATTGCAACACTGTAACCTATTAATGGAGTATTGTCTATTTCCTCTTTCTCCCCTCTGACCAATTTACTACCACCATTGTTTATAATTTCAGCATCAGAAATGTTTGAATTATATTTTATTTTTACAGAACACAATAATTTCTATTTATTGTCCTTGACATCATGAAGTCCACTGCTGTGGTCTCGAGGTAGCGTGCTGCCTTGTCACGCAGTGGGCCCGGTTCGATCCCCGTTCGGGGCAGTTTTTCTGGGTGAGGTTTTTATTGGGGTTTTTCCTCACCTGTAAGACAAATGTCAGGAAAACTTTAAGGCTCAAACGGTCCCCGAAATCATATGGCCATCATCATCACCCTTATCGTTATCATCATCATCATCATCCTTCACTTGTGTGGAAAGCAATGGGAAGCTACCACACCTACAATTCCATAGTAAAGCTGCTAGCATAGCATGAAAATGCTATGATTGCAGTGAAGGACCTGCCTTTGGGCAGAATTACTATGGATGGATGGATATCATGAACAGACGTACAGTTTGAATTCCAGTCCCATAATCTGCTGCCATGACTCTTCTTTCTCAAATTTATCTCTCAGATCTTGCTTTTTTTATTTATAATCAGAACCTTGTATTTCTTCTCTTTTCTGTGTCATTTCAACTGCACTGTAATTACTAGAGACCGGATGTTAGGGAAAATACCTGCAGTTATATATTATAGAAATTATAAATGTGGCTTCATATAAGTTCATACTGATGATCCTAGAGTTGTTTTCCATTAAGTTAATTTTGCCTATAAATGCCTATTCTAGCTTACAATGCCTATTTGCCATTTATTCTCGATATTAACTTAGTATTTCAAGGAAATTTATTGAAATGACTTCATGACACATATCATTGCATAGACATTTTCAAGTGTTCTTTTTGTAAATTCTGTTAGAATATTTTAGGATTAGGGTGGCAGTAGCCAATAACCTAGCAAGTAGATGGTTTCTCCCTCAGTGCACTCCCGTTAAGAGAAATAACAAGTACCGGCTATTGTATTTTCCCACCTCATGCACTCATGTTAAGCGAAATAACACTAAGGGTCGTATGCACATACATTACTCTCTACTCAAATTACTTCCAATCACTGGTGAGCTGAGATCGAATTAACAGCCGCCTTAACCGGTCATGCATGAATGTTGACGTTTTCGTAATATTGGCAACGAATTACCCAGAATTCTCAGCGATAAAACCACTTCCATTATTTTCGTCTGCTATAGAGGAATGCATTTATGCTTGCATCCCGCAAATAATACCGTATACAAACACGTCTGCGACGCGCAATATTACGCCGATTCTCCTGTTCTTCCAGTTGAATTCTTTGGTAGACTCTATCAAATTCCTCTTCTCCGCGTATACCGAAAACATGATCGAAGTCTTCAAGGTCCAACATCTTGGATAAGTTTCAAACTACATCGGTTACCATTGGTTCCCTTCGGGATTTTCACATAAGTTTATATCTTGAGCTACGATCTTAAGGTACCTTGTCAGGTAGCTTTACAATTATTACCGCGTGAATAGATTTCTGAGTAAGAAAAATGTGTTTGAATAAAACTTTATCAGCAGAGAACACCTTTTACTGTCTAATGCGTTCAAACATTCGACCCTAAGCTATGTCGCATTGTATTATTCTCCAGCTCTAAGCTTTGGAGAAAGTTCTATAGTACAGCTTTGCTTCTTTTTAATACAAACATTGCTGTGTGACAAAGAGAGTAGATGGCTCAAGCTTACTTTCTCTGTCTCACACCTAATGCTGAAACCTTTAATTGACTGGGAATATTATTTTTGATGTTGGGAACATTGAATTCAGTTTGTATTCCTCATTCACAGAGAGGTGCTTCAAGTGCGACAAGTGTATGTGGCATTCTCTTTTTTACCTTTAGAACAGTTGTTTTATGATGGATAAAGAACGGACAACAGTTAAAGACAAACAGACCAATTTCGTGATGGAATTTGGTGCAGAAATATTTTCAAGTGACAGTTCATCATTTATTTGCAAAATGTGTAAAATTTCAGTGAATTGTGCGATGAAGTGCCATGTTTAGCAACACGTACACACTGCAAAACATAAGTATGCTCTTTGTAAAAGGCAAAAAAGTTCCATAATCATCTCTGATATCTTCATATGCTATTGATAGCATATGTTTATTTTCCTTACGCAGGGCTGTAAAAATGTACGTTGTAGTCCATTTTTTGTAAGAGCCTATTTTGAATTTTAGTGCTTAGATTAATGATTTTAGTGCCTTTTTGCATGTCTATTTTGAATTTTTTAAGTGTCTAACATCCGGACTCTAGTAATTACATATTAACAACTACATATAACTGCTGTGTGCTTATAGGAACTGAAAACTGACCACTAAATTAACAAGTGAAATACCATACACTAGTCCCATGTAAACTTGGTAGATCCCTCTATTCACTTGTCACATTCAAGTGAAGCAAGTAGCAAGAGATTAATTCAAATTCTTTGTCAATTTGTTAATTTAAAAAAAGATCAATTTTGGGGTATTTGGAAATTAATGCATGAATAAACTCCAAACCAATTAATATGCACCCAAATTATCAAGAGTTACTGTAGCAGCAGAAAGAGTCAATTTAGTTTGGTATGTTACAAGTAAGACACCTAATGCAATTTCCCTCTAAAATTGTTATTACAGGTTACACAATAATAAATTTCTCTGCACACCTGCAAGCCATGACTTGATGCAAACAGTGATGCCACTATAACAATTTAAAATTGTTCTCAGAAACTTTAATAACCTGCTCTGAGATTGAAAATGTTGGTATATTTTAATTTCTAACTCCAGCTGGCATTGAAATCAAACCTCTCAAACTCATTGACATAAATAAATTCTACTATACAAATTTCAGATAACAAGCAAAATAGCTTAAATAATCCCAAATCCTGCCATTGAAACACACATTTCAGAAATCAGAATGTTGGTATTAACATTTTATTAAATTAATTATACATTTTCTATATATTAGCAAAGTTTTATTTTAGTGGCCAGGAAGCAGATATGGAGTAGATTTCTGTACTTAATATAAATTCACCAAATAAACAAACTTGTTTAGGTTCATATAAAACTAATAGGTGATTAATGAGATGTATGATTTATTTTAATTTTTTCAGGATTGGATTATATCTCCACCTGGCTATGAGGCATATTATTGCAGTGGAGAATGTAATTTCCCTCTCAATGCACACATGAACGCTACAAATCATGCAATTGTTCAGACTCTCTTGCATCTAATGAATCCTTCGCGAGTTCCAAAGCCATGTTGTGCCCCTAAAAAGTTAACATATATATTAGTCTTGTATTCCTTGGATGAATCAAATGTAATTCTCAAGAAGTATAAGAACATGGTTGTCAAAAGCTGTGGTTGCCATTGAAAATCTAGACTGAAACTATTTGCTCATATCTGTGTCATAAGGTTGCACATTAAGAATACATCAAACCTTTGTAGAACTCCCTACTGTATTTTGATTAATTGAACAAAATACAGCTCATGTTCATTTTATGTGTAATAATTGTATGAAACAGATTTTTAACAAATAAATTAAATAAAATAGAATAAACACAGGGCAGCTCCATGACACAATTGGTTAGACAATTGTACTTCATTTCTGGATCCAAAGTTGGCATCTCTGTCACTCCATGTTAGGTTTTTAGTGAACGAATCAGAGCCAAGGCAGGTTTTTATAGAGTTTCTCCTGTTTTCCCTATCAAAAAACTTTATTTCACATTTCTCCATAATCATGTCATCCATTTTATTTAATTTTATCTGCCATTGTGATGGTGTGACAAGCCTGGTCAGTCAGCATCCGTGAATATCACAGACTTTCAGTAATCGGGAATTTATCTCATCACATTTCTTGACTTTGGCATTATTCTTCACAAGTAAAGGGTTTACTTTTACTAGATTTAGCACAAATAGTCATGGTCATGTTGGTCATGTTAAGAGAATGGATGTCAGATATTTGAAAAGATAAAGATTAATTATGAAAGACAGTTTCAGAAAACAAGAAATATGGAAGGAAAGAGATATATGAAAGTTACTGATTAAATTTGTACCCTAAATGAAAGACAAACAGATAAAAAAGTATAAAATTATCTACCATGACTATTTAACTCATGCCCCAAATTGGAGTCAATGACCAATCACGCTTTAATTAATTTTGTTTTACAACCAATGACTCATGTTTCAATTGAAGATTCTATTATTAATTTAACACTTCTCTATGAAGGATAAATTAAATTTGAAAAGAAAAATTTTCCCCCAGACCGGGTCACGAACCCGGGACTTTTGGTTTTCCGTTCCAATGCTCTTACAACTGAGCTACCTAGGTTTCAAGCATTTGGTGCGCGGGAATTACAACTTATATAAGAGAAAAATTTGCATGTAGATTAGAACTTGCTCTGGTAGCTCAGTAGGTAGAGCATTAGTATGGATAATCAAAGGTCCCGGGTTCGAGTTTCAGTCTGGGAAAAAGTTTTTCTCTTCAAATTTAATTTATCCTTCAGTGAGAAGTGTTAAATTAACAATAAAAACTTCAATAGAAGCCCTACTGGCCCTTAAAAGTAGTGTTTAAATTCCCAATAAAAATGTCTTCTTCACTAAGAAGCTGTCATTTGCATAGATAGAAGCCAAGCCTTCAAGTATTTGGTGTGTGGGAATTACAACTTATATAAGTGAAAAGTTTGTGTCTAGATTGGAACTCGCCCCGGTAGCTTGGTTGGTAGAGCATTGGTACGGAAAACCAAAGGTCCTGGGTCTGAGTCTCGGTCTGGGCAAAAATTTTTCTCCTCAAATTTAAGCCATGTTTCACTTCGCTCTTTGTCGAATTCTCTTTACCAGCTCCTGCTTTTGTGATAAATAAACCTCCTCCTTTTTAATATTCGAATACGTCAGAGCATTATTTTGCAGTGACTAACTCTGCAACAATTACATTGAATACAGCAAATAATGTACAGATTCCTTTGAACTACATATTTGATAATTGTGTGTTCAATAATTGTGTTTTTAAATAATGATCTTACTGAGTTGTTTACTAAAAAATAAATTAATAACCTACAATTTTGGTTGTAATATACAGTTTGATGTATTTCATTTTCTCTGCACTAGGTTGCATTCTTACAATTTTGTGATCCTATTTGGTAATAAATAATATGATCACTTGAATAAACAAATGAAACAACCACACATTTCTGTGATTTGTTTTCAAACACCACAGTTTACATTAAATATATGAATTATATTATTTTTAGTCTGATCATCTTACCTCAAATATAATTAAAATAACCTCAAAATATCACTTCCTAAAATTAAATATTAAATATATGAATATTTAAAAATACCGGTAACTGTATTTGAAAAATGATTTTTTGAATAAACAGCTTAATTTTATTCATTAAAGGTCCTAAAAAAAATGCCACACGTGAAGTCCAAATCCTCTAGATAAATTTCTCGATGATTTGGAAATCACTCATGACATCACTTATGATAGTGTGTATAGAGAGTATTTAAGCTTAGGATAAGTGTGAGTGTAATTTTCTGAATAATATAGGTTTACTGAATGAGGGATGATAAAGGAAAGAAGGGAAAATGTTCTTTGAATCTGATGTTAAAACTCCTGTTTCTCCTTCCTATAGATTCCATCATCATTGGCATGACCTTCCATCCATAGTATTTCTGCCCGAGGCAGGTCTTTCACTGCAATCATAGCATTTTGATGCTATGCTTTGCAGCTTTACTCAGGGAATTGTAGGTGTGGTAGCTTCCCATTGCTTTCCACACCAGTGAAGAATGATGATGGTGATAATGACAAGGATGATGATGACCAGATGATTTTTGAGATTGTTGGACCCTAAGCTTCCTGACATTTGTCTTACAGGTGAGGAAAAACCCCAATAAACCTCACCCAGGAGCCTGTACCAACCAGGAATCGAACCCGGGCCCGCTGTGTGACAAGGCAGCAATGCTACCTCAAGATCACAGCTTAGCCTCCTTCATAACAACCATCCATTCTCTTTGGTCAGTGGCCCTATTTGTCCAATTCCATCCAGCTTAGCGTTTGATATCATCTTGGGTAAATGTGTCTCGTTCATTCTGCAAATATGGCCCAACCATTTGATATGTCTAACTTTGCAACATTTAGTTTACTCTTACCAATAAACACCAAAGTGCCTGCCACACTTGATGTCCCCATTAACTATCTGTACAACATTCACATTTAATATTAGTGCTTAATTTCATAATTTTTTTCTTTTAATATTTCCATACTATAACCCTCTAAATGGGTAATGAAAGCTGATTACCTTAATTCTACAGGTAAATAAACTTAATAGAACCAAATATGAATTGGAAACTTCATATCTCATAAAATGTGATCCTTTCACTTAAGATGTTTTGGAGACCATTCTAAACAAAAGTGCATATATTTTCCTATATTGAGAGTTCTATTAGTCTCTAAAATGTTTGGTATCTTCTTCAGTTTTGAGATCCTATTCAAACAATGAGCCATTGCAACTAATTTTTCAGTTTACCCATTTTTAATATTTCCGAAATGATCTTCGGTATGAGCATCCATTTTTCTTTCTGTTTTTGCTGTGTTCACTATATAGTTTAAATTTAAAAAAAATGCGCCTTCATAAAATACATAGTAAGGAAGGTTTTGATTTTTATTGAAGCATTTGATGCATAATCTAATGATTAGAAATTTATCTAGGGTTGTTATATACCTTTAGTAACTGCATTTAAAGCTCAGTAACACGGGGAAAAGCATGCTGCCAGTAGTGGTGACGATCTATATGGTGACTTTGGACTGCTAATATTGCTGTTTCCACTGTAAAACTAGCATGCAGAACATATATGTCAAATTAAACACTTCCTTAGATTCTTTCCACAGCTCTTCAATTGAGCGCAGCATCTTATTTCCAAGAGCTACTTTTAAGAGACCAGTGCACAAGAGTCCATTGGATAAGCATCAAGTCACATGACAGGAATTTAGCTGAATAACAAGCATCTCCTGAGAACTATGCCTATGGTAGCATTGCTGCCATTTCAGACAGGTCAAAGGTAATAAGCAAATGAAAAAAGTACCTTTGTCGGAAGAGTGACATATTCACCATAAAAATACAAATGTCAAGAACTGGTTTCTTTGGGGTAAAATTTTCCAGAGATAAAATAGTTCTCCATTCAGATCTCTGGGCAAGGACTACTTCAGGGAATCCAAGATAAAGACTCAAACATAGGGACTTGTTCTTAGGGACATGGATTTTTTATTTGAGAATAAAGTTCCTAGGAAAACTTTTGGACTAAAGAGAAATGAACAGATGGTGAATGGATAAGACTACATAAGAGTGAGCTATATGATTTTTATGGGAAGGCAGATGTAGTAACACATAGACTACAATGAGCAGGACATGGGGAATGAGAGAGGGGCATGCAAATTCCTTGCAGGAGAACCAGGGAGTAGGCTAAGAATGAGGTATGAGAATAACATTAATCATGATTTGAGGGAGGTAAGTTATACAGGGGATGATTGGAGAATGTTGGCTCAGGATAGAGCTTATATCCACATGGTCATGAACATATGGAATCGATTGTGCAAAAGAGTTAGATAGTTTAGCACAGTATGTATTCCAGTGTCTTGTTCTATTTGCTATAAGAAACTGTGGGTGAAAGAACAGCTATCACTGGAGGCATTGTCTTGATGTATCCATACCTTAAATAGAGGGCAGAAATCTCATATTGGTAAAATGGTGTTAGAACATTCACCATGCAGTATTTTGAATTGACTTTACCTTTTTCTTTTTTTATAACAGTTTGGATGCTTAATTTGCCATTGTATCAATATCTCGCAATGATCATAAAGCACTTTGAAAATGTGTCCCTGCATTTTCTGTACCAATAATGTCCCGGGGGTTGTTGGTGTCATTTAGGTAAATGATTGCTTCATTCAACAACAACATATATTTCCATTTTTCTCCAGCTAGATAGAACTTTTTGGTGTTGGTGTGCATTCTTCAATGTGCTGAGATAGGTTTTTGTGTACACAGTGCTTGTAATTCTTTCTTTGTTAATTATTGAATTAACAGTCTTAACAGAAGTTACCAATGGCTATTTGAGCAGGTGGATTCCTACCAACGACCAGCACCTTCACCTTTCTGATCATCTCAGGGGTTTAACTTGTTTAAGGGCATTGATATGCGTTATTTTCCCTTTGAGAATCAATTCCAACCAAGTTTTACCTTTTTTTTGTTTAAAATGCAATTGTTTTCAATCTTATATATATGAAAAAATGCATTTTTTGTAGACTTCTATTACTTCATTAAAGTAAACTTCCAATTATAATTATATATCAAGAGGACGAAGATTACTGGGCTGTCCTATGAAACGCTGGAGGGAAAATTTTCT
This sequence comes from Diploptera punctata, assembly GCA_030220185.1. Classification (NCBI taxonomy): domain Eukaryota; kingdom Metazoa; phylum Arthropoda; class Insecta; order Blattodea; family Blaberidae; genus Diploptera; species Diploptera punctata. The sequence goes on along the minus strand of JASPKZ010008895.1, from coordinate 1,535,348 downwards.
ATAGGATCGTAACAGGCCTTGGCCTAATACTTGGAAGGAAGAAGAAGAAGAAACTTCCAAATTCCAGGCTAATGAAAGGGAAAAAGGCGCAAGAAAAATAAAAAAAAACATGATTCATTGAAAATATGACACTATAAAATATTTGTATAAAAAATAGGTATGCATAACACATTAACCCTTAACTGGAGTTGTGTGTTTCGTATGCCATAAATGGAGTTGTGGGGTCGAAATAGATACCAACACAATATATGTTAGTATATGCAATTGTCAACTTTTATAAGATTCATGATGTGTTCCGTTGAGGTTTATTCAAAATTAATATAAAATTATGGAATATTCACCTGAAAGGTCCGTCTCCTCAACTTAATTAATCATTTAACTGTAGCGCTTTCGGGACTTGTCCCATCATCGGTAGGATTCAAAACTGGTGTTTCACTGAAGATCTGGTAGAGGGGGTTGCATGTATTGGGTTCGTTTTCGTTTATCAGGCTGTCGTTGTGAGCTGCTTTCATGATTTCCATCTCTTCGAGTATGTTTATCTTCGCTGGATTATTTTCTCTGTGCATTACTGTTAGGGTGTTTTCAATATTTAACATGTGATGTCCTTCATGGATAACGTGTTTTGCATAGCTTGATTTCCCTTCTGCGTGAATGAAGTCTCGAAAATGTTCTTTGAATCTGATGGAATCTATAGGAAGGACAAACAGGAGTTTTAACATCAGATTCAAAGAACATTTTCGAGACTTCATTCACGCAGAAGGGAAGTCAAGCTATGCAAAACACGTTATCCATGAAGGACATCGCATGTTAAATATTGAAAACACCCTAACAGTAATGCACAGAGAAAATAATCCAGCGAAGATAAACGTACTCGAAGAGATGGAAATCATGAAAGCAGCTCACAACGACAGCCTGATAAACGAAAACGAACTCAATACATGCAACCCCCTCTACCAGATCTTCAGTGAAACACCAGTTTTGAATTCTGCCGATGATGGGACAAGTCCCGAAAGCGCTACAGTTAAATGATTAATTAAGTTGAGGAGACGGACCTTTCAGGTGAATATTCCAAAATTTTATATTAATATGCAGTTGTATTTGTATTTATTGTGAAAAATATAAGTAGAAAATAGTTTGTTTATTTAACTAACTGATTGTGGAATAATATGGATTATTTGGGGGAGGGAAATTCGCTAAATTATGGGATATAGCACAAGTGTAGTGAAAATTAAATTACCACATCTATACAATGTATTTGTCAGATTTAGTGTTCACACACATTTTTTCACTGAAATTTCAAAATGCACTGAATAAAAATCCTATGTATTTTACAAAAGCTTTCTTTCATAATAGAATTTTCCCTATTCTCCACATAACCGATTGGCATGTCTGCCACACTGGTCTATCACATCTAACACAATATCGGTTTGTTATCTTTTCGTTTGAATGACACAATGCACACCGTTTTCTTTTTTACATCCTTGATTGGTCTTTCCTTCTTCTTCAAAATCCTGGAAACAATCATTATGAGTTCTTTTGATAGTTGCTCATTTACAAGTCTTTCATTCAGATATGGCTCTGTAAATTAGCATAGTGGTTAAGGCACCGCGCTACAAGTCGGAAGGTCGAGGGTTCAAGTCCCGGTGGGGTCAGGATTTTTAAACTGACCAAAACCTTCTGGCGGCACTATGGCCCTGGGGTCGACTCAGCCTCTAACGGAAATGAGTACCAGGCACTTGATCTGGGGGTAAAGGCGGTCGTCATGCAGGGCGGACAACCCGGCTGACATCAAGTGCCAATTGTCTAGAAAAAGTGGGAGCCTTAACCTCCTATTACCCGAAGGGCCTCCCGAGGCCTGTAGTGGGATTACTTTACTTTGCTTTATGGCTCTGTAAATTGTCAGCCTAAAGTTTTCAGGAATTCAAAGCTAGAATCCTTGAAAGATGATTGCAATACATAAACAGTTGACACCAATTTTGTTCAGAATAGCATAGAAAACAGGGACCGTCTCTGTTTTTGTCTGCTTCTGCTATATGTCATACATTTATGTTCATGGGTATCTACTCTCCCTTTCGTACTATTATAAAATTACAAATATCATTTTTGGCTTGCATATCTAAGAATCCTGGATGGTGCATGTTAGACAGCATAATGGCAGCTTTTCCTTTTTTAAGTACATGCGAAATAATTGTTTGATCATCTCTATACCCGTACTCTGTGATGTATATTATAGGTTTCCTGTTTGTTTAGAAGGAGATATTAAAAAAATTCAGAGTTCTGAATCTGTTTCATGTTCAGAATAATTATAGTCAGGATTGTTTTCATTCCCACATTCACTTAAATCATTGCCTTCATGTTCTTCCAAAACATTACATACGAAGTCCAGAAAATCAGTATTAAGCACTGACATATGTTTATGGGTATGATAAGCCATATTAACACCAACAATACCACAGTCACATAAACTAACGTTCAAAACAAATATAGGAACGCAACTGGAGTTGTGGGGTTGTAAAGGACATATTCAGTATTTTATTTATACATAGAGAAAGTAACCCCTCCATGGTATCTTTACCTTGTGGTGGAGTGGCTTGCGTGCTTAAATGATCCTGAGAGCTATGCCGGCGGTAGCATTGCTGCCGATAGGGTTACCCATGCCGGACTGGTCGAAGGTGATAAGCCAGACGAAAAAAGTACCTATGGCGAAAGAGTGACGATCTTTCACCGCAAAAATACAACCATCAAGAAATGCGGACACGGGTTCAACTGGGGTAAAATTTTCCGGAGGTCAAATAGTCCCCCATTCGGTTCTCCGGGCGGGGACTACTTCAGGGAACCCATGCCAAAGGCTCAAACACAGGGACATGTTCCTAGGAACATGGAATGTTAGGACTTTATACAATAGTGGGGCACTAGATATATTAACGTGGGAATTACATAAATCACCCTTGGATATAGTCGCTTTACAGGAAGTTAAGTGGCCAGGAGAAGGTAGTCAGGAATCAGGAAGTTTTGCATTATACTACGGGGGTGCAGAAAGACCTGCATTTGGAACGGGCTTTTTAGTCAGAAGGAGGATCCTATCCGCTATCCGAGATATTAAGTTTGTTAGTGATAGGGTATCATATATAATTCTAAAGGGTAAGCGACATGATTTTATAATTGTAAATGTACATGCCCCCACAGAAGATAAAGATGACAAGATCAAGGATGAGTTCTATGAAGAATTAGATTGCTTATTTGATAGCCTTTCACGATATCACATGAAAATTATCTTAGGAGATTTTAATGCAAAAGTGGGGTGGGAAGATATATTCAAACCAACAATAGGCAAATTCAGTCTTCATGAAGATAGTAACGACAACGGGGTTAGATTAGTCACATTTGCAACATCAAAGAATCTCATTGTTAAGAGCACAACATTTCAGCATAAGGATATTCATAAATACACCTGGACGTCCCCAGATGGAGAAACTCGGAACCAGATAGATCATGTATTAGTGGATAAACGCTGGCACAGTAGCATCATTGATGTTAGATCAGTTATAGGGACAGACTGCAATTCGGATCATCATCTGGTCAGAGTGAAAATAAGACAACGGCTATCGCTTATGAGAGGAACAAACGTTAAAGATGATTCTGTAAAATATGAATTAAAAAACTTGAAAAATGATGGAATGCGGCAAGAATACCAAATCAAAATTGCTAATAGATTTGAAGTACTAGAATCTTCAGATGACAATGTGACAAACGAAGAAGAAACTGATATAAATAAAGAATGGGAGGCTATAAGAGATACTATTAAATTGTCAGCATCAGAAAGCATTGGTTGTTTAAAAAAGAGGCAAAACAAGAAATGGTTTGATGAGAAATGTGCCGACATTGTAAAGAAAAGAAAGCTAGCAAAAATGAAATGGTTACACGAGCCAAATGAGGTAAATTTAGAGCAATTGGGTAGTGTTAGATGGGAAACCACCAAGTTACTAAAGAGTAAAAAGAGGGAATATTTGAGAGAGAAGATTAATGATCTTGAAATGAATGCAAAAAATAGGAACATTAGAGAATTATATCAGGGAATTAGTATAGAGAAGAAAGGGTTTCAGGCTAGAACAAACATAATTTGGAATGAAAATGGGGATATGATTGCAGATTCCAGGAGTATATTAAATAGATGGAAAAGTTACTTTAATCAGCTATTAAATGTACATACAGAACAGGACATTGAGGAGGATAATTTACAGACGTGTATAAAGCATCAGGTTCAGATGAGATCCCAGCAGAACTGATAAAATCAGGGGGAGAAAAATTGATGGACAAGATACGCTGGTTGCTTAGTATGATTTGGGAAAAAGAAGCTCTTCCAGATAAATGGAATGAATCAATTATCGTACCAATTTATAAGAAAGGAGATAAAACTGATTGAAACAACTACAGGGGCATCTCATTACTTTCAACTTCGTACAAAATTCTAACAAATATATTAGTAAGCAGACTTACGCAGACTTACTCCCTATATTGATGACATTCTAGGAGATCGTCAATGTGCATTTAGAAGATACAGGCCTACAACAGATCAGATTTTTAGTATAAGACAGATTTTAGAAAAGAAATGGGAATATAGTGGTACTGTACATCAACTATATGTAGACTTCAAAAAAGCATATGATTCAATTAAGAGGGAGAAGTTATATAGTATCCTGCTGGAGTTCGGAATTCCTAAAAAGTTAGTTAGACTTATACGAATGTGTCTAAATGGCACAAAGAGTAGGGTGCGTGTAGGCAAAGAGTTTTCGGACACTTTTGAAATCCAGAATGGGTTGAAGCAAGGAGATGCACTATCTCCTCTACTATTTAATTTTGTACTAGAGCATGCCATTAAATCTTTAGAGAATGAGGAAGGCTTACAACTGAATGGTATTAATAAACTGTTAGTTTATGCTGATGATGTAGTATTGTTGGCCGATAGTGAGGAGATACTAAAGGACAATACGCACACACTATTGAGTAACACTAAGACTGGAAGGAAATATCAATAAAACTAAATATATGGTCACACGTAGAAATACATTATATAATGGAAATGGACAGCTAATGACAAATGAGGGAAATTTTGAGGAATTGGCTGAATATAAATACCTAGGAATGATGATCACAAATAGGAATGCGATGCACAAAGAAATTAAACATAGGCTCAATTCTGGAAATCCGTGTTATTATGCAATGCAGAGACTCTTGATGTCCCAACTCCTTTCAAAAAACGTTAAACTGAAAATATATAAAACTATTATTCTACAAGTTATACTATCTGGGTGCAAAACATGGACTCTTACTTTAAGGGAGGAAAGGAGATTACAAGTATTTGAGAATAAAGTACTTAGGAAAATTTTTGGACCAAAGAGAGATGAACAGACAGGTGAATGGAGAAGACTCCATAACAATGAACTACATGGTCTTTATAGGAAGCCAGATATAATAAGAACAGTTAAGTCTCGTAGACTGCATTGGGCAGGACATGTTGCACGTATGGGGAATGAAAGACTTGCATGGAAGCTTCTTGTAGGAAATCCAGAGGGAAAACGCCCAGTTGGTAGACCAAGAATGAGGTGGGAGAATAACATTAACTATGATTTGAGGGAAGTAGATTATACAGGGAATGATTGGCAAACATTAGCTCGGGATAGGGATGTATGGAGATCTTATGTCCACGCGGCCATGAACCTACGGGTTCGATAGTGCCAGTGAGTAAGTAAGTATAGAGAAAGTAACAGTACTTGTAGGTTACAGATAATGGCTAAAGGTTAACGTTGAACACAGTGAAAGCTACACAAAGGATTTATAATATAAATGGATTTTAAAAGAATATCAGGGGTATCCAGTTTTGCTTGGTATTATAAAAGACCCCACAACTCTGGTTAAGGGTTAAATTATATTTTTTTATTTATGGCAATACTCAATGCTGTTTTAGTGAAGTGTTTTTTATTATTTTCTAATTGCCAATGAATATTGTCTGATTCCTTATATTAAAAATCCACACAGCTCATAATTCAGCATGTTGTCAATTGACTGCTGACAACATGCTGAATTATGAGCTGTGTGGATTTTTAATATAAGGAATCAGACAATATTCATATGGCAATTAGAAATAATAAAAAACACTTCACTAAAACATCATTGAGTACTGCCGTAAATAGAAACACTGTAACTTATTAGTGCAGTATTGTCGATTTCCTCTTTCTCCCATCTGACCAATTCACCACCACCATTGTTTATAATTTCAGCATCAGAAAATATGTTTGAATTACATTTTATTTTTACAGAACACAATAATTTATATTTATTGGCCTTGATATCACAAACAGATATACAGTTTGAATTCCAGTCGCATAATATGGTGCCTTGACTCCTCTTTCTCAAATTTATCTATCACTTCTTGTTTTTTATTTATTATCAGAACTATGTATTTCTTCTCTTTTCTGTGTCATTTCAATTGCACTGTAATTACATATTAACAACTACATATAACTGCTGTGTGCTTAAAGAAACTGAAAATGACCACTACAGAGAAACAAGTGAAATATAATACACTAATCCCATGTAAACTTGGTAGATCCTCTATTCACTTGTCACATTCAAGTGAAGCAAGTAGCAAGAGCCTATTTCAATTCTTTTTAATTTGTAAATTAAAAAAGAGAACAACTTTTGGGTTTGAAAATTAATGCATGAATACACTCCAAATAAATTAATATGCACCCAAATTGTCAAGTGTAGCATCAGAAAAAGTTAATTTACTTCGGTATGTTACAAGTAAGACACTTGAAATTGTTATTACAAGTTACACAATAATAAACTTCTCTGCACACCTGCAAGCAATGACCTTGATGCAAACAGTGATGCCACTATAATAATTTAAAATTGTTCTCAGAAATATTAATAACCCACTGTACACTGCTCTGAGATTAAAAATGTTGGTATAATTTAATTTCCAACTCCAGCTGATATTGAAATCAAACCTCACAAACACATTGAAATAAATAAATTCTAATATACAAGATTTTAGATAACAAGAAAAATAGGTTAAATGACCCCTAATGCTGCCATTGAAACATATATTACAGAAAACAGAGACTTGGTATTAACTGTAGGTTAACATATAATTTTATTAAATTAATAATAAATTTGCAATATATTATCAAAGTTTTGTGATTAATTGAACAAAATACAGCTCATGTTCGTTTTATGAGTAATAATTGTCTTATATTCGTGGCCAGGAAGCAGACATGGGGGAGATTTCTGTACTTAATATAAATTCACCAAATAAACAAATTTGTTTAGGTTCATATAAAACCAATAGGTGATTAATGAGATATATGATTTATTTTAATTTTTCAGGATTGGATTATAGCTCCGTCTGGTTATGAGGCATATTATTGCAGTGGAGAATGCAATTTCCCTCTCAATGCACACATGAACGCTACAAACCATGCAATTGTTCAGACTCTCGTGCATCTCATGAATCCTTCGCAAGTACCAAAGCCATGTTGTGCCCCTACAAAGCTAACATATTTATCAGTCTTGTATTCCTTGGATGATTCAAATGTAATTCTCAAAAAATACAAGAACATGGTTGTCAAAAGCTGTGGTTGCCATTGAAAATCTAGACTCAAACTATTCGCTCATATCTGTATTTGTCATAAGGTTGTACATGAAGAATACCTCAAATGTTTAAGAACTCCCTACTGTTTTGTGATTAATTGAACAAAATACAGCTCATGTTCGTTTTATGAGTAATAATTGTATGAAACAGATTTTTAACATATAAATTTAATTAAATAGAATAAACGCAAGGCAGCTCCATGGCACAAGTGGTTAGACAATTGCACTCCTTTTCTGGATCCCATGTTCACATCTCGGTCACTCCATGTGAGGTTTTTGGTGGACGAATCGGAGCCAAGGCTGGTTTTTATAGTTTCTCCTGTTTCCCCTACCAAAAAGTTTATTTCACCATTTCTCCATAATCATGTGATCCATTTTATTTAATTTTATCTGCCTTGTGATGGTGCAACAGGCCTGGTCAGTCAGCGTCCTTGAATATCACAGACTTACAGTAATAGGGAATTTATTTCATCAGATTCGTTGACCTTGGCATTATTCTTCACAAGTAAAGTGTTTACTTTTACTTGAAAATAGCACAAATAGTCAGTCATGTTAAGAGAATGGAATGCCAGATACTTGAAAAGATACTTTGGGGTAGATAAAGAATTAATTAATTAATTAATCAATTAATTAATTAAAAGGAGATATAAAATCTTGTAAAAATTACAGAGGTATAAGTTTATTAAACACAGGATATAAAATATTTGCAAATATAATTAAGAACAAATTACATAAATGTTATGAAAAACTTCTTGGTGAAGAGCAAAATGGTTACCGGAAAGGAAGATCTTGTTGTGATGGGTATTTTTCATTAAGATCATTAATAGGAAAACAAAATGTGGAAGCTCATATCGCTTTTTTAGATTTGGAAAAGCTTATGATAGAGTACATAGAAACAAACTACCAAAAATAATAGCCACAGACCAGGTGCCACAACAAATGATATTAAATATATATAATGTGTACAAATCTAATTCAATTGCAGTAAGAAATGACGATAAAGTATCACAATGGCAGGAAATTCATTCAGGAGTAAGAAAAGGTGCCCTCTATCACCACTTTTATTTATGATATACAGTAAAACTTGTTCAAAGCGGAATCGCATGGGACCAATTATTTTTTCCACATTAGACAACTTTCTGCATTGTAAAAAAAATTAACCAATCTTAGATTATAGAACACCGTATATGTCTTTTTATGTACCTTGGATTAATATTGTAGTTCTGCTGCCGTTGGAAAGTGAAGTATAGTATGTACGAGCGACTTCAACTGTAACGTGCAAAAAAACAGTCCTGTTTTGTCAGCGTTAAAAATACATATCCTGAAATTAAAGTATGCAGTTTCGGTTTCCACTCACTAACTATACTTTCGTCCACATCCGTTAATTCCCCACAAATTTCATTCCACATTAGATTGTGCCGTCTTTTAAAACTGTCCACATCTAACTTCAAGATGCCTTGAAATTATTATTCCCTAGGGATATAGCAACAGCTAGAGCTTGACTTTGGAGCGTCGATCTGGAAATTTGGAGATTTTTTGATTGCAGACTTGTAAAACACTCCCACACCTCATTGATTTTTTCTTTTTCTTTCCTCTTCATTTGATCATTTCCTTGTATCCATTTATTCATTATTTTTCTTCATGTTTTAAAATCTGATAAACTTTGGTCTTTCCACATTTAAATTTAGTCATTATTTGGCATACTGAGAGTTTGTTTTTCTTTATCTTAAATCACTTTCACTTTTTCGTTTAATGACAATTATATATACAATTTAGCCATCTTTATTCCGTAAATTAAGAACGATATCTGTAAAAGATACGTAAACTAATTTAAGATTTTACAGTGTACTGGTTATTTGTAAGACATATATCATATGTCAAATATTTGTTAAATGAATCTGTATTTCACAAAATGGATGTGCAGTGAGGCCGAAAGAAAATTCCAGATACAGGTAAAAACACTACTTCTCCCGGAGGCAGGAGTCATCAGTCATCACTTATTGTTAATTCGCCTAACTGGAATTCAATGAAGTGGAAACTAATTTATTTCTCCCTTTATCTTTCTGCCTTATAAATATTTTTTTCATGAATTGTGTAGAAATATCCTTCCGTTTCCACGTTGGACAGATTCCATTTTATATAAAAAATGAATGTAAAATTACTATTATTTTGCCACGACCAATAAATTTGTTCACATTGGACAGATTTCCGCATTATTCATGTTCTGGATTAAACAAGTTTTACTGTATATATATGAATCAGATAGTTAGAGAATGGAGAGAACAACGTCATGGACATATACAATTGAATAGAAATATGAAATTAGATATGTTAATTTTCGCAGATGATGTAGCATTAGTGGCATCCTCAGAGGACGAATTACAATATTCAGTATATAATTTTAACAAAGTAACCATAAAATATAACATTTGACAATCAACACAGAGAAAACAAAAGTAATGGTTTTTCAAGGAAAATACCCTGTATGTAGCAAAATTTGTATAGATTCAAAAATATTGGAAAGAGTAAATTCATTTACCTACCTGGGATACACATTAACATATTTGGATGAAGTAGACATAGCAAATAAAATGATTATTTTTTAATAAAACCATAGGAATAATAAATTCAGTAATGAAACCTTCGCCAGACCAGAGTATGGTTATACAAAACCTTAGCAAGACCTGCACTTTGCTACGGCAGTGAGGCACGGACTTTGAAGAAAGGAGAAGAGAGCAAGAACTTCTAGTGAAATGAGATTCATGAGATATACAGTAGGATATACCAAATGGGATCACAAATGCAATGATGATATCTTGAAGGAACTATGTTTAGAACCGGTCATTGAGTACATACATAGATACCAGAACAACTGGATGAATAATTTGTGACGAATCAGTTCAGATAGAGTTCCCAAGGCCATGATTCGTTAATGTTCAACAGGGAAGATATTTCTGGGCCATCCAAGGATCATTGAGATCGTAACAGGCTATAGGCCTAAGATTTGGTTGGATGAAGAAGAAAGAATTAATTAGGAAGGAAAGTCTGAAAAAATAAGAAATATGGAAAGAAAGAGATATATGAAAGCTATTGATTAATAGTTATGCCTTAAATGAAAGTCAAAAGGATAAAAAAAAAAAAAGAAGAAATTATTTACCGTGACTATTTAACTCATGCCCAAAATTAGAGTCAATGACCAATCACGTTTCAATGAATTTTGTTTTACAACCAATGACAGTCATGATTCACCTCACAATTTATCAAATTCTGCTTTTGTGATAAAGAAACCTCCTCCTTTTTAATATTCTGAACAAGTCAGAGCATTATTTTGCAGTAACTGACTCTACAACAAATGTATTGAATACAGCAAATAATGAACAATTTTCTTCAAACTTTACATTTGATAATTATATGTTCAATAATTGTCTTTTTAAATGATTTTACTGAGTTGTTTAATAAAAAATTAATTAATAACCTATAATGTTGGTTATAACATACAGTTTGATGTGTTTCATTTTCTATCCACTAGGGTGCATTCTTACAATTTTGCAATCCTATTTGGCAATAAATAATATGATCAAGTTGCAGTGAATAAACAAATGAAACAACCTCTGATGTGTTTTCAAACATCACCATTTACATTAAGTATATTAATATTTAACAATACCGGTAACTATATTTAAATAATGATTTTTGAATAAACAACTTAATTTTATTCGTTAAATAGTCCTAACAAATGCCACTTTTGATGTCCAAATCATCTAGATAAATTTCTCGATGATTTGGAAATCACTCATGACATTACTTATGGTAGTGTGTATAGAGAGTATTTAAGCTTAGGATAAGTATAAGTGTAATTTTCTGAATAATATAGGTTTACTGAATGAGGGATGATAAAGGAAAGAAGGGAGAAAGTGAAGTCTGATTACAACATTTAGTTTACTCTTATCAATAAACACCAAAGTGCCTGCCACACTTGATGTCCCCATCTATTGGATACATTAACTATCTATACAACATTCACATTTAATATTAGTGCTTAATTTCATAATTTCTTTGCTTTAATATTTCCATACTCTAACCCTCTAAATGGGAAATGAAAGCCTGATGACCTTAATTCTACAGGTAAATAAATAAATAGGTAAATAAACTTAATAAAACCAAAATATGAAACTTCATATTTCATCTCATAAAATATGATCCTTTTATTTAAGATATTTTGGAGACCATTATCCCTATTCTAAAAAATGCGTATATATTTTCCTGTATTGCAAGTTCTATTAGTCTCTACAAATGTTTGGTTTCTTCTTCAATTCTGAGATCCTATATCTAACTGCTGTGGTCTAGAGGTAGCATGCTGCCATGTCACGCAGCGAGCCTGGGTTCGATTCCTGTTTGAGACAGGCTCCTGGGTGAGGTTTTTTTTTCGGGGTTTTTCCTCACCTGTAAGACAAAATATCAGGAAACGTAGGGCCCAATGGTCCCCGAAAATCATCCGGCCATTATCATCTATATCATTAGCATCATTATCCTTCACGGTATGGAAAGCAACGGGATGCTACCACACCTATAATTCCCTAGTAAAGCTGCAAAGCTTAGCATGAAAATGCTATGACTGCAGAGAAAGGCCTGCCCTCGGGCAGAATTTCTATGGATGGATGGATGGATGGATATCAAACAATGAGCCATTACAACTAATTTTTCAGTTTACCCATTTTTAAAATTTCAGAAATGTTCTTCGGTATGAGCATCCAAATTTATTTTTGTTTTGCTATGTTTACTGTATAGTTTAAATTTAAAAATATGTGCCTTTATAAAATACATAGTAAGGAGGGTTCTGATTTTTATTGATGCATAATGTAATGATTAGAAATTTATGTAGGGTTGTTATATACTTTTAGTAACAGGATTTAAAACTCAGTAGCATGAGGAAATGCATGCAGTCACCAGTGGTGATGATCTATATGGTGACTTTGGACTGCAACTATTGCTGGCACCCATGGGCATAGCCAGCATTGGATTGAAGGGGGTGCAAATTTTTTTCAACTGTATACCTTCTGAGAGATGAACAAATAAAATATACAATATACTACCTTTATTTTTTAAACTAACAAAAAAATTACAGTGCTATTCAAGAAGAAATATGAAGAACAATATTGAAGTAATTGCAGAATTTTTAGATTTGGCAAATTAAGTATTTTTATTAAGATTACTTCTTAATTGTAATACTTAATTGTTATACTGTATTGTATATTTTAGCTATTATGAAAGTACAACTATACACACAGTTCAACTCGCCTTTTCATTGAATATTTTAAGTACATTTTGTTTGTATGGTATTTTATATATAATTTTTTACAATTTTGTTGTTGTTGTGCAGACTGAGGATTTACAGGCCATTAAGGGGATTTTGTGTTATTGTAGAGCAGCACCATGTCTTCACTCTTCTTAGGGTGCTATAAGTGAGGCATAATGCATGGTAAAGACAGTCATATTGGAATTGCTTTTTTTGATGGATGAGAAAAAATTACACTCATTCATTATGTTAACGAAATCACTTTCTTTATTCCTGTCACTTCATTTCATCCACATACATGCCATAGTTCAATTTCGGTGGACAAACCCTCGATTTTATAATACTCTGAAATGTTGCTCACTGTTCCTTGGACATCTTTGTGAGATGTTTTAGGTTCTCAGGGTGCAGCATTTGAAGTTCAAAAGCAGGACCCTATTGTTCTCAAAATCTGTCTGACAAAGCTGTGTGAAAGGAGTTGAAGTAGGGATTCAAGATGGTCACCTTAAAGTAATCTTTTGGATTAGCTCAATGTGTCTGCTTATTGGATACTCTTGGTAGTGTGATTTCCACACCTAGCTCAGAAGCAATAGTCTTCATCTCTTTCTTTTGCCTTTGGAGAACTCATTTTTTTGTGACGATCTATTACCAATCTTTGAATGCTTTCAACATGAACCATGCATATCATTAAATCTATAACCACGGCTTGCAGCAAATTAACGACAGGTTCCAAATAACTAGAATATTTTGCTATCAGGCACAGACAAAAGTTAAAAGTACCTCCACTTGCAGCACATGCAAATGATCAGCTTGTTTTCACCTTGATGCATTTCCTTCTACAGCAATAAATTTCAGGCTGTTCTTCAATTCCAAAAAGTGTTCCTTAAGTATCCCAATACATTTGTATTTTTGTGACCAAGATGTTTCGCAGAGCATGAGGATGCTTGGGACATGCTGTCTTCTCAACGTCAACTGTAGAAAAGAGTTTATAGATCCTAAATTGTAGCTATCATGTTTAGCACCTCGGGCACAGTATTCAAATCATTTAGCACAAGATTGATTTTGTAGCTCGCTAACTGGAAGTAAATATCTCTGAGAAAAAAAACTTGCGCACTTCTGACCCTGTTGTCTTTTCCTGTCATCGTTGAACAGCCTTCATAGCATTGGCCGACACATTTGTTAGGGTCTATGTCTACCTCTTTGAGAGTAAGCTCAATTTCTGCAGCAGTTGATTTAAAACATATGAAAGCGTTAACATGATCCTCTAGCTGTACCATGCAGAGCCATCCAGCTTTAAGTGCTGAACAGAAAAAAAAGTACTATCCAACGTACTAGAAAATACTAGAAACAGAAATGGCAAACTTTGACCAATCACAGTGAGTGAGTGTTGACCAATATAAGGCTGTAAAAAAGGGCATTCATTACAGAAGTGTGTGCGGCCAAATGAAAAGGTCAGCAAAGTTTCTACAAACATATAGGCATCAAAAAACAAACTCAGTTACTCAGACAAAATTCAAGAAGTGAATGTTGGGTTAGCCGTTAATAATATAGGTCTAGAATTTTCTGGCATACTAATGATTTTTATGTCCACTGGGACAGGGACTTAGTAAATTGACATATCACATCGATTGGGTTTGGCGGGCTTAGTATTATTTTTCTTTACGTTTATTTTTAAAATTTTACACCTACTTTTGGATAGAATAAAATCTCAATCTAATAGAGTTAATTGGTCGAAAATCAAGGTCCTGCAGCCACCTCGCTACACCCATGCTGGCACCGTAGTTTCCATTGATAAACTTGCATTCAGAACATACATGTCAAATTAGATTCTTTCCACAGCTCTTCATTTGAGTGCAGCATCTTATTTCCAAGGGTTACTTTTAAGAGAACAATGCACAAGAGTCTATTGGATAAGCATCAAGTCACATGACAGGAATTTAGCTAAATAACACAGCACGTCCTGAGAGCTATACCAACGGTAGAATTGCTGCCATTTCAGACAGGTCAAAGGTAATAAGCGAAATGAAAAAAGTACCTTGGTTGAAAGAGTGATGATCTTCACTATGAAAATACAACTGTCAAGAAAATGGTTCTATTAGGATAAAATTTTCCAGATATAAAAAGTTTTCCATTTGAATCTCCAGGCTAGGACTATTTCAGGGAATCCAAGGCAAAGGCTCAAACATAGGGACTTGTTCTTAGGGACATGGATTTTTGTATTTGAGAATAAAGTTCTTAGGAGAACTTTTGGACTAAAGAGAAATGAACAGATGGTGAATGGATAAGACTACATAAGAGTGGGCTATATGATTTTAATGGGAAGACAGATCTAATAAGAACAGTTAAATCTCATAGACTACAATGAGCAGGACATGTGGCATGAATGGGGAATGAGAAAAGGGCATGCAAATTCCTTGCAGGAGAACCAGAGGGTAGGCTAAGAATGAGGTATGAGAATAACATTAACCATGATTTGAGGGAGGTAAATTATACAGGGGATGATTGGAAAATGTTGGCTCAGGATAGGGATATACGGAGAGGTTATGTCCACATAGTCATGAACGTATGGAATCTACAGTGCAAAAGAGTAAGTTAGTTTAGCACAGTATGTATTCCAGTGTCTTGTTCTATTTCCTAGAAGAAACTGTGGGTGAAAGAAGAACTATGGCTGGAGGCATTGTCTAGATGTATCCATACCTTAACCCTTTAGGTGCCGTGAACTGATTAGATTGGCTCTTATGCTCCTGTCCATTACCTGCCAGACAATATACTTAAATACTTGCAAAGCCGATCACATCAGCGGATGCGATTTAAATCTTTGACACAAGATTTTACCAGTGGCAGAGGGTTAAATAGTGGGCAGAAATCTCATATTGGTAAAATGGTGTTAGAACAATCTCCAAGTAGTATTTTGAATTGACATTACCTTTTTTTTGTAACAGTTCGGATGCTTAATTTGCCATTGTAGCAATATCTCGCAATGATCATAAAGCATTTTGAAAATGTGTTCCTGCATTTTCTGTACCAATAATGTCCCGGGGGTTGTTGGTGTCATTTAGGTAAATGATTGCTTCATTCAATAACAATATATATTTCCATTTTTCTCCAACTAGATAGAACTTTTGGTCTTGGTGTGCATTCTTCAATGTACTGAGATAGGTTTTTGTGAACACAGTGCTTGTAATTCTTTCTTCATTAATTATTGAATTAACGGTCTTAACAGAAGTTACCAATGGCTATTTGAGCGGGTGGATTCCTACGAATGACCAGCACCTTCGCCTTTCTTATCATCTCGGGGGTTTAACTTGTTTAAGGGCATTGATATGCCTGATTTTCCCTTTAAGGATCAATCCCAACCAAGTTTTAATATTTTTTTGCTTAAAATACAATTGTTTTCAATCTTGGATTTATGAAAAAATGCATTTTTTTGTAGACTTGTATTACTTCATTAAAGTAAACTATAAATTTTTCAGGCTAATGAAAGGGAAAAATGTGCAAGAAAAATCGAAAAACATAATTAATTAATAATTTGACACTATAAAATATTTATATAAAAATAAGTATGCATAACACATTAAATTACATTTTTTTTATTTAAGGCAATACTCAATGATGTTTTTGTGAAGTGTTTTCATTTTTTCTAATTGCCATTTGATTGTTGTCTGACTCCAATAATTATATTAAAAATCCATGCAACTCATATAATTAAGCATGTTGTCATTGTGACTCATTACTGATATATTGTCAATTTCCTCTTTCACCGTCTGACCGATTCACCACCACCATTGGTTATAATTTCAGCATCAGAAATATGTTTCAATTACATTTTATTTTTACAGAACACAATAATTTATAATTATTGTCCTTGATATCACAAACAGACATACAGTTTGAATTCCAGTCCCATAATCTGCTGCCATGACTCCTCTTTCTCAAATTTATCTCTAAGATCTTGTTTTTTATTTGTTATCAGAATTTTGTATTTCTTCTCTTTTCTGTGTCATTTCAATTGCACTGTAATTACTAGAGACTGCATGTTAGGGAAAATGCCTGCAATTACTTATTATAGATAATGTAAAAGTGACTTTATATAAGTTCATACCGACGACCCTAGAGTTGCTTTCCATTAAGTTAACTTTGCCTATAAATGCCTGTTTTAGCTTACAATGCCTAGTTGCCATTTTTTTCTCAATATTAACTTAGCATTTCAACAAAATTTATTGAAATGGACAAACTTCATGGCACATATCATTGCTTAGAAATTTTCAAGTGTTCTTTTTTGTTGTAAATTCTGTTAGAATAATTTAGGATTAGGGTGGCAGTAGCCAATAAGCCAGCAAGTAGATGGTTTCCCCCTCAATGCACTCCCGTTAAGTGAAATAACAAGTACTGGCTATTGTATTTTTCCACCTCATGCACTCCCGTTATGCAAAATAGCCCTAAGCTATGTCACATTGTATTATGCTCCGGCTCTAAGACTTGGAGAAAGTTCTATATAAATAGCTTTGCTTCTTTTCAGTACAAACATTGCTGAGTGACAAAGAGGGTAGATGGCTCAAGGTTACTTTCTCTGTCTCACATTTAGTGCTGAAACCTTTAATTGACTGGGAATATTATTTTTGATGTTGGTAACATTGAATTCAGTCTGTAGTCCTCATTCACAGAGAGGTGCTTCAAAGACAAAATGGTGTGACAGGTTTATGTGGCATTTTTTTTACCTTTAGAACAGTTGTTTTATGATGGATAAAGAACGGACAACAGTTAAAGACAAACAGACCAATTTCGTGAAGGAATTTGGTGCGGAAATATTGTCAAGTCACAGTTCCATATTGTTTTGCAAAGTGTACAATTTCAGTGAATTGCACGAAGAAGTGCCATGTTTCGCAACATGAACACACTGCAAAACATAACGATGCTCTTTTTAAAAAGGGAAAACAAGTTCCAAAATCATCTCTGATATCTTCATATGCTATTGATAGCATATGTTTATATTCCTTACGCAAGACTGTAAAAATGTATGTTGTAGTCCATTTTTTGTAAGAGCCTATTTTGAATTTTAGTGCTTAGATTAATGATTTTTAGTGCCTTTTTGTCTGCCTATTTTGAATTTTATAAGTGCCTAACATCCAGACTCTAGTAATTACATATTAACAACTACATATAACTGCTGTGTGCTTAAAGGAACTGAAAACTGACCACTAAAGAAACAAATGAAATACCATACACTAGTCCCATGTAAACTTGGTAGATCCCTCTATTCACTTGTCACATTCAAGTGAAGCAAGTGGCAAGAGCCTAATTCAATTCTTTGTCAATTTGTGAATTAAAAAACAAAAACAATTTTTTGGTTTAGAAATTAATACATGATAAACTTCAAACCACATAATATGGATCCAAATTATCAAGTGTTACTGTAGCATCAGAAAGAGTCAATTTAGTTCGGTATGTTACAAGTAAGACACCTAAAAATTGTTATTACAAGTTACACAATAATAAACTTCTCTGCACACCTGCAAGCCATGACCTTGATGCAAACAGTGATGCCACTATAATACTTTAAAATTGTTCTCAGAAACATTAATAACCCTCTGTACATTGCTCTGAGATTAAAAATGTTGGTATATTTTAATTTCTAACTCCAGCTGGTATTGAAATCAAACTTCTCAAACACATTGAAATTAATCAATTCTAATATTTCAGATAACAAGTAAAATAAGTTAAATGATCCCTAATGCTGCCATTGTAACACATATTTCAGAAAACAGAGAGTTGGTATTAACTGTAAGTTAACATATAATTCTATTAAATAAACTATAAATTTGCTATATACAGGGTGATTGCCAATTATACTGACAAACTTCAAGGGACTGATTCCTGACTGGAAATGAAGGAAGAAAGGTCCTATAAATATGTGCTCAGAAATGAAAGCTGTGCATGCAACGACAACAAATCGTCCCAGCACACAGTACATAGCATAATTGCATCCACATCACAACTTGGCCTCCATGGGATGCAGTGCATGCATTCATACATCGTATCATTGATTGCCTCTCTCTTTCACATGTTTCGGCCTCTCTCTGAATAGCAGCGAAGTGAACACGCTGTAGAAGGGTATGCACATCAGGAACAGGTTAAGCATACACAGTACTTTTGAAATGCCCCCAGAGGTAACAATCCAGGGGGTTAAAGCGTGGTGATCTATCAGGCCATGCAACAGAGAATAATGTCATTCATCAGTGCCATCTACCGCGGCAGTGATGCATTTATGGACACTTATTCATAGGACTTTTTTCCTCCATTTACAGTCATGAATCAGTTCCTGAAGTTTGTCGGTGTAATTAAAACTCACCCTGTATTAGCAAAGTTTTATTTTAGTGGGCAGGGAGCAGGCATGGGGCAGATTTCTGTACTTAATATAAATCCACTAAATAAACAAATTTGTTTAGGTTCATGTAAAACCAATATATGATTTATTTTAAATTTTTCAGGATTGGATTATAGCTCCGACTAGCTACGAGGCATATTATTGCAGTGGAGAATGCAATTTCCCTCTCAATGCACACATGAACGCTACAAACCATGCAATTGTTCAGACTCTCGTGCATCTCATGAATCCTTCGCGAGTTCCAAAGCCATGTTGTGCCCCTACAAAGCTAACATCTATATCAGTCTTGTATTTCTTGGATGATACAAATGTAATTCTCAAGAAATACAAGAACATGGTTGTCAAAAGCTGTGGTTGTCATTGAAAATCTAGACTCAAACTATTCGCTCAGCACAAGTGCCTATAAATGTGATGAACATTTTTCAAATATGAATGTATTATTTCAATATCTGCATTTGTCATAAGGTTTCACATTAAGAATACATCAAACCTTTGTAAACTCCCTACTGTTTTTTGATTAATTGAACAAAAATCAGCTCATGTTCATTTTGTGAGTGATAATTGTATGAAATGGATATTTAACATATAAATGTAATTAAATAGAATAATACAAGGCTGCTCCATGGCACAAGTGGTTAGACAATTGCACTTAATTTCTGGATCCCAAGTTCGCATCTCTGTCACTACATGTTAGGTTTTTAGTGAACGAATCAGACCAACGCAGGTTTTTATAGGGTTTCTCCTGTTTTCCCTATCAAAAAACTATATTTCACCATTTCTCCATAATCATGTCATCCATTTTATTTTATTTTATCTGCCATTGTGATGGTGTGACAGACCTGGTCTGTCAGCATCCTTGAATATCACAGACTTTCAGTAATAGGGAATTCATCTCATCACATTCCTTGACCTTGGCATTATTCTTCACAAGTAAAGGGTTTACTTTTACTAGATTTAGCACAAATAGTCATGCTCATGTTAAGAATTGAATGGATGTCAGATACTTTTTTTTTTAAGAATAAGAATAAACTTTATTTACAAATAAATGTTATATACAGTATTCACACCCGAATGAGCAAGTGCTCGTGCTCGGGTGCATTTCAGTTACATGAATAATACAAATAGAATATATACATATACTTGAAAAGATACTTTGGGGTAGATGAAGAATTAATTAGGAAGAACAGTTTAAATTGTAGTACAATGTATAGAC
Source organism: Diploptera punctata (assembly GCA_030220185.1). Taxonomy (NCBI): domain Eukaryota; kingdom Metazoa; phylum Arthropoda; class Insecta; order Blattodea; family Blaberidae; genus Diploptera; species Diploptera punctata. The sequence continues at coordinate 1,514,804 of JASPKZ010008895.1, read as the reverse complement.
ATGAAAAATCAAGAAATGTGGAAGGAAAGAGAAATATGGATGCTACTGATTAAAAGTTTTTCCTTAAATGAAAGACAAAAGGATAAAAAAAAGAAGAAAAAATGATTTTCCGTTAGTATTTAACTCATGCCCCAAATTTGAGTCAATGACCAATCATGTTTCAATGAATTTTGTTTCACAACCAATGACAGTCATGTTTCACTTTGCTCTTTGTCGAATTCTCTTTACCAGCTCCTGCTTTTGTGATAAAGAAACCTGCTCCTTTTTAATATTCTGAACATGTCAGAGCATTATTTTGCAGTGACTGACTCTGCAACAAATAATTAACAGATTCCTTCGAACTTCACATTTGATAATTATGTGTTCAATAATTGTCTTTTTAAATGATTTTACTGAGTTGCTTATTAAAAAATTAATTAATATCCTATGATATTGGTTATAATATATAGTGATGTGTTTCATTTTTTCTCCACTAGTGTGCATTCTTATAATTTTGCGATCCTCTTTGGCAATAAATAATATGATCAAGTTGCAGTGAGTAAACAAATGAAACAACAACACACTTCTGATTTGTTTTCAAACATCGATGTTTACATTAAGTATATAAATGTTTAAAAATACTGGTAACTATATTTAAATAATGATTTTGAGTAAGCAACTTAATTTTATTCGTTAAATAGTCCTAACAAATGCCACTTTTGCTATCCAAATCCTCTAGATAAATTTCTCGATGATTTGCAAATCACTCGTGACATTACTTATGATAGTGTGTATACAGAGTATTTAAGCTTAGGATAAGTGTGAGTGTAATTTTCTTAATAATATAGGTTTACTTATTTTAGGAATTCTCACTATGAGGTATATTCATTAAGGTAGAATTTTTTATCACTCACCTCATATATAACAATATATAACAATATGAGGTGAGTGATAAAAAAATCTACTTTAATGAATATAGGTTTACTGAATGAGGAAAGAAGGGAGAAAGTGAAATCTGGTTACAACATTTAGTTTACTCTTATCAATAAACACCAAAGTGACTGCCACACTTGATTTCCCCTTCTATTGGATACATTAACTATCTATACAACATTCATATTTAATATTAGTGCTTAATTTCATAATTTCTTTGTTTTAATATTTCCATACTCTAACCCTCTAAATGGGGAATGAAAGCCTGATGACCTTAATTCTGCAGGTAAATAAATAAATAGGTAAATAAACTTAATAGAACCAAAATATGAATTGGAAACTTCATATTTCATCTCATAAAATATGATCCTTTTACTTAAGATGTTTTGGAGACCATTATGCCTATTCTAAACAAAAATGCATATATTATCCTCTATTGTGAGTTCTACTAGTCCCTACAAATGTTTGGTTTCTTCTTCAATTTTGAGATCCTATATCAAACAATGAGCCATTACAACTAATTTTTCAGTTTACCCATTTTTAATATTTCTGGAATGTTCTTTGGTATGAGCATCCAAATTTCTTTCTGTTTTTGCTTTGTTAGTGTATAGTTTAAATTTAAAAAAGATGTGCGTTTATATAATACATAGTAAGGTAGGTTTTCATTTTTATTGATGCATAATCTATTGATTAAAAATTTATGTAGGGTTGTTATATACCTTTAGTAACAGTATTTAAAACTCAGTAGCATGGGGAAATGCATGCAGCCACCAGTGGTGATGATCTATATGGTGTCTTTGGACTGCAACTATTGCTGGCACTCATGGGCATAGCCAGCATTGGATTAAAGGGGGTGTAATTTTTTTTTTTGACTGTATACCTTTTGGGAACAAACAAACAAATAAAAAATACAAAATACCTTTGTTTTTGAAACTAACCTCAATATATTTCGGAAGAAAACTATAGAGCTATTGAAAAAGAAATATGAAAAATGTTAGTGAAGTAAATACAGAATTTTTAGCTTGGCAAATTTAATTTTTTGTCAAGAGTACTTAATTGTTATACTTAATAGTTATATTATTGTATATTTTAGCTACTTATAAAGTACAACTACACACACAGTTCGACTCGCCTTTTCGTTTGAGAAATTTATTAAGTACATTCTGTTAAAATTTTTAAATATCATCTTTAACAATTTCTTTTTTGTGCAGACTGAGGATTTACAGGCCATTAAGGCGATTTTCTGTTATTGTAGAGCAGCACCATGTCTTCACTCTTGTTAGGGTGCTAAAAGTGCGTTCAATCGAGCCGTAATGCATTATAAAGACAGGCATATTACAATTGCTTTTTTGATGGATGGGAAAAAAATTGCACTCGTCCACGATGTTAACAAAATCACTCTCTTTATCCTTGTCACTTTGTTTCATCCACATACGATGCCATAGTTCAAAAGCAGGACCCTGTTGTTCTCAAAATCTGTCTGACAAAGCTGTATGAATGAGTCCAAATAGGGATTTCAGATGGTTACCTTAAGTAATCTTCGGGATTATATTGTGGATTAGCTCGATATGTCTGCTTATTGGGTATTCTTGATAGTGAGATTTCCACACCTAGCATAGAAGCAGTAGTCTCCAATCTCTTTCATGATGCCTTTGGAGATCTCATCATTTTTGCAAAGATCTATTACCAATCTTTGAATGCTTTCAACATGAGCCGTGCATTTCATTAAATTTATAACCACGGCTTGCAGTGAATTAACGACAGGATACAAATAACTAGAATATTTTGATATCAGGCACAAACAGAAGATGAAAGTACCTCTACTTGCAGCAACATGCAACTGATCAGCTTGTTTTCGCCTTGGTGTGTTTCCTTCTACAGCAATACATTTCAGGACGTTCATCAATTCCAAACAGTGTTTCTTAAGTCTCCCAATACATTTATATTATTGCGACCAACGTGTTTCGCAGAGCACGGGGATGCTTGGGACGTGATATCTTCTCAACGGCGACTCTCGAAAAAAAGTTTATAGTACCCTAAATTGTAGCTATCGTTTTTCTCACCTCGGGCACACTATTCAAATCATTTACCACAAGATTGATTTTGTGGATCGTCAACTGGAAGTAAATACCTCTGGGGAAAAAAAAAACTCGCGCAGACGTTTCTCGACCCCGTTGTCTTTTCCTGCCATTGTTGAGCAGCCGTCATAGCCCTGGCCGACACATTTGTGCGGGTTAATGTCTACCTGACCACCGCTGTGGTCTCGAGGTAGCGTGCTGCCTTGTCACGCAGCGGGCCCGGGTTCGATCCCCGGTCGGGGCAGTTTTTCTGGGTGAGGTTTTCATCGGGGTTTTTCCTCACCTGTAAGACAAATGTCAGGAAAACTTTAAGGCCCAAACGGTCCCCGAAATCATATGGCCATCATCACCATCCTTCACCGGTGTGGAAAGCAACGGGAAGCTACCACACCTAGAATTCCCTAGTAAAGCTGCAAGTATAGCATGAAAATGCCTTCGGGCAGAATTACTATGGATGGAATGTCTACCTCTTTGAAAGGAAGTTTAATTTATGCAGCAATTGATTTAGAACATATGAAAGCCATCCAGCTTTATGTGCTGAAAAAAAAAGTACTATCGAACGTACTAGAAAATACGAGACACACAAATGGCGAACCCTTGACCAATCACGGTAAGTGGGTGTTGACCAATTATAAGGCTGTAAAAAATAGGCATTCATTACAGAAGTGTGTGCGGCCATTGAAGAGTCAAGGCCAGGGGAAGTTTCTACAAGCGTATAGGCGTCGAAAAACAAATTCAGGTACTCAGCTGAAATTTGAGAAGTGAATGCCGGGTAATAGAGGTCTACAATTCTCTGGCGAACTGGCGATTTTTATGTCCACTCGGACAGGTACTTAATAAATCGATATATCATATCGATTGGATTTGGCGGGATTAATATTATTTTTTTTACATTTATTTTTAACATTTTACACCTATTTCCGGATAGAAGAAAATCTCTATCTATGTAGTGTTAATTGGTCGAAAATCAAGGGGGATGCAACCGCACAGCCCTGTACACACCTCGCTACGCCCATGCCGGCACCGTAGTTTCCACTATAAAACTTGCATGCAGAACATACATGTCAAATTAAGACACTTCATTACATGCTTTCCACAGTTCAATTGAGTGCAGCAACTCATTTCCAAGGGTTACTTTTAAGAGACTAATGCACAAGAGTCCATTTGAAAAGCATCAAGTCACATGACAGGAATTTAGCTAAATAACACAGCAGGTCCTGAGAATTATGCCGACGGTAGCATAGCTACCGAAAGGTTTTGCCATGCCAGATAGGTCGAAGGTAATAACAAGCAACGAAAAAAGTGCCTTAGTCGAAAGATGATCTTAAACTGTCAAGAAAATGGTTCCAATGGGGTAAAATTTTCCAGAGATAAAATAGTCCTCCATTCGAGTCTCTGGGCAAGGACTACTTCAGGGAATCCAAGGCAAATACTCAAACATAGGGACTTGTTCTTAGGGACGGATTTTTTTATTTGAGAATAAAGTTCTTAGGGAAACTTTTGAACTAAAGAGAAATGAACAGATGGTGAACGGATAAGACTACATGAGAGTGAACTATACATGGTGCTAAAAATTCCCCTTACAAACTTCTAGGACTTGTAGAAGGGACTGATTTAATATTTAGAATTGGAAACCATGTCTGGAGACTTACCGTTTCTGTACTACAGTCGTTTGAAAACAATTTTTTTACCGCGACCACTTTTACAAGTAATTTATTATGAGGCGTGACACAGTACATCACACGTTTCAACTCATTAATAACCAAAGAAACAAGATAGAAACTGAATCATTTTTCACAAACACTTTTGTTTACAGCTAAACTTTTAACTGTTATTGTCCTTTTGAAATGACGGCTAACATTCAGATCTACTACAAGTGCGGTTCTATGTGGCGACCAGCAACTTGGTTACACACATTGTACCTACGAATGATGTTTTGGTAAACGCGCTCTATCACACCTGGTGTATCTGCAATCTCTCCTGCAGCGACCACAACTCGTGCCACCAGATCTTATTCTGTCTCTACAGGAGTGTCGTAAACCAAACTCTTCATACGACCCCAGAGGAAAAAGTCCAATGGAGTCAAAATCCAGTGATCGTGGAGGCCATGCAATTGGACCACCTCGGCCTATCCACCTTTGTTTGAATCGTCGGTCCAGATGTTCCCGAATATGAAGTGAAAAGGAGGGGGTGCGCCGTCATGCTGAAACCACATGTCTTGACGGACGTTCAGTGGCACTGTATCCAACACACCCAATACTTGTTGTAGGAAGATCAAGTAGATGGGACATGTTAGCCTGGATGGAAGCATGTACGGTCCAATCACATGACCATCCAGAATACCTGCCCACACATTAATTGTGTAGAATCCCTGGACATGCGCGGCATGAGGGTTTTCGTCTGCACAGATATGGCTGTTTCGTGAATTGAATACACAATCCCTAATAAATGTACATTCATCTGTGAAGAGTGCGCCGTGGAAATAGGAGCTCGTTGATGCAGCGATGCAGAAACCAAGTGCAGAACTCAACGCGTGGAGCAAAATCGGCTGGCAGTAGTGAATGTGCCCTTTGGAGGTGGTATGCATATAGTTGTTCATGCATAACATTCAACACGGTGCTAGGAGCAACATCCATTACACGCGCAATTGCTCTTGTACTGGCTGACGGGTTCCCTTCAACTTGATGCAGTACGGCCTCTTCCAATTCGGGAGTGCGGCATCTCCTTGGAGCACCACAGTCATTCCTTTCTCGAAGCCGTTGCGTAATTATGGCGAAAAGGGTATGCGATGGAGTCGGACGTTGTGGAAAAGTATCTTGATAAAGGCGACGAGCAGCTCTTCCATTAACTCGAGCCGCCATAAGATCATGTGGGTGTATTCAGCAAAAGTGTACTCAACCATGTTACTCTAACACTGAAAGACACGTGAATGAGGCTCGAACCAGCTCCAAGAGACAGGATAAACGTCAATTGACATCACGTGATCCGACGTAAGCGCCCCTCATGTAACTCTGCAGGCGGACGAATCGCGAAGCCATTACTTATAGAGACACGTGACGTACGTTCAGGCTATGCTTGTTTTCAAATGGCTGTAGCACGGAAACGGTAAGTTTCCGGACATGGTTTCCAATTCTGAATATTATCAACTCAGTCCCTTCTACAAGCCCTAGAAGTTTATAAGGGGAATTTTAGAGCACCCTATATGATCTATAAGGGAAGGCAGATGTAATAAGAACAGTTAAATCTCATAGACTACAATGAGCAGGGCATGTGACATGAATGGGGAATGAGAGAGGGACAAGGAAATTCCTTGCAGGAAAACCAGTGGGTAGGCTTAGAATGAGGTACGAGAATAACATTACCCATGATTTGAGGGAGATAAATTATACAGGGGATTACTGGAAAATGTTGTTGCTCAGGATAGAGCTTATGACCACATGGGTTCAATAGTGCAAAAGAGACAAAAAGGTTAGCACAGAGTTTATTCCATTTTATTGTTCTATTTCTTCCAAGAAATTGAGGGTGAAGGAAGAGGTATGGCTGGAGGCATTGTCTTGATGTATCCATACTTTAAATAGTGGGCAGAAATCTCATATTGGTAAAATGGTGTTAGAACATTCCCCATGTAGTATTTTGAATTGACTTTACCTTTTTTTTGTAACAGTTTCGGATGCTTAATTTGCCATTGTAACAATACCTTGCGATGTTAATAAATTGCTTTGAAAATGTATCCCTGCATTTTCTGTACCAATAATGTCCTGGGAGTGGTTGGTGTCATTCAGGTAAAGATTGCTTCATTCAACAACACAATATATTACCATTTTTCTCCAGCTAGATAGAGCATTTGGGCATTGGTGTGTATTCTTCAATGAGCTAAGATAGGTTTTTGTGAACACAGTGTTTGTACTTCTTTACTTGATTAAAATCTTTGTTAATTATTGAATTAACAGTCTTAACAGAAGTTACCAATGGCTATTTGAGTGGGTGGATTCCTACCAACGACCAGTGCCTTCACCTTTCTGATCATCTCAGAGGTTTAACTTGTTTTAGGGCAATGATCTGCCTGCTTTTCCCTTTGAGAATCAATCCCAACCAAGTTTTACCTTTTTTTGTTTAAAATACAATTGTTTTCAATCTTAGATATATGAAAAAATGCATTTTTTGTAGACTTCTATTACTTCATTAAAGTAAACTTTCAATATTTTAGGCTAATGAAAGGGAAAAAGGTGCAAGAAAAAAACATGATTAATCAAAGATATGACACTATAAAATATTTATAAGAAATAAGCATGCATTACACATAAAATTACATTTTTTTATTTAAGGCAATACTCAATTATGTTTTCGTGAAGTGTTTTCATTATTTCTAATTGCCATTTGAATGTTGTCTGACACCAATAATTATATTAAAAATCTATACAGCTCATATAATTCAGCATTTTGTCTTTGATTGCATTGCAACATTGTGACTTATTAATGGAGTATTGTCTATTTCCTCTTTCTTCCCTCTGACCGATTCACCACCATTGTTTATAATTTCAGCATCAGAAATGTTTGAATTACATTTTATTTTTACAGAACACAATAATTTATATTTATTGTCCTTGATATCACAAACAGACATACAGTTTGAATTCCAGTCCCATAATCTGCTGCCATGACTCCTCTTTCTCAAATTTATTTTTCAGTTCTTGTTTTTTAATTATCATCAGAACTTTGTATTTCAACTGCACTGTAATTACTAGAGACCGGATGTTAGGGAAAATACCTGCAGTTATTTATTATAGAAATTATAAAAGTGACCCTATAGTTGTTTTTCATGAAGTTAATTTTGCCTATAAATGCCTATTTGCCATTTTTTCTCAATATTAACTTAGCATTTCAACGAAATTTATTGAAATGGACAAACTAGCATATGTTTATATTCCTTACACAAGACTGTAAAAATGTATGTTGTAGTCCATATTTTGTAAGAGCCTATTTTGAATTTTTAGTGCCTTTTTGCCTGCCTATTTTGAATTTTTAAGAGCCTAACATCCGGACTCTAGTAATTACATAATAACAACTACATATAACTGCTGTGTGCTTATAGGAACTGAAAACTGACCACTAAATTAACAAGTGAAATACCATACACTAGTCCCATGTAAACTTGGTAGATCCCTCTATTCACTTGTCACATTCAAGTGAAGCAAGTAGCAAGAGATTAATTCAAATTCTTTGTCAATTTGTTAATTAAAAAAAAGATCAATTTTTGGATTTGGAAATTAATGCATGAATAAACTCCAAACCAATTAATATGCACCCAAATTATCAAGAATTACGGTAGATCAGAAAGAGTCAATTTAGTTCGGTATGTTACAAGTAAGACACCTAAAAATTATTACAGGTTACAAAATAATAATCTTCTCTGCACACCTGCAAGCCATGACTTGATGCAAACAGTTATGCCACTATAATAATTTAAAATCGTTATCAGCAACTTTAATAATCCACTGTACACTGCTCTGACATTGAAAATGTTGGTATATTTTAATTTCTAACTCCAGCTGGCATTGAATTTGAACCTCTCAAACTCATTGAAATAAATAAATTCTGATATAAAAGATTTCAGATAACAAGCAATATAGCTTAAATGATGCCAAATGCTGCCATTGAAATACATATTTCAGAAAACGGACGGTTGGTATGAACTGTAGGTTAACATATAATTTTATTAAATAAATTATAAATTTGCTATATATTAGCAAAGTTTTATTTTAGTGGCCAGGAAGCAGACATGGGGCAGATTTCTGTACTTAATATAAATCCACCAAATAAACAAACTTGTTTAGATTCATATAAAACCAATAGCAGATTAATGAGATGTATGATTTATTTTCATTTTTTCAGGATTGGATTATAGCTCCAACTGGCTACGAGGCATATTATTGCAGTGGAGAATGCAATTTCCCTCTCAATGCACACATGAATGCTACAAACCATGCAATTGTTCAGACACTCGTGCATCTCATGAATCCTTCGCAAGTACCAAAGCCATGTTGTGCCCCTACAAAGCTAACATCTATATCAGTCTTGTATTTCTTGGATGATTCAAATGTAATTCTCAAGAAATACAAGAACATGGTTGTCAAAAGCTGTGGTTGCCATTGAAAATCTAGACTCAAACTATTTGCTCAGCACAAGTGCCTATAAATATGATGAACAATGATATAAATGTATTATTTCAATATCTGTATTTGTCATAATGTTGTACATGAAGAAGACTTTAAACGTTTAAGAACTCCCTACTGTTTTGTGATTAATTGAACAAAGTACAGCTCATGTTCATTTTGTGGGTAATAATTGCATGAAACATATTTTTAACACACAAATTTAATTAACTTTTATAAGATTCATGATGCGTTCCGTTGAGGTTTATTCAAAATTAATTTATATTAAATTTAATTAAATAGAATAAATAGAAGGCAGCTCGATGGCACAAGTGGGTAAACAATTGCGCTCCATTTCTAGATCCCAAGTTCACATCTCAATCACTCCATGTGAGGTTTTTGGTGGATGAATCGGAGCCAAGAAAGTTTTCCATACCAAAAACTTTATTTCTCCATAATCAAGTCACCCATTTTATTTACCTCTATGATGGTGTGACAGGCCTGGTCAGTCGCCATCTTGAATATCACAGACTTTCAGTAATCGGGAATTTATCTCATCACATTCCTTGACCTTGGCATTATTCTTCAGAAGTAAAGGGTTTACTTTTACTAGAATTAGCACAAATAGTCATGGTCATGTTAAGAGAATGGAATATCAGATACTTGAAAAGATACTTTGGGGTAGATTAAGAATTGAATGGATGTCAGATACTTTTTTTTTAAGAATAAGAATAAATTTTATTTACAAATAAATGTTATATACAGTATTGACACCCGAATGAGCAAGTGCTCGTGCTCAGGTGCAGTTCAGTTACATGAATAATACAAATAGAATATATACATATACTTGAAAAGATACTTTGGGGTAGATGAAGAATTAATTAGGAAGAACAGTTTAAATTGTAGTATAATGTATAGACATGAAAAATCAAGAAATATAAATGGAAAGAGATATATGAAAGCTACTGACTAAAAGTTGTGCCTAAAATGAAATACAAAAGGATTAAAAAAGAAGAAAATTATTTACCGTGACTACTTAAGTTATGCCCCAAATTGGAGTGAATGACCAATCACATTTCAATGAATTTTGTTTTAAAACCAATGACAATCATGTTTCACCTTGCTCTTTATTGAATTCTCTTTACAAGCTCCTGCTTTTGTGATAAAGAAAGCTCCTCCTTTTTAATATTCAGAACAGGTCAGAGCATTAATTTGCAGTGACCGACTGCAACAAATACATGAAATACTGCAAATAATGAACAGGTTCCTTTGAACTACACATTTGATAATCATGTATTCAATAACTGTTTTTAAATAATGATTTTACTGAGTTGTTTACTAAAAAAAATGAATAACCTATACATTTGATTATAATTTATAGTTTGATGTCTCATTTTCGTTCCAAGAGGGTGCATTTTTACAATTTTGCGATCCTATTTGGCAATAAATAATATGATCAAGTTGCAGTGAAAAAACAAATTAAACATAACCACACATTTCTGATTTGTTTTCAATCATGGGCATTTACATTAAATATATAAACATACTGGTAACTATATTTAAATAATGTTTTTTGAATAAACAGCTTAACTTTATTTGTTAAATAATCAACAAATGCCATTTTTGAGTTCCAAATCCTCTAGATAAATTCATTTGTCACTTCGTGGCTTGTGAATTTATCAATGATTTGGATATCACCCATGACATTACTTACTTACTTACTCACTGGCACTATCGAACCCGTAGGTTCATGGCCGCGCGGACACAAGCTCTCCATACATCCCAATCCTGAGTAAACACTTTCCAATCATTCACTGTATAATCTACTTCCCTCATATCATAGTTCATGTTATTCTCCCACCTCATTCTTGGTCTACCAACTGGGTATTTTCCCTCTGGCTTTCCTACAAGAAGCTTCAACGCAAGTCTTTCATTCCCCATACATGCAACATGTCCTGCCCATCGCAGTCTATGAGACTTAACTGTTCTTATTATATCTGGCTTCCTATAAAGACCATGTAGTTCAATGTTATGTAGTCTTCTCCATTCACCTGTCTGTTCATCTCTCTTTGGTCCAAAAATTTTCCTAAGTACTTTATTCTCAAATACTTGTAATCTCTTTTCCTCCACTAAAGTAAGAGTCCATGTTTCGCACCCATATAATATAACTGGTAGAATAACAGTTTTATATATTTTCAGTTTAATGTTTTTTGAAAGGAGTTGGGACATCAAGAGTCTCTGCAATGCATAATAGCATGCATTTCCAGAATTGAGCCTATGTTTAATTTCTTTGTGCATCTCATTCCTATTTATGATTATTGTTCCTAGGTATTTCAATTCAGCCACTTCCTCAAAATTTCCCTCATTTGTCATTAGCTGTCCATTTCTATTATATAATGAATTTCTACGTGTGACTATATATTTAGTTTTATTGATATTTACTTCCAGTCCTAATTTCTTAAAGTTACTCAATAGTGTGTGTGTGTTGTCCTTTAGTATCTCCTCACTATCGGCCATGACATTACTTATGATAATTTCTTTGACACAGGTGTTTTCCCATCTTTCTTTTTGATGTGGATATAGTAATGGATAGATATTTCATAAGTAATGTTTCAAGGAAGAATTAATTAAACTACGAAACATTCCTAGACTCCAGAGTTCATCTCCCGATTCGAGCATAATTTTTCTTCCTAAAATAAAACTTAATCCTAGACGTTCAATCAATAAAATAAGTGAATCTTTCCTCTAAAAAATGAAAGTGTATAACAGTTCTTCATTAACAGCACTTTTGAGATAATAATTATTTAATTTACAAAGAATAAAAATGAGGTTTTACAATGAGTTGAGATGTTCATACTTCAGACAGAATTTCAAAACATGTATATAAAGTACTCTAATTTTTGCAATATAAATAATTTTATTATATATTTACATAATATTCAGCAACTAATACAAAAACACCCTTAATTATGTTCAGAATGTACTAGTATATATGTATTGTGGAAATTATTAAGACTATTTCAAGATAAAATATGAATAAAAGTAATATATAAAAAATGTGTTAACAAAATATTAATAATTCCCATAAGTGATAAATCTTTAATTCGTAATCTGGAATTGAAATGTTACTTGTAAAATTGAAATAAATGAGAACTAATTCAATCACTATTACCAATTAACAAAATTAAATGTAAATTCTATCATAACGGTAAAAATATATTTTTTTGTAATGTGAATATTTTTAATTAGTCTTGTAATTAAATAAGTACTAATGACATAACTTATTATTTGTGGCCATATGATTTCTATTAAATACCGGTGCCCTTGTTTGTTAACTTGTAAAATTACTGATTGTCATGGTTTTTTGATATGTTGCATTCGTTTTGTGAATATTACAGTTGATGGTACCGCAACATTCCATTTCCCTTATGACCTTGACTACTAAAATAGTACATTGTATGAAATAAAATATATATGTTGATTTTCAAGTTACAGCTGCCAATTTTTAGTGTTATATGGTCCACTGACTATATCAGATCTTGAGATGAGGATAGCCTTAAATTAAAATTTTTAGTATATCACTTTGAACTTATACTTCATAAGATTTGAAGTGAAGCTTAAAAGCAGATACATTACTGAAACCTTATGACAAATATGGTACATTTTTAGTTACCTATTTTTAGGGAGTAAACTCTTACATTGATTAAGTTATGTAGATAGGAAATAACACTATGAGGTTTTTTAATATTGTTTATTTTTTATTATTTCACTCACCTCATACTTCATAATTCATAGCAGACCCTGGGTTTCTTCACATCTTTTGTGACATTCTCAATGCTGCATCACGTTCACAATTGACGTCCAACGGCCTTCTATCCTGCAGACTGACCTCCGCGCCATCTGGTGGCCGACCGAAGAATTTCCAAATCAGTCCTCTTTCTTTATAACCGGGTATTTCAAAATTCATAGTTGTATTTTCATTCTTGCATATGTAAATTTTTTCCCAAATTGTGAGTTCCTTCGGTTTTTCCAATTGTTTAAGTAATTTTGTTTTGGTTTCTATTCTATGTTTTTCTAACCAGGCATGTGCAGCTATTGCAGATTTTTCGGTTTCTCCATTTTTAACATTTCTGAGGTGTTCTTTTAATCTTGTATTTAGATTCCTTTTTGTTTTTCCTATGTATATCTTTTCACAATCTTTACAATTAATTTGATAAATTCCCGATTTTTTGCAGTCTTCAATCTTTTCATTTTTGTTGGTTTTTATTAAATTACCTAAGCTGTAATCATTTTTAGGTGCTAATTTAATGTTGAATTTGTTGAAAATTTTTTGAAACTTGTCAAATACCAAAGGATGGTATGTGAACTTCTTGAATTTTTTGCCTATATTTTTATCTGTCTGAAGAGTACTTTCATTAATGACTTTTTGTTCTTTGAATTTATTTATTTTCTTGTGTATCATCTTCTTTTGAAAACCATTATCCTTAGAAATTTTTATGATGTGTTCTTTCTCTTTATTGTAATTTTCTTTGCTCATGGGGACATTCACAAGTCTGTGTGTTAAACTATTAAATACTGCCTGTTTGTGTGAAAAATGGTTAAATCCAGTAGCTTTTATATAATTGTCGATGTGAGTTTCTTTTCTGTAGATTCCAAATTCTATTTTCTTTTTTTCTTCCTTCCTAATCAATTTAAGGTCTAAAAATGGTATTTCATGATTATTTTCTATTTCCATTGTAAATTTGATAGTTTTATTTTGAATATTTAGCAGTTTAATGGCATCTTCTAATTGTTTCTCTTTTACTATTGCTATGATATCATCTACATATCTTCTCCAAAATTTAAACATCAAAGGACTCGCAATGGGAAATCCATTATCACCATTCTTAGCAGACATGTTTATGGGGAACTTTGAATGTCATGTAACCAAAGCACATCCTTTGATGTTTAAATTTTGGAGAAGATATGTAGTTGATATCATAGCAATAGTAAAAGAGAAACAATTAGAAGATGCCATTAAACTGTTAAATATTCAAAATAAAACTATCAAATTTACAATGGAAATAGAAAATAATCATGAAATACCATTTTTAGACCTTAAATTGATTAGGAATGAAGAAAAAAAGAAAATAGAATTTGGAATCTACAGAAAAGAAACTCACATCGACAATTATATAAAAGCTACTGGATTTAACCATTTTTCACACAAACAGGCAGTATTTAATAGTTTAACACACAGACTTGTGAATGTCCCCATGAGCAAAGAAAATTACAATAAAGAGAAAGAACACATCATAAAAATTGCTAAGGATAATGGTTTTCAAAAGAAGATGATACACAAGAAAATAAATAAATTCAAAGAACAAAAAGTCATCAATGAAAGTACTCTTCAGACAGATAAAAATATAGGCAAAAAATTCAAGAAGTTCACATACCATCCTTTGGTATTTGACAAGTTTCAAAAAATTTTCAACAAATTCAACATTAAATTAGCACCTAAAAATGATTACAGCTTAGGTAATTTAATAAAAACCAACAAAATGAAAAGATTGAAGACTGCAAAAAATCGGGAATTTATCAAATTAATTGTAAAGATTGTGAAAAGATATACATAGGAAAAACAAAAAGGAATCTAAATACAAGATTAAAAGAACACCTCAGAAATGTTAAAAATGGAGAAACCGAAAAATCTGCAATTGCTGCACATGCCTGGTCAGAAAAACATAGAACAGAAACCAACAAAACAAAATTACTTAAACAATTGGAAAAACCGAAGGAACTCACAATTTGGGAAAAAATTTACATATGCAAGAATGAAAATACAACTATGAACTTTGAAATACCCGGTTATAAAGAAAGAGGACTGATTTGGAAATTCTTCGGTCGGCCACCAGATGGCGCGGAGGTCAGTCTGCAGGATAGAAGGCCGTTGGACGTCAGTTGTGAACGTGACGCAGCATTGAGAATGTCACAAAAGATGTGAAGAAACCCAGGGTCTGCTATGAATTATGAGGTGAGTGAAATAATAAAAAATAAACAATCTTACATTGATGTTCAGTATTGAATCCCATTTCATATTAAGGACAATATTTTTCTGTTGTATCCAGTAGTTCTTATGAAGAAGTAATGTTTTGAATGTAATTGCATTTTATATGATAATAGATGTCATTATATTCAATGTGGATATTCAACCCTGGGCAGGCCCACATTTACCTACAACCACTGTTCTATGCAGCAGAATTTAGGAAATAGCAATTGCACCCACGAGAACTTCATTAAATATTTTAAACGATAGCCCCAAAATCTACAAAAATAAACACTATTATAGTTATTAGATTCCATAAAAAGAGGAAATACAAATAATTCTGAAAATTATGCTTTAAAACTTTTCTGAAAATTTGAGAACACTATTTAAAGGGTATAGGAAAAAAACAGATAAGTGACATTTCTTTGAAACATGGAAAACATACTTTTAGTTGTATAATGTACATAGTTCCTTACCTGTACGCCAAATTTTGAAGTTAATAAATCCATGACTAAACTGGATATTTTACTGTTTCACACTTCTAAATGATAGTATTCTCTAAAGACACCTGAAACTCCATTTCGACAAAAAGAAAATATACTTACCTTTTTCTTTCCTTGTACCCTTCATTAATTGATACTTTTTAAAAAAGAAATTATAAATAAACATTTTAAGTAGCAATATTGTATTTTAAAATATTGAAATTCACAAATGTGACAAAATGACTGCCCTGGTAGCAGATTATTAAAATATGACCATAAAAAGCTGGAGATTTATACAATGGCAAGTTTTTTTTCAAGGTTCATAAGCTGGCAAATTTAAACAAATATTAATTAAGATATCTTATAGCATTCCAGTAGATATGCCTTGTTTATCTAGTAGCTACCATGCTCACCTGGTTCATTGGATTTTTTCAGGGGTTAAAAATCCTGATTATGGCTTGTTTGGAAGCTGTCACATCATGGATTTATAGAAAGTAAAAAATATTTTGTCCCTTTCACTCCCAGATTTGAATTATGAAGCTAATGATCTAAGATGTTGGTTGGTTGGTATCTAATGTTGAGCACTTGATACTGAAATCATTCGCTCTCTTGCACTCCAATATTTAGCAGAAAGGCTGGTCTCTTCTACAAAAGCTGGACAATGGAGGAGATGGTTTCTTTCCATATCTTTGATCTGCGGAAAGGCTACTGTCTTTAACAGGCAGGAGACCCTTTAATACCTCCCATCGAAGGCTTAAATGAACCGACCTGGACAGTAACCCAGTGTCCAATCCCTCACCTTCTCGTGGTGCAGCTGTTAGTAATCATGCTTATGCATGATGAACGAAAGGGAAGGGCTACTCACCAATAAGCACTGGTCAGCTTGGTGAGTTTTTCTTTTTTGACCGAATTGGTATTACTTCTTCTTCCCATACCAATTCCCTCTTTCAACTTTTCTATCCAGTCTCCCTTGACTGACCTCTTGTTTCTTTCGACCCTGATGGTATTAGAGTATTCATTTCTCCTTCCTTCCTATACCTACTTTCTCTCTATGGGTGATGTAACCACTACATGTGGTGCCTACTACTAAACGGTTACAACTAATTTATTGTACTCAAATACAAACATGATCTAAGATGTTAGATATTGTCATTAAAATACCTCCTCCTCCTTGACAGATCAAATACCATAGAAGGGTCCCATGGCCTACCAGCTCCCACTGGTATCACATCTGCATATTAATCACAGAGATGGACAATCAGCCACCATAGCACAGTGGGCCAGATATGAAATCTAGCTGGAAAAAAGTATTTCACCAACCCTCACCAATTCATCTTTCTTCACTCTAATATAATTGCCAGATGACTGTTCTTCACTTATCTGCAAAGGAGGGTAGAATTCTAAAGTTTATGAAGACAATATAAACATCAGAAGTTGCTGATAGTTAAGAGCTCAACTGGTCTGCATCCCAGTGGTATTCTGAGCGATGGAAAGTAAATACTTTTGTATTAAAGTTTAGTGAGCTATTCTGCTTATTCCTTATGGATACTTTATTTCAAGGTTTGTACTTTGCATTGATATATTTAACATGTTTCTATACAACCAGATATAGTATTAAATACGTATAGAACCACACCTTCGAAGCACTAAAAAATTTACACAATCATCTTACTTTGAACTGAGCTACAAAAAAAACATTTCTGAACAGTAGTACAAATTTTAGTTAGAATATACAGTGATTTATGGACTTTAGTTCCCGCATAATATCATGTGTGCAAATTATTGCATTTTTTTTGTAATTAGCTTTGTTATTACATGAGGCAGCTAGCAGCCGAGGCCTTTCATCACATGTAGAGAATTATTTGACTTAATATGTGAAGAAGAGTATTTGATAGATAAGTGTTTATATAATAAGTAAACTAGAGTTATGGGAATGTTCAGAGAATGTTTTAAAAGATATTAAAATAAAACAATACCATTTTGAAAGCCAAAGTTTCTAAACGTATGAAGTTGTGCATGAGAAAAAAATATAGATTTCTACTGAAATATTCTTATTGGCTAGAAGTGAATGTAAAATGCCAGTCATTGGAAAATCCTGGGATTGGAAGACCCAAAAAATATTTTGAAGAGGATGGAATAAGAATTAAAAAAATATAGTTTGTTCACTTACGCAGGAATTCTCTCGTGATGAACTTGCTCTTGTAACAGAAATGTCACTTAGGTCATCTGGTAAATGGGATGTTGCTGGTGTTTTGAAAGAAATCATGCAAACAACCCCAAAAAGAGCTTCAAAATATAAGAAAGCTTACAAATCACCCTGTTCAACCCCTCTATCTTATACACCGGATGATGCATTGTCTTATTTGTTGATAATAAATTAAAACGTCAATATATTAACATAAGACTAGGTGCCAAAATAGAGGTTGTGATATTTACTCATCCTATAATACTATTAGGGAAGCAAAATTGTTATGCCACCCTTCCCAAGACCATATTCAAGTGACAGATATTTCAGCAGAAATAAGGTTACAAGCTATAGTCGAACATATCCTAGAAAGGCTTGTGTCAGTGCAGCAGGAAGTATTGAAAAGAGTGATTGAATCGGGAAATAAAGTTTTTGAAATTATATTAAAATGGGTGTGTGATGGCAGTAATGGTCATAGTCAATATAAACAAAAATTTAGTGCTCTGGATGAGGGACACAGCGATTCTGATATGTTTGTTATTTCATTGGTTCCTCTTCAGAGTTGTGCAAATATAAATCAGATCACACTATCCTCTGGCAAAATCCAAGACCTTCATCTACCAGATTCTGTCGGCCTATTAAACTTTTACATCAGAAGGAAACTATAGAGATGTTGACAATGAATATAAATGAAATAGAAAAGCAAATTCAAGATCTTAGACCTACTCTGGTTATAGTAGATGGGATAGACATTACAGACTTCTCAACATTATTGCTTACGATGGTGGATGGTAAAATTTGTAGTGCTGTGACAGAATCGTCATCACAATCATGTTACATTTGTGGGTGCACCCCTAAAGACATGAACAATTTTGGACAGAGAACAGCTGATTGTGATATTACTACTTTCAAATTTGGTTTGTCAACATTGCATGCTTGTATCCGATTCATGGAATGTCTATTGCACATTGCATACAGGTTAGATGTTAAAAGGTTGCAAATAAGAAAAAATTAAGACAAATGATTAGTTACTGAAAGAAAGAAAAATATTGTGGAATTATTTGAACTAAAATTGGTTTAATTATCGACCAACCTAAACAAGGCGGTAGCAGAACTTCTAACAATGGGAATACTGCACATAGGTTTTTTAGAGAACCTAAACTTTCTTCAACCACCACAGGCATAGATGAACATTTGATACATAGATTTTCTATAATTTTATGTGCAATATCTAGTGGATTCCCCATTAATATAAACACATTTGATAAATTTGCACAACCCTCTACATAGACTTGTATCCCTGGTATTATATTCCTGCCAGTGTAAATAAAATTTTGATACATGGCGGGAAAATTCATACAATCTGCAATTTTACCAATAAGCGTACTTTCTGAAGAGGCTCAACAAGGTAGTTCTAAATAAACCTTTAATTGTATTTTAAGTTAAAAGTAACCTACACTTATCAGTATACAATAGTTTGGGCAGTTATAATAACTTTGAACTGCACAATATTTTACTTACTCACTGGCACTATCGAACCCGTAGGTTCATGGCCGCGCGGACATAAGCTCTCCATACATCCCTATCCTGAGCTAATGCTTTCCAATCATTCCCTGTATAATCTACTTCCCTCAAATCATAGTTAATGTTGTTCTCCCACCTCATTCTTGGTCTACCAACTGGGCGTTTTCCTTCTGGCTTTCCTACAAGAAGTTTCTATGCACGTCTTTCATTCCCCATACGTGCAACATGTCTTGCCCATCGCAGTCTACGAGACTTAACTGTTCTTATTATATCTTTGGCATGGGTTCCCTGAAGTAGTCCCCGCCCAGACAACCGAATGGGGGACTATTTGACCTCCGGAAAATTTTACCCTAGATGAACCCATGTCCGCATTTCTTGACGGTTGTATTTTTACGGTGAAAGATCGTCACTCTTTCGCCCAAGGTACTTTTTTCGTCTGGCTTATCAGCTTCGTCCAGTCCGGCATGGGTAACCCTATCGGCAGCAATGCTACCGCTGGCATAGCTCTCATGATCATTTAAGCACGCAAGCCACTCCACCACGACAAGGTAAAGATGCCATGGAGGTTTAGCCAGCTAAATTTTGTTTCAGGCCCACTGTGCATAGGAGTGACATGAAACATATCTGGTTCCATAAGCTATGGTAGCTGTTTTCTCAATCTGGAGCCTCTATTTATTTTAGCTATCCAAATTGAAATATTAAACATTACCTATCATCAGATATTGGTCTATTTGGAATTCAAATAATAAAAAAAACTTGGAAAAATGGACACCAAATAACATTAATTTTTGTGACTTTTCTTTTACTGTATACTATTATTTATGTGATTTTATCAGATATGAGTTATTGGTTGTATGAGATTTGTTTTATTATTGATACAAATTTGCATTGCTCTGTAATCCTGTTATTGCTTAAGGCCATAAATGTATTCTTCAAGTCAACACCTACAGAATAATTTACTTAAGAATTGGAAAAAAATAAATTTGTGGCTTGTAAGCCTAAGTTGTTTTTTTTTCTGAACAAATCCATAACAAAGATTAATAATTTTTACAGTGGTATTATGTTTGTATCATATGCCATATGCTGGATACATTCCATTAATAATTTTGATAGCTGTATATTTATCTTACATATTTACTAAGCAAAGTGCCTGTAAAAATGCTCTCTCATGTGCCAGTTTGTATATTTTGTGCCAATAAAATGTATATTTTTTGCAATTTATAATAACATTTGTTTCTTCAATTTCTTCAGTTTGCTAATGCCTAGAAGCAGATGGAAGGTTAATATTAATTAAATTCTTAAGCTGAAGATACATTTGTGCTACAAACTAGACGCATATTTTATGTAGTTGAGTTGTTTGTTTTGAGGCTAGGAATTTCTGTATTCTCAGATGATTGTAAAAATTAGATAATATCTTTGAGATTTCTATGCCAAGAATTTTATTTTTTGTATGAAGATGAAAAAAATTGATATATATATATATATATATATTAGGATGGTCCTTAATCAGGGGAATGGAATTAAATTGTCATCTGATTTCAATGCACACCCTCAATTTTTTTCCTCTTGGCCCAATTTGATAGTTTAATTACATTAAATTATGATTAACCCATGCTGCACTAAACCTAAATATACAAATATTCAGAAAAATTATTTACAGCAAGAGTATTTATTTTTCTATTGCCTTAAACAAGATAAATAAATCAATAAATATTTCCAAATACAGCTTTTTGAATTAAATTGTTAACATCATAAATTATTACCATTTTTATTGATATTTTCTTTTCAGTGTCTTTTTACAATCTGGAAACTGCTTCAGATGAGCTTCCTCACATCTCAGAACAGGTAGTCTTATTTTCAGCTGAAAATTAACATTTTCCCTAAAAAATATGAAGCACAATTAATGAGTTCACAATACTCATTTTTCAGTTATTTATCTTTCAGCTCCCAATCTACTCCTAAATATTCTCTATGACCAGGTTCTCTGTGGTGTAATAAGTAAAGCGTATCTTTATCAATTTTAATTATGTTTAAAGCATTAGCATGGACAATATCAAAGAGATTATTTAAATTATAAACAAACTTATGCTCATGTTCTTTGTGTGTAATTAACAACTTGCAGGAACTTTTTTTGCAGACTGCAATGTACTCTGAATGTACGTCTATAACTTTTGTTTTACAATGAGGTAATCCTCTTGTTGCAATCCTAGCCTTTTCCTAAAATATTAGGTACTTATGCACGACTAAATTTACACTTTCACAATATTTTAGTCACTACTACATAAACCACTCACCATGTTTGAATGGAAACTCGCTATGATTTGAAGGTACGTAACAGATGGCTGCAAACTCTTACAAGTCTAAACATGCACCAACATAATGTGCATGTTCAAGCTCAATGTGGCACGGGTTCCTCATCTTAAATTTCAACAAAATGAACTTTTAAATTACTTCTTACAACCAAAGAAAAAAAAAAAAGAGAGAGAGGGTGGTCAGAATGAAATATTAAAAGTCGAAAATAAGGACCATCCTAATATATGGAATGTTCATGCACATATTACTTTTATCAAATAGAAAGTGATAGATGAAATAATGATAATTTAATTCCTAAAATATCTAACCTGGTTAATGGTTTAATAAGGATTAATTGATAAATTAAGAAGGAAAATGGATTTTCAATATAGATAGGTGTTTATGAAATGATTTAAATAATCAAAATCAGCATTGATTATATTTTATTTACATCTAAAATTAATATAATTTTATATTTGTAGTCTATTACGTTTCATTATATTTTCAATTCAAAATCTACTAATGGACTTAAAAGGAAGTTGGTTTTACCAGGATTGGATGAATCTTGTTCAGATAGAAATATGTAGCAGGCTGATATGAAAGCAATGATAAATTCAATTCAAATTATAAATATCTTACAAAAATAGCTTTACACTTAATCTGAATTCTATATTATATTACTATGCATTTTCCTGTCTGATTTAATTACACTAATGTAAACTAATGCACCACAGAAGATAATAACATAAGTTGGTAGGGCCATGTTAAAAGGATTGCTACTCGGTCACCAAGAGAGACATTAAAATATAGAATACAAAGGAAGAGACCAAAAGATTGCCTTAAGATATAGCTGCAAGGATCAAGTTATGAAGGATGTTGAAAGAAGAATAGACTGTAGTGAAGTGGAGAAGAGGGAGGGAGATGTAGAATGATCAAGATAGGTGGAGGCTTTGGTCCAAGACCCTAGCTCCAAAAGGAAAGATGAAGAAGAAAAATTGATTTACCTTGTATGACATGTTAACTCCACTAAATTATTCACATTTTTTAAACAATCTACAATACAGGTTTTTTTTATATTCTATGAAACTCTAATCCATAAAAATTATGATGGCCTGTGTGGAAGCCTGAAAGCACATTCACCAATAAAGTCAAGATGTATAAAAACATTTAACATTATATGTTTTATATGTATCTTCTTTAAGTTGACATTAATAGTTATTGCAATGGGATAAGAATTAATACAAATATTTGAATTTATGTAGGAGGTGGACTTTCATTTAACAGATCTAAAGTGTGTTTCTGCTTATGCCTACTAAGGCTACGTTCGTGAGAATATACTCTATTGCACATGTCACATGGGAAAGATTGTTTTTCTGCATGTGTAAGTAGATGCCTATTAAGATCCTGTTTCCCAGCAAAACATTTCCCACAAATATTACACATGAAAGGTCTCTCTCCAGTGTGAGTCGTCATATGTCGATTTAAATTGTTTTTGATAGAAAACATCTTATTACAAACATTACACGTATAAGGTTTCTCTCCCCCATGATAACGCATATGAGCTGTAAGGTAATATTTTTTAGAAAATGATTTGCTACAAATGTTACATATGTGAGGCTTTTCACCTGCATGAACATACATATGTGAAATTAAATTACCTTTCTGAGTGTACGATTTACCACACAATTTGCATGAGAAAGGTTTTTCGCCTGTATGACTACGTAAATGTCGTTTCAGATCATATTTAGTAGAAAATGAACTACTGCAATTGCTACACGCATGAGGTCTCTCGCTAGAATGTAAATGTACATGTACTTTTAGGCTGGATTTGTGACCAAATGACTTAGCGCAAATGTCACATTTAAAAGGTCTATTCCCGCTATGAATACGCATATGGCGTGTAAGATCATATTTCTGGTAGAATGATTCATTACAGATATTACAAACAAATGGTTTAACATCTGAATGGTTATGAAGATGCCTTGTAAGCCCTTGTTTATCTGCATATGATCTTCTGCAAAAGCTACAGCTATAAATTTTATCACCTTTCAGGAGAGCAGAACTACTCTCAGAAGAATGAGATTTATTTTGAATATCCATTTCACACTTAAAGTTATTTGTAGAATTAGAATTCTTACTCACACATGTACATGAGTTCTCTCCTGTATGCACAGCACACTTTTCTTTTAAATGATGTAATCTAGCAGACACTGCATTTATTTCATCTCCTGTTTGTTCTGGAGTCTTTATGCTTTCATCCACATTTTCTTCTGAGTCTCCTACCTAAAATAAAATTTTGTAACTGATATGGAAATGTTAAAACATCTAAGAATTGTAAAGATGCAGTTAGTAAATGAAATGTTTCCTCCAATGTTACTCGCTACACATTTCATGCTTTGGGTCCATATTAAATGGATAGATAGGATAAATATGGTCAATTTTATGCACCATTTTGGCAAACCATGTAATGTATGAGATACATACTTGTATTATGTACAGATAAAAGTTTTGCTTGTGTATGATGTTTGTATGTAGTATATATGTGTTGGTGAAGGGATGATGATGATGTGGGAGAAGGTGAAATATGATGCTGGTGCATAGCCTACATCTGTCATAAAGCACCAGCCTTAATTATCCATCCAATGAATGAACTGTTATTAACAATATTAAATGCTTTTTCAATATAAATACTGTATAAGGAGTTGAAATTTAATCCAGGCATCTGACGCACCACCTAGTTATTAAAAATGGTTTACGATCACCCCTCCTAATGCTGAGATTGACAATTTTACAGTTGCCAGGAATCAAACATGAACCTATTAGTCAAGAGGCAGGCACACTATCACCTTAACATGGTGTAAAATATTTTTAGAAAATATTTCATATTTACTGCCTTTACTATTATCTTAAGAGACACTGAAATAAAAATACATATATCTATTAAAAGCAAATATTTAAATATTCATTATATAAAAACATTAAAAATTATAATTATATAAGTTGGATAAAATTCTTTTACATCTCACCTCATAAAGTTCCATGTTTTCATGATATCATTTCAAAGGCCTTTGCCTTCACCATCAGTCAAACTCAAACTCTTCAATAAGTATTCACAGGCAGCAGATCTGTTTGGGGAGTCCACTGTCTTGAGGACAATATATTTGGATTTTATTAGAAATTATCAGGTCAACATCAATAAGTGAAGTTATGTCAAGTTATTATTTTCAAGTTATATCAAGTATACATAATGTATGAGTGAAGTGTTAAGTAAACAATATTTAGTTAAAATTTATATTATATCATATTATTGAAATACAATAATACCCTATGGAAGAAAATTCAGTAGGGGAATAAAAGTATAGTTCACAAGTAAGAAAATTAAGCTACCAGAGACCCTTTTGAAGTTTGACTGATGATCCTTCGAAACCGATATCATGAAAACATGGAACTTTATGAGTTGAGATATAAAAACATTTTATCCAACTCAATTTATAGATTGTAAATTTCCTCATAATGTTACTTCCCACTTTAATTTTGACTAAAATAAAAAATTATGCATACAGTTTTTCTCTTCAAATATGATTTGTCCATCATTGAGATGCATGAAATGAATAATAAAGCACCGAAAGAAGCCGTCTGGCTTTATAATAAAAATTCCCAAATAAATGTCTTCTTAATAAAGAAGCCGCCATTCGCAAAGATAGAAACAAAGGTTTCATAGCATTTAGTGCGCAAAAATTTACAACATATATAAGAGAAAGATTTGCATTCAGATTGTAACTCGCCCTAATAGCTCAGTCGGTAGAGCATTGACCCCAGAAAGCCAAAGGTCGAGTCCCAGTCTGGGCATATAATTTTTTTCTTCAAATATGATTTGTCCAGCATTGAGATGCATGAAATAAATAATAAAAAAATTATGCTAATTATACATTTTTTAATATTCCATTCATCCATAGTAATTCTGCCTGAGGGCAGGTCTTTCACTGCAATCTTAGCATTTTTCATGCTAATGCTTTGCAGCTTTACTAGGGAATTATAGGTGTGGTAGCTTCCTGTTGCTTTTCACACCTGTGAAGGATGATGATGATGATGGCCAGATGATTTTTGGGGACCATTGGGCCCTAAGCATCCTGACATTTGTCTTACAGGAGAGGAAAAACGCTGAAAAAAACTTCACCCAGGAGCCTGTCCTGACCAGGAATCGAACCCAGGCTTGCTGCATGACAAGGCAGCATGCTACCTCGAGACCACAGCAGTGGAGTTTTAATATTGAAAAGTTATATTTGCTTATTTAATGAGTTTTTTTTTTTTTTGTTTCTAAAACTAAAAATGATGTCTTCGGATGAACTCTTATACTGGAAAGTTTGGCAGGAATAAACTTCACATATTTGTAGTATGTTTAATGTTAAATATTTACAAAAAAATTTTTTTTTAAAAATATTAACAATCTCAACGGAACAAAATGTTTCTTAAAAGTATGTTTAATGTTAATGTACTATGACATGGAATTAATAGCTTTTAATTTCTCCTCTGAAAAAATGCTGTATTTCAAATTTTAACACTGGCTGAGATGTAATTCATGATTAGGAGGCAATACCTTAAGACCATCACAGAACGAAAAAAATTGCATTATTTTTTTATCTTGTACATACATAAGCTTTCTTTCTCATTTCATAGATATGTAAATAAGTAAGACCTCTGAGTAAAAGGAAAAATAAATTAGAGTTACTCACTGGTTGGTTTTACTAAAACAAAACCACACTATTTAGTCTGGAAGACATTTTCAACAAAAAAGAGTCTGAACGAGCTGACAATAATATGAAGACACATTGAAACATGTTCTCAAGAACACAACTATTTATGAGGTAAGATGTTACACTCAAATTTATTATTATGAACTGAAGAAACTGTTATATAAACAAAATAACTAAGAATTCTATAAATATTGCCACACCTGCACTTCTACTAGCACTTTATTTTTCAGTTATATCATTGTAAACTAGCTCTTCTTCTGTATTTACTAACATTTAATATTTTAAACTTTTTTAAACAATTTTTATTACATTGTTAGACAATTTTGAAGTATTTATTTAAATATGCAAATCACATTATTATGACACTGTTAGACAATATTGTGATGCTAACTGCTATTTTCTCCACAGAGTATATTACTTAGTCTATGATTTTTCTATTGCTGTTTTAGGTTATTGCTGGTTGGATCAGCGTTAGGGAGTGATAAGTAAGTGTACACCCATTTTTAATAAATGTTTGGTAATTTTAATATTATTAATGTATTTTTTTAACATAGATTTGGGAATTTATTGCAAATATTGGTCATTTAAATTTCATAGCGACGGATAGAAATCAAGGATGATAATCGATGTGGTTTGATTGTGGGTTATCGCTGACTTTATAAACTCTGGAGCATGTGCACTGTTGTTCTATAGGACTTTGAAAATATTTCACGCTAGTTTAAGTGCAGATTTTCCTAAATATTTCTATTCATCCTGAAATTATCTATATTAACCTAAAATACACGTTCCATATCTATCTAGTTTGTGTTCTTACCTCTGATGTTTCAATGGAGACAAGTAGTTCAGGAATTGGATAGCTTTCTTGTTTAATCTCAACATTTTCAGGTACACCATTATACTCCTCCTCATCTGAATCTATATCGCTTTCAACAATCTGTGAAATGATAATTAAATATATAAAAAATACAGTGCATAGCAACTGCCTGCAACTTCTGCAATGCAAAGAAGGTCCAAGTAACAAGGGCCCAAAGTGTCAAGAAGAATTTTTGCAGGCTTAGGCCACTAGGCCACACACAACACTATTTTAAGATAATAAACTCGAAGGAAAGTTAGTTTTCTTGGAATTTCACTCAAGGCAAAAAGCAGAAACAGAGCGAGCCTATTGAGAAATTTCACAACATTGTAAATACCTAAATTCTAAAATTGCATGCTGCACAGACCGAATAATACTACTGCATGAGATGAAAGGGTGAAAGGGGTGGTTACAGTTATTTTCTTCATTATTACTTGAATTCAGTGGTCGGAACCAACATTCTACAACAAACCTGGGATAAAGTTTCCATTAAATGAAGTGAGAAAATTTTGATAAGTCCCAGGCAGACACCACACACATGTGCCAACAAACATAAAGCAGTATACACTATGGAATCACACTATGCAGCCATGTACACAATATTACCATCCATCCAAAGTAATTCAGCCCGAGGGCAGGTCTTTCACTGCAATCATAGCATTTTCATGCTATGCTTTGCAGCTTTACTAGGGAATTATAGGTGTGGTAGCTTCCTGTTGCTTTCCACACTGGTGAAGGAATGATGGCCGGATGAGTTTCGGGGACCGTTGGGCCTGAGCTTCCTGACATTTGTCTTACAGGTGAGGAAAAAACCTCAGCCAGGAGCCTGTCCCAATCGGGAATTGAACCCGGGCCCGCTGAGTGACAAGGCAGCACGCTACCTTGAGACCACAGCAGTGGACTCCATGATATGTAACGAACCTAAAAACTAACCTAATGCAATTTAACACATTGGGGATGGGGTATTTAAATAATTTAAATGCCTGTTCCCAGGTATTTACAGCCTTCTAACTTCTCTTCTGCACTCTTTATCATAAAAATTGATAAGAAATGTTCTAATTAATTTTATGAAGTAAATCATTCAGGAACCACTTACCAAGGCTCCTAGTACTGCCTGAGGGTGTGATATATCTGGAAACATTCCCCTTTGTGCAGTGCCACTTGGCAGAACTTGTAAATATACCTTGTTTCACTTTTTTTTTGTGTGTTGCACAAACATGGCATCTCCTAGCAGGTATTATCTCTTGTCTTTCTCACTTTTTACAATTGTTTCGAGAACATGTTTTCACATATAACCCGAAAGCCTCCCAGGGGGGTCCACATGTGGTCTACGTGGGGTTGGAATTGATGTTTCTGATAGTGTGAAGTCTGTGTCTGACTCTACTTCCTCCATCTTATCTGTAGCCCAGTCTTTTGCCACTCATAGCAGAAAGTCTTTATAATGAAGATTTATAGAAGTGTTTAATTTCTTATACACTTGAAATGAATTAAACATAGCACAATTGATAAGCCACAATGAAACTTTCTTTGACCACTTTACAGTTTTCCTTAGAATAGAGTAATAGGACAAGTACTGATCAGCTCTGTCAACACGCTTCATGTGTTTATTATATTGAATAATACAAATGGGTTTCTGTTTTACTTCATCATTTCTCCTGGGAACATCAACAATAGATGAATTATGGATATAATTTTTATTTAACTTTTATAGGAATTAATCACTATGAGGTTTAATTTCACCATATATGGATATCATGTTGACAACACGAGTATTCTTCCAGCATTGAAGAAGAATATCGTCTTTTCACCTGAACGTACTTTCCCCACATTTGAGAGACTGTGATTAATTTTTCAAATCTGGAGGAAGACCCCTGTTCACCCTGATTGTTCCACAAGCTCTTATATGTCTAGAAAGGAGATTTTGAGCAATATCTACACTATTATAGTAGTTGTCTTGATATACTTGGTAATTCTGATCAAGGTAAGGTTCTAAAAGGGTCAAAATAGTATCCTGTAATTCTTTTCCTTGCCCTGAATAAATTTCTAAATTCCCAATATAGCCAGAAGTGCTATCTGAACCATACGAACAAGTAGACCATATTTTATTATTTTCCCTGGATTACATGTTCATATACAAAGCCTCCCTCTCCAAGAAATCATAGCCTCATACAATGAAAGTTGTTGATTTGGTTTATAAACTGTCTGAAATCTTTCAAGGAAAACATCTAGTAAGGACTGAATTTTGAAAAGTCTGTTAGTTGACTCTTTTCACAGAGCATTATTGTTGAAATGCAAACACCACCAAATTTGTTCAAATCTATTGCGACTTATAATACTCCTAAAAATTGGAATGTCTAAAAATGGATCAGTTGACCAATAATCCTTCAGTCTATCTACTTTATTTGCCCCATGATAATTATTATTGTGAAGAACTTTTTCATTTCTACTATACTAACATCTAACCATTTCAACCCTTTAGATGAGGTAGTATATATATCATGATTTTGTAAATTATATAAATTAGTTTCCTCACATATGATTTGAAAGAATTGATCACTGAAAAAAGTTCTAACATATCAGAAATTTTTGTGGGTCAGAGAGGGAATTTGTTTCACCCCTGAATTTCCAGAAAAAGTTTTTTAAGTTCGGTGTTT
This sequence comes from Diploptera punctata, assembly GCA_030220185.1. Lineage (NCBI taxonomy): Eukaryota > Metazoa > Arthropoda > Insecta > Blattodea > Blaberidae > Diploptera > Diploptera punctata. The sequence continues at coordinate 1,484,893 of JASPKZ010008895.1, read as the reverse complement.
TGTCTTTCTCAGCCCATGTGTTTACCCCCACCCTAAAATTTTCATAATTTTCGTCAGAACTTGTCTTTCTGTCATTGTAAGTTTGCAATGGTTTCACAGTTTTTCTTTTCTTTACAATCACTGAATCATCATCACTATCAGTAAATAAATCATCAGGGACATCTGATAAATTATCTGCATTTAATTCTGCAATAATTTTTTCTCCTGTGAGAATTTTTTTCTTACGATATGGACTTGCTGCATGCATCATGTTGAACAAACAAATTGACCTGTGAATGGAGACTACAACTGGAGAGTACATTCAGTGCCCACATGTTGAGTTAGTTCTAAGATAGGGTTGCAGCAAGGGGAGAATTTGCTGATTCAGCTACAGGTCAGCTCATGTTATGGTCAAATGATGTCGACACAAGAAGTTCAATGTGCCTGAGAGCAATATATAGTGAGTGGAAATCTATCACACACTGAAGATGCAAAATTGCGTTGCTCGTCTCACACAGTTGCAAAGTCCAACACAACTTTGCGTCACCCGTCCGCAATGTGTTAAGTACTCTAATCTGTGAAAGATCAACCTAAAAGCAAACATAATTCTATTTAAGCACTCTAACCTGTGAGAGAATGCAATGCCCAAAAATAAATAGGAAATTCTGAAGTACACACTCTATGTTGGCTGCATTGGATAATATGTTGTATAGAATGTTCATTTAAATCAATATGGCTGCCACGTATTCATGCTACATATGTAGTTAAATATCATTGAAAAATATATTGAAATAATTGTTAGAAAAAATGAAAAATTTATAGTAAATGGTGGGAAATAATTTGAAAATAAAACCCTGTTGGCACATGCACATGGTGTTTGCCTGGAACATAGAAACATTTCTCACTGGGCTTAATGTAAACTTCAGCCCAAACCTGTTGCCTTACTCTTTTCTGATTTATTAGTTATAGTGAGTGCAAGATGATTTTTATTTCATAAGTTGAGTACTTTTATTGATATATTGAATAAGCAAATATATATACTATTATTGTTTGATTAATTATGTATACCATGCAACTTACTTCTGGTTCAGATTTTATTTTGGTGATTGGGTAAGGATCTTCTTTTTTCATAATAAATTGTTCACACTCCATGTTGGTATTCATTGTGGACCATTTGCTTGAATTTTTAAAAAAGACAGAAAGTCTAGGATTAGTTGATTAAAGAATAGTTATAATATGATACGAAAAAAACATGAGAAGTCCTGCCAACAATACGGCTACTGAAATATTTATGAAGTAACCAGAATGAAATGAGAATAAATTGGATTATTGGATTTTCAAAAGGAATATGAATATAAAAGTAAAAAGAAAAAAAATTAGTTGGACATTTCTTTTTAAAAGTAAATTATATAATCCATTAATATTGTTATATGACAGACCTGCTAGATGCTTCAGGTACACTATATACCGGTAAAGTTAAGTTTCTTTTTAAATCAGTTGCAAACTTTTTATGTGTAATTAAAACCAGTTAGGTATTAAAACAAATTTATTTCAAAGCGTCTTTGATACAATTATTTCAGTATGCACGCATGTTATCATCAAATGATCTGAAACTCTTACTATGATCTAAAAGGCTTAGATAAGCGATATGAACCTCATTCATAAATGGCGGAGTTTTTAAAAATAAGTTCATTTTTATTTTCAAAATATTTTCCCCCAACGTATATTGAAAAAAATGGAATGAATTAGTTTTATTATATACTCAATTTATTTCAAGGTAACAAAGGAGATTTAGAAACGTGGTACTTAAACAAAGCATGGGTTAATAAACCCGTATTGTTTTAAAGAAAAATTGAAGACGCAATAAGCAACAAATATATCAATATTATCAAAATATGGCGCCTCCCAAATACCAGCGTAAAAAAATGGTCATCCGATTTCGAGAATATTTTTGGTTTAAAATATACATTAAACATGTCCAATAATAAAGCGGAATACAAAAAATGCGAACGATATATAAACTAGAGAGCTTATATAGTCATACGAGGAGACACTCCACCTTTGATCTAGAGATTGTGATCTTTCATTCAAGCGCACTTGTTCGTTCTTGGTCAATTACTAAATGAGCCCGTCATATTCATGATATTTTATAGAAATAGGGTAAATATGCCTATTTTCACAATATCCCTAATTCCGCGATAAAATTTAAATTCGTTGTCACGGAATGAAATGTTTTAAAATGTAGTTCCTGAGTTACTCCAGATAGGCCTATGACATAAGTTCTTTCTTTCCATTTTATTGTTTTTCCCGCCTTTTGGCAACCAATAAAAAGTCTGAAAAACCATAATGATGTTAAAAGCGATTGAAGAAGTTTTTTTTTCTGTGACTATCCTCGAAGAAACTTTCTAAATTTGGGTGTCTATTTAATAGTAACGTAAGCGGATTCTTTACAACATGTGAAGCGAAACATATTTGTAAGTACCAATCATACATCATGCGCATGCGCCAACAAACGCGAAGCTGTTTACACTGTAGAATTGCAGGATTAAGCAAACATATACATGGCATTTAACGAACCTAAAAGCTAACATAATGCAATTTAAGTACTCTAACTTGTGAAAGATCAACCTAAAAACTAACCTAACGCAATTTAAGCACTCTAACCTGCGAAAGAATGCAACGCCCAAAAATAAATAGTAAGTTCTGAAATTCTGAAGTGTATGTGTACAGTTAATTAGTACATGTTCTATGTTGGCTGCATTGGAACAGTTTTTGTTGTTGTATAGAATATTCGTTAAAATCGATATGGCTGCCACGTTAAATATCATAGAAAATATATTGAAATAGCCTAATCGTTAGAAAAATGTAAAAATCATTGTAAATGGTGGGAAATAATTTGAAACCCTAAAACAATATTCGACAGGAGTTTATGAAGGAATTTAAAAAGTCGCCTCACAGATTGTAAAGAATAGCCGTAATATAATATTCGGATATTCTATTTTAATATCAATTGATACAATATAAAACGATTATAATGGTACAGTAGATTCCACATCCTCGATTTTGTATCATTTGCGTTATGATATGGCTCTCACTCTCATATTTAACCGTGTGAATGCAGACAGTAAAAATATTTTTTAAGAATATTAATAAGCTTCCATATTAGTTACATAACATTAAAATCAGTTATATTAAAATTATATATTTTACTCATTAACAGGGCTATAATTATTAAGCTTATAGGCTAACAAGGCATTTAATTAAATCAATTTTGTAAGATCATTTCTTCATTGTTTGTTAAATTATTGAGTTTCTCTGTATTTTCAATTTTTGTTATTATTATTATTATTATTATTATTATTATTATTATTAGCTACCACACCTAAAATTCCCTAGTAAAGCTACAAAGCATAGCATGAAAATGCTATGATTGCAGCGAAAGACCTGCCCTCGGGCAGAATTACTATAGATGGATTATTATTATTATTATTATTATTATTATTATTATTATTATTATTATTTTATTTCAGGCTTATGTTTATAGAAGACAATATATTTGCTAGGAAGTAGAACTAGTATATTTATTTTGCAGACATTTCAAAACCGTGTGAATTGTTAATATTATTATTTGAATGCTAATTTTATTTTTAGAGGGAAATAGGCCTAAATATTGAATGTCCTTTTATATCACTTATCTAATGTTCGTATTTGCCCTTAAATAGTTTCTAATATTGATTATCAATTTCAATAAACGGTTAATTCAGTTTTATTTTTAACTAGCTAATACTCGGCGTGCGCTGTTACGCCTAAACAAATGAAAATTAATGTGCTTTTATGTTTAGTTGAGTAAGTGAAAGGAAAAATAACTATAAATTTATATTTTTTACACACCCCGTGCAGATTACCCAGCGTTGTCCGGGAATCTACTTATCCCGATCTTCTTGACATAAATAAGCTGAAATACAAAAATTAATGTGTTTGTGTTTAGTTAAATAAGTAGAAGAAAAAAAAAATATCGTAATTATTTTTAGATATCCCGTGCTGTTTACCTGGCGTTATCCGGGAATCTACTCATTCCGATCTTCTTGGCGTAAATGAGCTGAAAGACAAACATTAATGTACTTCTTATGATTAGTTGAATAAGTAAAATGAAAAAGAATTATATATATATTGTAATTATGTTAAAGATTCCCCGTGCTGTTGCCCGCGAATCTATTTATCTCGATCTTTTTGGCATAAAGGAGCTAAAAGACAAAATTCGTTATTGTGAGTTTTCCGTAAAAGAATACCCGCCATGTGCTGCTATGCTTGCACAGGAATCTACGTACTTGTGTCGATCTCCTTGGCATCAATGAAAGACAAAAATGGTTATTGTGAGTTATCCGTAAGAGAAAAAATATACTGTCGCGGACTTTTTGTAGAGCTTTTTGAGATATTTAATTCTGTGTACATTAATTTTGTGTAGGCTATTTGTTATGGTTTAGGCAGCGTAAGCCATTTAACCGTTCAAAGAACAACTTTTATTTTTCACGTTTCCCACTACAAAGGGCTATTTTTAAAGGGTGTAGGAGTTGAGCATCACAACTCTCTTGTAGCCTATGTTTATCCCAGGAATCTCCTGAACATTTTGCAAAAAAGCCCCATCACAGTCGGGTCAACGGTATGGCCGCGCATATAGTACGAACAAACAAACATTCATTTTTATATATTAGATATATTAGATTTATAAGCTTCTGTTTTAATATCACGGAAAATTAGAAACTCACTTACGGCATTAGGATATCACTATCACAGAATTAGAACTATTAGGAATCCTTATCTTGAATAAAAATGGGGCATTTGGGGACAACCGTACACTTAGCAAAAAAAAAAAAAAAAAAAAAACAAGAATGAGCGGCTTCAAAACGTAGTCCCTGTTATGACCCACTGCGCATGCCCGAAGAGCACGAGGTAATGCATTTTAAAAGTTTTAAATACGCTGAATTTGGTTTTAATCGTCTTAGGTAGTTAAAGAGCAGTGAAGGAGACATGTTTCTAGATATTTACGAGTGTTAGACGTATAAAATATTACTCAAATTGCGACATTTCAAATAAAGTTCAACTCTCGTGCATACCGTAAAAGTAAACAAGACAACCATGATTTAGACTACTATTATCCCACGTTTGAGTACATAGATCGGTAAACCAATTACGAAAACATGAAATATATATGAGAGCCAGGGTTCAAGTCCCTCGAAAATCATCATTTTTTAATTTATTTGTATTTCCGCAAAATACATCCCATAACATTTAATTATAGCCACATAATCTACGTCCACTTTACATATTCCTGCCTTTGTATACTTTATAACAATATTTGGCTACCGGTATAAATTTAATTGTGTGTACATCAGTGGCGTGCATTCAACCCCAGCGCTGCTGGGGTGATTAGTATATTAGTAATTTCGGATTAAAATAAAATAATGTATTTGCCAAATTTCATTCTAATTAATTACGTGTGAACATCAAAATTCTCGCCGCGCCAGCAGTCATTTAACGCATTCGGTTTGACGTAGCCGTCTGCGTATTAACATTATCTCCATAGAGGAACACAGTGTTTCCTATATATTATCCCCACCAACACCAGCTATTGCGCTACAGATGAATCCGAGCAACGATAACTAATCCGGGCAAGCGCAATTTAGATGTTTACCTGCTAAGTCCAGCGATAATCCACTAGACGAAATTTGTCTTATTCCATTGATTTTTTTTTATTGAATACTAGCTAGCTGGATCCAGTTAATGTCACAACTCGAATATTTATACACAAGGTCGAATGACGTTTCGACCTATCGATTCATTTGACGAAGAGACATGGTTGGCTGATTTGGGAAGCACCAATTCGTCAATATAGAATTTTTCGAAATAAGAGTTTTTAATTTATAATATTTAATTTATGCTAGTTATATCTAAAAATTCAATAAATAAATAAATAAATAAAATTATGCTGTACGTTTTGTCATCTACAGCAACCTGTTAATTTAAGAAGCTTTATTTATATTATATAATATCTAATAACAATAATTGAATTATTACGAACGTGTTTATACACTACTCAAAAAATTAGAGGAACACATGTTTAAACCAAAGCCACAAAATAAATATTGTAACAATTTAATTTTTGAGTGTCAGATGTTTTGAGTTCAAGTATTGTTTAAAATCAGATTGAAGATCTTCTGGGTTTTATTAATTTTTCTCTGGATATGTTAGTGAAATTCCAAGAGTTGCTGAAACCAAAGTGAGTTCGTATTGATTTATTTTTTTAAAAACAGGTTTGAAGAATAATCTGTGGTAGGGAATTGTTATTTTTGTGTTCTCTGAAGCTAATACAGAGCAATGAGACATCTGAGAATGAAACATCAGTTGCACGAGCAGTTGCATTGATTGAAGATGGTCGTTCCATTCACCATGTCTCTAGGTTTCTTGATGTCAGCCCTTCCATCTTCCATAGGCTGTAGAGGCAATATAGAGAGAGACACATGGATACAAGAGGAGACCCAGGCAAGGTCGTAAGAAGAAGACTACAGATGTACAGGATAGATTTCTTGTCATATCTGCTTTGCGCAGAAGAAAATCTACAGCCAGAGATCTACAAAATCATTTACGCACAGCAACTGGGACAGTAATTTCTGATCAGACTGTAAGAAATAGACTGAGAAATGCAAGGTTGAGGTCTAGAATGTCCTTTAAAGCCCCTCGTTTAACATATCAACACAAAGAAGTCCGGTTGCGATTTGCTAAGAATCATGTCAACTAGCAGCTCCGCCAATGATGGGGGAGGGGGTTTATTCACGGACGAATCAAGATTTCGTCTAACAGGTTCTGATGGTCGTACACGTGTATGAAGACATCCTGGTGAACGTTTTTGATCCAGCCACAATTATTGAACATGACAGATTTGGAGGTGGTTCGGTTATGGTTTGGACTGGGATTACTATTGAGTCTCAGACAGTGCTTGTGGTTGTCCCACAGTGTATGAATGCTGATATTTACATTAATGACATTATCCTCCAACATGTTGTACCCTTTGCTTATGGTATGGACCCTAATTTTCTTCTAATGCAAGATAATGCTAGATGTCATACAGCACAGGCTACCAGAGATGTCCTGCAAGAATACCAAATTCGGGTGATGGACTGGCCTCCATGCAGTCTGGACCTTAATCCGATCGAGCATATGTGGGCTAAGTTGGAAAAACTTATTCGTAAGCGTCCTGCTGTACCTCAGAACCTTGAAGAACTTTCACATGCACTCAGCGAGGAATGGGAGAGAATCTCACAAGTTTCTGTAAGAAGGCTTCTACGAAGCATTCCTCTAGGTGTAATGCGGTCATTCAGGCTCACGGAGGACACGCTAAGTACTGAGTGTTGAAATAACCATGGAAACATTGATTCCAAAAATTGTAAATCTCAAATTTCCACTTTGTTTTCTGTTGCAAATGATAACTTGTTCGTATTGCTAATACTGTACATGAAAATATTGTTTGAATGTCTATTCTAATTTTACATAAATCTTTAATTTATAATTACAAAAGATCAAATATTAAATTGTTTCAATATTCATTCTCGTGTTTTGGTTTAAATATGTGTTCCTCTATTTTTTTAAAATAGTGTATGTTTATATTATTATTTGTGGAAAGCAACAGTTGAATTTAAAGTCGGCAATGCGTTATTAATACGTTTTTACGAGTTCTAAAGTGTTACTAACAAATTTGATTTGTCAATTTAGTAAAAATTAATGTAAGTGTATAGTTTGTAATTTACATACGAGACCATTTTCATGCAGACCTTTCAACGAGAAAAATGACGTATAACAAGGTATGCCAACTTCAGATTTACCGGATCTAAAAAAAAACACAAAATATTTTAATATCACTGCATATGTTGCTTATATTAAATATATTGAATTGTGTATGAGTATGAATTTTAAAATATTCATTTTTATATGTTGTACTATTATGGAATATTTATAGAAACACATTTACAGTAATAAATAGAGCGAGGAATTATATGAAGAAAATTATATCAAAATATGAAATCGTAAAAAACAAAATATGAGGAATATGAAAATTATGACACAAAAGTATTATGAAGCTACTATTTTCAAAACTTTTTACATATATTTATATACACAGTTCCTTTATAACTTATAAGTATACATATCAGCATATACATGAGACAAGCAGACCACATTTATAGCTCAAGAAATCAAGATTTTCACTGTATTTAGATTTTAATTAGCTTTTTAATTAATTCTGACCACGGGCCACCCAATGACATCTATACAAAAACAAATGTAACTAAATTAGTATGGTTCAATTTCTTCCCTGTAGGGGGAGAGCGCCTAAATATCGTTGAGGGAAACAAGGGCTTACATGACAATTAATTCTGACCCAATATAAAATATAATGTTCATGATTTGAAACAATTTTAATGAATTACGCCATAGCACAATTGTATAAGGAAACATGTTGCAAAAAGGAAAGTCGTGGTTCCGAATCTTGATATGATCAAGATATTTAGCTGTGCTAAACTTTCTGGTGGCATTGTGGTCCTGGTGTCAACTCAGCTCCTAATGGAAATGAGTACTAGATTCATGTTTTGGGTACAAATGCGGCCATCAGGCAGATCCGACAATCCAGTGGACCTCTCATGCATATTGCCTAGATAGATGGGAGTTTTCGTCCCGCGCCGTAGCCGAGTGGTTAAGGGACTTGCGCTGGTTCGAGTCTCCATGGGGGAAGAAATTTTCTCATGGTATTTCGACCAATATGGGACCAGCATCGTGAGGCATTTGGGTAGCTCATAAGCGATAGCCGTTGTCTGATTTTAACCCTGACCAGATGATGATCCGAATTGCAGTCTGTCCCTCTAACTGATCTAACATCGATTATGCTACTGTGCCAGCGTTTGTCCACTAATACATGATCTATTTGGTTTCGATTTTCGCCATCTGGAGACGTCCAGGTGTATTTATGAATATCCTTATGCTGAAACGTTGTGCTCTTAACAATGAGATTCTTTGATGTGGCGAATGTGACTAATCTAACCCCGTTGTCGTTACTATCTTCATGAAGACTGAATTTGCCTATTGTTGGTTTGAATATATCTTCCCGCCCCACTTTTGCATTAAAATCTCCTAAAACAATTTTCATATGATATCGTGAAAGGCTATCAAATAAGCATTCTAATTCTTCATAGAACTCATCCTTGATCTTATCATCTTTATCTTCTGTGGGGGCATGTACATTTACAATTATAAAATCATGTTGTTTACCCTTTAGAATTATGTATGATATCTAATCACTAACAAACTTAATATGTATGTGTGTACATTTCGCAAAATTATCTATGGCAATTAATTTTGATAACGAATTGCCATTCATGGGTTAATGATTGATAGGGATATTTCATTATATCCCAGTATAAAATAATGACAACATTACTAAAAAATCTATCTCATAGTCTAATATTTTTTTATCATAGAGAGCCTAAACTTATTTACATTGCATTTTAATTCTGTCAAATATTGCAATAAGATATATATATTAATTTACACAAGTTATTAGATAAACTCTGTATGGTATTTTTTAAAGAAAAACTAAATTATTTGGAAATATTGAATTTATGTAACACTGGGTTAATATCCCTATCAAACAACAGTACAGTATATTTGCTCATACAATTAATCCAGATATTTGGTATCTACTTAATCTCCAATTCCATGGCACGAGAGGTCTAGAAAGCCCTTGACCTATCTGCTGGCTTCACATCCACATGTGTAAATCACAGAGATGGATGATCATCTAGCCAATATTAGGGTGAGATGTTGGCAGCATATGAAGTCCCCAGTCATTATAGCTGGTTTTCTCAACCTGGAACTGCTACTTATTGTAGCTACCCAAATTCCAACAATGTTGGGTGGGCACTGGTCCCATATTGGCCAAATATAATTTAAAACAATTCTGGTCTCATGGGGATTTGAACATGCACCAATGCATCATGTGTTAAACTGCTTGGCTATACACAGAACTACCCACTTAATATATTTCTTATATGCGGTTTTAATAGCTCAAAAAAATACTATCCCATCAGGTTTTAAACTCAGATCTGCAGATCAACAGGCAGGTGTTTTACCATCTGACCTAACATAAGAGCATTTGGTTAATGCAAATATATAGTATTAAACAGTTCTATTAACATGCAGTGTGCCACATTACACCTTTGTTAACTACAGCATAATTCTTCTACTTCTTCTTCCTTTCATGTGATAGACCTAGGGGTCTATTACGGTCTCAATCCAACATTTGAATGGTTTGATCAAAGATAATCATACAAACAGAGCAAATCATACATCATTTTCAAATTCATAACATTTGCATACAGGAAAGAGGATGATAGTTTAGCACTCAGTAAATCTCACTTAAATACCATTTGTCAGAAAACAGTTTTTTTTTACAATTCTGTGATAAACAATTTATCAAATGTTAACATCCATTTGTGACTCTGGGCATAACTGTGTTAGATTCTAGTATCAATATCTATATTTTATTTTAAAAAATAACAAATAGAAACTCTTTATCTAATGGTTTAAGTCAAGCTGATGCTGTGTCTCCTCTGTTAATCAATTTTGTTCTAGAGCAGGTAATCAAATCTCCAGATGATAAAATTTAAGAGGTATAATGAAAATGGTATTAATACATTGTTGGTATATATTGATGATGCACTATTATTAGGTGATCTGGTAATAAAGTTCTTAGAAAACATTTAAAATGAAAAATATACTAACAGACAGGTGAATGGAGAAGACTACATAGCAGAAAGCTACACATTATATTTATGGGAAACCAAATGTTATGAGAATGGTTAAGTTTCATAGACTGTGATATGCAGGACATGGGGAATGAAATAGGAACATGGAAAGTTTAATATAACAATAACAATGATTTATGAGAGGTGAATTATACAAGGAATGACTGGAAACCATTAGCTCAGGATAGGAATGTATGGGGAATTTACGTCCGTACAGCCATAAATCTCTGGGTCTGATAATGTCAATGATTTGTTGGCATTAGGCAATATAGCATTATATTTATGAGTTATAAATATGGTACATAATTTTTACAGCATTTTAAAAAATATAACTAAAGGTATAAGTGTATTTTTAATAGATTATTTATTAACCAAATTTCCTGTGTAAGCCTAACCTAAAAATATAAAAATTATGTTAAATACTTCGACAGCAGTACAATATTAAATTACTTATTTTTAGTTTCGGCATAAACCTCACACGGAATAATAATAATAGTAATAATCAAACATAAAAGTCATGATATCGTAATTTTGTCTATTCATTTTGAGGCTACGGCAAGCATTTCCATTTGAGGATCTTAACGAATATATAAAATTAAATATTATAATTGAAATAATCGTTAGAAAATGTAAAAATCATTGTATATGGCGGGGAATAATTTGAAAAATGAAATCCTAAGAATAAAATTTGACAGGAGTTAATGAAGGAATTAAAAAGTCGCGTCACAGGTTGTAAAGAGTAGCCTTATCTATTATAGAAATATCTGTAGACGTACATAATTGAGAGCGTCCATATTCGGTAAAATTTTGCTCGTTATTTCTTTTTAATTATTGTATCCTACTTTGTAACCATGTAATTACAGGTATTTTTGTTTTTAAAATTGTATTTTTGAAACGAATAATGTATCCATTATTCAGCAGCTGTCTGCTATAATACACCTCAGGCAAGTTGGAAATGCTTTGGAAGGCATTGAAAACTGGTTTTATTGCCAACCTTGTCGCAAAAACGAGATCTATTCTTCATTAAAGAGCAACTCACTAATTCGATCAATGAATGTTCTCACGGAAAACTCAGCTCACCTGTGATTGGAAGTAATTGAGTAGAGACAAATGCATTTGCATGCGGCCCATAGACTACAATGAGCAGGACATGTGGCACGAATGGGGAATGAGAGAGGGACATGGAAACTACTTGCAGGAAAACCAGAGGGAAAGTGTCCAGTAAGTAGGCCGAGAATGAGGTGTGAGAATAACAATAACCATGACTTGAGGGAGGTAAAGGGTTGATTGGAAAATTTTTATTCAGGATAAGGATGTACGGAGAGTTTATGTCCACATAATACTATCGGCTCGATAGTGCCAAAGAGTTAGCTGGTTTAGTGCAGTATATATTCCATTTTCTTGTTTTATTTCCTCCAAGAAATTGTGGGTGGAAAAAGATGTATGGTTGAAATCAATGCCTTGTTGTATGTATACATTAAATAGAGGGCAGAAATTTCATATTGATAAATTTGTTTTAGAGCATTCTCCTATAGTATCTTGAATTGAAAAAAGCTATTTTTTATAACACTTTGGATGTGATTGTAGCAATATCTTGCAGTGATCATAAAGCACTTTGAAAATGTGTACATGCATTTACTGTACCAATAATGTCCCGGGGGTTGTTGATGTCATTCAAGTAAATGATTGCTTCATCCACATCACAATATATCATCATTTTCTCCAGCTAAATAGAGCTCATAGAACTTATTGTAGTTGGTGTGCTATTCTTGAACATGCCGCTTTTCTAGATTCAAATCTTTGTTAATTATTGTATTAACAGTCCTGGTTGGGTTCCTACCAGCGACCAGTGCCTTCACCTTTCTGATCATCTCAGGGACATAACTTGTTTTTCCCCTTGAGAATCAGTGGCGGAGCATGGAATTTCGACAAGTGTTAGCCGTTGTTTTATTTACAGTAGTAATATGGATATAATATTGTATTTATTATATTATTTTTAATAAGTAAACAAACTTATAAAAAGAACGACAGCAATGTTAGAAGTATCAAATATAATAAACTACTATATGTATCGGGCTTAGGAAATCGAAGTGGGTAATTGGACATATTAATAGTTATTTAAATATATAAATACATGATTTTAAAACACAGATATCCGTCCCCAATTCCAGCTGGTTTCTAGAACTTGTAAATGAGCTCTGTACGTCGGTAGCCTCGTCTTCTACTAAGGATTAAGGATTAAGGCTACTTTTGTTTTATTTTATTGAATAAAATGGCGGATATAGTACATATTAAGTCATTTTTAACATCATGTGATGTGCCAACGAACACAATAGACATTTAAAATTGTTTCTTAATTTCTCATCTATAGTGCAACAATTCAATATAATTAGGCTCTATCTCTTTTGTTAGATCCGGAGTTTTCTAAATGGCAGCTCTTGTTCGGCTCAGAAACACACAGCATCTATTAGACAACTAACAATGTACTTCTTTGGCTTTAATGTTTTCGTTATGCTTATCCTATTAATTTTGGTAGCCCGGCTTCGGGACTCTTCAATTCTAGTGGTCAAACTTAAGTAGCGCTATTTCACAGTTATCATGGGCTTCAGATATTTCATGTCGTTTTTCAGCACATGAAAACTATTTGCATCAGAAACCCCTTTTGTTGTCAGAACATTTTTCTCCGTCGAAAATAGAAGTCAGGGCTAACAGTAAAGGGAACACGACTTCCTGCAGCCATAGGCCTATGTAATGTTCATACCAATCTGCAAGTACGTCATTAAATGATGCACTCTTATTTTTGTTTGACTTATAATGCTATTTAAAATAGGAGTTGGTTTATAACTTTTTTTCTTTTTAAGTAAACTTCTGTACGTAAAGGGATGATTTAACAAGTCTTCAGTAATTCAAGCACATTCCTCTCCATGATAATATTTATTTTTCTTCTTCTTCTTCGTCTTCCTTTCATGTAGTAGTCTGTTATGGTCTCAATCCAACGTTTGAAGGGTCTGCCCAAAGATCTCTTGCCTGGTGGCTGGTAATTTAAGATCTGACGTGGTATTCTTGTTCTGCTCATTCTTCGTACGTGAGATTTCCAGTTGTTTCTGTACTTTTGTACTATTACGCGACAGGTCTGTTAAGCCCCTGCGTATTGATAGCGTGAAGACCACTATTGTTTAAGTGGTCTTTGGCCCGAGCGGTTGGCCTTGGTTTTGGAGGATGAGTTCCACAATTAAACATGTTAAAACACAGTAAACGAAAAATTAACATAATTTATTAAAATAAAGTCAAACATAAAGAGATATTGAAACAATAACATATAAAACAAGTTATTTAAAACAGCTGAAATCGCCACATTGTCAAACGTCAAAATATTCAAAATATTAAAGTGTTAAAATTCAGAAAGAGAGAAACAATCATTTTAAAATATTCAACTTTTTTCGTTATTCTAAGTTCCTTGGACCATTTGGTCCCATATTTAATTCTAAGTCTTAAAATGACCAAAGAATGATAAAAAAGGAGTCATATTACCAATGTAGTTGCCACCGTCCCGCTGGACCCCGCTGGGGGGGGGCCGCAATCGGTCCCGCTGCTGTTCTGCCTTTTCCACTAAAAAATCCCGGCTTTTATATGATTATCTTTACCTTTCACCATCCCCTAAAGCTAATGGAAGCCCTATTTTCTTGCCCCATCTTTAGTAATATTCCTAGTATGTTCATGGCCATGTTATATAATGTGTTTTTAACTTCTTATCCTAATGTGTTTGGGTTATATAAGGTTTCGTAAGAATTTCCTATTTGGTTGAAACTAATAAGTTGTTTTTGATATTATATAAGATTTCGTAAGTGTGACTTCATTGTTTGACAAATATATTGATGTGAAAAGTTATTTTATATTAATTTTTTCCTTAGTTTTCTATCTATAAAACACTTATGTATATTTGGATTGAGATTTCAATCCGCATTTAAAGGGTGAATATTTATGCCCTATTTTTTGGTATAATACACATGTATATGTGTCTATCCTTTATCGGCTTTTTACAGTATTTTATTATTATTGCAGTTAGGCCCTAGTGTTGTATAACAATTCCCCCCCTAAATAAGACTGTAGGGTTGAAAAACCGAAAGTCTTTTTTTTTTCTTACAGGATATCTCTCACATCTCGGGGGTTGGTCCTGACATTTATCTTATTAACTTAGCTTTAAGTGGGAGTGGAACTGACGTCGTCAATTGGCGATTCCATCTGTCCTGGAAGTATTTTGTTCTCATCCTAAGAGGTTAGATCGTCTTTTACTTGTAAATTGCCCCGGATACCTTTAATTTCGTCGAAATATCAGTAAGATCTGTTTACTTAGTGAGAACACTATACTTAAAAGAAACAAAAATCACAATAATGTTTATTGCTGGAAACAAAAAAAAATATCGACTATAAAATATTTTCACTAAAAATTCTTCTCGTCTTCGTTCTTCTTGCTTGTTTAACCCTTCTTGTGGTTTCTTTGAAACTATGCACTTTCACTGTTATTCATTTCCGACGCACTTAACCACATTTCGTTTCTTTTTGTTATGCACTTCGACGGTTCTATTACGTGAACCGGATCACTGTAAAAAAAAATATCCGAACGGTGGTGTCTGCTGTGGCTAGCTTGGAGGTCAGGGTTCGTGTCTGCTTGCCTCGATGGAGGATGCGATGTTCTAATGCTCGAGTTCGTTGTTCATTTTCAGCTGCCGTTGGTTCAGGTAGGCCTTTGATTTAGTCATGCCTAGTTTCTTTAACAAAACCCAGTTAGGTCCAAGGAGAACTTGTGAAAGGTTTGATAGGAATTAATCTTGACGTGGAGTTTGTTTTCTTGACTCTTCTATAGGAAAAAATTTGGAATGTAGGATGTTAGGCCAAGGTTGGCGTTGGAGATAGTTATTATTATTTTTTATAATTGCCTGGGTTTGTTCTTTACTGCTAGTGAGGTGTTTGCCTTAGCTGGTTGCGAGTCTGGACATTCACCCATCTAATGCTCCGTCACGAGATGTGTAGATGGTCCTTGCAGCTGCCCTGCGTCCTTAGATGTACAGTGTGTGGTTGGTCCTTGCAGCGTTATGCTGCGCCCTCGTCCTCAGATGTATAGGGTGCGCCGTGAGTCTGGCCCTCTTAATCTTCCTCCCATCATGTAGTGTCGTGGTGGTGGCCGCAGGTCCAGGCGTAAAGCTGCAATCTTATGGCATTTGTTAAAACTTGGGAGGATAACTACAACATCGATTATGGGTTTGGTGCTATCCCGTACTACATGGGTCCGCATCCTCTTTATCACTCCTGGTCATAGAATGGTTATTTTAATTTAACTTCATTGCATATTAGACGTCCTGGCTTTAGATTGCATCGTTTAGGTTTGTGCACCCATGTTCCTATTTGTCCCTTATAGCTAGCCTCAAGTTGCAAAAAGAAATGCTCTTATGTTTCTGGTCTTATGATCTCTCACGAATCATTTACGTCCTTATTGCAATTCAGGTTTTACTAGGTTCAAAAATTGTCAGTATCTCACCGTATTTTACCGCTTGTTTTTCAAAACTTTCCATTGCTTGGCTAAAATTTCAATTTTGCTTTACTTTCTCTAGAGTCCTGGGTTCGATCGAGTGTGCTCGCCTACACATAAATCGCTAGGGCTTTAAGAGGTAAATACTACTTAGTACGATTATATAACCTGAATTCCGTATATCATTCCCTCGTGAGGTCCTGATTGTGAGAGCATTTCCTTTCTTCAATCCGGGATGCGTCTTGCATCTTAAATTCTCTCGCTTCTAATCTGTCTGTCGATTTCCCGCGTTACAGACTACAGAGTTAATTTAATAAAAATGCGTCTTTGCGTCTTAAATTCTCTCGCTTCTAATCTGTCTGTCGATTTCCCGTGTTACAGCCTACAGAGTTAATTTAATAAAAAAAATCTAAATGGTGTTGTTTCCTTAAGTCCTTCCTAATTCGTTCGGCAATATTTCCTTAAGCCCTTCCTAATTTGTTCGGCAATATCTCCTTAAGCCCTTCCTAGTTTGTTCGGCAATATCTCCTTAAGCCTTTCCTAGTTCGTTCGGCAATATTTCCTTAAGCCCTTCCTAATTCGTTCGGCAATATTTCCTTAAGCCCTTCCTAATTTGTTGGGCAATATCTCCTTAAGCCTTTCCTAGTTCGTTCGGCAATATTTCTTTAAGCCCTTCCTAATTCGTTCGGCAATATTTCCTTAAGCCTTTCCTAGTTCGTTCGGCAATATTTCCTTAAGCCCTTCCTAATTCGTTCGGCAATATTTCCTTAAGCCTTTCCTAGTTCGTTCGGCAATATTTCCTTAAGCCCTTCGTTCGGCAATATCTCCTTAAGCCCTTCCTAGTTTGTTCGGCAATATCTCTTTAAGCCTTTCCTAGTTCGTTCGGCAATATTTCCTTAAGCCCTTCCTAATTCGTTCCGCAATATTTCCTTAAGCCCTTCCTAATTTGTTCGGCAATATCTCCTTAAGCCGTTCCTAGTTCGTTCGGCAATATTTCCTTAAGCCCTTCCTAATTCGTTCGGCAATATCTCATCTGTTCTCTTGAATTTCTTTATTTAATTTTTTTTTTCATTACTCCTGATTATGCGTGGACTTTATTCCGAGTCTTGGGTCCCCATTTTACCTATGGGTTTAACCTATCTCTTTTGTCATTCCCTACTCTTTTGTTTCCTCTTAATTTCCTTATATGTTTTTGAGTTAGTTCCTGGTCTCATACGTGTAGACTTATTCCCTATCTTACCTATGGGTTTAACCTCTAAGTTCATGTACAACCCTATGTGTTTAACTTCTAATTCCGTGTATTATCCTATGTGTTTGACCTCTAATTTCGTGTACTCCTTATGAATTTAACCTATGTGTTTAACCTCTAATTTCTTGTACTATCCTTATGCGTTTAACTTCTAATTTCTGGTATTACCCTATGTGTTTAACCTCTAATTTTCTGCAGTACCTTATGTGTTTACCCTCTAATTTCCTGAGATCTCCCTACCTAATGTGTTTAACCTCTGTTTGTATGTAATATCCCTACTTAGGTCAATCTGTCTCTCTTGGCTCTACTCGTCGATCGCACAATCGTATATATGTGTGTTTCCTTTAGCATTCTTCTTCATTTAATGTCCCAACGTATCAGACATCCCTGTCTATTATTCGTTGTCCCTTCGTTATGACCATATCCTATGTGTGCGTACGACTTTTCCTTCGCGGTTTTCCTGGCATCATTTTCGACTCTGGATAGACCCCTGCTATCTCTTTTCGTGCTTCGTGTATTCCTGATTTCTTGTATATAAAGCCGGATGAGCCAGCGAAACGCCCAAGCTGCGAGCCTCGAAGGCATGGGATATGCAACGGTTCCCTACATGCCAACGGTGGCCCGGGCCCTTCCTGACCCACCCTCTACTGTTGAGTGAGCTAGCGAGGTTGTCGCGCTGCGACCTTGAAGACAATGAATGGGCTCACTTCCGGAGATCCACCCTGGTCGACAGTGGCAGGAGTTCCTCCTAACCCACTCTGAAATCTCGATTTCGTCATTAATCTTAGGGAGAGCCTTCTTGAGCTCATGGACGCCGCCTCATCGGAAAGTGGATTTTATCCTAATCTTTTTGATGGGGTTCCTCTATTGCCCTCATCACTCCCTAAACCCGGGCATCACTAATGTTTCTCGTGGGTCTCTTTGCCCGTAATTGTATTGCACTTTCGTTTTGTCTCTAGTTTCTCGGATGCCTATCTCTCCCTAAACAATGCTGTTCCATATGGTCCCTAACGTCAGCGCCAAGCCGGCAAGGTTTTATGGCCAGTGCCCCAAGATCATTTTGGAGTTCTCTGTCTCTAGATCATGTCATAACGGGGGTGCCCCACCTTCCGACTTGCACCTGCCTAGCTTGTTGGCGAAGTGTTCAGGTAACTCGCCAAATTGTCGAGGGCCAAAGCCTCTCCAAAAGGGTCCTTAGTCCTTCCCAACTTGTATCTCTGTGTGCGACTATGTAAAAATTTCATCTCTGTATGTATATTTCTCACGTTACCTAGCCTAGATTGACCTAAGTTGCAGCCTAACCTGTTATTATCCCTCGTAGGCCTAAATATGAAGAGTCTTAAGCGATCTAGTTTCCATCTATTTTCGAAATATGGCATATCCCACATGTGTGTGTGTCTACTACTCAACTGGTCACTAGTCCTAACTGACATGGAACAAGGCTCGCAGTATAAGAGAGTCCTAGGCGCCTTTAGGCCCTCCAAACTTTACGAAGCCAGTCCATCTCAGCAGGAACCATTTCCTGCAGAGTGTATTATTGTTGTCATACTCAGTAATAGTATTTGTGTAACCCCTGGGTTCCCATTTGAACTTTCACTTTTCTACTAGATCGGATAAAACATCTCACTGTTTGTCAAGTATCCTAAGTTTCACCCAAAAAAAATCCTGATAAAGCCAAAAATAAAATATTTCTGGGAATAAGTCTATCCTTTTTTTATCACTTCTGGAAGCATCTTGTTTCTGCCTCCATTCCGTATTCCTCACTAGCGGAGTTCTACGATTAAGCCAAATCTCCATTCCCCTCTTCCTTTCGAGCTCTCTCTTATTTATACAGAATTTCCATTCTTTCTGTTTCCGAAACCTAAATCTGAATTACGGATCAAGCGAGTCCTCCCTTAATTGCGCTTGACTTTACTTTTGATTTACTTGACTCATGATTTAGAAACGTCTCACATTGTAGTCGAAATTTTTCACAGAATGCGCCCGCCGGCATTGTTGTAAATCTCTCAACACCGCATGAGAGGTTAATCAAAAAAATTATTTTAAGTTTTTATTTAACCTGAAGTTCGGTCGTCTTCCCTTCCATGAGTCTAATGTTATTTCCTTTGGGGCGGAGGGTGGTCCCTGCGTTGCTTTATTGCGCTAAATCTCCATTCCCCGCTTTGTTCGATTTCTCTCTATTTCCTCCTAAGTTTTCCATGCCTCTTTTCCATACTCTTGTTTCGAAACTAGGATCTACGTCCCTCATTAGTAGCGTTATCATTTTTTTTATTGCGTTAATTCTCCATTCCCCTCTATGCTCGAGTTCTCGTTTATTTCTCCTAGGTCTCCATGCCCTTTGTTCATTCTCTCGGTTTTCAAATCTAAAATCCCTTTGATTGCTAATATATGCCACTTTATTTTCTGTTAATGTCATGGGTCTTTACGTAGTTATTTATTTAAAGTACGCTTTCTGATGTTAAGAAAGAAAAAATATTTATTTCCCTGTAAATGCAATTAGTATAAATTTTGTTCATATTCCTAATGCAGTCAGTGTGGAATTCTTATCTATGTGGATAATCTAAACTTTCACCAAAATAAACACATTCCAGAGCCTGCTGAAATTTTACAGCTATTTGACCTCCTAATAGACACTCAGTCTTCTGCATGTAAATCAAGGGCGTGTTTCAATTTAAAATAGTTCTCAAGATGGCGGTTTTTCATTTTTCCACGCTGGTGAGTTCATATTTATTATTCAGAAAACTTCTATATTCTTGAACGTTCCCTAATATTATTATTATTATTTGTCATCCATCTCTTCCATTATCTTCTATTATGAACGTATGATTTGTACCCGAACTTCGTGTGGCGATTATTATTTTATTGTGTGTTTTATTATTATTAATTTTAAACCACTCAGTTATTAGTTCTTTCTGTTTTTGTTTACCTCTCGATTTTTAACTGAAAAACGTTCCTTAATATATTACGGTGCTCGCCTTTACCATAAAAATATCCTAGGATAACGAAATCGGTATTATTTGCCTCATACCCTGCCTTGTCAATGTCGCACGGTAGGCGGTTTAACTCTAATAGGGTTTAAAATTTCTTTGATATATTTAGTATGAATATTTATTTATACTAGCATAGTGGTTAAAGCACCGCGCTACAAGCCGAAAAGTCGGGGGTTCAAGTCCCGTGTTTTTAGGATTTTTAACGTGATCCGAACCTTCTGGCGGCACTATGGCCCTGGGGTCGATTCAGCCTCTCACTGAAATGAGTACCAGACTCTTGTTCTGGGGAAAGGGCGGCCGTCACGCAGGGCTGATAACGCGGCTGACATTAAGTGCCGATTGTCTAGAATTATTAGGAGCCCTAACATTTCCGTTACCTCAAGATCTCTGGTAGGGGGAATATGTTACTTTAAATGTTACTTTATTTTTCACCGTTATTACTCTATTTCCAAATCCTCTGATTTTTATGTTTTCCAACTCCCTAACTATTTTCCTGCTAGTTTTCGGCTATTCTTTTTTGTAATTAAATTTTTATAGTCTTATTATTAGAATAATTGTTAATTTATTTTCCCAATATAAATCATTCATTGCAAGTTATCATGCGGTTCCTTGAGCCTTACGTGGCCAAGATTAATTACCTAATTAGCATTTGTGCAAATGTCCCAGTGTGGATGCACGAGTTGTTACGTGGAGACTTAAATATTAATTGATTTATTTGTCTTGTCCTTTTTTATTTGGAATGATTATTATCCCGAATATAATTAGAATTTTAATTGGTTGAGATGGATTTGGGTTAGTTTCATACGGAGTGCTGTAATGGTTAACCTAGCCCCCGTTAGATAGCTCTGTTGCCAATGAGGAAAAAAATACTATACGTCGGCCACTTCCATTTTTTCTAACAAAACAAACTACCTAATTAATAAACCATAAATTAATTTTTCGTATCCTATCTCTATCCATGATTCAGTAAGATATCCAAGATCGTGTTTTACGTGAATATATAAAAAAAAAGAATGTTTACATAGTACAAAACGTATTTAGTGCATTAGTGGCGTAAGTATAAGAGGTGTCCGCCATCTTGTTGGCTTACATTTATTATCCTTTTCTAAAAAATTATAAGAAGTTCAATAAAAAAAATTTCCAATCTAGTGGCGTGTAAAGCAACCTATGATCCCTTGGGCCTATCTCTCGTGGTGATGCCTTCAGAAATGATTTATGTGTACCTGTGATCGTGCCACGCCTTCCCGATAGACGAAATAAAATATGTCATTATTAACGTACAATTATTATCGTTAGATGAGATATTGCCTTAATCAACACAAAAAAAATACTAAATCAATTTCATTACTACACTCTGAAAAAATATATCATAACCTAGGTTAACAACCACAAATATCTTCTGACTGAAACAACACCAAAATAATTCATAAAGCTTATAGGTATCCAAAAAAAATCAAGTTCTGAAAATAATACATAAAACATAACCTAGAAAAATATGTATATATATATAGATGTCTGCCTATAAAGAAAATAACATCTCTATGAAAAAAAAACATCAACAACACCAACATTTGCCGTATATATCCAAAAGTTTACCCCTTGAGAAAAAAAACCAATAATTATGCCCAGAAGATAAAACATCTGTTGAAAAACATCAATACCAAAAAATATAACCTAAAACAGCGATATATCCAAACTTTACCCATTGTCCATAAAAGTCCTAAAATTAGATCCAAAAAAAAAAAAAGATAACCTAAAGCCAGTTAATAATAATGTCCCAAAGTTGAAGATTTTCTGGTTTCTCTATGTTTTTAAAATTCATAGTTTATTCATTAGTACCAATGTGACTCTTATCTTCCCGAAAAAAACATATAGATTTTTACTGTATACGAATTGAAGCTTAATTTTGTGGTCTAAGGTTCGTTTCTTTATCCGTGAATATAATAGAACATTATTTTCACGAATATACCATCCGTCTGCCATCCAGTTTATTACGCTCGGCGTCTGTTAAACCCCAGCGTATTGATAGCGTGAAGACCACTATTGTTTAAGTGGTCTTTGGCCCGAGCGGTTGGCCTTGGTTTTGGAGGATGAGTTCCACAATTAAACATGTTAAAACACAGTAAACGAAAAATTAACATAATTTATTAAAATAAAGTCAAACATAAAGAGATATTGAAACAATAACATATAAAACAAGTTATTTAAAACAGCTGAAATCGCCACATTGTCAAACGTCAAAATATTCAAAATATTAAAGTGTTAAAATTCAGAAAGAGAGAAACAATCATTTTAAAATATTCAACTTTGTTCGTTATTCTAAGTTCCTTGGACCATTTGGTCCCATATTTAATTCTAAGTCTTAAAATGACCAAAGAATGATAAAAAAGGAGTCATATTACCAATGTAGTTGCCACCGTCCCGCTGGACCCCGCTGGGGGGACCGCAATCGGTCCCGCTTCTGTTCTGCCTTTTCCACTAAAAAATCCCGGCTTTTATATGATTATCTTTACCTTTCACCATCCCCTAAAGCTAATGGAAGCCCTATTTTCTTGCCCCATCTGTAGTAATATTCCTAGTATGTTCATGGCCATGTTATATAATGTGTTTTTAACTTATCCTAATGTGTTTGGGTTATATAAGGTTTCGTAAGAATTTCCTATTTGGTTGAAACTAATAAGTTGTTTTTGATATTATATAAGATTTCGTAAGTGTGACTTCATTGTTTGACAAATATATTGTTGTGAAAAGTTATTTTATATTAATTTTTTCCTTAGTTTTTTATCTATAAAACACTTATGTATATTTGGATTGAGATTTCAATCCGCATTTAAAGGGTGAATATTTATGCCCTATTTTTTGGTATAATACACATGTATATGTGTCTATCCTTTATCGGCTTTTTATAGTATTTTATTATTATTGCAGTTAGGCCCTAGTGTTGTATAACATGTACATATTCCATGACTGATTCTGTGTGTAATTCTTTGAGAATCTCAGAATTGTTTTTGTGGTCTGTTCTTGAGTATCCCGCAGTACGTCTCATAAATTTCATTTCTACCGCAGTTAGTATTTGTTCATCTACACTGCGAATTGTCCAGACCTCACTGCCGTAACATAATATGGGTCTGGCCAGTGTTTTATAAATTCTAGTTCGTGTGTGTTGCTGTACTGTGTTTGGCTTGAAAATATTATTTATAATTCCTGTTACTCTGTTAAATTTTATAATTTTTTGACTAAAATCCTTTTCTTCTTCGTATGTAACTTGGTATCCGAGATAGTTAAATGTGTTGGTTTGTTCTAATATTTTATTATTAATAACAATTTTACTGCGAACTGGGTCTTTTCCTAGGAAAGCCATGACTTCAGATTTTTTGTTGAGATTTCCATGTTGTAGTTTATTGCAATTTGGTGAAAAGAGTGGACTGCACGTTGTAGGTCATCTTCTGAACTCGCTATAAACACAATGTCATCTGCAAATAATAGGGTGTCTAAATAATAATAATAATAATAATAATAATAATAATAATAATAATAATAATAATAATAATAATAATACTTTATTTATTCTGGCAGAGTTAAGGCCATAAGGCCCTCTCTTCCACTCAACCAGCACAAATACAAATAAATATTCGACAAATATAGACATACACTATACTAATTATAAACAGTTAAAGATACAATAAATGTAGCAATGTAAATGTCATGTACAAACAACATTTTATAGGGTAATAACAATAATGATACGATAATAATAAAAATAATAATAATAATAATAATAATAATAATAATATAAATATGATACATTATACGGGAAACACCAATTAATATATATATATCTTACACTGGATAATAATGAAGTCGAGTTTAGAGCAAATATAAATTTAGATTTCTTTTAAAATATGCCAATGTCCGGCAGCCCCTTATTTCTTGTGGTAGGGAATTCCAGTTGCGAGAAGTGGAGATGGTATATGACATGGAGTGATGTGATGTCCTATGTTGCGGTATATTAAGTAAGAGACTATGTTGTGATCTTGTGTTTAAGTTATAGTTTGAGGATAGATACTGGAAACGGGATGATAAATAATTGGGAATCGAGGTATGTAGGATCTTAAATAGGAGAATTAGACAGTGCGATTTTCTTCTCTCTTTTAGATGTAGCCATGACAATTCGTGGAATAATGGAGAAATGTGATCGTATTTTCGAACATTAAATATGAATCTGATACACATATTATGGACACGCTGCAGTTTGTCCGACAATCCGTCACTTACGTCAGTTAGTAGAACGTCACAGTAGTCAAAATGCGGCATCACTAAAGTTTGGATTAAAATTCTTTTAAGAGTTGTAGGAAGAAAATGTTTAAGTCGCTTTAGGGAATGCATTATGGAGAAGATCCTTTTAGATGTTTGTTTTACTTGCTCATGCCATTTTAAATTAGAATCTAAGTAAAATCCCAAGTTTTTAACGACGTCGGTATAAGGAATTTGTTCATTATCCAATGTGACAGCCGGCATATTGCCATTGTTTATGAGGTGTAATAGCCTTGGATGTCCGATAATTATTGCTTGCGTTTTGTTTACATTTAGTTTCAGCCCATATTGTCTGGACCATAAAGATATATGCCTGAGGTCAGTGTTTACTTTGTCAATATATTCATTAATTTCGTCAGGCCTAAAGTGTAATCTATTAAGTGGTATACTGCCATGTGGTTGTAGTCTCCATTCTTTAATGATTGAGTTCATGTATATTATGAAGAGTATTGGTGAAGGACCACATCCTAGTCTAACTCCTTGATTAATTGGTCTGCATTCCGAGATTTTATTTTCAACCTTAACTTGGATGTAATTATCGTTATAAATATCATATATAGCTTTTATCAGTTGGTCTGGGATTCCATCATATTTGAGGATTTCTAATAATTTGTTTCCATTTACTTTGTCAAATGCCTTCTTCAAGTCAATAAACGCCATGTGTGTTTCAATATTAAACTCTCTCGGTCTTACTAATAAAAATCTTTTATACAGGCTTTCATCTGTTGTTTAATTATACAATATATAAGCCTGATGTAGATCACGTATAATTTCCTTACTAATAAACGTTGTGCCGGAGCTATATAACAAAACAGCCGTTATACACAATACGTCACATATTCGTCATCACAATGACGCCAGAACAATATTACGCGCAGTTTGTAACAGAAATAAAACAACATCAACTAGTGATTAATTGTGTAAGAAATGAATATGGATAAGAATTAATAGAGATTCCCTAATTGAGGAGGTACGGAAAAAAATAAGTGTGTTTTAATTTATATACATTTCCCTTTACGCCATGTAAAATATATCGTAGAATTAGTTTCACAGATAACGTGCTGCCATCTAACGTCAAGAATTTCAACCAATTCTTGGAAACTAATAAAAGCTTTTCCCATTACTTATGAATTATATGCAGTGTTTTAAGATGCGATAGAAAACGTTCAAAATAGTAGAAAATGTTACCGACAACAAAATAACGTTTCAAGCGAAAAAAAAAAGAAGACTGTAGTTTGACCGGGAATCGAACCTATGACCTCACGCATCGTAGTCAGAAGCTCTAACCACAAGACTATACGAAGTTAACATGTTGCTTGTTGCAATAATAGTACCTCTATACTTAAATACATTTTTATATCGGTGTGTGTTATGTATTAAAGATGCAAGAAAGGTTTCTTATAATAATGTTATGAAGCATTTAAACTATATTCAGGTTAAATCTTGTCTACAGCAATTATTGTAGAACATATTCTTTTGTGAATCAATGTTCAATTTTAAAATATTGTTAGGCCTAATCGAGAATGAGTGTAACGAAAGGCATTTTATGATGCCTTTATTTTCCTACCCAGAGCTTTATTAATATTATTTATGCCCTGTGCATCCATCAAACAGTCGTTAAAGTGTTGCATTTTGGGTTAAATTTAAGGCAACTTTTATCAATATCATAAGAAAACAATCAGTTGATCTTGAAGTCCGACATTTTCTCTAGTTATACAATCCTTAAACAAGACTGGAGGCATGTATAACAATTCCCATTTAAAGTTGTACACGTCTTCTACACTGAGCAGCTAATAGTGTTTATTAGTAAGAATTTTCAACAGAGATGTGTATAAACCTTGTATAAAAGTTATATATGGATTATTAGTAAGAGGGTCTGTGTTTTTCTATTAGAATTTTAATAGTGAAGTATCCATCTGTACAGGATCTTCCTTTTCGGAATCCATTTTGCGCTTCATCTAATACATTGTCATAATAATTAGCTAATTTTGATTTGAGCAACTTGGTGTAGATTTTGTAGCCCGAGTCCAAAAGGCTTATTCCTCTGAAGTTATCACAGTTATTTATATCTCCTTGTTTGTGTAGTGGGATTATAACAGCTTGTTGCCAGCTTTTTGGCGGAGGGCCCTCATTATAAATTCTATTTAAAAAATTGAAAAATCTTTCATTACAGGAAAACGCTCACTGTGTTTACAAAGAGACCTAAAACACGTCTGGGGAAAAAAATCGTATATACTCAACCTAGGATTTAAAGAGAGATCAGGGCTTGCTTGGTTTATGCTAGGGGCACGGAAATTTCTAAAAATTAGCGACGATCACGATATGCGAATATGTCCAATGTGCGGAAACTTTGAAGATGAGATACATATATTAGGAAAATGTAATGATTTAGAATATTGGAGACGTCAGTTATTACCGGAAAGATTTCTAAATTCAAATCGGGAAAGATTGGTATGCTACGAGTTATTGGTAAATCCAGAAAATTGGATAAACTTGGGTACATTTCTGGACAAAACGCGGAAAATAATAACAACACTAATTCATGAATAAATATATGTTATTGAAATGCAATAACATTAATTCTTAATAATTATATATAAATTAATTAATGTATAATGCTATTGTGTTATTATTTAATTGTAATATTACTGTGTTTACTTTATGTAATTGTAATGTTATTGTTTTTTTGGTGTATAATGCTATTGTGTTATTATTTAATTGTAATATTATTGCGTTTTCATTATGTAATTGTAATATTATTGCTTTTTTTTGTTGTTTATTTTTCTTCACACTAGTACCAATTATTACTTTATTGTATCGGACTGTCAACAGCACGTACGGCTTACTGCCCGTGCGACCCATATTTGTAAATAATATTGTAAATATCTTACTTTTTGTCTAATAAAGTCCTACTACTACTACTTAAATAATTCCAGGTTAATACCATCTTCGACTGGTGTTTTGTTATTTTTGCAGTGGACGAGTATTGTATTTAATTCGTCTAAAGTAAAAGCATCTATGTAATTATTGTTAGAAGTTACGAGATTTAAAATTTCGTTTTCTTGCAGCCACAACTTTTGAAAATATTCTATCCAATTTTCTAAAGGAATTGTATTTAGTTTAACTCTTTCATGTAGCTCTCCATTTAATTGCCTTAGTATTTTATATGTTTTTGGATTTTGTCTTGTAATGTCCGTTTCCAATTGGGTGACAAAATTATTCCAATTTTCTCTGTGATATCTTCTAACTTCTCTTTTTGCTATTGCTCTTTTCTGTTTGTAATCTATTTCGTCAGCAAGTGTTCTAGTTGATAGATATTTTCGATATGCTTCTCGTTTATCGTTAATAATTCTGGCGAGGTTTTCATCCCACTTCCGTAAGCCATGTCTTCTTGTCCATCTCTTCTTTCTTCCTATACTTTCGTTGGCTGCTGTGTTTAACATATATTTTAGATTGGTCCATTCTTCTTCTATAGTGTTGCCAATTTCTACGTTGAGTAAGTTTGATAACCTCTTCTGGTAAAGCCAGCGGATACTAGGATCATTTAATAGTTGCACCTTGTAGGTGTATGTGGGTTATGTTATAAATGATTTCTTCTTATACCATCTTGGAGGAAATCGTGCTGGAGCAACTAGCAGATGGTCTGATTCAATTTCAAAACCTCGGAATACTCTCGTGTCTAGTATAATATCTGCTAATTTCTTATTTGCTATCACATAATCTATTATTGATCGTTGTCCTCTTGCTTCCCAGGTATATTTATGACTGTCAATGTGTTTGAAGTGACTATTCATAACTTATAAATGATTATACATAGCAAAATCGTTAATCTTTCTCCATTTTTATTTAGTGTGTTTTCTCCATGTGTGCCTATGTATGTTCCTCTTTTGATATTGCCAATTCTTGCATCTAAATCTCCCATAAGTAATAAATAATCTGGTTTAGGTATTTTATCCATAATACGTTGTAATGTTTTATAGAATTTTATATTTTCATTTTCTGCACCTTCTACTGGAGCATATAAACCAATAATACTTAAATATCCTCTGAAAGTTTTGATTCTTATTTAGTGGTTTAATTACTGTATTTGATACGGTCAGAAGCACTACATGTACACAGTACTTACTCGGAGCAACCGAAACCTCGCTGTTATGCTATGGTTTATCTACGACGTAAAGCGCCAGCGCAAAAATTGCTCCCCGTGTATTTACGGATGTGGTTTATCTACAACGCAAAGCGCTGGCGCGAAAAAATTTGCGCTGACATATCGCGTCGTGTATTTGAATCACTCGAATTCCGGAAGCAATTTGCCAGCGCAAACAAAGAATATAGAAGTTATTATCCGTACTCATTGCTAAAAAGGCTAAAAACAAACTAAGATTTCATGTCAAAATGTCGGTAAAAGAGCGCTTGGTTTGTAATTTTAGCAAATTCAATGATGCAATTTTAATTAGTTTAGTTTCAAAGCATCGAGTTTTATACGACATGAGTATGAAGGAGTACAGAGATGTACAGAAAAAAGTATTATTGTGGCTTGAACTTAGTCAAGAAATAAATAAATGCTGTAAATATTGTATTGTATCTTAGGGATATTATGGATGTACATAAATTTCATCTTCTATTAAACTCTAAACCTGATAAAACTGGTCTGGCAAAAATCTGAAATATTCTAAAATCTGGTATTATCATCAACCATATGTTTATTTAAGAACTTATGAATAATTTGTTCTATTATTTTCCATACAACATTCATGTGATGCTGTTGCTCTAGGTGCCTTTGCCGTCTTTACTAATATCAATGGACAACAGCCAAAAAGTTACGGAAGTAAAAGTAACCGTTTTATATTAAGATGAATCTCCTAATTACGAATATGACAATGAAAATCATGACAGTGGTCTGGTTTTCAAACTATCAGCATGTCTAGTGTTGCTGCTTATGCAGTGCGAAGGTCAAGGAAACTCCCTTAGAGGAGAGACAGCTGTATAATATAGATAAGATTTATCTTAAAGGATCGGTGCTTATCCCAACAGGTTGTGAAATCAGTTGTAGTGGAATTTTGTGAGTGAACAATGGTTCGCACATTGGGTATATAAGTTATATGCTGTTTTGTCGTGTAAAACAGATGTCTATATTTTCTCAGATACATTTTTAAAATTATGCGCAGAGATATGACTGCAGTGTAATAAAAGCAAAATGCCACGAAATTGTGTATATAGTCCACATAACTTTTGTTATATTTGAGGAAAAGTGGCGTTCGCATCGCAAAAGCGACATATAACTCCATTTATTATCATTCTTTATTTCTGTTGCAAAATAGAGAATCGCGACAAACGTTTTGCTCCACATATTTGCTACAATGGCATGTTCTGCAAATCGTAGTGATGGAAAGGAAAGAGGAAATCCCAATGATTTGGAGAGAATAAACTAATCATGTAAGCGATTGTTATTTCTGCACGGTCCCACCAGTTAATTTTATTTCAAAGAAGAAGAGGTCAGCCGTGAATTATCCCAACATATCTTCAGCTATTCGTCCGGTGTCACACTCTAAAGAGCTTCCTATTCCAGTACCACCAGACTCCTACAATATTGATTCAGACGATGAAGCGAAATCCAGCACTTCGGAAGAAATACCCAGACTATCCACATCCCACGATCCTGACTTCAATCCTGAAATTCCAACTCAGTTACACAGAATGCCTCAAGAGGAATTAAATTATCTTGTCCGAGACTCAGAACTCTCAAAGGCCTAAGCCGAGCTCCTGGCTTCGCGTCTTAGACAGTTTAAGTATCTTGGCGAGAATGTAAAAATCTCTGCATATAGAACACGCCAGAAGCCACTTGAGCAATTTAAAATAAATGACATTGTATTCTGAGACAATATACGAGGTCTAATGTCTGCTATTAACTTCCAACACAGACCAGAAGAGTGGTGATTATTTTTAAATTCGTCAATGTTCAGTCTTAAGGCAATGTTACTGATGTGAGTGTATTTAGTTACTTGATGGGAGTGTATTTAGGAACTTACAACATTTTCGAGACTAAGTACAACTAAAATTAAGGATGGTATTTTTATTGGTTCCTTGGTCAGAGAACTCTTCAAGGATAAACAACTCTTTTCGGGACACTTGAAAAGAAAAGAAAAAATGCTTGGGAATCATTCAGAGTAGTTACCTTAAATTTCTTGGGTGACTACGGGGCCCCAAACTACAATGTGTAGACAATATGTTACCAACTTATCATGAAATGGGGTACAATATGTCATTAAAAATCCATTTTATCCATTCTCATTTGGACTTTTTCCAGGAAAACTGTGGTGCAGTTTCTGATGAACATGGGGAATATTTTCACCAGACGATCTCATCATTTGAAAGACAATTATTACAGCCTTTCAAACAATTGTCTGTACAATACGTACGCAGATACTTTTGTAACTCATGTACTGCGCCGACATTCGAATACTGTATTCTGTAAAATAATGAATAAGTCATTTCGAAAAGGGATCATCTACGATTTTTTGTGAAATTCACTTTTTTCGTTATTCCATGTTTACATACGTCCTTACATCGATTCTGCGTGAGAAATGATCAAATACACAATTATTTTACCACTTTCTGACTTTACCTTTCATGTAGTCATTTCGAAAAAAGGATCAACTCGCCGAGTTGTTCCCTTTTCGAACGGACTGACGCACGAATGTGATCTTGACTTCAGCTGCATATCTATCCTCTTGCAGTCTTTCTGTGTTATCAGAGTAAACAATATTAAAACCATGCTACAATCGTTATTTATGTATTATTTATTTAATGCAAGGCACTCCGTATACAGAGTATGGGTAAAGGTGTTCCAAAAGAACAAAAACATTATTTTGCAATAAATACATTTTACGAATTTGAGTGTAATAGTGACAAGCCTAGAACAGTAATCGGCCGGAAATTCATTGACACCATTTTCGGGGAACAAGAGTTCAACTTGCTCAAACCAAAGCCCCCAGAAATACTGCAAATACCAGATGTGAAAACACACCCTGCCTACATCAGCAAAGTACCAATCAATCACAAAAAAATGGATGATGTAAAGAAACTTCATCAGTACATTCCTGATATCCATCGACATTTTTATGATGATTTATTCAAATGGCCTACAACTACAGCTGAAGTAGTAGAGAACGCCGAAGATGTTCAATGATGAAATTTTTCGGATGTACTTTTTTTATAGTCACTTCCAAATGATGAAATGTAATAAAATGTATACAGTATTATTCCATGTATGTAGTTATTTCGCAATAATATTTTTTTTCAAAGAAATGTGTTTAATTTTGTAAACGTTTCTTCGTTCATTTCGAAAAGGGATCATCTCCGGAAAATTGTAATTAGTTTTTTGGGAAAACCATAATCAAGAAAGTCATGTAAATCGGTAAGTGAACGTGAATGGGCATGAAAATTATTCAGTAGAAATTTCAGATTCATAGCTTTATCCTGGACAAACTGAATCAGTTTTTTCCCTCTCCTGTAAAATTTGATCAGCTGTAGATAATCCCTTTTCGAAATGACTGATTCAATTAAACCAGAAGTAAATCTACATACGTAACTGATTTACAGTACGTACATAATAAAGGAAGAAAGAAAAAAAAGTGTACACATATTGTAGGTAGTTTCGAACGTGATGCATCAATCTTACACTTGCGTCGGCAGTAAGACTGCTATAACCACTGAGCTAAAGCGAATACTTGTTACAATTTACAGTCTCTGTATCATATTATTTCCATTTTAATTTGAAATAATCAGTGGCGTGCCAACCATTTTACAAATTGAATCATAACTTGGACACTTTTATTCGTAGACCATTAGTTCATTATCTCAAAATGCTTATATAATATCCCTCTATACGTAGTTAAATTTGTGCGGTATAATTCATTTACTCTCTGTATAAACTGCAGAAATGGTTCATATTAGAATAAACATACTTGTTATTAGACACTGGAGCTTCATTTAGTTGAATACTCAGGTCTTCTTAAAGATTTATTTCCAAAGCTTCCTATCACTCATATAATTAATTCAATTTTTTATATTCCACTAGCTAATGCCCGGAGTGTTACGCCTAAATAAATGAAATACGATTTTTAAATTTTCGTTTCATGTAAACTCATACACCTTATGTTTTAGAGCGTCACGACGAATCAAACATGGCGGTATTCTAGAATCTTATTTTCGGATTTCCGACCTTTTACAACGGATTTCGCTGAGTTTTGGATAACACATACCTCGGTTTATTATAATAGCATATACTGTGCTTCGTTGTGAAACACCGAAAGGACCTTACTTTAAGGGAGGAAAAGAGATTACGATTATTTGAGAATAAAGTATTAGGAAAATTATTGGAATAAAGAGAGATGAACAGACAGGTGAATGCAGAAGACTAGATAGCAATGAACGTCACGATCTTTATAGGAAGCCAGATATAATAAGAACAGTTAAGCCCCATAGACTGCGATAGGCAAGACATGTGGCACGAATGGGAATGAAAGACGTGCATGGAAACTTCTTGTAGGAACACCAGAGGGAAAAGGCCAAGTTGGTAGACCAAGAATGAGGTGGGAGAATAACATGGTTTGAGGGAAGTAAATTATAAGGGAATGACTGCAAATATTAGTTCAGGATAGGATGTTTGGAGATCTCATGTCCGCGCGGCCATGAACCTGCGGGTTCGATAGTGTAAGTGAGTTAGTTAGTCAAGTTAGAATATAATTTGCAAACAGCAGTATGAAAATACTTTTTCAATTGTGAATTGTGCGAAAAAAGATAAGAACCCAGGTACCTGATTGTACAGTGGAACAGATTTTCCAAGCTACACAAAATCTGCCAAGAAAAATTCCATTCACTCGACACCATAAATACAGAGAAGAGCAGAAGGGTTCCATATTGCAAAACCTGGATTAACTGCTCTGTTTATGAGTGAAATTGTAGAAATTTGTTGGGGAACGCAGTACTGTAGTTTTCTTCTTTAGTAGAGACTACAACCTCATAGAAGTTTTGACCTCCTCAACAATTTTTCTCCACCTAAATCTATCCTGGATACAGACTGGCCAATTTCCAATTTTCATTCCTAATATATCTTTCATAACATCATCCTGCCATCTGTTTTTTGGGCGTCCAGCTGTTCTGGCGTATATTGGTTTCCATTTGTATATTCTTCTTACAAGCTTGTCTTCCTGCATTCTATTTATATGTCGAAACCAGCGTAGTGTTTGAGCTTTAATGTGATTTATTATATTTTTATTTCGTATTAGATTATTTAATCCAGAGTTCATTCGTATCCGCCATGTGCTATCGCTTTCTCTAATTGGAGCACTGTAGTCGGTTAAGGCAAATACTGAAAGTTGGTTCGAGTCCTGATGGAGTCCGAATTTTTAAGCTGGCAAAATAATGGATCTGAAGTCGACACAGTCTCAAACGGAAATGTTCTGGGGATAAATGTGCCTGTCATACAGGGCTAACAACCCGGCTGACATCTGTAACCAATTTTGATTTAACGTAATACTTATATGACAAATTTTAATTATTTGACGAAGTGGCTTTGTATAAAACTATGACAGGGAACCTACCACGACTTTTTTCCCACCCGAAGAAAGCCACATTCAGGATTAAGTTGTAAATGAGATGAAAACAGAGGCTAGTACATTCCATACTCCACCCATTGTAAAATGTGATCAAAATTGAGAAGAAGATGGGCTAAATATTAATTTTATCTTTTGTTTGAATTTTCTAAAGCAGACGAAGACTACATAACAATGAGCTACATGATCTTTGTGGGAAACCAGATATAATAAGGAAATTTAAGTCTCATAGATAGCGTTGAGCAGGACATGTGGCACGATGACTTTACTTATCGTATGGAGTTACGGGATTTCGACCGCTGACTGATGATGTAATATTCGATTGTTTGTAACGTAGCAACGATCGAATGGTTAAACATTTCGGATGGATAATTATCATTCTAGAGTGTCGATTTCTGTAGTGCCGTGAGCGATTGGAAAATATTAGTTCCGGATAGCTATATATGGATAGCTTGTGTTCGCGTGGTCATGAACCCTTAGGTTCTATACTTCAAATGAGTAGATTAATTACTATTCTTATGTTCCGAGATACGGAGGTTAGGTAAGTTTGAATACATTCATTATATAGGCTGCAGAAATAGTTCATAATAGAATACAGTAGTAAATATACTTGTTATTAGACACTGCAGCTTCATTTAGTTGAATACTCAGGCCTTCTTAAAGATTTATTTCCAACGCTTCCTATCACTGGCGTAACTAATCATTTTTTTTTATATTCAACTACCTAATGGCCGGAGTGCGCTGTTACGCTTAAATAAATGAAATATGTCTTTTTAATTGCCGTATAAGGTAAATTCCTACACCTAAAGTTTTTAGAGCACAATATCAGTTAAACACTCGCCGTACCTGAAAATGTGTATACACAAAGTTATATGTTTCAATGAAACAAACATGGCGTTTGTAGAGTCAATTCTTATTTTCAGATTTCAGGTAAACCCCACTTAAAACGATCGGATTTCGCTGAGTTTTGGTTAATAATTACCTCGATTTATATTAGTATCATATGCTGAGTTCGTTGTGAAAAATCAAAATTTGCGTCCGCTAGAGCGACTTTTTAATTTTATTTTCGGGTGAATTCCTACACCTACTAGTTTTTCTTCTTCTTCACTTCCTAGTTTAGGCATTAGTTGCCTGTTCCGTCTTCATTAATATATCTAAGACCATCTCTTCCAAGGACGTCCGACATCTCTTCTTCCTCTCGGAAAATAATGTAAGATTTTATTTGGTAATCTAATTTCTTCCATTCTTTCTACATGTTCTTTCCACTGACTCTTGTTAAATATCTTTTCTTTTATGGAATAGATCTGCAGTTCTTCACGGATACCCTCGTTTATTATCTGGTCCATTAGAGTGCATCCTTTTACTCTTCTTAAAATTTTATCTCAGCTGCTTGGATTTTACTTTCTTGTTTGGTAGTGGTAATAATCCAAAATTCACTCCCATACAAAAGGACACGAACTGCCATTGTTTTATAAAATTTTAATTTTATTTGTTTATGGGCTTTATTATTCAATGTTTTTTTATTTATTGTGCCACAAATAGCTTGAAACTGATGAGTTTTATATTCAATATCTTTATCATACCCATAGCTGATATTACATCCTAAATATTTAAAGTGGGATACTTGTTCAATAATTTCGTCTCTAATTATTATTTTTGCACGCAGAGTGTTTCTTCCTAGAATCTCATCAATAAAAGGAGTAAGTCTGCTTACTAATATATTTGTTAGAATTTTCGAAGTTGAAAGTAATGAGATGCCCTTATAGTTGTTGCAATAAGTTTTATCTCCTTTCTTATAAATTGGTATGATAATCGATTCTTTCCATTAATCTGGAAGAGCTTCTTTATCCCAAATCATATTAAGCAACTGGCGTATCTTGTCCATCAATTTTTCTCCACCTGATTTTATCAGTTCTGGTGGGATCTCATCTGAACCTGATGCTTTATACAGCTTCAATTTATCTATCACCATGTCAATCGCTAATGCACTTGGTTCTACGATTAACATTTCTGCTGTCTGTAAATTATCTTCTTCAATATCTGTTCTGTATGTACATTTAATAATTGATTAAAGTTACATTTCCATCTATTTAATATACTCCTGGAATCTGCAATCATATCCCCATTTTCATTCCTAATTATGTTTGTTCTAGCCTGAAACCTTTTCCTCTCTATCCTGATTCCCATATATAATTCTCTAATGTTCCTATTTTTGGCATTCATTTCAAGATCATTAATCTTCTCTCTCAGATATTCCCTCTTTTTACTCTTTAGTAACCTAGTGGTTTCCCGTCTGACACTACCCAATTGCTCTAAATTTACCTCATTTGGCTCGTGTAACCATTTAATTTTTGCTTACTTTCTTTTCTGTACAATGTCGGCACATTCCTCATCAAACCACTTCTTGTTTTGCCTCTTTTTTAAGTGATCAATGCTTTTTGATGCTGACAATTTAATAGTATCTCTTATAGCCTCCCATTCTTTATTTATATTAGTTTCTTCATCGTTTGCCACATTGTCATTTGAAGAATTCAATACATCAAATCTATTAGCAATTTTAATTTGGTGTTCTTGCTGCATTTCATCATTTTTCAAGTTTTTTAATTCAAATTTTTCACAATAATCTTTAGTGTTTGTTCCTCTCATTAGCGATAGCCGTTGTCTGATTTTCACCCTGACCAGATGATGATCCGAATTGCAGTCTGTTCCTCTAACTGATCTAACATCGATAATGCTACTGTGCTAGCGTTTGTCCACTAATACGTGATCTATCTGTTTTCGAGTTTTGCCATCTGGTGAGCCTTTGGCATGGGTTCCCTGAAGTAGCCCCCGCCCGGAGAACCGAATGGGGGACTATTTGACCTCCAGAAAATTTTAGTCCAGTTGAACCCATGTCCGCATTTCTAGACGGGTGTATTTTTACGGTGAAAGATCGCCACTCTTTCGACCAAGGTACTTTTTTTCGTCTGGCTTATCACCTTCGACCAGTCCGGCATGGGTAACCCTATCGGCAGTAATGCTACCGCCGGCATAGCTCTCGGGATCATTTAAGTACGCAAGCCACTCCACCACGACAAGGTAAATATATCATGGAGGGGCATACGCTCCTACAATTTTTAAATAATTCCGATCTATTATCAACCATATATCTCATCCACATATTTGTAGCTTATTATTTTTTTCTCCATTTGTTATTAGTACAAGTTGTTGAGGTACTCCACTGTATATTAGTATACAATTACCAATATCCTTTGTTCCTTTCTACTTATTTTTTTGTCACCTACTAGTTTTAGATTATTATTGATAGCGGCTAAAAAAAAAAAACTCGGCATACTTGAAAATGTGTATGTACTTTTCATCAAGATCGGTTGAGGGGTTTAGTGACAAACATATGCAGGCTGAATTTTGATATATATAACCATTATTGTCTTGTAACACATCATTATCCCGTCTAGTTGTTGAAAGTTTCACTGGAAATGTTTTTAATAAGTCTTTTATCACACATTCTGCAAATATGGGCAAAACAAATTAATCTTTGTACTCTTATAAAATTAAGAACATATACTTTTATTTTTTATTCAATTCATTATTTGTTCTAATTATCCAGGCCTATCTCCAATTTCTGCTAGCTGTCCGGGTGGCATAGGAAACCTAAAAGTAATACCGAAAAAGGGAGAGGTTATACCTTAATTGGTGAAATTATATTTCTCATGCCGGCTTATTTAAATGCGTCGGACTGGAGAGAAAACAAATCATGCCTAAACATATTTATTTTGTGTACATTGTTCTATATATATATATTTTTTTTACAAATTTAAATATTTTATTACTGATTCACTATTTATTAAGAGTATTAAACAAATGAAACCACTGGATACAGTGCCAAATTAAGGATAAGAATTAAAGAAGAAATGTGATATTTATTTGCATAAACAAATTATTTTGAACAATTTGTTCGCCGAGTTATATACGAATAGTAAACTGAACGATTTCCATGTCTATTGTCAATTATTAGCCATTTTCAAGACGGCTCCTTGTATATTATATGTTATGGTGTTTATGGGAGCCGAGGTCTTCATTGTAGTTTTCTAATCACGAAACTAATCCAATTTTAAACTATGAACCGTACAAAATGTCGGATATATAGCAAAAATAATTTCACTTTCAATAGATAGAGGATGAATTAATTAAATCGAAGAAATTTGACAACTGATAATGATATATATTTCGTCCGACACCGTGGGTACCGTTCCTTTAATTGATTGGGTTAATAGAAGAAAATAATCCAGCAAATCCTAAAGATAAAACACTCGTTAAGTTTCTTTAACGCTAGGGGCGCAGCACAGTGGGCCAGAAACGAAATCTAGCTGGAAAAAACTATTTTCACTCACCCTCATCAATTTATCTATTTTTTACTCTAATATAATTGTTATATGACTGTTCTTAACTTATCTACAAAGAAGGGTACAATTCTATTGTTTATGAATACAATATAACATCGCAAGTTGCCGATAGTTAAAAACTCGTCTGGTCTATATCCCAGTTGTGTTGTTAGCGTTGTGTGTTCAAGTTAAGTGAGCTTTTCTTCTTATTCTATATGGAGATTTGACCTCAAGGTTTGTACTTTTATTGATATATTTAACGTTTTTCTATATAACCAGATATTATGTTAAATACTGGAAGAATCATACCTTTCAAACATAAAAAAATTATACAATCATCTTATTTTAAA
Source organism: Diploptera punctata (assembly GCA_030220185.1). Classification (NCBI taxonomy): domain Eukaryota; kingdom Metazoa; phylum Arthropoda; class Insecta; order Blattodea; family Blaberidae; genus Diploptera; species Diploptera punctata. The sequence continues at coordinate 1,445,638 of JASPKZ010008895.1, read as the reverse complement.
TTTAGTTATACAAAGAAAACAGTTCTGAACAGTAGTACAAATTTTTAGTTGTAATATAGAGTGATTTATGGACTTTAATTTCCCCACAATAACACGTGTGCAAATTATTGCTTTTTATTTAAATTAGCTTTCTCATTACAGTAGGCGGCCAGCATAATAATTGTTTGACTTAATATGGAAAAAAGTGTTCGATAGAGGCAATAAATCATTTGGTAAACAAATTAGAGTTACGGGGATGTTAGGAGAACGTTTGAAATGATATTAAAAATTATATATTTTTTGAAAAGCTATTTTCTGAAACGTACGAAGTTGTCCGCGAGAAAAAAAATCAACTGAAATATTCTGATTCGCTAGATGTGCATGTTAACTCTCCCGTTATTAAGAATTCATTTAGAACAATGACAGTCGTTGAAAAATCCTGTTCCATCTGCTTACGGAATTGGAAGACCCAAAATAACATTCGAAGAGGCTGGAATAAAAAAAAAGTTCACTTGAGCAGGAATTCTCTCGCGAGGAACTTTTCTTGCAACAGAATGTCATATGATAAACGGGATACTGCCGATATTTTAAAGACATTACTAAAAAACCCACAGAAATAGCTTCAAAATAATAAGAAACAAAAAATCACCCCACTCTACTCCCCTCTCTTCTATGTCGGACGAGGCACTGTCTTTTTTGACAATAAAATAGGTGCAAAAAAAAGAGAGGTTGAGATATTTTATCCACCCTATAATGCTACTAGGGAGTCAAATTTGTTATGCTACCTTTCCGAAGACAGACATTTAGCAGAAATAAGACTAATATATTGACTTAGGCTTTCACGGCCGGAGTTACTATGATGATCTTGTAGAGACAACCCTTGAGGATGCCGGACGCAGTCTCTGGTGAAACGTTGGGGAACTACAAGCCTCAAGACCACGGCCAACAAGATCATCATAGAAATAAGATTATATATTTTTTATAGTTTTTATTCCAACCTCTTCGAAAGATATTTTGGGTCTTACAATTCCATAATCAGATGGAACAGGATTTTCCAACGGCTGTCATTGTTCTAAATTCTTAATAACAGGAAAGTTAACATTTACTTTCAGCCAATCAGAATATTTCAGTATAAATCTAACTTTTTTCTCGCGCACAACTTCCTTATGTTTTAGAAAATCGTTTTTCAAAAAATATTTTTGAAAATATATTTTAAAACATTCTCCGAACATCCCCTAACTCAAATTTATTAATAAACGACCACTTATTGACTCTATCGATCTTTTTTCATATATTTAAATCAAACAATTCTCTGCGCGCGACGGTAGGCCTCAGCTGCCGGCCGCCTCCTGTAATAAAAAAGCTAAAAAAAAACATAATTTGCACACATGCTATAGTGCGGGAATTAAAGTTCATAAAACTCTATATCCTAACTAACATCTGTACTACTGTTCAGAACTGTTTTTTTCGTAGCTCAATTTAAAGTAAGATGATTGTGTAATTTTTTTAGTGTTTCGAAGGTATGATTCCACGTGTATGTAACACAGTATCTGGTTGTGTAGAAATATGTTAAATATATCAATGAAAAGTACAAACCTTGAGATAAAGTGTCCATATAGAATAAAAAGAATAACTCACTGAACTTTAATACAGAACGTAATTATTTCTACAGCTCGGAACACAACTGGGATGCGGACAAGATGAGTTCTTAACTATCGGCAACTTTCGATGTTTATATTGTCTACATAAATTTTATAATTCTACCCTCCTTTGCAGATAAGTGAAGAACACTCATCTTGGCAATCATATTAGAGCGAAGAAAGATGAATTAGTGAGAGTTAGTAAAATACTTTTTTCCAGCTAGATTTCGTATCTGGCCCACTGTGCGCTGATGTAACTTATCACCGAATAGATTATATTACATTCCTCCTTTATAACAAGTTTATTTTATATTCGCCTAAGATTCCTTCCATATGACCCGACAAAAGTGACAATACTTTAGTCTTATTTCGCGTAAATCGTAAAATTCTTAATAAATTACTTGTAAAATTCATAGTAGATATATAAATAATTTTCTTGCTACCTACATTACTATAGACCTGTTTCAAACTGCAGTACATTTAGAACTCTTAATTACTTTCTTTGAAAAATAATAATGCGAAAGATCACTCAGATTTCTCAATAAAATAATCAACGCGGTTCAACAATAGCATCGCGGTTACATGGTTACAGCATGAATAATATTTCAAAATTACTTTCGATATAAAAATAATTACAATTTCGCGTTATTTTATTTCAGGGAAACCGGGATTACCATAACACGAACAAAATATTACTGTGAACTGAACACATTGTGTGTAAAATTCGCTAAACTACTAGGTAAGTTAGTTACATTTAAAACATAAAACAAAGTTAGTGTGTAGAATTAGAACTGTCGTTTCCAATTTTTTTTTTGAAAGGGCCACTGTCGTAATGGTGAATTTGTTTGCAAGCCACATGATTCGATGTTTCTACCGTATTAAATAGGATCTAAGGTAAACCAATTAATTTATACATAAAATCGCTAATATATTGACATATCTTTATTAAGATACTAACTGTCGTGCGCCGTTACACCTAAATAAATTAAAACGTTTTTATGTTTAGTTGAAAAAAAAAATATACAAAATATCCTCAACTCGAGTCCAACTTAGGGTTGGGTCGAGAAATGTGATGAGATGAAGCAGCTATATTTATAGAGGTCACGTAAATTTGTATATTAATATTATTATTGTTGTTATAGGTGTTAAAAAGAATGAAAGGGCTAAAAGAGGGGTTTCAATTCTTATCAAGAAGAAATATAAGAGATATATTATCACAAACTGGGAAGCAATAAATGAAAACATAATTAAAATTAATATATCTCTTTTTGGTATAACATGCTCTATATTAGGAATATATGGATTTAGTGAAGATGGAAATTATTTAATAAAAGATAAATTTTATAGTACATTAAATTCTATTATGGATGAGATCGGGACCTCAAGAGAAATTATATTAGCTGGCGACTTTAACAGCAGAATCGGAAAAGAGATAGATAATGATGTAGTCGGACCATATGGAGAATTGGAGAAAAATGGCAATGATAGAAGATTGATAGGATTTTGTGAACAATATTCACTTAAAATCCTAAATGGATTTTACAACATAGAGATATTCATAAGTATCTTGGCACCAAGATACTCTTAATCTACAATCGATAATAGATTAGTAAAAATTAAGAAACATTCAATTTTAAAGACCCAGGATGTAAGGGCATACAGAGGATTATCATGAGGAAGTGATCACTATTTATTGAGTGCAAAAATAATTTTTCCACTCCAAAGTAAAAATGACAGGCTAAATAAAACTAAAAATGAAGGGGACAGTTTCCATGACTTGTCAACAACTCTATACAACTTGGATAGTTTGGAGAATGAGGGCACATCATATCTATATAAGAAAAGGTTAGATGATCAGTTACTAAACTCTACGTTTGACACTGCTCAGGAAGAATACAACTATATACTAAAAAGTATTCATCAGGCGGCTAAAGAAGCTTTAGGAGAAGCAAATAGAGAAATTAATAAATTCAAATATTTTTGGAATGAGGACTTAGCAAAAGAAATAGCAAACAAAAAAGAAAAGAAAAATATTTAATGGGGTTGAATACCAAAGATCTGAAAGACAAAATACAATATAAAGAAGCTCAAGCAAGAGTTAGAAAGAAAATTACGGAAGCTAAAAATCAGAGCTGGGAACAAAATTGTTTAAAAATTCAAACATGTATTGGAGGAAAACGAAGTTCTGAATCTTGGAGAATTAAAAAAAAATTTAGAAATAAAAGAAGTGGACAGACAAATGTACAAACAATACCTATGACTGAATGGGAAAATTATTTTAAAACGTTACTATCAGAAAACAGGGTATTTAATTTAGATAACGTTCAAAATATTCCAGAAATAAATGAAGATGAACATATACAATTGGACATAGAGGATACTAAAATGAATATTCAAGAATCATAAAATATTAGAGCTAGTGGTCCAGGAGGAATTCAAGCGGAACTATTGAAACATGGATCCGACCATTTATTTGAACGACTAAGAAAATTATTTACAAAATTTATGAATGGTGAAGAAGTTCCTGAAGAATGGAAACTAGGATACATTTCGACAATCCATAAAAAAGGAAAAAAGACCAATGTGAAAATTATAGAGGTATAACAGTAACAAGTAATATGAGTAGACTCTATGGATGTATACTAAAATATTATTTGGAAAAAAAACTATAGTGATATGGAATTAGAGGAACAGTCAGGATTTAGAGCAGGTCGTTCCACAACCGACAATTTATTTTGCATTACTCAGGTAATAGAAAAGAAAATGCAATATGGACAATCTTTGCACCTACTATTTGTAGATCTAGAGAAAGCATACGACAATGTCCCTATAGAGAAACTATGGATTGCTTTAAGACGTATGGGAATTAAGACTAAAATAATTAAAGCTATACAAAATTTATATGACAATTGCATGTCTAAAATTAAAATTGGCAGTAAATTGTCACATGGTTTTACGATAAATAAAGGTCTTCGTCAAGGTTGTTGTCTATCACCGACTCTATTTAAAATATATGTACATGAAATATTAAATAATTGGAGGAGAAAATGTTCAAGCATGGGAATTCCTATCTCAAACAACAAAACTTTATACAACTTACATTTTGCAGATGATCAATTGTTAATTGCACAAGATTATGAAGATTTAGAATATATGACTAGAAAATTAATAGAAGAATATGAAAAATGGGGACTAAATTTGAACATGAAAAAAAAAAACTAAATATTTATCGATTGATGAACAGAACAAAATTTAATTTTGGAGACTGGAGAAACAATAAAATCTTGTAGTGAGATCACATATTTAGGAATTAAAATTAATAAAAATTGGAGTTATGAAGAGGAAATAAGAAATAGAAATAATAAAGGAAAATTTGCAATTGCTTGCTACAATGGGATATTGTGGGATACAAATATAAGTAATTAAAAATAAAATGAATATATATCATACAATTCATTACTTATGGAGCAGAACTTTGGCCATTAACAACAAAAACAAATAAGTACTTTGGCAACGGAAATGGATTTTATACGAAGGGCCGCAAGAATTTCAAGAAGAGAAAAATATAGGAACTCAGTTATAAAGGAGAAAATGAAGATTGAAGACACTATTTTAGATTATATTAAAACTCAGCAATTAAGATGGTACGGACATGTCCAGCGAATGGAAGAGGAACGACTACCAAAATCTGTTTTGGAATGGAAACCTGAGAGAAGACAAAGCAGAGGAAGACCTAAAACCTCCTGGAGTCAGGGAATATATTTATATATGAAGGAGAAACATCTACATCCAGGAGATTGGATGGACCGACAAAATTGGCTATTACGAATCGGACGATGTCAAAGACATTAATCAACCGATGATGTATCTATTGTTGTTATAGCTGGATTATTATTTTTAGGTTAAACATTATGCCTACAACATTGCATAATGAGAATGAAGTATTTGACTCCATTTTACCTTGCTTCAACATACAAACTGTTGAATAATACACTATATGCTATGTAGCACCCAAAAATGGTGGAATGAGTGACTGTAGAAGACCTCACAAAACTGTACCCCTGGATAGCATTCTAAGTTGAAGTGCTCAGGACAGTAATTGTTTGAGTAAAGAACTGATTTCATTTAAAGTATATAAATAAGTTAGTGTGTGGGATTAGAATGTACATATTGTCAGGAACGCTGACCACTAAGCCCATAAGGCTCGTCTTTTATATATTGTTAATTTAACATTTCTGAGAGAATTTGAGACAAGAGTCTCCGTCATGCATAATACAGCCTATATCATGCCTTTCCGGAGTTGATCCTGTGAATAATTTATTTCTGTTTGTTACTGTTACTGTTGCAAGTTCATCAAAATGCCCATAATTTGCTGTTGATATTTTGCATATATAGGGAGAAGAAATTATACAATTGGCACCATAACTGTGAAAATGTACTAATCACTTATAAACTTTTATATTTCTAGGGAACTACATTCGAAAATAATTTTGATGCAATGATGAAAAACAATAGTAATGGAAGTCATTCAAATAATCCCAGCACTATAAGTATATAAAATAATTACATGAGGAGGGAAAACTGTAGAGCAACTGTTTGGTAAGAATAATGTAGCCTGGATGCATGAAACAAAATTGATGATTTCATTACACAATACATAAGTTGATTACTTATTTTAGGAATTCACACTATGAGGTATATTCATTTAGATAGAATTTTTATCTTCTTCTTCTTCGGCTTTCTCCCACTTATAGGATTGCCGTCTTCAGTTTACATTTATCTCTATCATTCCAATCTCCCTCTTCCAAATTCCGATCATCCATTATAGTTCTGACGTAGGTTTTCCATTTCTATCTTGGTCTGCTACGTTTATTTCTTCCAGGGGGTGACCATTGGTATATATTTTTTGGCCATCTTTCAATTTCCATTCTTTGTACATGGCCATACCATTTAAGTGTTTGATTTTCAATCCTCTTAACAACAGATGTGGTGACATTAATTTCTCTCCAAAGGAATTCATTTCTTATTTTATCCTGTCTAGTTTTTTTGGAGGCTTCTTCTAAAATAATCAAATGCAACTGTTCTAATTTTGTTCTTTTGTAATTCCGTCAAAGACCAAGTTTCACTTCCATATGACAAAATATTCTGTATTATGCTCTTATAAATTTTCATTTTAGTTTCCTTTGTAATATTTGTATTCCAAATTATTCCATGTAATGTCTTAGTTGCATTTTTTGCCATTGCAATTTTAGTCTATACATCTCTCTCACAGGTACTAAAACTTATAATTATTGACCCAAGATATTTTAAAAAATTCACACTTTTTTATTTTCCCTGTTTCAAGTATGAGGTCATCCACATCCTTTCCCAAACACATATATTCTGTTTTCCGTAAATTTATATTCAGTCCCCATTTTTATCACTCACCTAATATTGTTCTTCTTATTTGACTATAAACTAGTTCTGCGACATAGTTTCTGTGCCATCCTCAGTATCGTCGCGACCGTTGTTCTGTCGCCTTGAAGACGAAGGTGAGTGATACAAATTTTACCTAAATAAACATAAGTTGATTGTTTGAATTTTAAGATGAAAACAGGTTATTCCACATCAATTCAAATATTATAATATTTTAATATACATATATTTTTTTACATGCAGAAATATTGCTCAAGAAAACAGACTTCAAACAAAATCACATACAGGTTGCTTTTATATTTAATTGAAAATGTCTTTAAGAAAGATAAAAATATTACATGGGATTCAATTCTGTATGCAGCTACTATTTTACGCCAGTTTTCTGTCACTTGTTTACTCTTGCGGAAAAATGATACCAAACGATGTAGTAAACACCTTCATTCTCGTTTTGTCATAATGTGATACTTAAAAATGAGAGGTTTTCTAGAAATGCAATATAGATATGTAAATAAAAAATCATCACTCCACATAAGCAGATATTATTTGGCGTAAAATTTGGATGAAGTTGTATTAAAGGTATATGCCAATTCTTGGCTCACAAAAGTTCCACATTTTGTCCAATAGTGTCTTGTGGATCATGGCTGAATCATATATTAGTTTGTTTTGTTGTGTGTTGTGCTGACGTGATGCCTGTCTTGTTTTCAGGTCATTCAAATCGGATTAATTCCAGTAATCAAGAATGGACGTTGTTGTGCAACCAGTGAAGTTCCCCACTGATCGAAAACAGCAGCTTAGTCTAGTAAGTAGACCAGTGTTATTGGCTGCAACCCTAGACCTGCTGAGGGCATATTTAAGTTTCCCGGTGGGTACAGAGGTCCGCCAACCCAAGTGCATTATGGGTATAACTAGGCAACCCTCATTACTCTTAGGATTAGTATTCTAATTTTCATAAAGGACTTTCTCTTCATTACAGTAGATATCCTTCAGTACAAATGTATTTTGCTTCGCCACATATTTCTATCCTCAGCATCTTCTTTGAGGCCTCTATCCATCATGTTTTTTCTCACTTCATCCATCCACTGTTCCCTGAGTTTTCCCTTTCTCCTCCTGCCTTCAGCATTCCAATCTAGCATCATTCTTGGGACTCTTATTCTCCATCCTTTTCAGATGTCCGTACAATTTCAATCTACATTATTCTATTACTTCTATAATATTATGTTTAACATTCATTATTTCTCTAATTTTCTGGTTCCGAATTTTCTCCTTTCTTGATTTTCTTCTTGCTCACCAAAAATCCATCTTTGTTCCCAATAATATTTTTGCTTGCTGTATATCTAAAATCCAGATATCTGCATGATACAACATAGCACTTTGTACTATTGATTTAAATATAAGCGTCTTGGTTTTATTTCTAATATTTTTGCTTATTATCATTAAATTTCACATTCGAATTTATTTTCTTCTTTCACTAATTATTTTCTTAATTTCAATTTCAATACAACTTTTCCTATCTGATTCTCAAATTATTCCTAAATATTTTTATTTTTCAACTTTTTTAATTTCCACATTTTCACATTGTAATTTATCTTCATTCTCAAGTTCTGCTATGAGATCTTCACTCTAGATAGCTTACTTCCCATTTTAATTTGCTATCTATTTCCTCAATATATTGATTTTAACAGTTTATTGTTTTTTCATCTATTAATGCTTATTTTAGATCTAGCCATAATAGTTTCCTTGAGACACTATTGTATGCCTTTTCCAAATCTATGACATTCTTGACTTTTCCTTACATTTTTCCAATAAGAGTCTTAGTGTAAAAATGTGATCAATACAGAACCTTCCAGCAGTAAATCCACATTGTTTCTCAAGGTCAATTTACCTTTGTTCTACATTTAGTTTCACAATTTTCAGAAAAAACGTTCATTATAGGGTTCATTACACAAATTTCTTGATGGAGCATAATTTACTGTCTACTTTTTTGTATATGGAAGTGATGTATCTCAATTTCATCTGTTTTGGTATTTCCTCTCCATTTAAAAATTGTTTTATATAATTTTGTCAATACTTTTACTAATTTTGGTCCTTCACATTTTAACATTTCCAAATGCATTCCTCTTGGTCCAGTTGCCTTGTTGTTTCTTCCCAATGCTATGAAATATTGTACACCCTATACTGTTAATTCTCAATCTGTTTCTGTATTTTGAAAAGTTTCATCATCTTCTTGAAACTCTATTTGTGTATGATTATTCCAAAGTCATTAAATGCAGTTTTATTATAATATGTAATAATATTTCAGGTTGAAAATATTCTGGGGCATATGGTGGTCATCCTGAGGTTCCATGAAACAAGCAGGTAATATTTTACTTTAGAACTTTATAAATGTATGTAATTTATAATGTGTGTGAGTAAGTTAATGTTATTTAATGTTTTATAGAATTTGACATTGATTAGTGCATTATTTGAATTCAAGATTCAGAGACAATGATCCTGTTCATTTTTTACCTCAGCCAGAAGACTCTTTTGTGTGAACCGTTGTGTAACGTTTGTTAATTCAAGGATGGAATGTGCCTTAACTACAAATTCATCTAATTTTATACCTAACAATATCTACTTATGTGGGTGATGATTTTTTATTTACATTTCTAAATTGCATTTCTACAAATACCTCTAATTGTGAACATATACGCCAAATAATATCTACTTATGTGGTGTGACGATTTTTTAATTACAATCTCTATATTATCTTTTCAGAAAACCTCCCATTTTGAAGTATCACAATTACAGCAGATGTGCCATGTGTTAAGCTAATTACCAACATGAAGATGAATGTGGTGTACTATATTTGTATAAAGAACTTCTGAATTCTATCCAGTATAAATTAAAATCTATAGACAAAAATATAAAATGACAGCTGTACTCAGAAAGTAGTTAACGTGTAATATTTTTTCTTCCTTCAAAAAATGTTCAATTGTATATAAAAAAAACCTGTATGTCATTTTGTTTCAAGTTGTGATTTCTTGAGCAATGGTTAGATATATACATAATCTGCTCTGTAAGTGTAAGTCTTGTTTAAATATTAAGTTTATATTCAGTTGACATAATATGTTGGAAACGTAATTTTTGAAGTGAATTTTATACTAAGGTTCTCTATTTTCCATATTTCTAATTCATAATACATTTCTTTGGAATTTTTTTGAAGAGATTAATTATTATTCTTTGCTTTACAGAAAATAATTATTTTGCTAAAAATGTATATAAAATGAAAATTTATCCGACAACACTATGCAGTAAGCTGAAATTTGGAGTGGAAACAAGACAGCTAATGTAGAACTCTTGATATTTGTGGTCAGAACAACAAATCATGCTGCTTGCTTTGTTAAGTAAATGGATGCAAAAGACTGGGTCATCCTGATTCTCGAGGGGGGATAAATATCGAAATAATCGAGTGTTACAGGAGCACATTTAATTTTATACTGTTATTGTGTTGTTAGATCTTGCTTTTATTATTGTCCATTTACTTTTTCGTTTAGGTTTTAACATTTCTGTATTTGAATGTAACAAATGAACAATTAAGACAAATGGAAGTTTCAAGACTCAAATTTGTCCGCTTTGTAATTGGGAATACATCATTAGACCACAAAAGAAGCACTGATATCAGAATGGAATTGATCATACAACCAAATACAACATTAACAGAAAAAATATAGAATCAACTGGAAAGACCTTGCCCTGCAGATGCCAAACACTAGGATGGCAAGAACTGTTTTATATTATAATCCGAGAGGGACGAGAAACATAGATCAACCTTTAAAGATATATTGTGAGCAATTTTGAGACAGAACAGACCAACAGGTCTAATTCTTGAAGACGACGATGAATGTAACATATGTTTGTCCCGGTGAGTGGAAGTGAAGGTCACGTGGTCTTAACTGCACCTCGATAAATAAATAAATGATAAATAAAACCCTGTTTCAAAAGCTGACAATCTATGAGCCTGTCTGTTTCTTAAAGTCCAAGTTAATGATTCAATAAACCGATATACTCCACATTAACCAATCAGCGTGGAGTGACGAGCATCGTCCGCATGATTTCTTTACCGAAACTAGTTCTTATTTTTCGGGAATGATTCACTAAATAAATGATTAAATAATATAATTTTGTAGAGGAAAGAATACGCTTTTATTTGATATATGAAATTAATAATATAACTTATTTTCAAATTGTATAATTTATTGTTAAATGTAAGTTTGAAGTGCTGATTGAGCATGTTCTATATCCGGCGCATTCTTTGTAAAAAATATAAAATTACAACACAATTTGTGAACTGCAATCCTATAGAGGAGATCTCAAGCTTTCAATTAACATACAATTTATATTTTATATATTTTTTTTGTTCATGTAGTTCCTCATTGTTTTTATGGACTGCGTTAGAGACTGTTAGTCCACGTTTCTCTACTCTGTTTCTGGAAATCATGAAACTATTAAAAACTTTGTTTATATGGCTAGGTTTGTGAAGGTTTCTTCTTTCAAATCAAATATGCGACACTTATATGGCACTAAATTTGTGAAAGAAATTCTAACTTGAATGAGTGGCTCTGTTCAATCCTGTTAGACTAGCACGAGGGTGGCAGTGTTTCGCCATGACCTCTACTAATAAACATAGTGAAAATAGTACAAAATGCTTAGACGAGGAACTGGAAAACAAACAAAATCTATTGTAGATTATAATATAAATGTAGGATCCTTGGATATAACAGACTAATTTTGTTACAATTATATTTTTTGGAATGTAAGAAAATAAAAACTAGTACATGAAAATATTTTCCGTCTTCTAAACATTGCTAACTGAAGAGCATGATTATCTCTAGGGAGAATTCACCACAAAATATTTTTCGTATTGACCTTGATGAAGCATAACTTGTGCAACGTAGGGGTGGGGTAGAAGAAAGGTTCCCGGATGTCATTCAACAGTACCGAGATTAGTAACAAGTCATTTTCTGGGAAGAATACCACCGAGAAGAAATAAAGCCCTCCCTAACAAAATATGTGTTTTGTGTTATAAAAAAATAAACAGAAAGATACAGTACTTAGATGCTCTGACTATGAAGCGGGATTATGTATGCAGGGGTGCTTCAAATCAATTTCAACTAACTGAATTTCTAAGGTACGGTTTTATAAATTTTATTTGTATTGTTGTAGTTTACAATTATTATAATTAGCCTCATGTTTAGCTGAACACATTTTAAAATATCTATTTGGATATTTTAAGTAACAAATAAGATATAAACTTTTACAAAAGTTGTTTTCTAACTTACAAATGTAAATGCCATTCCAAGATATCCTCGCTCAGCTGAGAACTGTCAGGGGATTTAAATTCCCCCACGCTGATGGGTTAAAGCACTATAAATACATTTTGTTCTTCGACATGTTTGCTACACTTTGCAAATATTGCAATAATTTGCACCACAATAAACAAGAAATATATTTTTCAAGAACGCTGACCCCAGGCCACTCAATGATATTTATCCGAGAACAAGTGTAACTAAATAAGAATTGTTGAATTTATCAACTGTAGGTGGAGTACGCGTAAGTCACGTTGAGAGTTAACAAGAACTTGATAAAAATATGTAGCGAAAAATATGATAAGATACATATAAACTAAAATAAAACTCTAATATACATAGATATAAAACTAAAATGTTTAGAAAATCTAATAAAAGTATACCATAAGATAAACGTGTCTTATAATAGATTTTTAGAATCAGAAAATTACAAGGATTAGGGAAATCATATGAATTTTTTTAATTAAAATTAAATAAATTAATAAATAACCAAAATATAATATATTATTAATATACCCATAAAAGACGTATGTAATAAAGAATAAAAAAATCCAGGTAAAATTCCATCTACATGTCTAGAATAAAGAATCCAGGTAGAATTCTATCTACGTGTCTAGAACAAAGAATCCAGGTGAAATTCCATCTACATGTCTAGAATAAAGAAGTACGGTTAAAATGCTACCTGTCTAATGCAGGTAACAAAATACATGCATCCCCCCTTTATAAAAGATAAGTCTATTGATAACAGTTTACAAAATTGAAAGAAACTGAAAACAGTTATCTATTAAAAATATAAAAAAATGCAATTAACCCAGTTCTTAGAATCTGTAATTAACGCTATTAACCAACAATTCCAAGATATAAGAATAACGTTTACACGTAAAAGAACCACACGTGTAAATTATCAAGGTATATATAGCGGTGTTGACAAATTTACATTTTCAGGAACTCCAAGAGCGTAACCTCCCCTCTAACAAAACACATAACTAGCGAATAAGATTATTGTAACGTATGTATATTCAAATTGTATCGAGTGGAATCGAAAGAAATGGGAGGAGCTAACGTCTTTTTAAGCGAGAACATATATCAAAATACTCGCACTCTCGGTCATTCTGTGTTCAGTGTTAAAAACATCGTAGATCTACAGACCGTGATATCCGATCCAGTTAAAATTTAGATTCGTCCGAAAAAATAGTTACATTTAAAGCTATCTAAATTTTATATGATTTAGTCCGTTAAATATTTGGACTTTGAAAATATTTGATTCAAGCACGTGGACCTCTAATTACTTCATCGACTCCACTCATTAATAAAACTTTATTAATTGTATTAACAAAAAGTGTAAATTCTCCGTAAATGACTAGTTTTGGGATTCGTTAAAATTGAGTGTAAATTTGTACATTGTTTTTTGCTTATAAAAAGTTCATAACCCCGAGATCTCTTGCCCACCATCCGAGAACCGGTACATAATGGCGCCCGTCTTGTCAAACACCCACGTATGAATCGGTACAAAATGACACCCAATATCGGTTAGGCACATGTTCCCCAAGAGAGTGGAAGAATGTACAAAATAGCGCCAACGTGTCATAGCCTCGATTAAACGTTCTAATAGCATCAACGTATAATCACGCACTCAAGTATACTCCGATTTAGAAACATAACGACGTTCAAAGTATTTTAAAGTACGAATCCGGAGAAATTAGAACTAAAAATTAAACTGCCAAGTGTAAATTTGTGAAACTAACCACGTGGAAATCAGTGAACTCTATTTGCTAGCATTCAACAACGAAATATTTCAGATTCGCTACATAGATCCAACAAAACTGTTCTAGAATTAACGTATCGCACTGAAAATTTCCTCGTTACCGCTACATATATACAATTAAATCGATCGCCGTGTGCAAATAAACAGTCGTCAAGGCATCAAGACAACACGACATCACGTTGATGAAAGAGCGGGCCAGCGAACCAGCACACTAGCGGACTCGCAAACCAGCAGCAACACCAACACGTAGTAACTATTAACCAGCACCACATCAACAGGCCAGTACAAAAAATTTAAAGTGTGTATATTTTTGGTTATTTTTTTCCCCAGGTCTAGTATCATTAATAGTAATATTTCATATATACGTGTTTAACTTTAAAATCAGAGATCAGTAAGTCTAAAACAAACTATAAATAATTTTAATCCATGCTTCTCCTCAGTTCAAATAAGACATCTAAAAATAAAACTATACTAGAATCTACAAAATTACATAAAATCAACATTAACATGTCTGCCAATCATGAAAATATCACCCAACAAAATGAAATAGATATTCTAAATAATGGAATTGACATAGTAAATAACACTGTCGAAAATTCAGAACCTATCATCAGTAACGCTAATACAAAAATCGCAGGTCCTAGTCACACACCTAACATGGAACTCAGTACCATTTTACATCCCATAACTCAGTTATCATTTACCACACAAAATTTAACAACTCATATGAGTAACCTAGCAACTGATGTACAAGACAGTAATGAGAAAATAAATAATCTAACAACCGAAGTTCGGGATTCTAAACAAGAGAGTAATGAGAAAATCAGTAATCTAACAACAAATATGAATAATCTAACAACTAGTATGACTATTCTAACAACCGAAGTTAGGGACACTAAACCTGAGTGTGGAGAAAATGCGCCGCATTGCTACCTAAAAATTTATTAAAGCATGCGAACTGCAACCAACTTGCGCTGCGGTGTTTCGATCTACTACATTTTGTATATATATTAGCATAGGTTTCAGAACTATTAGTACTATTCAAAATCCTTTGCCCGGGCCCATGAGAGGCAAATATTGATTCATCCTTCCTATCCAAATTCATAAACATTAATCAATAATAATTCTTAAAAAACACTGTAGTAAATTTATGATGCTTAGTTAACAAGAATGTACTATTATCAACCATGAAAGCTAGACGGGAAAAAGGAGCTCATATAACTTTTGAGCAAGCTTATGTACAGGAATTATGCAAGACAGCTGTAGCGTAGCTAACATACACTAATTAATCATTGATATTTACTTAAAATTATATTTAATGTTAAATTGCACGTCTGAAGTTTGAAAAGTGAAATTAAAGAAATACGTGACTTGATCATTCAAGAATTAAAGGACAAACAATAAATAATACCAAAAAATAACATAATTTACACAATCAACCTCTCATACATACTTTTAGTCCTGCCGAGGGTGCTTTACCCTGGCTTGTTGGACCAAAACCCAAAATACGAAGCTCGCATCCTCCAGACGACAAAACCAATGTTCCAACGAAAATCTGCGATCGAATGATAGTGTTCACTATGTATGTAGCCTATTTGAGCGTTCCGAGGTAGAAGGGGAAGTTGCGCACTACAAACAGAGCAAAGGGAGGGGTAGAAAGGAGAGTGGGAGTAGATACAAAGAGAAAGGAAGTTGGCATAGTTCACGAATCTCACTGTTGAAGGAGGATAACAGCTCTGATGTACCGAACCGAAATAGCTCTTTCGGTTCAATATCGCCGCCTCCGGGAAAGAAAAGTCCCATAAATCTCAAAACGATGAAAGGAATCACAACACAGTCTGGGAGATTAAAGTCACTACAAAGATGTTCCAGTAGATACTAGATAACAAAATCCCACATTGGGAGGTCACGGCAACACTACACGATTCCGAGCGGAAAATTTTCACATACTTCATCGTCCCCAACATTTATATCATCACACCAGCTTCTTCGTCCACCATCCAGGCGCTGTAAATATATACTCGAATCATGCTGATTTCACAGCCGCCATGGTCGAACTCCGCGGTGTTCCAGGTGAGTCCAGGGTGACGATATCCAAAAACATGGATTACCGGATCGCAATCCCGATCAGCCGCTCCATTGGAATCAGTAGTTGAAGAACCAACATTTCGGCCAGCGGGGTACTCAGGGTCGGCCAAACCCACCAATTACTCTACTGCCTGGAGTTCTTTCTTCCTCCGTATGCCAGTATCAGGAAAGGTTAACTGAAATGATAAAATACCAGGAAACAGAAAGCGGAACCTCAAAGGTTTTACACAAGATTTTTACATAAGACTATTTAAATAAACAGAATGATCGTTTCCTTCACAAAATATTAGTGGTTACTATTTCACTACAGGACATGCTTTTAACTGGCTAATATGCTGCTTGACTATGTGGCCATCGACGCTTTCTAACTTCTAGTTATACTTATTTTAGAATTTAGACTGCGCCTTACAAAAACAAAACCTGGTCCACATGTATACTAGCCTTCTCAAAAGTCCCCCGTCATTATAATTTTCCACAAACGACATGGCTCACTTAGCCCACATACCGATACCAAAAAGCAAGCTTTCATGATATCCAATATAAAAATGCGAAGTACGTCGCCCTCAATATCTATGCCTAATAAGCTCAACTCTCGGACTAAGTTGTCTTTAGATGCAATATCGATCCAACTAGGCATGTTTACTAAACAGAGTAAACAAAAGATATAAACAGCTGTAAGAGAACGCAATTCGTTATGCAAAATTAGTCAGTATTTACAAACAAGGAGAGACGAATCAATTTTTTTACGCAACATCGTTCAAGTACGCAAATAAACACTGCTTCAATAACTTAAACATAGATAATAAATCTCGAAGGCAAACAATTATCCACGAAATAATATCTCTGAATAATGTCGATGTCAAAAATTTTACAATTCCAAAAACCATTTAAGACCATAGAATATATTCTCTGTTCTGGAACTTGAATGCAGGACCAAAACTTAAATTCGGAAAATTTTGAATCGACGAACATATCAACTGCTACTAATATAATACCAAAATTATTTTACGAACAGAAATAATTAAAACTCACGGTCTGCTACCATTTTGCGCCGCGGGACATGAACCCTGAACCAGAACCATGCTGACTGCTACCATTTTGCGCCGCGGGACATGAACCCTGAACCAGAACCATGCTGACTGCTACCATTTTGCGCCGCGTTGGTACCAAAATTTTATTAAACCATGCGAACTGCAACCAACTTGCGCTGCCTTGTTTCGATCTACTACATTGTGTATATATATTGGCATAGGTTTCAGAACTATCAGTACTATTCAAAATCCTTTGCCCGGGCCCATGAGAGGCAAAGATTGATTCATCCTTCCTATCCAAATTCATAAATATTAATCAATAATAATTCTTAAAACACACTGTAGTAATTTATGATGCTTAGTTAACAAGAATGTACTATTATCAACCATGAAAGCTAGACGGGTTAAAGGAGCTCATATAACTTTTGAGCAAGCTTATGTACAGGAATTATGCAAGACAGCTGTAGCGTAGCTAACATACACTAATTAATCATTGATATTTACTTAAAATTATATTTAATGTTAAATTGCGCGTCTGAAGTTTGAAAAGTGAAATTAAAGAAATACATGACTTGATCATTCAAGAATTAAAGGACAAAAAATAAATAATACCAAAAAATAACATAATTTACACAATCAACCTCTCATACATACTTTTAGTCCTCCCGAGGGTACTTTACCCTGGCTTGCCAGACCAAAACCCAAAATACGAAGCTCGCGTCCTCCAGACGACAAACCAATGTTCCAAAGAAAATCTGCGATCGAATGACAGTGTTCACTATGTGTGTAGCCTATTTGAGCGTTCCGAGGTAGAAGGGGAAGTTTCGCACTACAACAGAGCAAAGGGAGGGGTAGAAAGGAGAGTGGGAGTAGATACAAAGAGAAAGGAAGTTGGCATAGTTCACGAATCTCACTGTTGAAGGAGGTTAACAGCACTGATGTACCGAACCAAAATAGCACTTTCGGTTTAAAGAAATGAGTAAAATATACCAAATAATAAAATAAAATAACCAACAAATAAAATTTGAATTAACTAATGCTCTCACAACTAATATTCAAGACAGTAATGAAAAGCTAAAAGCAAAAATAAACTCATGAATGAATATTTCCTCTGATTTATCTGGAAAAATAAATTCTGTTGCAAATTAATTATATAAAACTAATAGTGAAATTGATGAAATCAAACTCATGCAAGAGACGATTCAATTTGTTATCACTGCCGAGAGTAAAGAGCGCGAAGAAGAAAATGATGAAATGAAAAAAAAAAAAAACTTTACAAAACGCGATTTCTGACCAAAAATTGCTCATATAAATAAACAGAGCGAAGAATACGTTAAGAAATTGACCTCAAACCAAGTGGAGTTCTCTAAAACACTTAATGAGATGAAAGAGAAAATCAATTAATTAAATTCCCCCGCTAATGTACATCAACCCGCCGTACTAGCAAGAGAACAATTGAACCGTTCTTGCACAGATAACCAAAGCAATATTTCACGATAAGCTGAAATAATAAATAACCAATTTTCAGACATTATTTCAGCTACTCCAATACACAATTTAGGCACAAATAACAGGGTATATAACACGCCTATGTGTCATGGCTTGTTAGATTTACCACTGCCGAAATTTAATGCAAATAACGTGACCAATCCTATCCAATTCCTCAACGAATTTGGATAATTATTTGAAAATAAAAGGAGTTCCGCAGGAAAATTACATATATGTGGTTAAAAATTGCTTAGAAAAAGAAAGCAGAGATTGGTTTGAGATCACATTATCAGATAGTACTTCCTACGACACATTTCTTAGTGTATTCAAAAACTAATTTTTTGGAACCGATCAACAACACAAAATACGGCAGGAAATATGTAGTGGTACATATAGCAAGATCAGTGGCAAAACGTACTCGGAGTATTTTCTCTCTCTGGTAAAACGTGCACGCCTAATAACACCACATCTAGCCGATAGTGAATTCATACGCATGATTATTAATCACTATCCACAAGAAATCCGTCCTAGCCTACTAGTAGCCAGAATACATACCTATGACAAAATGTTGGACATCTTACAAATGTTAGAGACAGGAAATAATCATGATTTGCAACCCCAATCTATAGTCAAATCATAAAGTTATGTAAATCAAGGGTATAATCGTAATTACACCACGCAAGATAGAATATTTTCTAAAGGAGAGCGAGAGGTACAGCCTTCTCAAAATAAATACCCACAAAATACAAATCTTTACACAAACAGAAGTAGGCCAAACTTTAGAGGACACGAGAGACAAAATAATGACCGCCAGATAAACATGTTACAGATAAATAGGTGAAATGAAAATCAAACGCGACAAATTTATAATAGACGGAAAAATCGCAGACATGCCCCATTCGTAAAACATGATGGGCATATGAACCTAGACAGAGAACATACTCGACGATGGTACGAAAATTATATTCATAACTCCTCGTACAATCGTCCACATCCCCCACAAACAAATCAAATATTATCAGCGGGTAGACAAATCCAGTTGCAAAATGACACGATCCCAAGACCTCAAGCGCCGGTAATCAGAAACAGCCTAAATGCTCAGGCATAAATATATAGGCCACGTAATGAAAATTTGGATCATAATTATCACAATACCCAATTTCAAAATTAAATCAGTGCAGTAAATTCACGCTGATAATGTAACTAAAACCATGGGCGTGTACCACCTGGAAATGATGCGGCCATATAAAGAATTGTAAACAAATGGTCCATCAGTATTAAACATACTATATTGTAATTAAGAATGTTTATGAAATTGAGTGTGTATGAGTGGATAATTGTTGTAACCATAATGTTAGAAGATTAGTATTAAGTAACTTATTGTATTTTCTGTTATTCTTTTATACAAGAGACATTTGCATTGGTAAATTAATCTAGAAAATATCCCTAAAAATCACTAACCAAGAATGTGAAATATTCAAAAGAAGAGACTTGCATATTTAAAAAATACTAAAACTATTTATTTAAATATACAAGTAGGCATTTGTAGCCAAATGTATGATAGGATACATGTAAACTAAAATAAAACTCTAATATACATGATATAAAACTGTAATGTTTCCAAAAATATAATAATCGTATACCATAAGATAAACATGTCTTATAATAGATCATTAGAATCAGAAAATTACAAGGATTAGGGAAATCATATCAAATTTTTTTATTAAAAATTAAATTAATTAATAAATAACCAAAATATAATATATTATTAATACCGCTATAAAAGACATATGTGGAAAAGAATAAAAAATCCAGGTAAAATTCCATCTACATGTCTAGATTAAAGAATTCAGGTAGAATTCCATCTACATGTCTAGAATAAAGAAGTACGATTAAAATGCTACCTCGCTAATGCAGGTAACAAAATACATTCATCCCCCATTAGAAAAGATAAGTCTCTTGATATGACAGTTTACAACATTGAAAGAAACTCAAAACAGTTATCTATAAAAAATATAAAAAAAAACATTTAACCCAGTTCTTAGAAACTGCAATTAACGCTATTAACCAGCAATTCCAAGATATAAGGACAACATTTACTCGTAACAGAACCACACGTGTAAATTATCAAGGTATATATAGGGGTGTTGACAAATTTACATTTCAGGTACTCCAAGAGCGTAACCTCCCCTCTAACAAAACACATGACTAGCGAATAAGATTATTGTAACGTATGTATATTCAAATTGTATCGAGTGGAATCGAAAGAAGTGGGAGGAGCTAACGTCTTTTTAAGCGAGAACATATATCAAAATACTCGCACTCTCGGTCATTCTGTGTTCAGTGTTAAAAACATCGTAGATCTACAGACCGCGATCTCCGACGCAGTTAAAATTTAGTTTCGTCCGAAAAATTGTTACATTTAAAGCTATCTAAATTTTATAAGATTTAGTCCGTTAAACATTTGGACTTTGAAAATATTTGATTCAAGCACGTGGCCCTCTAATTATTTCATCGACTCCACTCATTAATAAAACTTTATTAATTTTATTAATAAAAGTGTAAATTCTCCGTAAATAACCAGTTTTGAATTCGTTAAAATTGAGTGTAAATTTGTACGTTGTTTTTTGCTTATAAAAAGTTCATAACCCTGAGATCTCTTGCCCACCATCCGAGCACCGGTACAAATAATAATAATAATAATAATAATAATAATAATAATAATAATAATACAATTAGTAATAATGACAATCTTAATTTCCCCTTAATTAAAGTTGTCGATCCTTTGTATACATATAAGAAATCAAAATTAAATTAAGCAAAAAAGTAGTATTTGTGAAATTAACTAGTTAAAGATAATGTCATGTTTGAGTCTCCCTGCTAATTCCAACAAATCGCGAAGGACAGTCACAATAAAAAAATGTTACAGTTGATATTCAGAATGAACTACCAAGAGCTTATGAAGTGGTGGATTTCGTGAGTAGTTAATTAGCAGACCAATGTGTATTTGAGCTTTTGTGGTTGTTTCAGTTTGCACTGGAATGCTGTGCTTGTCTTGTAATTGACCAATTAAATAAATAAAATTTCACTAAGTTTGTTATTTGTGTAAATCAAACTTGGCCTATCTACTGACACTTTGCCTTTTTACTTTCTACAATAAATTTCCATTCCCTTCTTCAATTCTCCAATCATGCCACGTATCCTGCCCATCGCAATATATATATATATATATATATATATATATATATAGGGCCTATATATATATATATATATATTGTAAGCCCATGTTTTCCCTGTACAGAGATATAGGCTCTCTCCCCCTACAGGGAAAAATTTGAACCATAATAATTTAGTTACATTTGTTTTCGTATAGATGTCATTTTTAAATGGTCCGTGGTCAGCGTTCCGCCTCATACTGACATCTTAGTCGTGAAAACAGTCGAGGATAGTGACGATGGTCACTGATAGTGCAGTGCTGTGTTTAAAAAAACATAGAAGTATGAGGTAAGAAGAATTCATTATTCATTTAATTCTTGTAAACAAAGAAGTATTGAAATGGATACCTCGTGGAAAAAGGAAATGTGATAGGCCAAAGCCAATGTGGACAAAGGGAATTCAAGACAACATGAAAGAAGAGAAATATGATAGAAGCAGACACGCAAAACCAGGAAAAGTGTATATTTTGATTGAGGATATCTGTTTAAATAACAGAAATAATCCTAAAATAAATAAAAAATATAATTTAATAAATGTTCTTCTCTGACATATTCCTAAAATTTAACTATCGAATATTCGCAGAGATTTAAAGAGCAGACGCCCTCGTCCGCCATCATAATATAGCTGTAAGTAGTAGTAGTAGGACTTTATAATCCTACTGTAAGTAGTAATAGCAGTTGCCATGCTTGGCGAGGTCAAGTATTAGTTCCATTGCACAAATATTACGAAAAAAGGAAAAACTAATTCTAATAAACGGAGGCAAAAACCTCACAACTATCTAGTATTGACCTGTACATCGAAATGATGATACATCGACATCGCCTCAAAAGAGGGCTTCCAGTCCACATCAAGGAAACGGTGTTCACTCTGGACCTGTATGCCAAGCCAGATGAGAGGGACGCCGTCCTCAGGGTCGACTCCAGCCTGCTCGATATGTGGCAGCTGGAATGTGAACAGGAGCCTCATGGACGACAGACATTCCAGTTTTTCATGAGAGTCCAGAGACGTATGCACAGCCCATGGATAACCCCGAGGCATCATACCACACTGGTATTCTCTGGCCATATACTATTCCGCTCCAAACAATACGAAAGAGGACGTGCAAACTCACCTCTCTGCGACTGTTTTAACACCGGAGAGGACGATATAGCCCGCGTCCCCTATCACTGTACCAAGTATATTATATTCAGGAGAGAGCTAGAAGAAGCAGCCATGATTGGAGAAACTCAATGGCAGTCCGCCCTCGACTTCTGGACCGGGAAGGAATCCTTCAAGTCCCTCACAAAGTATACCGGAAGCGACGAAGAACAACGAAGACAACGCAGGCGATAAAAACGTCGCCAAAATCAATACACACTACACAAACAACACAATTGCATACACACAAATTGTAACACAAACACTAAAACTCACATAAGCCGATGTACATAAATGAAAGAAAAATAAATAAAGATAAGATAGTACGTTAGGAACAAGAGCAGACTCGGGGATAAGGATGCCCGAGGTAACCCAGGGGGTGGTGATGGGGCTCTTAAATAAAAATAACTATATAGTTACATTTGTTGGTGCAACGACCAAACCGCACACTGATATAACTAAGGCTAGAATTTTTATGTAATATTAACATGCAAAATATGTATGTAATAACATTACGTAAAATGTAAGATTATATAAAAATTCCTTAAAATATGTAATATTAAACACATTAAAATATAATTTTATATAAATTTATATTAATTATTAACTTTAAGATTGATCAAATTTGAAGGAATGGGACAGTTAAATGCTTGACAACGTGGTAAGAAGGGTGTTGTTATATTTCTACTTAGGGATATTGGGAGATTAAGGCTCGCATCCTTTTAGACAATTGGCAAGAGATTTTAGTCTTGTGTTATAGCCGTCTTTACCCCCACAACATTGTATGGTATTATTTTTTTATAGGCTGAATCGACCCCAGAGTCATTATGCCGCCAGAAGATTAAACAGTTTAAAAAACTTGACCCCATCGGGTCTCAACCCTCGATTTTCCAACTTATAGGAAATTGCCGTAACCAAGTATACCACGGTGTTCCCTCTACATATTTCTACTCTTTCATTCATAAGCAGAGTAGAACATTCAGTTTTAAAATAGATCTTCGTATATGGAACCCTATACTAAAGTCTTCAGAGTCTTCCTGTATCTATGTTCATCATGTTTAGTAAATGGAATTCTTATTTGATTGTATCCCAGTAGCTTTTGTATAGGTTGGAAAAACAATTTCAGTGTACAGTCAGGTATCTGACTTTTTAATATAAACAAATATTGTCACAAATACTGTTTTAAATTATTTTCCGCTTATGAAAATACCTCTTTTATTTAAGCGGCATAATTTGTAAATTTACATAAAAATCTTTAAAATATGTAAAAATATGTAATTATGGTCAAATATGTGAAAATATGTAAGTAAGTTCCTAATTTTTGGACATTTATCAATTTTATCCATTTATAAGCAAAGGCAAATAATATGTAATTACATACAAATCCTAGCCTTAGTAACCACTAACATAAGCTCAAGCTGGAGCCTAATAGACTGAGCTCACTGCAGCAAAACACCCTACAAAACCACTATGAAGCACGGTTTCTTATTTATGTCTGCGCTATATTATATGTTCGACTCAGCCTCTAACGGAAATGAGTACCAGACGCTTGTTCTGGGGGTAAAGGCGGCCGTCACGCAGGGCTGACAACCCGGCTGACATAAAGTGCCGATTGCCTAGAAAAAGTGGGAGCCTTAACCTCCTACTACCCCAAGGGCCTCCGGGCCTGTTGTGGGATCACTTTACTTTTTTTATATTAGGCCCCTATATGTAGTTCCATTTGATATTGTATCCAGCACTTCAAAGATTTACAACACTTTTGAATGATTTATTTTTTTACCTGAACACAACTCTGGTTATAAAAACCACATTTCAAAATCAATTCGAAAGAAGCTCCTAACAAACCGACGACTTTATGACGAGATGTTTATTAAATCTATCAACTTTAGTTTTTTTTATTTCTAAACTATACACATTGAATCGAAAAACGAAACCTTTGTGATACTAGTTTTATATGCCAACCGTAAACACATAACTGAACAACGAATTTAAATTATTGTTGTTCTTTTGTTATTCCCTTCTTTGGAAGCAAGAATAAAAACTAAAATTAAACTTGTGAAAATATATATATATAGGAATTAATACAAGTGTGCAGATTTTAGGTATAAATTCCTAGAGGTACGTACAATCTAATGCATTATTGTATTCATGCCGTAAATGTCCAGATTTATGAAGAAAGAAAGAATGCTTCAGGCATTATTCATGAGCAGTTTATATTAACCTGATTTCACACAGTAGAGGAACTTCAGGTAATTTGGACCCCTGTTTTCGATTTGATGTTTTTCTTATTATAATTAAGGGATTTGAGTTCTGTTTAATTACAGTGATTATCATTAATGTTGTAACTATGAAATAGCATTATTACTTTATTCAAATATTGAAACATCTTCATCATTTATAAACTTTTTACATTACAAGAAAGGTCCACTTTAACATCCATATTCGGGTAAAGTGGACCCCAGAGCCCATCTTAGCCTTTCGACTGTTTTAAGTTTATTTACTCTATAAATTTATAAAACAGGCACAAATTAATCTGAAAGTATTTACGGCAGATCTTAATTAAAAAGCGTTGATGTTTATTTAATGTTTAGAAATAGCATCGTTGATTATAACATTCATCTGCAGACAGCGACGGTCTTTAGGTTTAAGTAAAATTACAAGGATATTAAACAAAATTAATTAAGTGTATGGCTTTTACATATAGCACACTTGTTGATAAAATATACGTATTCGTGTAAAGTGGACCCAGACGGTCCACATATACCGAATTCCTTTGTTATATTTAATTATTTTATACAGCCACGGTGTCACACAATGTAAAATTAAACGCTTAAAATTATTCTCGATAATTTAAATTAAAAATTAAAGAAATGGCGAACTACGAATAGAACACCAAGTCAAAATTACTAACAGATTTTAAAATCTGGAATATTCACATGGAAATGAGGCAATTGAAGAAAAACTTGATATAAGTAAAGAATGATTTATAAGAGATACTATTAAACTGTCAGAATAAAAAAATAATAAATGGCGTTAAGGGGTTAATTTAAATATATGTATTTGATAAAAACTTTCTCGAAGAATTTGGAGCTAGTATATTAATTAATTTATTGTTTCAAAAATATTGGGAATGTGCTGACATTGTAAAGAAAAGAAAACTAACACAAATTAATTGGTTACACGGGCCAAATGATATAAATTTAGAACATTTGAATCACATCAGAAAGGAAACCGCCAGGCAGTTTTTAAAGACTAAAAATACAAACTATTGTAGAGAGAAGATAACTGAACTCGAAATGTGCAGACTAAATAGGAACATCAGAGAATTATATTAGGGATTTAGGACAGAAAGAAAACAATTTCAGACTAGAACAAATATAATTAGGAATAAAAATGGTGATATGATCGCAGATTTCAGAAATATATATTAAATAAGCCCACTGCTGTGGTCTCGAGGTAGCGTGCTGCCTTGTCACGCAGCGGGCCCGGGTTCCATACTCGGTAGGGATAAGCTTCCTGGGTAAGGTTTGTTTTCCTCACCAGGAAGACAAATGTCAGGTAGTTTTTAAGGCCCAAAAGGTTCCAGAACATCATTTGGCCATCACCATCATTATCATCCTTCACCGAAGTGCAAAGCAACGGGAAGCTACCACACCTATAATTCCTTACTAAAACTGCAAAGCACAGCATGAAAATGCTATGATTGTAATGAAAGACCTGCCCTAGGGCATAACACTATGGGACAGAATATTAAATAGATGGAAAAATTATTTTAATCGGCTATTAATAGTACGTCAAACAGGATACTGAAGATGATAAATTAGAGACAGTATAAATATTAGTTACAGAACGCATTATATGTTGAAAAGCAATAAATAAATAAATAAATAAATATATATATATATATATATATATATATTCAACTTCTTATAAAATTTTAACAAATGAATAAGTATCCATATTGATATATGTAACTCGATATAGTCCACAGCTGTGGTCTCGAGTGCCTTGTCACGCAGCGGGCCCGGGTTCGATTCCCGGGCAGGACAGGCTCCTGGGTGAGGTTTTTTTTTCGGAACTTTTTCCTCACCTGTAAGACAAATGTCAGGAAGCTTAGGGCCCAACGGTCCCCGAAAATCATCCGGCCACCATCATTATCCTTCACCGGTGTGGAAAGCAACAGGAAGTTATCACACCAAAATTCCCTGGTAAGGCTGCAAAGCATAATATGAAAATGCTATGATTGCAGTGAAAGACCTGCCATCGGGCAGAATTACTATGGATGGATATATATGCATATCCCTATATTGACGACGTAATCATCAATATGGGTTTAGAGGATATAGATCTACAATAGATTTTTTTTTTTTTTGGTATATGATAGATTTTATTAAAAATGGGAATATGACGACACCTGTACATTGAATTTATGCAAACTTAGAAAAGGCAAACAATTCAGTTAAGAGGAGAACATTATGTTGGAATTCGGAATTCTTAAAAAAGTTATACTTAATCGAATATATCTAAATAGCACAAAGAAACTACATGGGTGGCGGGTTGAACTCTGTAGAGCAGTAGCCAACCTGTGACCAGTCGAAATTTGGCCGCTAATCTAGTGGTTCTTTTTTTTTACATAGGACAGAGTGAATTTTGTTAATTCATCCATACGCGTCACTAATTAGTTGACGAGGCACTTGGCTATCTTAATGGAGTCATAGGTGCGGGAGGCAAACAGTTTTCAGATACTTTTGAAATTGACTATGCTATTAAGCCATTGGTCGCGGTTAACCCCGCCGGGGTCGATGGATTTTTAAGATGGAACCATCCAAGGGAGGCACTTCTAGCCGTGGGTCCCGAGTTTGAAGAACCGCAAGCCTGAATAAAAAGGTCTCTGTGCAAACTTTAAAATGTGGATTTAGGAGAAACAGGTCTACAACAGATCAGATTTTTAGCATAAGACAGATTTTAGAAAATAAATGGGAATATAATGGTACTGTACATCAACTATACTTAGATTTCAAAAAAAACATACGATTCAATTAAGAGGGAGAAGTTATATAGATTTAGATTTAGATTTATTTAGCCTGGTGGAGTTAAGGCCATGTGGCCTTCTCTTCCACTCACCAGGACAAACGTATATTACATCAGAATATAACAATCTTAATTAACTCTAATATTAAATACTAAATAAAAATTTGATCAGAAAGATAATATCTATTATATTACATACAATCTATAATGCAACTAGTTAATGTTAGTTAAAATTAAAACTAAAACTAATAATAAAGTGTATACAAGCAAGACATATTAAATTGTCCCTGTCTAATGTTTATAAAAAACAAAGACAAATAATGAGATATAGGAAACTAATTTTACGTTTGTACAATATTTAAAACAAAACAAAAGAAAATATTTGTTAAACTTAATATTATTTTCATAGACGATTAAATTTATTAATATTGTTAAAAGAATACTATCAGTGAGGTGTATAAGTTAGTTTGTTATTAAATAATTCTTTAATTTGTTTTTGAAGGATGTTATAGTTTGACAGTCTGTGACATAGATCGGAAGGGAATTCCATGTTTTGGTAAGTGAGACCGTAAAAGATAATGAATAATATACAGTGTGATGAGGCGGGATATAAAGGATAATGTGCTGATGGGATCGAGTGTCAAGATTATGTGTGTCGGATAGTCTGATGAAGCGGCGTGATAAATAATTAGGCGATGATGTGTGAAGGATTTTATGGAAAAGGGATAGGGAATGGACAGTTCTACGATCTCTTAGACGAAGCCACGATAATGTTCCAGGGACGGTGTAACATGGTCAAATTTGCGAATACCACAAATAAAATGTGCGCAAGAATTATGAACACGTTGAAGTCTTTGAGTGAAAATAATATTTAAGTCTGTAAATAGAGTGTCACAATAATCAAAATGGGGCATTGCAAGTGTTTCTACTAACATTTTCCTAAGAGCGAAAGGCAGACAATTTCTTACACTATTTAATGAATGTATTATTGAGAAGACTGTTTTGCATGTATGGTTTATTTGTGTATTCCAATTTAAGTTGTTGTCAATAAATACTCCTAGAATTTTTACTGTCTCACTATAAGGGATTTGAACTCCATTTAGTGACACATGCGAGACTGTGTTTGGGTTAATTGTAGATAATAGTCTCTGGTGACCCATAATGATTGATTGTGACTTTCTAGGATTTATTGCAGTCCATATTAACTGTCCAAGTCATAGTGAGTCAAGATCCTCGTTAATTTTGGCAACAGCGTCATTTAGTGAATATTTGTCTGTGTGGATGTAGATTTGCATGTCGTCTGCAAATAAATTATGTTTGCAATGCTTTAGGGAGTTAGATATGTCATTTATGTAGATTGAAAAAAGCAAAGGTCCAAGTACCGAACCCTGTGGAACCCCAGCTTTATGGAAGGACCAAGAAGAACATAATGTATGATTTCTTACAACAGATTGCTGGCGCTCATGAAGGTATGAATTGAACCATTTTGTGGCACTATCAGAGAGTAAGAGGTTTTTAAGTTTATGCAACAATAAGTCCAAGTCTACCGTGTCGAATGATTTACTAAAGTCCAGTAATGTAAGAATGGTAAGTTTTCGATTATCAGCAGCTTCGCGTATGTCTTCGCAAATATTTAGTAGACCAGTATTTGTATTGTGTCCTGTCCTGAAGCCTGACTGAAATTGATCTTGAAGGTTGTGTTCATTTAGGTAGTCAGTCAGTTGTTTATGGACTAATCGTTCCAGAGCTTTTGAAAGGGTAGGTAAAATGCTAATGGGTCGAAAGTCGTTCGGGGTTGAGGGCGTTTTAACTTTAGGCAGTGGGCGTACGAGGGCTTGTTTCCACAATGAGGGATATGTAGAAATTTGTAGTGAGGAGTTAAAAATATGAGTTATAGTAGGTAGTATAGCTTCAATTATTTTATTCAGTAAAGTAATATTTATACGGTCTGTTCCTTCTGCTTTTGTTTTTATTCGCATGATGGCTTTCTTTACGTCGTAATCTGTAACATATGAGAAGTGGAAATGTTCTCTGTCAGGTTGATTTGTCAGTGATAATTCATTTATTGTTTGTTCTTTATCCTTTGGAGTAGTAGTTATACCTGTGAAGTGATTATTGAGTGTGTCCAGGGAAACAGGTAATCTATCTACCTGTGTGTCTTTTCTCCCAATTCCCATCCTATTCAAGTTTTTCCAGATTTCTGAAGTATTGGTATCTGTTAGGCTGTATAAATGTCTAAGTTTGGCGTTTCTTATAGCTTGATTTGTCTTGTTACGTAACTGTTTATATTGATAGAGATTTGTGTCTGTTTTGTCGAGTCTATATTTCTTATGTGCTGCGTCTCTATCAGCCATCAAGTTACGAATTGAAAGAGTCATCCAGGGTGCAGGGCGTCGTTTCACGAGTTTAGTTTTTAGTGGGGCGTGTCTGTTGCATAATTGTAGTATAAAGTAATTTAGTGCCTCAACTTTTTCATCTACAGTATGCAGCGTCCATATTGAATGCCACGGCATCTGCATAGCTTCTTCAATTAGGGCTGCATTGTCTATATGTTTTAAGTCTCTAAACGTAATAGTCTTTCGAGTCGGTTTAGGGCACTGCAGTGAATATGCTAAGAATATAATATCATGTGCTGATATTCCCGGGGCTGGCAGTTGCCCGTGAGTAAGTACTCTGTCTGGATTATTAGTTGCAATTAAGTCAAGTAACGTCTCAGAGTGATGAGTGTGATGTGTAGGTCGTAGGGGTAGGAGAGTCATATCACAAGCCTGGAACGTAGCCATCAGTTGTTGTATCCTCCTGGAGTTCGGAATTCCTAAAATGTTAGTTAGACTTATACGAATGTGTCTAAATGGCACAAAGAGTGGGGTGCGTGTAGGCAAACAGTTTTCGGACACTTTTGAAATCCAAAATGGGTCGAAGCAAGGAGATGCACTATCTCCTCTACTATTTAATTTTGTACTAGAGAATGCCATCAAATCTTTATAGGATTAGGAAGGCCTACAACTCAATGGTATTAATAAGCTGTTAGTTTATGCTGATGATGTAGTACTAGTGGCCGATAGCGAGGAGATACTAAAGGACAACACGCACACACTATTGAGTAACATCAAGAAATTAGGACTGGAAGTAAATATCAATAAAGCTAAATATATGGTCACACGTAGAAATACATTAGGGCTATATAATGGTAATGGACAGCTAATGAAAAATGAGGGAAATTTTGAGGAAGTGGCTGAATTAAAATACCTAGGAACAATAATCACAAACAGGAATGAGATGCACAAGGAAATTAAACATAGCCTCAATTCAGGAAATGCGTGCTATTATGCATAGCAGAGACTTTTGATGTCCCAATTCCTTTCAGAAAACGTTAAACTGAAAATATACAAATCTATTATTCTACCAGTTATATTTTATGGGTGCGAAACATGGACTCATACTTTAACGGAGGAAAGGAGATTATGAATATTTGAGAATAAAGGAAAATTTTTTGGACCAAAGAGAGGTGAATAAACAGGTGAATGGAGAAGACTACATAACAATGAACTACATGGTCTTTATAGGAAGCCAGATATAATAAGAACAGTTAAGTCTCGTAGACTGCGATGGGCAGGGCATGTTGCGCATATGGGGAATGAAAGACGCGCATGGAAGCTTTTTGTAGGAAAGCCAGAGGAAAATCGCCCAGTTGGTAGACCAAAAATGATGTGGGAGAATAACATTACTTATGATTTGAGGGAAGTAGATTATAAGGGACAGATTGGAAAGCATTAGCTCAGGATAGAGCTTATACGCGCGGCCATGAACCTACGGGTTCGATAGTGCCAGTGAATAAGTAAGTAAGCAAACTTACTTCAACTGACCTTCATCCAAGTAATACCTCAGTTACCTACTGGATATCTCATTGACGCGATGTGCTAACCACATGTCACTTGTCATCTGTAGGTAAATAAGCATAATTAAATTAGTCTGGTTAAAAAGACTCTTGCTATGGAACATCCGTGTGTCCATGTGGAACGTACGGTATATATATATATATATATATATATATATATATATATATATATAATCATCATCATCATCATGAACAAATTCGTTTTAGGCCATGTGGCCTGTACGGTAAACCTAGCGAAGATGGTCTTGATCTTTCCACCGATGTTTTGGTCTTCCTTGGTCCCTATGTCCAGTTGGGGTATATTGGAATGCCAATTTTGGAAGTCTATTTCTTGCCATTCTTCTCAGATGATTTTTCCATTCTTGTTGGTATCTTTGTATATCTTCATTTAAACTTGTTACTCCAAGTTTTCCTCTGATAGTATTGTTCCTTTGGTGATCCAGTCTATTAACTGCTAACAATGATCGTAAGAAGCGCATTTGGCTTACTTGAAGTTTATGAGAGTTTCTTTTATTTAAAATCCAAATTTCACTTCCATATTTTAGGGCAGCTTTTGATGTGATGTTATGTAATCTTAGTTTTGTCTCTGTCCTCATCTGTTTACCAAAATGTCTTCGTATTACCCCATTCATTTTATTATATTTTTGTAATTTTGAATCAATGTCACTCTTATACTCTGCAAATACACTTCCTAAGTATGAGAAATCTGACACTTGTTCTATAATTTTTCCATCAATCTCAATTTTCACCCGTGTATGTTTTTTCCACACATTGCCATTGTTTTGGATTTTGATGTGGAAATTTTCAAATTATATTTGCTGGCAATTTTGAATAATTGAATATATATATACACACACACACACACACATGCATACATATTCCGATGAAAAAACTACATAAATAATATAATTATCCCTTATTCTTCTTCAGTAATAGATATTGGACTACATCCAGACACAAATTCAACCTGGAAAACACAAGTGAAACACATATGTAAAAAACTTTTTCCATCTTACATTATCTTAAACGTTTAAAAAAATGTTATCCCAGTTTCATTAAAACAAATCTATGGGTTCAATAATGCTAGTGAGTTAGTTAGTTAGTTGGATAGATATAATAGTGTATGAATTGAAACTATTTCGCAAATTCTGTATTTAAAATTTGCAGGTAAATTTGACAGAATATACCTTCTATAAGACGAAATTGGCAACGATCCTATTGTACCGTGTATGAGTAATTTTTGGAACCTTTGTGATGCCCCGATGTCTGTGGAGACTTGTTACGTTTGTGTTTCCCCGATCCTTTCCTTTTATCTCCTCTACTTTCCGAACTCACTGTTTTCTCCCACTCCCCTGCACGCACGAATTGCGCGAAAGAGCAGGTCCGTCCCCGGCGACACGAAACGTTAAGCAGTCGGCGTACTGGCTTCCTATAGTCTGGAAGTCTTCGTAGGAAGGAAGACACTTTCTCCAAAGGTGGAACTGTTTATACTATATTCCAGATGTCTTCGGAGCAAAGCAGTAAGCCAGCCCTCCCCTTCATTTAAAATGCTGGCGCGTCATTGGTAGCGTTGCAAGTGTTTGGTGGGAAATCCCACATCAGCATTATTCACAATCGATATAAGTCAGAGACTCTTGTCGTCCCAACTCCTTTCAAAAAACCGTAAAAATGAAAATATATAAAACTATTATTCTACCAGTTATATTATATGGATGCGAATCATGGACTCTTATTTTAAGGGAAGAAAGGAGATTACAAGTATTTCTGAATAAAGTTCTTAGGAAAATATTTGGACCAAAGGGAGATGAACAGACAGTTGAATGGAGAACACTACATAACAGTGAAATACATGGTCTTTATAGGAAGCCAGATATAATAAGAACTGTTAAGTATCGTAGACTGCGATGGGCAGGACATGCGGCACGAATGGGGAATGAAAGAGGTGCATGGAAACTTCTTATAGGAAATCCAGAGGGAAAACACCCAGTTGGTAGACCAAGAATGAGGTGGGAGAATGACATTAACTATGATTTGAGGGAAGTAGATTATACAAGGAATTATTGGAAAACATTAGCTCAGGATAAGGATGTATGGAGAGCTTATGTCCGCACGGCCATGAATCTACGGTTTCGATTGTGCCAGTGAGTTAGTTAGTTATTTAGTTATTACAACACAAGTTCTTGTTTTTTCCCTCAGTAGGCCTATCACTTATGTGCTAAGTATTGATGAAGCGTTATGATTGTGTGAATGGATATGAGCTCTTGCTAATGGGAGATTTTAATGGACGTGTCGGTAGAAAAATTAATAGTAACATTGTTGGAGCCTGGGGAGAAGATACAGAAAATGATAATGGTAGGAGGTTGATTGAATTCTGTAAGGAGCAGGAATGTGTTATCATGAATACAAAGTTTAAACACAAGGATATACATAAATATACCTGGGTAAATCACTCCAGGATTTTGAAGTCTATTATAGACTTACTTACTTACTTACTCACTGGCACTATCGAACCCGTAGGTTCATGGCCGCGCGGACATAAGCTCTCCATACATCCCTATCCTGAGCTAATGCTTTCCAATCATTTCCTGTATAATCTACTTCCCTCAAATCATAGTTAATGTTGTTCTTCCACCTCATTCTTGGAACTGTTCTTATTATATCTGGCTTCCTATAAAGAC
Source organism: Diploptera punctata (assembly GCA_030220185.1). Taxonomy (NCBI): domain Eukaryota; kingdom Metazoa; phylum Arthropoda; class Insecta; order Blattodea; family Blaberidae; genus Diploptera; species Diploptera punctata. The sequence goes on along the minus strand of JASPKZ010008895.1, from coordinate 1,410,927 downwards.
CATGTAGTTCATTGTTATGTAGTCTTCTCCATTCACCTGTCTGTTCATCTCTCTTTGGTCCAAAAATTTTCCTAAGAACTTTATTCTCAAATACTCGTAATCTCCTTTCCTCCCTTAAAGTAAGAGTCCATGTTTCGCACCCATATAATATAACTGGTAGAATAATAGTTTTATATATTTTCAGCTCAACGTTTTTTGAAAGGAGTTGGGACATCAAAAGTCTCTGCAATGCATAATAGCATGCATTTCCAGAATTGAGCCTATGTTTAATTTCTTTGCGCATCTCATTCCTATTTGTGATTATTGTTCCTAGGTATTTGAATTCAGCCAATTCCTCAAAATTTCCCTCATTTGTCATTAGCTGTCCATTTCCATTATATAATGTATTTCTACGTGTGATCATATATTTAGTTTTACTGATATTTACTTCCAGTCCTAATTTCTTAGTGTTACTCAATAGTTGTGTGCGTGTTGGCCTTTAGTATCTCCTCGCTATCGGCCAGTAGTACCACATCATCAGCATAAACTAACAGCTTATTAATACCATTCAGTTGTAAGCCTTCCTTATTCTCTAAAGATTAATGGCATGCTCTAGTACAAAATTAAATAGTAGAGGAGATAGTGCATCTCCTTGCTTCAACCCATTCTGGATTTCAAAAGTGTCTGAAAACTGTTTGCCTACACGCACCCTACTCTTTGAGCCATTTAGACACATTCGTATAAGTCTAACTAACTTTTTGGGAATTCCGAACTCCAGCAGGATACTATATAACTTCTCCCTCTTAATTGAATCATATGCTTTTTTGAAGTCTACATATAGTTGATGTACAGTACCATTATATTCCCATTTCTTTTCTAAAATCTGTCTTATACTAAAAATCTGATCTGTTGTAGACCTGTTTCTTCTAAATGCACATTGATGATCTCCTAAAATGTCATCAATATAGGGAGCAAGTCTGCTTACTAATATATTTGTTAAAATTTTGTACGAAGTTGAAAGTAATGAGATGCCCCTATAGTTGTTGCAATCAGTTTTATCTCCTTTCTTATAAATTGGTACGATAATTGATTCCTTCCATTCATCTGGAAGAGCTTCTTTTTCCCAAATCATACTAAGCAACCAGCGTATCTTGTCCATCAATTTTTCTCCCCCTGATTTTATCAGTTCTGCTGGGATCTCATCTGAACCTGATGCTTTATACATCTTCAATTTTTCAATTGCCATTTCAACCTCATCTAATGCACTTGGCTCTGCGACTAGCATTTCTGCTGTCTGTAACTTATCCTCCTCAATGTCCTGTTCTGTATGTACATTTAATAGCTGATTAAAATAACTTTTCCATCTATTTAATATACTCTTGGAATCTGCAATCATATCCCCATTTTCATTCCGAATTATGTTTGTTCTAGCCTGAAACCCTTTCTTCTCTATACTAATTCCCTGATATAATTCTCTAATGTTCCTATTTTTTGCATTCATTTCAAGATCATTAATCTTCTCTCTCAAATATTCCCTCTTTTTATTCTTTAGTAACTTGGTGGTTTCTCGTCTAACACTACCCAATTGCTCTAAATTTACCTCATTTGGCTCGTGTAACCATTTCATTTTTGCTAGCTTTCTTTCTTTTTACAATGTCGGCACATTCCTCATCAAACCATTTCTTGTTTTGCCTCTTTTTTAAATAACCAATGCTTTCTGATGCTGACAATTTAATAGTATCTCTTATAGCCTCCCATTCTTTATTTATATCAGTTTCTTCTTCGTTTGCCACATTGTCATCTGAAGATTCCAGTACTTCAAATCTATTAGAAATTTTGATTTGGTATTCTTGCCGCATTTCATCATTTTTCAAGTTTTTTAATTCATATTTTACTGAATCATCTTTAGCGTTTGTTCCTCTCATAAGCGATAGCCGTTGTCTGATTTTCACTCTGACCAGATGATGATCTGAATTGCAGTCTGTCCCTCTAACTGATCTAACATCAATGATGCTACTGTGCCAGCGTTTATCCACTAATACATGATCTATCTGGTTCCGGGTTTCTCCATCTGGGGACGTCCAGGTGTATTTATGAATATCCTTATGCTGAAATGTTGTGCTCTTAACAATGAGATTCTTTGATGTGGCAAATGTGACTAATCTAACCCCGTTGTCGTTACTATCTTCATGAAGACTGAATTTGCCTATTGTTTGTTTGAATATATCTTCCTGCCCCACTTTTGCATTAAAATCTCCTAAGACAATTTTCATATGATATCGTGAAAGGCTATCAAATAAGCATTCTAATTCTTCATAGAACTCATCCTTGATCTTGTCATCTTTATCTTCTGTGGGGGCATGTACATTTACAATTATAAAATCATGTCGTTTACCCTTTAGAATTATGTATGATATCCTATCACTAACAAACTTAATATCTCGGATAGCGGATAGGATCCTCCTTCTGACTAAAAAACCCGTTCCAAATGCAGGTCTTTCTGCACCCCCATAGTATAATGCAAAGCTTCCTGATTCCTGACTACCTTCTCCTGGCCACCTAACTTCCTGTAAAGCGACTATATCCAAGGGCGATTTATCCAATTCCCGCGTTAATATCGCTAGTGCCCCGCTATTGTATAAAGTCCTAACATTCCATGTTCCTATGAACATGTCCCTGTGTTTGAGCCTTTGGCATGGGTTCCCTGAAGTAGTCCCCGCCCGGAGAACCGAATGGGGGACTATTTGACCTCCGGAAAATTTTACCCCAGTAGAACCCATGTCCGCATTTCTTGACGGTTGTATTTTTACGGTGAAAGATCGTCACTCTTTCGACCAAGGTACTTATTTCGTCTGGCTTATCACCTTCGACCAGTCCGGCATGGGTAACTCTATCGGCAGCAATGCTACCGCCGGCATAGCTCTCAGGATCATTTAAGCACGCAAGCCACTCCACCACGACAAGGTAAAGATACCATGGAGGGGGTCTATTATAGACTACGTAATAGTAAGACAGCAACGATTGATTAAAGTACAAGATGTTAGAGTACGGAGGAAGATAGAATGTGGATCGGATCATCATATTGTTGTATCAAAAATTGCGTTCCCAATGAAAACTAAATTAAAAACAACTAAAACTCAGAAAAATAAAGAAATGACTATTATAGACGACCCCAGATATTTGGTGCGTCTATTACAGGAAGATAGTGTACGCTACCTATATCAGGAAAGGCTGAACAATAGACTGAAAGTAGTAGAGGAGGATTTGAATGCTGAAGGCCTGTATGTTTTTTTTAAAACATTGTGTTAATGGAGTAGCTGAGGAAGTGTTGGGAAGGGAGAGGAAAAGTGGAGGAAGGACAGAATGGATGACTATGGAAGCACTGGAAATTATTAATGAAAAAAAGAGATTGTACTTTAAGTGGTTGAGCTCTAAGAGTGAAGAAGATCTACAGAAGTATAGAGAATGCAAGAGAAAGGTAAAGAAGGTTATAATAAAATGTAAAGAAGAATCATGGGAAAAAGTATGTGCTGAAATCGATCATTCATTAGGATACAGAAGATCTGCAGAGGCATGGAGAGTTATAAGGAGGATGAGAGCAGTTAATAATCCATCACCAGCCTTGAATCTTGTGAATATGGAACAATGGGAGAAGCACTTTAAAAATCTGCTTGTTGAGAAAAGGAAGGGACAAAAATGTGAAAATTTGGAGTATATGGACAATATATCGTCACGTATGGAACCTATTTTGGAGGAAGAAATAAATCAGGCACTGAAAAAAGCAAAGAATGGTAAAGCCAGTGGACCCAGTGGAATAATGACAGAATTATGGAAATATGGACCCCCCTTATTAAAGAGACTTATCTGTAAAATGTTTAATCAGATTTTGGAGGGTGATGAAATACCAAAGGATTGGTGTATGTCATATATAACATCTATTCATAAAAAGGGAAATCATAAAGACCCTGGAAATTACAGAGGAATCAGTATGATGTCATCCATGAGTAGAATTTTTAGCAGTATCATCACAAACAGACTTGAACACACTATCGAAGGAAGAATGTTGGAAAACCAAGCAGGATTTACCAGAGGGAAATCATGCATGGATCACATTTTTAGTCTGAGACAGATAACAGAAAAATCACATGCTAAGGGCCAGGAAATTCATTTGATATTTGTTGATTTAGAAAAGGCCTATGACTCAGTGCCAATCAACCAACTTTGGGATGCAATGGTTGATGTTGGTATCGATTACCAACGATTTCACTTGTCCGGCGGTTGTACCAGCAGTGTCAGGCTTCGGTTAAAGTGGGTAAGATGATATCCTCTCCATTCAGAACTACTAAAGGCCTGCGACAGGGCTGTAGTATGTCCCCTACTCTGTTCAAAATATACATCCAGCATATATTGGAGCAGTGGACTCGATATTGTGGAGGCATGGGAGTACCAGTCCAAGGTGGCACAGTACATTCCTTATTATTTGCAGACGATCAAGTGTTGATAGCTCAGAGTCGTGAGGATATGAAATAGATGATGAGAAAACTTCTAAATGCTTTTGAAATAGGAGGATTAAGAGTAAACATGGAAAAAACTGAATATCTTGTAGTAGGAGGAAGTGGACGAGATATATCCCTATCCCAAGGAATTATTAGAGCTGTTAAAATTTAAATATTCGGGATCACTTATTGATGAATCAGGGAGTTGTAAAGCTGAAGTAGATAGCAGGTTAGTACAAGCACGAGGAGCCATAAAAATGTTGAATGGAGTATTGTGGAGTAGGACCATGTCAAACCACACGAAGAAGAGGATTTTGAAGTCTGTTGTGGAAAGCATAATGACTTATGGTGCTGAGGGATGGACTTTGGTAGAGGGACAAAAAACTAAGATCTTGACAGTGGAGATGGATGGAATAAGACGCAGTACCAGGGTGTCCAGGTTGGAAAGAAGAAGAAATGAAGAAGTGAGGCAGATGATGGATATGGAGGAGACAGTGGTGGAAAGGATCGAAAGACGAGCTCTTCAGTGGTATGGCCATGTCAGGAGAATGGATGATGATAGGTGGCCCAAAACTCTTTTGGAATGGTCACCTTCTGGTAGAAGGAAACGGGGCAGGCCAAGAAAAACTTGGAGAGGAGAGATCCATAGATTGATGAACGACCGAGGTCTGGAGGAGGATGAATGGCGTGATCGGCAAGAATGACGAATGGGAATACAGGGTAACCGCTGAAAAGTGGAGAGACCCTCAAAAGTAAAAAAAGTAAGTTATGTTCGGTAAAATTAAATAAGTGTTGAGCCTACAGTAGTGAATGTGATATATTTAGCTGGTGTGCGTAAGTGTATTTTTAATAAGTGCAGTATCCCTTTCTGAAAAGATGACCTATAATTCTATGTTAGGTCCTTCCAGAATGTCTCCTGTGAAGAAACATAAACAGAGGAAAGGATTTCGTTCGGGAGAAATGCAGACAATTATAAACGTTATTGAAGGAGAACCCTCACACGGCGATTAGAGATTATTATTAATATTGGAATTTATTATTAATATTAGTATTATTTATTTTTATTATATTATTAGTACTATTATTATATTATTATTATTGGTATTAATTATTAATAATTATTATTATTATTAATATTATTGGTATTCATTATTAGTATTAGCATTATTTATTATTATTATTAGTAGTAGTAGTATTAGTATTACTATTATATTATTATTATTATTATTAGTAGTAGTAGTAGTAGTATTACTATTATATTATTATTATTATTATTAATTTCATTATTATTGTCAGTATTGCATTTCTTTGTTGTTAAACTAACATGTTATGAAACCGTAATTGCGTGTTGATGTACTCGTAAGGTTTATCCGCTTGTGAAGTGCGCTTTTTCGCCATTACAACCACTGTTTACATCTGCTCCGTAGACATCTGGAACCAAGTATAGTTGCGGCAATGTCGCCATTACCTCAAGATTTTGTTAGTCATGTTTATTAAGGATGTCCCGCGCCGTAGCCGAGTGGTTAAGGCAGGAAGCCTTAGCGCAGAGCTACGGGACTTGCGCTGGGTTCCGGTCTCCATGGGGGAAGACATTTTTTCATGGTATTTCGGCCAGTATGGGACCGGTGCCCACCCAGCATCGTGATGCAATTGGGTAGCTACAATAAGTAGCGGCTCCAGGTTGAGAAAACCAGCTATAACGGCTGGGGGACTCGACATGCTGACCACATATCATCCCTACATTGGCTGATTATCATCTACCTCTGTGATTGACACATGTGGATGTGAGGCCAGCAGCCGGATGGTAGGCTAAGGGCCTTGTAGGCCTGTCGCGCCAGGAGGAGGTTTATTAAGGATTTTCAGAAACTAAGAGTTAAGTATTGTTTTTGTGTGAGTGTATATAGTTCAAATGTTCTCCAGTATGAAAGATCTAATTATTATTATTACTGTTAAGGGAGTAAGTTATTATTATTCATTATGTTAACCTTCATCATTGTTTTGATATTTTTTATTATAGCCGTTATTTTGTTAATTTAACTTATATGACTACTGTCATTAAATCTCGTTTTTAGTTAACGGTAGTGATTAATTATTTATTGCAAGCATTTTGTATTTAGTGTCCTATGATCTCCTCTCTCATGGTTTCGTTAAATACCTCGTTAAGTACAATAAAGTATAGGTCAAAGTATTGTTTATTATATACTAGCAGTTGTTTACGAAATGAAGCAAGTCTGCGTAAAACTAGGGCCCAGCGCGCAGAAACTTTGTTAAGATTAAATAGTTATGTTTATCGGTTCTCTATTTATTCCTTGCTTACTTTCAGCTATAATCGTATCTGTGAAATAATATTGAGCAAGAGTAAACTAATTAATGGCAATTAATGTTAGGCGATATAGATCTTAAATACACCGTACACTATAATTATCTGCAACGTATGGGAAAAGAGTAAGACCTAATGTGGAACCATAAACCAAAGTTTCAATGTCTTATTAAGTGCTGCGTTGACACTTTTACTATTATTCTGATCCGACTATAAGATAGTTCTGTTAATTTACAAATATTTTTTTCCGAATAAGGGAACGAATCGATGTGTAGAATTTTAAAACTTGGTTTTGTTGTTCATTCAATGCATTACGTTTATCAACATAACGTTTAGGCCCTATTACAAACACATACCCCTTTATTGAACGTGCTTCTAAAATAAACAATTTCACATTGCTGTGCTATAAAAACAGATCATCGTCCCGTATCATATCATAATGCTGTTTCATTTCATAGCATCATAACAAGAAAAATGCCAGCTAAAGTGAGTATTCTATCTACAACAAACTGATTTGAAGATATCTAGTTACATAAAAATGTACACAATTAAAACGTCAATTTCAGGATTTTCTTTATTCAGCTTCAGTAGAACATCATTTTAAATATTAGGGGCAGTCGATCTGACTGGGTTTTTTTTGTTATTTTCATCTGTCAATACAAATTCACGATTGAATTTTCTTTATCATTAATAATCATTTCATCTATATGAACAAAAAAGTAAATATTCGTTTGTACAAAATCTTAAATCTCCGAAAGTTTTTCACCGATCTTCATAAAATATTTACATACAAGTTTTCAGATATGGCGAGTGTTAACCGCTATTTCTTTTACTAAAACCCATTATGTAGGAGTTCACTTGAAACGTAAATTTAAAAATTGTTCTAGCAGTCACAACTCAGAATATGCCATTTAAATAAACTGAGGTCGGTTTTTATAAAAAAAATCAGTAAAATCCGATCATTAGAAGTGGGGGTTTACCTGAAATCCAAAATTAAAAATTTACTCTAGCAATCGCCATATTTGGTCTATTTCATTCGAACGCAGGGGGTACCTAAAATGAATTACAAAGTACATTCACAATTATTTTGTTATTTTTATTATTACACTAAAAATAAAAATACATTAAATTTATTTAGGCATAACAGCTCAAACCGGGTATTAGCTAGTAATAAATAAACTAACTCACTAGCACTATCGAACCCGTAGGTTCATGGGCGCGCGGACATAAGCTCTCCATACACCCCTATCCTGAGCTAATATTTTCAAATCATTCCTTGTATAATCTACTTCCCTCAAATCATAGTTGATGTTATTCTTCCATCTCATTCTTGGTCTACCAACTGGACGTTTCCCCCTATGGATTTCCTACAAGCTTCCATGCACGTCTTTCATTCCCCATTCGTGCCACACGTCCTGCCGATCGCAGTCTACGAGACTTGACTGTTCTCATTATATCTAGCTTCCTATAAAGACCGTGTAGTTCATTGTTATATAGTCTTCTCCATTCACAAAGAATACAATTATTCGTTTTATCTGTAGAAAAAATTGGTTCGACAACCACTGTGGCACTTCCAGAAATGACCCCATGAACACAATCATAAGATTCTAATTTATTTTATATATCTTGAAATTAAAAATGATAATTAACTTTGAACCAGATATTAGCGAATGAAACATCTGTGATATAATTTTCATAATAAAAAACATTGACTCGTCAGTAACACAATGATCTACATGAAAAGAAGAAGTTTATAATCGTACATTTTTGATGTTGATAACAATCTTAAAATTATCACTGTCTTTAGTTTCACTTAGTAGATCACTTATGTTCGTCTAAAAGGGTTAACCACCTTGAATAACTCATATAATAATGTCCAGACGTAAATAACTCAAAATTTGTACATCAAACATAAATTGTTAATAGGCAAAGACGCCATGTGTAAACTGAAGAAACCAACCAATCACAGTGGATGCAGCGGTTTCATCTGTCTGCAACCTACTTTTACTTCGCTGCAATAGCTGCTAGTCCGCTAGAGCGCTTTATTACCCGCTGAATGGTATGCTGCAGATAAAGCGCTTTTGCAGCGCTTTGGCCGCCGAATGCCCTCCTTATGAACATTGGCCATTTCGATTTTCCATATATGTGGTGCCATCTGGCGACAATTCCATAAACATAAGCGCTGTAACATATGCGCTCCATGCGAAACCAGCATCACGCCGAGCGTAACGCGAGCTCGCGACACGCTGTATAATAAACCATAGCTTTAGCCGTTTCTAGAGTGCTAACAGAGCAGCTACAGAGTAGCATTGGGCAGCCTGGTACCCGGCTTGAAATGCAGCAAGATGTACTGCTGATCAGCTTGAATTCGCCTGCGCAAAAAATTCTCACGATCTCTTTCCATGATTCTCAGGAGGATAGCTAACAATATGCGGATATAAACACGTTGAAGCGCATTGTATAGTATTGGAATGCATACAATATACATTATGTTACGATTGTTTACAACATTAAGGCTACTATCAATGCATTAATGTTTCGTTTTAATTAAATATCAAAGAGTTTAATTCTAACTTTTGGAAGTGTTAGCTGGGCTAACATGGACCCTCTGCCACTGTTGAGAATCAATCCCAACTGAGTTTTAACTTTATTTTTGTTTAAAATCTTTGATATACGAAAAAATGCATTTTTTGAAGGTCTCTGCTATATAATTACAGTAAACTTCCAAATTTTTCGGGCTAATGAAAGGTAAAAGTTGCAAGAAAATGTAAAGACATGATTAATCAAAACTATGACACTATAAAATATTTATCTAAAAGATAGATATGCATAAGCCATTCAATTACAATTTCTCTATTTAAGGCAATACTCAATGATTTTTTGTGAAGTGTTTTCATTATTTTTAATTGCCATTTCAATGTTTTCTGACTGTAATAATTATATTAAAAATCCATGCAGCTCATATAATTCAGCATGTTGTCAATTGACTGGATTGCAACACTGTGACATATTAGTGGAAAATTGTCAATTTTCTCTTTCATGCCTCTGACCAATTTACCACCACCATTGTTTATAATTTCAGCATCAGAAATATGTTAGAGTCACATTTTATTTTATATCACAAACTGTTTGAATTCCAGTCACATAATCTGCTGCCATGATTCCCCTTCCTCAAATTTATCAGTTCTAGTTTTTGTTTTATCATCAAAACTACGTACTTATTTTCTGTGTCATTTCAACAGCACTTCAATTACATATTGACAACTACATATAAGTTCTGTGTGCTGTAAAGGAACTGAAAACTGACCACTAAAGAAACATGTGAAACACCATACACTAATCCCATGTAAAACTTGCTGCTGATCCCTGTATTCACTTGTCACATTTACGTGAAGCAAGTGGCATGGAGAGCTTAATTCATATATATATATACTTTTTCAATTCTTTGGGTCAGTTTGATAATTAAAAAAGAAAGAAGAATTTTTGGGTTTGGAAATTAATGTATGAATAAACTGCAAACTGAATCATTTGCACCCAAATCATAAAGAGTTACTGTAACATAAAAAAAAAATACATTTTCTTCGGTATGTTACAAGTAAGAGATCTAAAACTGTTAATATAAGTTACATGATGATAAACCTCTCTGCACATCTGCAAGCCATGACCTTGATGCAAACATTGGTGCCACTATAATAATTTTAAATTGTTCCCAGAGACAGTAACAACCCTCTGTACACTGTTCTAAGATTGAAAATGCATTTTCTAAATCCAGCAGGTATTGAAACCGAACTTTTCAAATTCATTGAAATAAATAATTTCTAATAAACAAATAAAATGGGTTAAATGATCCCAAATGCTGCCATTGAAACACATATTTCAGAAAAAGGGTTAGTATTAACTGTAGGTTAACATATAATTTTATTAAATAAATTATAAATGTACTTAATATTAGCAAAGTTTTATTTTAGTGGCTAGGAAGCAGACATGGGGCAGATTTCTGTACTTAATATAAATCCATTAAATAAACAAATTTGTTTAGGTTAATATAAAACCAATAGGAGATTAATGAGATATATGATTTATTTTAATCTCTTCAGGATAGAATTATAGCTGCATATGGCTACAAGGCACATTATTGCAGTGGAGAATGCAATTTCCCTCTCAACGCACACATGAACGCTACAAACCATGCAATTGTACAGACTCTCGTGCATCTCATGAATCCTTCGCAAGTACCAAAGCCATGTTGTGCCCCTACAAAGTTAACATCTATATCAGTCTTGTATTTCTTGGATGATACAAATGTAATTCTCAAGAAATACAAGAACATGGTAGTCAAAAGCTGTGGTTGCCATTGAAAATCTAGACTCAAACTATTCGCTCAGCACAAGTGCCTATAAATGTGATGAACATTTTTCAAATATGAATGTATTATTTCAATATCTGCATTTGTCATAAGGTTTCACATTAAGAATACATCAAACCTTTGTAAACTCCCTACTGTTCTTTGATTAATTGAACAAAAATCAGCTCATGTTCATTTTGTGAGTGATAATTGTATGAAATGGATATTTAACATATAAATGTAATTAAATAGAATAATACAAGGCAGCTCCATGGCACAAGTGGTTAGACAATTGCGCTCCATTTTTGGATCCCAAGTTCACATCTCGGTCACTCCATGTGAGGTTTTTGATGGACGAATCAGAGACAAGGCAGGTTTTTTTCATACAGTTTCTCTTGTTCTCCATTCCCAAAACTTCATCTCACCATTTCTCCATACTCATGTCATCCATTTTATTTCATTTCTTCTACCCCTGTGATGGTGTTAAAAGCCTGGTCAGTCAACATCCTTGAATAGACTTTCAATAATTGGGTATTTATCTCTTCACATCCCTTGACCTTGGCATTATTCTGGACACGAGTGAAGGATTTACTTTTACTAGAATTAGCACAAACAGTCATGGTCATGTTAAGATAATGGAACATCAGATCTTGAAAAGATATTTAGGGGTAATGGTAACATTTCAACAATTGGAGTTTAACTTTTATAAGATTCATGATGTGTTCCGTTGAGGTTTATTCAAAATTAATATAAAATTATAGAATATTCACCTGAAAGGTCCGTCTCCTCAACTTAATTATCATGATAATTAAGTTGAGGAGACGGACCTTTCAGGTGAATATTCTATAATTTTATATTAAAATTGGAGTTTAACTGAAGATGAAAGCAAAATGGCCTTTGAAACCTATTATCATGAAAATGTGGAACTTTATGAGATGAGATGTAAAACCATTTTATCCAACCCTTAAGTATGTTCAGAATGAACTAGGACATATGTACCATTGAAATATTATTAAGACTATTTCAAGATAAAATATTAATAAAAGTAATATATAAAAAGTATGAGCTCACAAATTATATAAATAATTCCCATAACTCACAATCTTTAATTCGTAATCTGGAATTGAAACTTTACATGTAAAATTAAGATAAATGAGAACTGATTCAAGTACTATTGCCAGTTAACAATATAAAATATAAATGTATCACAACTGTAAAAATATTTTTTTGCAACGTGAATATTTTTAATTAGCCTTGTAATTAAATAAGTACTAATGGTATAAACTTATTATTTACGTCCATATGATTTCTATTAAGTATCAGTGCCTTTATTTGTTAACTTGTAAATTACTAATTAAGATTGCCATGGTTTATTCATATCCAGTCTTCTAATTATACTGGTTTCTAATCCTATGTGGTTTCATCTCGACTGATGTTATGTCATTCAGGAGAACTGCTTCTTACTCCTTCTGTTGGTGGACTGATGAACCTCCAAATTAAATCAAATTCATAAGTTTTTCTTTCTTGTTTTTTTTTAATGTGGATTTCTTTTCATTCCCCAGGGAGTTTGATTTAATTTAAAGGTTTATCAGTCCACCAACAGAGGGAGTAAGAAGCAGTCAAAATATTACTGAAAATGAAACCACATAAGTTTTGAAATCAGTATAATTAGAAGACTTTAAATCTTAAATTAAACCTCATAGTGATTTTTCCTATAAAAGTTCAATATATGTTAATTTTCAAGTTGGAGCTACCAATTTTTACTGTTACATGGTCCAATGTCTACATCAGTCTTGAGATGAAGGTAACAGTTCCTTCCTTGCCTTAATTTCAGGAGGGCATGTTTACATTTTTAGTTTAACATTTTCAACTTACATATCACAAGCTTTGAAGAGAAACTTTAAAGCAAATACATTACTGAAACCTTATGACAAATATGGTACATTCTTAGTTGTCTATTTTAAAGACTAAACTCTTACACTGATGTTCAGTATTGAATCTCTTTTTTATATTAAGGACAGTATTTTTCTGTTGTGTCCAGTAGTTCTTACATAGAAGTAATATTTTTTAATCTAATTGCATTTTATATGATAATAGAAGTCATTATATTCAATGTGGATATTCAACCCTATGGAGACCCACATTTACCAATGACCACTGTCTTGTGCAGCAGAATTTAGGAAATAGCAATTGCACTCAAGAGAACTTCATTAAATCTTTTAAAGGATAGCCCTAAAAATATATAAAAACAAAATAGGAATAATATAGAAAATTAATCTTCAAAACTTTTCTGACAATCTGAGAACTACCATTTAAAGGGTAAAGGGAAAAAATCAGGTAAGTTACATTTCCTTGAAATGTAGGGGGGAAAAAAATAGTTTTATAACATACATAGTTCCTTACCTGTATGCCAAAATTTGGTGGTAAAAAACCCATGACTAAACTGTGCATTTTACTGATTCACACTTTTACACGATTCTCCGTGGAGAATCTAATGACAAACTCCATTTCGTCAAAAAACTGACTTACCTCGTTCATTCCCTGTATCCTTCATTAAATTGATAATTTTTTTGTTTTTTTGGGAAGAAATTATAAATCAAAATATTAAGTAACAATATCATATTTAAAAAGATTTCCCCCTCTCATAATGACATTCACAAATGTTTTGACTTGCTTATAAATTTAAGGAACAGGAGTGACAAAATGACTGCCCTCGTAGCAGATTATTGAAATATGGCCATGAAATTCTGCAGATTTATAGGGAAGTTCGGGTAATGTGGACCCTGTTAATATCTTCTTTAATTGGTGATGCCCTCAAACAAAAAATATTTTAACTTCTTCCCCTCATCAACTTTGACACATTCAAGGCCAGTTTCTTTTATTCTTTACGCAAAGAAGGGTTTATTGTGATATTTATAAAAATGACTACTTTAAAAGTTTTTCAAGCTAAGAATCAATTCTTAATTTCTGCTACTGAATATTATAAATGTTGAAAAAGCTCCTAAATATATTATAATACATAGATGCTGTTTTTAATGGGTTTGGTTTGCTATTATGAGGCATGGTGGCTGTATAAAATAATTAAACATAACAAAGGAATTTGGATAATGTGGACCCTACACAAGGACCTGGGTCCACTTTACACGAATATGTATATTTTATCAATGAGGATACTATCTATAAAAACCATTCACTTACTTAATTTTATTTAATATCCTTGTAATTTTATTAAACCCAAAGATCATCGCTCTCTGCAGTTGAATGACGTGTGAATGTTATAAGCAACAATAATTTTTCAAAACATTAAATAAATATCAATGCTTTTTAATATTATGATCAGTCATAAATGTTTTCAGATTAATCTGTGCATGTCTGTATAAATTAATAGAGTAAATAAACTTAAAAATAGACTGAAAGCTAAGGTGAACTCTGGGGCATACTTCATCCAAATAAGGAGATTAAAGTGGACCTTTCTTGTAATGTAAAAAAGTTTATAAATTATGAAGATGTTCCCATATTTGAATAAAATATCAATGCTATTTCATAGTTACAACACTAATGATAATCACTATAATTAAACAAAATTCAAATCCCTTAATTAAAAGAAGACAAACAACAAATTCAAAACAGGGGTCCAAATTACCCGAAGTTTCTCTATACAATGGCAAGATTTTTCAATGTTTGTAGGATGACAAATTTAAACAAATATTAATTAAGAAGCCTTATAGCATTCCAGTGGATATGTCTTGTTTATCTAGTGGCTCATCTGGTTTATTAGATTTTTTAAGGGCTTAAAAATCCTGATTTTGCTTTATTTGGAAGCTGTCACATTATAGATTTATAGAATTAAAAAATTCCTCAAGCTTGAAATAAGATATCCTTAAGCAATTTTTTTTTAGTCCCTTTCACTTCCAGATTTGAATTACTAAGCTAATGATCTAAGATGTTAGAGACTGTCACTAAATAAAATAATACCTCCTCCTCCATGGTAGATCAAATAGAAGGGCCATGGTCTACAGCTCCTGCTGGTATCACATCTGTATGTTAATCACAGAGATGGACAATCAGCCACTATAGGAATAACATGTAACATACCTGGTCCCATAGCCATTGTAACTGGTTTTCTCAATCTGGAGCCTCTATTTATTTTAGCTACCCAATTTCAAATATTAAACACTACGTACCATCAGATATTAGTCTATTTGGAATTAAAATAATAAAGAAACTTGGAAAAACAGACACCAAACAACATTCATTCTTGTGAGTTTTTTTTTTTTTACTATATACTATTATTTATGTGATTTTATTAGATATGAGTTATTACTTTTGTATTGATTCCATGAGATTTGTTTTATTAATGGTACAAATTTGCATTGATCTGTAATCCTATTATAATCATAGTAATGCAATTGTAAGATTCCTGTCCAGAATGTTATTGACTTACTTCCCTCCACAAAACAAAGCAATTTGCCGTATACATTTCAAGACACACTGTATATTGCTTAAGGCCATAAATGTATTCTTCAAGTCAAGACCTACAGAATAATTTATTTAATTAAGAATTTGGAAAAAATAAATTTGTGGCTTGTAGGCCTAAGTTGATATTTAAAGGTTAAAATGCTGGTTCAGGTGTACAAGTTTTTTTTTTCTGAACACATCCATAACAAAGATTAACAAACAGTGATATTATATTTGAAGAGAAAAATTTTCGCCCAGACCGAGACTCGAACCCGGGACCTTTGGCTTTCTAGGCCAATGCTCTAACATATGAGCTATCGGGGCGACTTCCGAACTAGATGCAATGTTTTCTCTTAAATACGTTATAATTCCCAGCACCTAAACTCGCCTCGATAGCTCAGATGGTAGAGCATTGGCCTAGAAAGCCAAAGGTCCCGGGTTCGAGTCTCCGTCTGGGCAAACATTTTTCTCTTCAAATAAAATTTATCCTCCAGTGAGAAGTGTTAAACTAATAATAAAAACATCAGTGATATTATGTTTGTATCATATGCCATATGCTGGGTACATTCCATTAATCATTTTTTCTTACATATTTACTAAGCAAAGTGCCTGTAAAAATGCTCTCATGTGACAGTTTTGTGCCAATAAAATGTGTATTTTGTTCCATTTATAATAGAATTTGTTTCTTCAATTTATTAAGTTTGTTAGAAGCAGGTGGAAGGTTAATCATCATCGTCCGGTATCATGGCAGCTGCCGCAGTCTTCCGGAAACCAAATGACATTCTTCTCTGTCCATCCATTGAACTTCCTCCAATCCTCTGATATTCATAGCTGCTTGTACCCCTTCTATCCAAGTTTTCTTCGGTCTTCCTCTCTTCCTCCTTTCCATTGGGATCCATTCCATAACAATTTTAGGCATTCTTTTGACATGGCCATACCACTGTAATATTTTCTTTTCTATAATGTCTATGATGTCCGGCTCCTCTTCTACACCCATAATTTCCCTTATTTCTTTATTTCGTATTCTATCCATTCTAGATTTTCCAGCTGATCTTCTTAAAATTATTTTCGTTTCCCTGGCAGGAATTTGCCAGACTTCAGCACCCCGTGTGGAGTTGTCAGTCTCCCAACGGGCGCCTCCCCAGATAGCGGATAGGGGAACGCTTACCAGATATGGCTGGTACTGGGGGAATAAAATACCCAGGGCGGACCAAAACTAGCGCTGCTGCCTTGCAGTAAGATACTGGACTATCAAAGGCTAGAGGAAGAAAACCTTGAACAAAAATTACCCATCCCCTAGGTTGGGGGTTGATGCATCGGGCCAGCTCCTCGTTCATCATAAAAAGATGCTAAAAACCAAACATCATGCCTCGGAAGGAATGTTAATATTAATTAAATTCTTAACCTAAAGATTTTGTGATACAAACTAGAAGCATGTTTTTATCTAGTGTAGTTGTTTTCTTTGAGGCTAAGGAACGTCTGTATTCTCAGGTGATTGTAAACATGAGATAATTATCATTTGAGATTTCTATGCCAAGAATTTTACTTTTTGTATGAAGAAAAATAGTATATATATATATATATATATATATATATATATATATACAGTGGACACCAGTTAATTCGAATAATTAGGTAATTCAAATATAAGTACAATCCCCTTGAAACTCCAATTTAAAATAGTGTTAAAAATCCATGTTTAATTCGAGGTTTTGTAGCCAACATTTGGATAAATCGAAGTCATAAATCAATTTACTTGATAATGAAAAAGTAATCTGAATTCTATAAAGTTGAAATATTTTTTAAAAATTCCAAGAATTCATCTAGAGCCCACATTCCTAGCTGCTTATTGTTAAAGTCCCTAGATGGCAAGCTAACTGGGCCGTATTGTCCAGCGCTTTGTATCGTCGGGTACAGTACATAGACACCCTCTTCTCACTCATAGCCCAAAAACTGAGAATAATGATGTACGGTACCCTCCCTTACTTTTAAAGTACAGGCATAGACGAAGTGGGGTGGGTGCAAGGGGGTGCGGTTGCACCCCCTTGATTTTCGAACAATTAACACTAGATAGAATGAGATTTTCTTCTATCCAATCGATGTGATATATCAATTTATCAAGTACCTCTTCCCAGTGGACATAAGCATCGCCAATACGCCAGAAAATTCTAGAACTCTATTATGAACGGCTAACGCAGCATTCACTTCTCAAATTTCAGCTGAGTACCAGAGTTTATTTTTCGACGCCTACACACCTTGACTCTTCATTGGAAGCATACACTTCAGTAATGAATGCCTTATTTTTACAGCCTTCTATTGGTCAACGCCCACTTACCGTGATAGGTCAAAGGTTCGCCATGCTTATGACTCGTACTATATAGTAGGCCTATGTTCGATAGGCTCAAATAATTATCCAATTGACATATTCTTTACTCGAAGTTTCTAGACTCATGCTTTGACGTTCAACTACGCGTATTCGTGCGTGTATGCGTAAAAATGGATTTAACAAAATTCTTTGGTAAGTACCTACACAAGTTGTGTCATAGCAATATTATTTTTCTCGGAGAGTTTAGAATTAAGTCTCTCAACCTGCCACCGTTAACTTGTACAACCATAAATACTGCAGTTAACATAACTTCATAGGACAAAAATAAACATAAAAAATAGTCCACATGAGATTTGTACCTGTCGCTTAACATAAAAAAGTATGCAGAACAGTGAGAGTTGTTAAGACCAAGCGAAATTAAGGGAACCTAAGTGTAATGAAGGGGCACGCCGTAGCGTAGTGGTTAAGGCACTGAGCTACAAGCCGGATGATCGAGGGTTCAAGTCCCGTTGGGGTCAGGATTTTTAAACTGACCCAAACCCTCTGGCGGCACTATGGCCCTGGGGTCGACTCAGCCTCTAACGGAAATGAGTACCAGACGCTTGTTCTGGGGGTAAAGGCGGCCGTCATGCAGGGCTGACAACCCGGCTGACATAAAGTGCCGATTGTCTAGAAAAAGTGGGAGCCCTAACCTCCTACTACCCCAAGGGCCTCCGGGCCTGTTGTGGGATCACTAAGTGTAATGAAATGCGGATATTTTTCAAATTTTTATTTTTTAAATTATTTTGTCCAAGTCCTGGTTGTTACAGCAATAAGATTAGTATGTATAATCTGAAAATTTAATGACTATCAATTGTTTCATTTTTGAAGTTCCCTAGGATATTCAATAATTGAAATTATTTTTTCTCTTGTTTAATTTGGATTAACTTATTGAGTTTTCTAGCCAAAAACTCGTAAATGGCTATAAGAAGATTGCAGCGGATAACTTGAAATATTTGTCTTCCATTCTGGATACCACTATCTTCTGTGACTTGCCTTTAAGGGATAAAACACTCGACGAAGGCGTGTTCAGGGATTTGATTCAGTGGCTGGTGATATAAGCTTAAAACCTCATTTAATCGCTAGGAATGCTACTTACCTTACAAATTCAAAATTAATTGATTGAATTAAGTGGCTTTGAGGGATAGAAAATGTTTGCGCATGATGTAAAAAAATGCCAGTGCTTACAGTGCTGTAGCTGACAAAAGCTGTGACATTTCTGGAAAGGAGCAATTGTCTATTGGTGTGCGGTTTTTTATGAGAAACTGAATAAAATTCGAGAAGAGTTTTTGGATTTTGTTGAACTGAATAGAATGTACGCCCAATTTGCTGTAGAAATTGAGCTTTTTTTTAAGAGATAGACATTGACCCACACAAATGTGTCGGCCAGGTCTATAAACGGCCGCTTTAACAATGATAGGAAAAGACAACTGGGTCCAGAAACGTCTGCGCGAGTTTTTTTTCTTCTTCCAAAGGTATTTACTTCACTGCGCGAGCCACAAAATCAATCTTGTGGTAAATGATTTTAATAGTATGCCCGAGATGAGAAACGCGATAGCTACAATTAAGGATATTATCATTTTTTTTTCGAGAGTCGCCGTTGAGAAGACAGTACGACACAAGCATCCCCATGCTCTGCGAAACACGTTGGTCACAAAAATATGAACGTATTGGGTTATTTAAGAAACACTTTTTGGAATTCATGAACGGCCTGAAATTGATTGTTATAGAAGGAAACGCATCAGGCCGAAAACAAGCTGATCAGTTGCATGTTGCTGCAAAAGTAGAAGTACTTTCATCTTTTGTTTGTGCCTGATATCAAAATATTCTAGTTATTTGTAACCTGTCGTTAATTCGCTGCAAGCCGTGGTTATAGATTCAATTAAATGCACGACCCATTTTGGAAGCATTAAAATATATGGTAATAGATCGACGTAAAAAAGATGATGAGATCTACGAATGCAATACAAAAGAGAAGGAGACTATTGCTTTTGAGTTAGGTGTAGAATTCACACTACCAAGAATATCCAATAAACAGACACATCGAGCTAATCCGTAATGTAATCCCGAAGATTACTTTAAGGTGGCCATCTTAAATCCCTACTTGAACTCCTTTCACACAGCTTTGTCAGACAGATTTGGAGAACAACAGGGTCATGCTTTTGAACTTCAAATGCTGCACCCTAAAAACCTAAAAAATATATGAAAGATGTACAAGCAACGGTGAACAAAATTTCAGGGTATTATAAAATTGAAAGTTTGTCCTCCGAAATTGAACTATGGCATCGTATGTGGATGAAACGAAGTGACAAGGATAAAGAAGGTGATTTCGTTAACATCATGGACGAGTGCAATTTTTTCCTGTCCATCAAAAAAGCAATATTGTAATATGCCTGTCTTTACGATGCACTACAGTGTCGATTGAAAGAACTTTTAGCACCCTAAGAAGAGTGAGGATATGGTGCCACTCTACAATGACAGAAAATCGTCTGTGTATGCTCAGTCTGCAAAAAAAAAAAACTTAAAAATTATATTGAAAAAATCAAACAAAACGCACTTACACAAATATATCTCGAACGAAAAGGTGAGTCGAACTGTGTGTGTAGCTGCACTTTATAGCTAAAATATAGCTAATAGTTTCAATACAATTAAGTATAACAAATAAGAAGTAATATTGACAAAAAATTAGATTCACTATCCCTAAAAATTCTGAAATTATTTCACTATTTTTCGTATTTCCTCTATAATAGCGCTGTAGTTTTCTTCCGAAATAATTCAGGTTAGTTTCATTTTTTTTTCAATGCCACCACATTGTCATTTCGTTCGACATTCAGGTATTCTCTCCTGGTATGGCGTTATTGTAACCCATTTCTGAGGTTGGGGCGCCTGGATGGTGGAGTTACACTGCCCCGATGATGTAGGATATGTGATGATGATGGCAATGACGCTCCAGGAGAGGCCTTAATCCTAAACTTAATAATGTTAATGATGATAATAATTGTCAGATGATGTTCTGGGACCGTTTGGGCCTTAAAGTTTTCTGACATTTGTCTTACAGGTGAGGAAAACCCCCGAAGAAACCATAACCCAGAAGACTTGACCCGACCTAGGATCGAACCCGGGCTCACTGCGTGACTACCTCGAGACTACAGCGATGGACTTGGTTTAAAAAATAGAGGTAGTATTTTGTATATTTGATTTGTTCGTTTGTACCCGGAAGGTATACAGTCGAAACAAAATTTGCACCCCCCTTAATCTAATGCTGGCTACGCCCATGAGTACAGGTACATGTAATACAGTTCAATACCGTTAAAAACTTCAGTCAGTACGAATTTGTTAAGTGACTCGATTCACAATGTGGAAACGCGGAGTGTACACCAGTTTAACACCAGCAAATAAAAGTTCAAATGCTCAGGGGAAGTAGAAAAAGAATAAAGAAGAAGTGTGATAGTGCCAAGGAAAATGGGTTACTGCCGAACACTTTATCCACCTACATAAAGAATTAAAAAAAAAAATAATGGAGAGTTGGAACGTACAAATTGGTGGAAGTAGGAAACGCATAAGAGGAGTTGACGAGTGTGTTCAAACAATCGCGTGATCGTAACATATATACCAGCGGTGAAAGGCGAAGGTCTAACAGCTTGACCACGGAGTCGCCATTTCACGACATAATATGCTTATTAATTGTTTGTTTATTATTGTAAAAATTGCGAGAGTTGTAAAAATATTTGGTGTGTTTACTTGTCACACGATCTCAATCTTACATTGCTCTTCTGGAGCGTTTTCCTATGAGTCTACGTCTCTCATGTTATAATACAAGGTTGCTACAAAATGATATCCAGATTTTATGTATAATTTGTCAGCATGTCATGAGAGTTAGAGTTAGGAACTAGAACTCACCAAGCTTCTGTATGTGCTCCTCGCGATACGTGACACACGTCGATACATATACATCGGAACATATTATTGTCAATTGCAGCTACTGCCGATGTTATTCTGTTCCTCGGAACGCGTAAATCGGATGCCAAAGGTGGTACATAAACTTCATCTTTAATATACCACCTTAGGAAAAAGTCACAAAAACGTTAAATCGGGTGACCTGGGGAGCTATTTGATTAGATTATGGTTGTCGGGTGAGATGCGTCCAGCCCAATGTTGCGGGATTTGCTCGTTCAGATGTCCACGAACTTGGCGATGAAAATGCGCAAGATCACTATCTTATTGAAAGATGAAATCTGGATTGACTTTTCCAAGGTCTGTGTGTCAGTATGTCAATATATCCAGATAGTTGTATTCATTAACGGTCTTTTCAGCAAAAAGAAGGGTCCGCACATATTGTCACTGGACAAAACACAAAAGATATTTACTTTAGGAGAATTCCGCAAAACTTTCATAAAAACTCTAGTTGCAGTTGTCCACACTCTAACGTTATGTGTTTCACCTTACCGCTTAGATGGGAGGTAGTCTCATCACTGAAAATTAATTTGTCAGCAAACCCGTCGATGTCCAGCATTTCTTGAAAATTGGTGGAAAATTCAAGACGCAGTTTCTGGTTGTTCCCTGTTAGAGCTTGATATACCTACGTACAAATAGTTTCATGTTTAATTGTTTGGACAGCACTTTCCACACTGTCTGTTGTGGTATTCCTAGATCATGCTTGCATTTACTGTCAATTTTCGTGGGTTTCGTTGATAACTTTACGTTAATCTGGTCAACAGTTTCTTCCGAGACTAATGGACGGCCCGTAGATTTTCGTTTACATAAACATCCGATCTTGTAAAATTAAAATACCAAGCACGGGTTGTCTTACTGGATGGTGCTTCTCTTCCAGAACGTGTTCGGAAATACCTCTGAATTGTTATTGCAGTCTCAGTTGTATGGAATTCTAGAATGTAGAACGCTCGTTGTTTTCCTGTAATAGCCATATCCTCATTCATTGTCATTGTTGTGTCTGTCGGCCAATTAGCGTACATTCGCTACTCACGCCATATTTAAACAGAACTTGGTGATTTCTATATTCTATTGTTGTTTGTTTCATCACTCCAACTCTCATAACATGTCCACTCCTGTGGTCTCGAGGTAGCGTGCTGCCTTGTCACGCAACGGGTCCGGATTCGGTCTCCGGTCGGGACAAGTTTCCTTGGGTGAGATTTTTTTCGGGGTTTTTCCTCACCTGTAAGACAAATGTCAGATCCCCGAACATCATATGATCATCATAATCATCATCATTCATATTCACCTTAGATTAAGCTTAGGATTAAAGAATCTCCTGGTACACCAATATCATCATCAATCATTATATCATCGGGCAGTCGTAAGCCCACCTTCGAGGCACCCAAACCTTACAATTACGCCAATGCCAGGAGAGAACACCAGAAATGTCGAAATGACAACCTGGGACATTGTATTAATAAAAAAACTCTCACTCTGGGAGATCGTTTGTAGTAACTCCGTATATCAGAATTATTGATTTATATTAAATATAGTATCGAATTATTCAAGACTAGGCCCTTCCCCCACCCCTTGGGATACCTCGGTCATTATAACCATACTCCCAAGTCCTAGGTACTTGTCCTCCCTATCCTATATTCACGTCCACGTTCAAGTTCACGGTCCTAAAACCAACACCCCTAGGGAGAGGGTGTTGGAGTTGCAACTTCTGGGAATTGCTGAGCTTCGTAGTCGCCAGGTCGCTCATTCCTGACGACCCCACAGTTGGTCCACGGGCACCATGAGTCTAGCCGGGAGGACTGCTGTCGCAGATCCACCGACCATTCCCCTGTTCTGCCTCCAGGGACTTGTCCTGCAGCCGTTGTGAGACCGGCTAGGGCTACAAGCCCAACAGTGTGAGACTTTTAGTACATCCAGGTGCTCATCTCCTGGCGACCCCACAGTTTGTCGACGAGCCCGTAGGCTGAGCCAGGAACCAGTACAGTTGCTCCCCTCTGCACTGGTCCGAGCCGAGCCCTGGTGTGCCCCCAGGGACGCCTTCTGCTGCTGTTGTGGGCCAGCACGGAGCTCGCAAGCCCCAACAGATGAGCAAATAGTACGACAAGGCGCTCAACTCTTGCCTACCCCACTAATGGTCCACGAGTCCCTTGGACTTGACCGGGAGGACTATCTAGCAGATCCACCGACCTTTCCCCCAGTGCACCAGCAGGGGACGTGTTTGGTTGCTGAAGTGGGTCCAGTCTGAGCATTAGTACGTCAGGTCGCTCAACTCCTGACGACCTCACAGATTGTCCTTGGGTCACTCGATCCCAGAGTCGGCGCTAAGTCCCAGACCCAAAAGACCGCGCTTCCTCCTTTCCCGAGCTTATTGACCTGGTGGTAATTCCCAGCATTACGCCCGGTATTGTCCCAACCAGCCCGTTCGCAAGACTAAGCCTAGTCGTGTAGCTGCTGTGAGGCAGCCCACTGAGCAATGTAGGTATCCAGGGTTCTCATCTCCCATGGTGCCCCCACAGATGGTCTCGGGTTCCATTGAACCAAGAGAAAGGAGCTTCTGATCTCCAGTCTCCCACCGCTCCACCAACAGCGGCCCATGCTCCCGCTTGTGGGCCGGGACGTACAGATTTGACAGCAGGCCCCTCTAATAAATTTTCCTGCTGACCCCACTCATGGTCCGCGAGTCCATCGGACTTGGAAGGGAGGACTGACTAGCAGATCCACCGACCTTTTCCCCACTACGCCACCGAGGGGACGCGTTTTGCTGCTGGAGTGGGCGCAGCACGAGCTATGTAGTACGTCAGGTTGCTCGAGTCCTGACGACCTCACAAATGGCCCGCGGGTCCGGACTGGACCTAGCCGGGAGGAATGCAAGCAAACCACCGACCGTTCCCCTATCCGCCACCCGGGGACGCGCCCTGTTGCTGTTGTGAGCACAGCTGGGGCCCGACGGACCCCCAGGGATTCAATCTTAAGACTACCAATTATTATTTGGTATACTTCATTATAAAAATAATTTAATAACCTTCAAGTTATGGCTCTCAAAGTTTAAAAACGAGGTATCGCCTCACATTTATAAACTGAAAAGGAGGAAATCTGTGGATATTGGTGTCACTAGTTTTTGAGTAAGGCTTTTGCAACTTACATAACATTTAACTTAACTGATCTAATGTAATATTGGTATTTGGTCTTGTATAGGCCTATTGATTGTCATATGCAGAGTACTATTTTTTCACCTATCAGAAGCCACGCTAAATAAAATCATTGTGTAGCCCAACTTTCCAATAATATTTTTATAAAGCACCCTGTAGATTTCAGTTTATGGACTGGAATTAGTGTAATCATTCATCAACTAATTTGTTCTCTAATGTGTTTATGTTCACATCTGAAGGTAAGTATTTTTGTAATATGTTATTGTACCTACTTTGAATAATTATTGATTGCTGGTACGAGTGTTCATTAATAATACAATTGGTCAATTACTATTAAATGTTTGTGACACAAATAATATCGGAGGTTATAAGTAATTCACAAAGATAAATTAATTTAATTACTATAATATGAAAAAAAGATAAAGAACCAATACACATACACAACTTACTGGTATACGTACATCCAAGACGCGACACAAAATTAACATGTTCCAACGTCTAACAAACAACTTAGTAATATTATATCGATTGAAATGTTATTTATAACGAAAAAAGATCGATAAAACTTTCTGAATATATTACAAAAAAAAAGCCTTGTCTTTAACTAAGTGTAATCAGGATTTAAAATTAATTGTCTACTAAATATGAAATGAACGTATTATAGAAGATTTGACAACGGTAGTCTGTCTATAATTTTCATTTGGATGCCAAATTATCGGATTTAATAATATTGATGCAATAATAATAATAATAATAATAATAATAATAATAATAATAATAATAATAACCCTCGATGGTATCTTTACCTTGTCGTGGTGGAATGGCTTGCGTGCTTAAATGATCCCGAGAACAATGCCGGCAGTAGCATTGCTGCCGATAGGGTTACCCATGCCGGACTGGTCGAAGGTGATAAGCCAGACGAAAATAGTACCTTGGTCGAAGGTCACCGTAAAAATACAACCGTCAAGAAATGCGGACATGGGTTCAACTGGGGTAAAATTTTCCGGAGGTCAAATAGTCTCCCATTCGGTTCTCCGTGCGGGGACTACTTCAGGGAACCCATGCCAAAGGCTCAAACACAGGGACATGTTCCTAGGAACATGGAATGTTAGGACTTTATACAATAGCGGGCACTACAGATATTAACGCGGGAATTAGATAAATCGCCCTTGGATATAGTCGCTTTATAAGAAGTTAGGTGGCCAGGAGAAGGTAGTCAGGAAATCAGGAAGCTTTGCATTATACTACGAGGGTGCAGAAAGACCTGCATTTGGAACGGGTTTTTTTAGTCAGAAGGAGGATCCTATCCGCTATCCGAGGTATTAAGTTTGTTAGTGATAGGATATCATACATAATTCTAAAGGGTAAACAACATGATTTTATAATTGTAAATGTACATACCCCCACAGAAGATAAAGATGACAAGATCAAGGATGAGTTCTATGAAGAATTAGAATGCTTATTTGATAGCCTTTCACGATATCATATGAAAATTGTCTTAGGAGATTTTAATGCAAAAGTGGGGCGGGAAGATATATTCAAACCAACAATAGGCAAATTCAGTCTTCATGAAGATAGTAACGACAACGGGGTTAGATTAATCACCTTTGCCACAGCAAAGAATATCATTGTTAAGAGCACAACATTTCATCATAAGGATATTCATAAATACACCTGCGGGCACGCCGTAGCGTAGTGGTTAAGGCACTAAGCTACAGTCCGGAGGATCGAGGGTTCAAGGCCCGTTGGGGTCAGGATTTTTAAACTGACCCAAAACATCTGGCGACACTATGGCCCTGAGGTCGACTCAGCCTCTAACGGATATGAGTACCAGACGTTTGTTCTGAGGGTAAAGGCGACCGTCACGCAGGGCTGACAACCCGTCTGACATAAAATGCCGATTGTCTAGAAAAAGTGGGAGCCTTAACCTCCTACTACCCCAAGGGCCTCCGGTGTGGGATCACTTTACTTAGGTCTACAACAGATCAGATTTTTAGTATAAGACAGATTTTAGAAAAGAAATGGAAATATAATGGTACTGTACATCAACTATATGTAGACTTCAAAAAAACATAGGATTCAATTAAGAGGGAGAAGTTATATAGTATCCTGCTGGAGTTCGGAATTCCTAAAAAGTTAGTTAGACTTATACGAATGTGTCTAAATGGTACAAAGAGTAGGGTGCGTGTAGGTAAACAGTTTTCGGACATCTTTGAAATCCAGAATGGGTTGAAGAAAGGAGATGCACTATCTCCTCTACTATTTAATTTTGTACTAGAGCATGCCATCAAATCTTTAGAGGATGAGGATGGCCTACAACTCAATGGTACTAATCTGTTAGTTTATGCCGATGATGTAGTACTATTGGCCGATAGCGAGGAGATACTAAAGGACAACACGCACACACTATTGAGTAACACTAAGAAATTGGGACTGGAAGTAAATATCAATAAAACTAAATATATGGGCACACGTAGAAATGCTTTATATAATGAAAATAAACAGCTAATGACGAATGAGGGTAGTTTTGGGGAAGTGGCTGAATTCAAGTACCTAGGAACAATAATCACAAATAGGATTGAGATGCCCAAAGAAATTAAACATAGGCTCAATTCTGGAAATGCGTGCTATTATGCATTGCAGAGACTTTTGATGTCCCAACTCCTTTCAAAAAACGATAAACTGAAAATATATAAAACTATTATTCTACTAGTTATATTATATGGATGCGAAACATTGACTCTTACTTTAAGGGAGGAATGAGACTACGAGTTTTTAAGAATAAAGTTCTTAGGAAAATTTTTGGACCAAAGAGAGATGAACAGACAGTTGAATGGAGAAGACTACATAACAATGAACTACATGGTCTTTACAGGAAGCCAGATATAATAAGAATAGTTAAGTCTCGTAGACTGCGATGAGCAGGACATGTTGCGCGTATGGGAAATGAAAGACGTGCATGGAAGCTTCTTGTAGGGAAGCCAGAGGGAAAACGCCCAGTTGGTAGACCAAGAATGAGGTGGGAGAATAACATTAACTATGATTTGAGGGAAGTAGATTATACAGGGAATGATTGGAAAGTATTAGCTCAGGATAGGGATGTATGGAGAGCTTATGTCCGCGCGGCCATGAACTTACGGGTTCGATAGTACTAGTGAGTAAGTAAGTAAGTAATAATAATAATAATAATAATATAAGGAAATAAAAAGTAAATAACCTGTTCTAGTGTTTGAGCACGCAGGCATCTGTATCTCATAATCAGAGTCAAATGAGAAAATTTCCAAACATTAAATTTTACCGGAGAGGAGAACGACTTTTTAATAATAAATAAATAAATAAATAAATAAATATATATATATATATATATATATATATATATATATATATTGGGATTGCACTAAAGAAATGTACTACACACAGTGGCGGCTGAATGTCAGAACGTGAAGGGCTGTATGTGACCTACATTTACTAACATAGATTACTCATAAATTGGAAATATGTCACGTAGCAGTCTACATAAATTTAAATAAAAACAATTCATAAGTTGAGTGATTATAGGGACAAGTTTTATGTTATTTTTTCAATAGTGTTGACATTTTTGTGTTTGGTGGTTTGATGAAGTTGTGTGCAAAATAATCTCTTGTGTTTGTGTAGTTAATTAATGTTGTGTTCGTGTTCCAGCAATGATTTCATGTTGATATTTGTATCTCTATACAAATATCTGGGAGGTCTGAAAATTCTGCATATGATGTAAATGAATACTGCCGTATGGAGTGCCTGCATGTTTGTGTAGAGTGTTAAATAGTGAGCTTCCAATTTTAATTTGAGCGTTTCTGTCAGTGAGAAAGTTTGACACTCAGATGTTATTGTTTCTGGCAAGTTAAATTGTGTCAATTTGTATCTTATGCCATTGCGCCTTGCGGTGTCAAAACGCATTTTGTATGCGAAGCGCGAACAAGACAGGATTGTGGAAAGCGTATTCTATAGATAGGTTACTCTCAGGAGCTGATGTCCCGATCTAAATCCCGTTTGGCATTGTGGAATAAGATTGTTTCCTAATTCTGTTAACTGATATTTTTTTTTATCCTGTTGTACTAATAACTACATTCAAATCGAGTGTTGGTCTACCGTTTCCTTGGTGTTTAATTGTTATCTTAAATGTAACGTACCAAAACGCAGCACAATGTTGTTAACATAAAATTCCACAAAACTAACTTAAAACAAACAAAAATAAATCAACCGGTCTGGATAAGTGGAGCGTACTTTCATGCAATACCAAAAAATGCACGTTTACTGTGGTGGTAATTCTATAAATACTGCTTCAGATTTTGAGACCTGCATGAAAACGTCTAACATTATCTTGCCACTTTTTGCTGTTGTCCTCTCATAGTGAGACTGCACATTACACTAATCAACAAATTTCAACCTTTTATATACCACATGGACAAAAACATGCAATTTTATATAAATCAGACCTCCTGAACACGAAAATGACAGTAAAAAGTCCGTAACACGTAACGGTTTCCTATGACACAACTGAGTTCGATTCTAGCAAAAATGACAGAAAATCTAGTTTAATTTAAGCATAATTGTAAAACATTTCACAACTATAATTAATTTAATTATGGAATTACGTTATAAAATGCCTTACTTTTACATATGAGATATTAAAAAAGGAATAAATTGATGCTACTATTAACTAATTGTCCCTCAGTACAATATAACAAATGATGTAATTTTTGCTATAAACTAAACAATTTGAAATTGTAATTTGGAATTAAGAAATCCTAAGAATTAATAGTCAAAACCCCTTTGTAGTACTACTTATTAACTGACACATGCAGGTAATATGGATTATAAATATGACAGCTACTTTTAAAATAAAATAAAATAAGACTTATAATGAATTCTTCATCTTGTAGATGTCAGTCACCCTAACTAAAAACCAGCAATAGTCGCCGATCATGTGATGATCCCATCTATCTTTATATTTCTGCTACATTTTCTGAATGTCCTGGTGAAATATTTCCCCTTACTCGTCACTGACAGAAACCGAATTCTCAGGGAAAAATTCCAGGTGCGAATGAAGAAAATGAATTTTCAGAGACATGTTTTTTGTAACTCTCCAGCAGTTCTTGGACTAACTGTTCATCATTTCTACTTTATTATTTCCCAGAAACCGATTCACTATCTTGCATAAGGCCTTCCAGGCTGTTATTTAACTATCTCTCATCAACATGTACAAGTCTTCGAATTTGGGGACCAATGGATATTCCCTCTTTCACTTTGCATCACTAAAGCTTTGGAAACTGACTTCTTGATGTGCAAAACCTTTTCCATCCTTGTCCATGGCTTTAACAAAATTTTTCATCGGGCCTAATTTTATATTCTAAGGGGCCAGTAGTACTTTATTAGAATTCACTAATGGAATGTATTTAACATTGTGTTCTCCTGGCACATATATTTCTCTGGGAGGTCAGTCTTTTACAGTATAGTGTGATCCAGATGCCCTGCTATCCCACAAACAAAGAAAACAAATGTAATTCGTAAAACCCCCTTGAAGGCCTAGTACTTACAGCAATAAAGTAATAACTAATACATTTCACTATTCCGTTCCTCGAAAAGTGCCGCACGTCCGTACGGATCTTCAGACATGTAAGAATGGACTAATTGTTGTGCAAACTGGCTTTAAGTAAAGTAATAAAGCTCCACAATTCGTTAATAACTACTAATAATTATAATTATAATTATTTATATATACTAACTTCGATTTTTTCATATTTTTTGTATTTTTAGATATATTTTAGTGATTTCCTAAGAATTTGAGGGTGACGGAACATCTTCATATTCAAAATTCAAATTCATATATTTTAGTGATTTCCTAAGAATTTGAGGGTGACGGAACATCTTCATATTCAAATTCGTAAATAGCACATAAAACTTGATCTGATACATATAGTTTCATGTATACGGCAAAAACCTTGTTAACTAAATAATCATTTTTATACTAATCATTTGTGAAAAAAAAATACAAAATCAATTCCACAAATATTCTTTTCAACCCACTCAAATTTTTTTCTTGGTGTCATAATGGGATCTAAGTGGCTTAAGGTTTGCAGTTGTCTTTTATTGGTGCCGCCAATCACATCACAAGGGCCCTTCCTGTGGGAAGTTCCAAAAATATACATTTCAGCACTTATGTCGAATTTTTTTTTGAGAAAACAAATATTGGCTATATTTTTCGGATTTTATATTGGACACTAGCTCCATCAGAAAAAGAAATAACTGTCTTGTCATCTCTAACTTTGTTTTCAAGCATTGTTGGAAATCACGCACCTTGATTCCCCTTTCCTAAACTAACGATTGTGTTTGCTTATTGGATTTAAATAACATGTTGTGTTCTTGATTGTAAGAAAATTGCCAAAAAAGTTTTAAGAACCATTACATTAATATTAATAAAAGAAAATTTCAAACAAATTGTACTGATTTTTTATAATCACACTTCATAGGATCAGGTTAAAATCAAACTGAATAATCTGTATTTATTTATAACGCAAAATGGAATTTGAAGTCAGCTGTTATAAGATACCATTATCGCTGTTCAGTTTCATTATCGCTAGTGTCATACCCTTAAATCGAATGAATTTCATATTTCAACGAGTGAGGAGATTAGAGAAAAACAAATGTGTTGTTATTACACTCTGTTATTGTAACTAGACACATATAGGCCTAAATATGCCTTATGATTATAACAGAAACGCCACTGGTTATTAATCCCTGAAAGACTAAAATTATCAGTATAAATTGAAGAAATTTCATTCTGTCTTGGATCTGATTTAAGTAACATAGTATATTTTGAAGGGATGAGCATCACTTGAGCGGACCAAGTTTGAGTAGTAGCCTACTCTATAAACACCATAGTTCTCTTCTGAAAGTGCGTCCAATCCATTTCCATTTACAGTATTTAAATTCCTTCCAGATTTAATGTCGTGGTGTCATCTTACTTCTTCGTTTAATATGGTTTTGACCACCAAATTCTGAAAATAAATATCTGGCATCTGCTGTAATTTTTTATATAATACAGTTGTTTCTTTCTATGCCTCACACTCATGTAACAATGAACTTTTCACATTGCTATTGAATAGTGTTAATTTAGTTATAGTTGAGATTTATTTAGATATCCATCTGGGTGACACCATGTTCAAATGAAGAGTATTAATTATAATATTTTTATTAGAATTTTATTCAGATACACTTAAACATCTTATTGTATTGTGTCTAGAATCTTTGGTTGTAGGCTATAGACTTACCAGTAGGCTGCGTATATCTATTGTTTGTATTCTTCTGTCTTGCTTTAAATTATATTAAAATTATTGTAATGAATTTTGAAATCATAATTGATAAACTTGATCGTGATAATGAAATTCCAATATAATATTGTCTGAAAGAAAAATGTCGATACCGGATTTGAACACCGAGCGAGACCTTCCAAATACGTATCTCAAACGCTACCATCTCAGCTAACTCTTTCAGTCATTATCAATTATGTTTTTCTGATTTATAGACGCTCTGTCATTACACCGCCTACTTAATCATTTATTAGGTGTAGGCCTATTTATATTTATTAAGTATATTTCTTTGCGCGACAGGCCTGGTCAGTCGGCATCGTACTACGAGAGCTATATATAAAACAGACCTTTAATAATAGGGATTTCATTTCATCCCTCGACCTGGCATTACGTCGGACGAGTAAAGAGTTTACTTTTATTGATTTGTTTATTTATTTATTTATGACACTATTACATGGTTAATATGAGAAAAAATGGATCCTAGTAATTAAATTCTAGCCCAACATTTGGCTTGACAATTGGGGAAAACCAGGGAAAAAATTCTGTCAGGATGGCCGGTCATTTTTTTTTTCCCCCAACGAAATTGGATTTCTACGATTTAATAAAAATATATTATTTTAAGTATTAAATCGAACCATAAATTCGACTTGTTGAGAATTCACTTAGTTAACGCAGTCCCTACGTCACGGACTTTTATATTTCTCTACCGAGTGAG
Source organism: Diploptera punctata (assembly GCA_030220185.1). Classification (NCBI taxonomy): domain Eukaryota; kingdom Metazoa; phylum Arthropoda; class Insecta; order Blattodea; family Blaberidae; genus Diploptera; species Diploptera punctata. The sequence goes on along the minus strand of JASPKZ010008895.1, from coordinate 1,377,800 downwards.
TTGGCTTAAGTGATAACGTTTGAGGTTCATATTCGGGAGGTCTCTGATTCAACCCCAGGTACCAATCAAAGATGACTGAGTTTTTTTTTCTTCCCTGGTTTTTATCAATCGTCAAGGAAATTAATGAGTTGGAATATAAATACCATGAGTTTATCTATGGTTTGTTTATTGAAACCATCACTTTTTGCCATGTTTTAATAAACAAATCATAGATAAACTGGTAAGGAAACAAACAAGAAAAAATGACATAAATAACATAACTAAACATAACATTAACATACACAGGAAAAGAAACCACAAAATTGGCTAGAACTTTGAAAAAATAAACAAAAACATAAACATGGCTTATAAAACCGATAACAAAATTAAACAACATAATACATAGAAGACCACAACTAAAGGAGTTTACAAACTATGACCCATGTAATCGTATTCACATTTCGTAATATCATATATGAAGACAAGTTACTTTATGTCGAAATGGAGTTTAATGTGTCATTCGATTCTCCATGGAAAGTTCTATTATTTAGAAGCGTGAAATAGTAAAATATACACTTTAGTCATGAGTTAATTTTCCTCCAAAATTTAGTATTCAAGTAAGGAATTATGGATATTGTCCAAATAAAAGTACGCTTTCTAGGTTTCATGGAAAAAAAGTGACTTGCCTGTTTTTTTTATATTTTTTTATTTTATTTATTTTTCCTGTACCCTTCAAATATATATTAATAAATACATAAATGAATAAAACAGATTGACATTATGTGACCTTATATGTTAAAGGTGTTTTTAAACAGGAAAACATGCTTTTCTAAATAACTTTAGTAACAATTTTGGACAAAAGCTAAAGAAACTATGGAATAGAATTGCCTTAACAGTCTTAAGTATGTCATTATAATGAAATAATAACATTAAAACGACAAGTGATGTCGAGCCATTATTTTATAACAACATGTAAACATACAATGTGTGTTGTATTCAATGGGTAGCAACAGCGTTAGCAGGAAGGGGAAAATACACAGGTCTTGTTCTGAGGCCTGCTTCATACAAGTAGACTGGTCTTTTCATGGATGAGTGTAGATATGTATTATTGTGATGTATGTAGCCTGTTATTGTTTTTTGATACAGGTGTATTTGTAGGTATTTGTTTATATTATGATTAGTTTTATTTTTTTATTCATGGAAAAATAATGCACGTACGGCCAAGCAGGCCCGTGCGCAATGTATTTTCTTTCTTCTGAAAAAAAAAAGGCAATACATTTAATTTATCTTATCTACAAGTAGACCGTATTACTTTTAACAGCTACTTATTATCTGTGTACAATTTACTAGTTAGAAGTGCTACATCCCGTTCCATAACCTGAAACTTACACCGGTAAATTTGCTCCACTACTTTTAACAGTCAGCAGTATGATTTCATATATTCATTCTCTTTGCTGGATTTCTGGCCTCCTTTCACATGCATTGGATTTGCACATGACTCCAAAAGTTATGTAATATTATGTTTACAATAGCGTAGCCTCTCCTTTGTTAAGAGTTATTAGACCAAGTTCATTTAATTACGCTTATTTGACTATAGATGTCATAAATGGTATGCGGTCAACATACCGACCTACTATGACGATGAGGTCGGTCAATTTTGCTTAGAGGGCATTTTATCCAGGCTTAAGAATGACTTCAGACTCGTGACACACGGCTTAAAGTCCCACCCGGAGGACTTTCTCCTTGCATTTTTTTATCTTTTAAAAATCCATCGACCCCGGCCGGATTTGAACCCGCGGCCTCGGGAGCAGAGGTAAGGAACATAACCACTAGTTCATCGCGGCCGACATTGTAATGTTATTCTTTAGACAAATTATTAAAATGTCAAAATAATTTTAAAAAAGGACAAAAATCCAACAAGAATGAAAACTTCTTAAGGAAAGATGTTATAAAATTGTTTTCAATGCAAATTTATTGTATTACTTTTAAACTGTATAAGCCACACTTTGTTCGTATCTCTTAACTGATAAAACAGGCTGGTTATTGGGAGTGTTAATTAGCAGTACTCATATTACATCAAACAGCATTACAGTTACACTGCTAAATACAACTCCTAAATACGAGTCTCACACTGGTAACTGCTGTTTTACACTTGTATATTTTAAAACATATTTCAAGTTTCTGCAGTCAAAATTATTATTTTACATTGCTTATAAACTTGCTACTAATTTTATGTAATACGCCCCTCTACTTATATCACAAGACTTTAAAAAGCTGCTGTAATAGAATGTATATGTATTCTTTAAAAATGCAGGAAGGTAGTATCTCGTTTAATTGTGCTTACTGATATCCCAGGACCGTAGTTTAAACATTTGTATATATTTGTTAAATATAAAGGTTTACAAATGAGATACTATATTTTGGCAATGGCGATATCTGATCTCACTCTAATCAGATTTTTTAATGATTCATTTATTTAATTTATTTAAACTGGCAGAGTTAGGACATAAGATCTTCTTATTCACCAAACCGGCGAAAAATATTAAATACAGAAAATATTTACACAAGATCATAAATATACAATTATAAGTAAATATAATTTATATAAATTAGGCAAGACTAAAATTATAAATCAAGCCAATATTATTAGAGAAGCAAAAAATCAGAAACCATCAATTAATCTGCTGAAAACCCAATTATAAAAAAGGAGATATAAATATATTTTAATGTCTGCCAGTTCCTGATTATTTGTGGTAAGGTGTTCTAGAGTCTAGTAGATACAGAATGCGAATTAGAATAATGAGAGGTTCTGTGTTGTGGGTCGGCCGCGGTGGAATACTGATTATGTTCCTTACCTCTAGTCCCAATGGTTGCGGGTTCAAACCCGGCCGGAGTCGATGGATTTTTAGGATGTTAAAATCGAAGAGACAAACTCTCTGGGAGGGATTTTATGCCGTGAAGATTTTTAGGCCCGTAAAATACCTCAAGCCCGAATAAAAAAAAAGGCTTCTGAGCAAAATGTATCTGATTTTTCTCCAACCAAGAAATACTAGATGTACTAACTATATGTTACTCGCTGACATCTATTAAGAAATGAACGTAACTAAGGGCCGCATGCAAATACATCAGTCTCTACTCAAATTACTTCCAATCACTGGTGAGCTGACTCACCGTGAGCAAGTGCAAAGATCGAATTAGCTACCCATTAACTGGTCATGCATGAAAGTCGTCGTTTTCGTAATATTGGCAAGAAATTACCCAGAATTCTCAGCAATAAAACCACTTCCGTTATTTTCGTCTGCTATAGAGGAACGCATTTACGCTTGCGTCCCGCAAATAATACCTTATACAACGACGTCTGCGTCGTGCAATATTACGCCGTTTCTCCTGTTCTTCCAGTTTAATTCTTTGGTAGACTCTATCAAATTCCTCTTCTCCGCGTATACCGAAAACAAGATCGAAGTCTTCAAGGTCCGACATCTTAGATAAAGCAGCAAGGTTTCAAAGTACATCGGTTACCATCGGTTCCCATCGGGATTCTCACGATTCGTTTCTCTCCTAAGTCACCTCGCCAGGTAACTTAGGAATTTCAACAATTATTATCGCATGAACAGATTTTTGAGTACACAAAAACGTATTTGGATACAGGCAGAGTACAGGCAGAGTACAGGCAGATAACGAATTTTACGGTCTAATGCGTTCATAGATTCTAGCCTAAATCAGTCTGGCTAAGAAATGTCCCACTAGGGGAGCACCCATGTCCCCAGCGGGACAATATTGTGTATTGTTTCTGGTGCGATCGTGTATCCAAATTTTACCTAGGACCTGTAATTTTCAAATGTCACTTTTGTAGGAATGTCGGTGGAGGGCAGTTTCAACGTTGTCTTAATACATAAACTGCCATGGTTTCGAATTTAATAAGTTACTGCACTACGGATAAAATAACACGACAGCTGTTCTTTCCGAGCATTTATGAAAGAATAAAATACAATCACATTGTTCCAAAGTCCATACTAAACAATTCCACACTGGCCACGGAACATTTGGCCAATACCTCCAGAGATTCAACATAAGAGAAAATGAAAATTTGGAAGTTTTAATTGTGGTATTAGCAGCCAAAGTGTTGAACATAATATGTATGATTGTCCTTTGTTCTGGAATGAAAGGTTCGAAATCACCTGTCTTCTAAATAACACCGCCTGTTTAAGTGAATCGCGCATTATGAAGTGTCTTTGACAGACAATAACTACAAACTTTTTAATGTCTTTATAAATAAGGTTCATAGAAAACTTTAGCGTTAGATAAAATTATATAATATATCACAACTTTGACACAAACTATAACCCTAATATATCTTAGGTGAAATAGGGTTTATAAATTTCGGATAATAAATAATAAAAATTAAATATCACGTGACTTTTTTATTGTTGCACTAACATGAATTACTATTGTAAGAAACTAATCTATCAAAAATGAAGATCTCCCTCGTAAGAGGATGTAACTCAATTTCCTCTGTGATGATTTTAAAGTGTTAATTAAAATGAATGCAATATTCACTGTCATTTATGAAATCTTACCCAACTTATTCAGTACATAGTGTGAAATTATCTACTGCTCAATTGACCTTGTCTATAAGATAGAGTTCCATTTAATCTAAATATTGTTACACTAAATTGTTGATTATATTCTTATTCAAATGAGGTTTTCGATTATTTCATCAATTAATTATGTAAGGACAATCAAAGTGCATAAGCTTCGATTTAAAAATTACATTTAATGGAATAATTCAAACTCTAACTCATTGAAGCATGTACATTAAATTTTCTATGGAGATAAAAATGACTGTTCAATACACCATCCATATAACTACCTCACTCACTGGCAGAATTGGACCTGGAATTTTATATCATTATATAAACAATATATGTTCTTATTGTTCCCATTATTTAGTCAACGATCGTTTTTTAAAGTAAAAACGTTTGTTTTGTGTTTCAGTTTAGTTTGCGATACATCAACTCAACATATTCATGTGAAATTATGCTGACAAAATAAACAATACAAAATACAACACGATATTTTTCTTAAACAGTGGTAGTTCCTGTTACTCCTCTTGGAAATTTTAGAATATACCGTTTAAGAAAAAAACCGAAGAAAAAATTTGTAATCGGTAAATTCATCATAGCACAATGATGAGCACAAAGCCAATAAAAAAATTGTCAGTACTACCACCTATTGGAGATACACAAAATAGGTAAGTTTGCATTTTTATTATAATAAATACATCTGCATATTTATAAATAATAATAGTTTTTATTATTGCAAGCAAATGCCAGTTTACCTCGTTGCTCAGACGCAGAGATCTCGGGTTCCATCCCCGGTTGGGACAAGTTCCTTGGATGAGGTTTTTCTCGGAGTTTTTCCTCACCTATAAGCGAATGCCAGGAAACTTTAAGGCCTAGATAGTTCACGAACACCACCTGGCCATCAAAATCATCCATAACATATTCACCTTGTTTAATATGAATATGGGACACGCCGTAGCGTAGTTGAATAAGAAAATACGATACAAGCCGGAAAGTTGGGGGTTCGAGTCCCGGTGGGGGTCAGGATTTTTAAACTGGCCTGAATTCTTCTGTCGTCACCATGGTCCTGAGGTCAGCCTCTAACGGAAGTGAGTATCAGAACGTTTTCTCGTGGGGCAAATGCGGCCGTCTTGAAGGGCTCACAACCCTACTGACATCTTGTGCCTATTGTCTAAAAAGGTGATAGGTTTAACCTCCTACTACCCCAAGAGCCTCCTAAGGTCCGTAGCGAGATCATTTTATCTTTAACGTGAATGTATGAGAGAATGTTTTATCTTGCCTTGAATGTTCATGTTGTCTCGGAGATGGGCCTGGCATTGAGTTGATCACTCATCCAGAGAGGCCCTCTGTGTTCTTATGTGTTTAAATGTGCGTGTTCCGGCGTTTAAAATCCTCTCCCGACAGATCGTATCCCTGTAAGGCGCGGGTAAGGTGGGACATTTAAAAGTACCTACAAAGGGAGAGACTAAACTAAAATAAATAAGCAAGGAAAAATAAAACGTCACGGTTCATTGACGCATCGTAATAACGATGTTTGAATTTCGCGGGCAAATGCGAGAATAGTGGTTTCGCATTGGTATAAATAGATGCTGACTCGCCCTCGCAGATCACCGATGCGTCGAGATCTCCGTTCCAGATGCTTCTTCAACTGTCGTGAAGTTTCGGTGGCCCAGAAATCTCTATACTGGAAATGTCTCGATCGAGGACCTAGAAGTTTCCCTTCCCGCCCTATATGATCTGATGTGATGTAGTTGTGGACTCGTCAGAGAATATAAAGTAAATTGTAACAGTAAAACAAATGTGAATTAACTCTCACTGATAGTTATAGAATTAACGTTAATGTGGAGTTTATCATCTTGTTTTTATTACTAACTAACACTGTTCCTCTCTATTTTTTATTTCTCTTGTTAGCTGAAACAAGTAAACAGTAAAACAAATGTGAATTAACTCTCACTGATAGTTATAGAATTAACGTTAATGTGGAGTTTATCATCTTGTTTTTATTACTAACTAACACTGTTCCTCTCTATTTTTTATTTCTCTTGTTAGCTGACCATAACGCCAATACAGTCACGCACATTTATATACCTCTAATAGAGTGTACCGTGGTATGACGACCCAATGGACACTCTCAATATCAAATTACTCTGTACTCTGTTATTTTAAAATATCAGTCAGCTTTCCTGAACAACCTCTAAAAATGTAGCATATCTATTCAGAAATGTATAAAAAATTTGTTCATAGATTTTCTTTATACATAACTAACTCACTGGCACTATCGAAATCGGAGGTTCATGGCCGCGCGGACATAAGCTTTCCATACATCCCTATCATGAGCTAATGTTTTCCAATCATTCCCTGCATTATCTACTTCCCTCAAATCATAGTTAATGTTATTCTCACACCTCATTCTTGGTCTAACAATTGGATGTTTTCCCTTTGAATATCGTGAAGCTTTAACGCACGTCTGTATTCCCCATTCGGACCACATATCCTGCCCATCGCAGTATACGAGACTTAACTGTTCTTATTATATCTGGCTTCTTATAAAGACTACATAGTTCACTGTTATATAGTCTTCTCCATTCATTTGCTGTTCATCTCTCTTTGGTCCAAAAATTCTCATAAGAACTTTATTCTCAAATACTCGTAATCTCCTTTCCTCCCATGTTTCGCATCCATATAATATAACTGGTAGAATAATAGTTTTATATATTTTAAGTTTAATGTTTTTTTAAAGGAATTGCGACGTCAAGAGGTCTGTAATGCATAATAGCACGCATTTCCAGAATTAAGCCTATGTTTAAATTCTTTGTGCATCTCATTCCTGTTTGTGATTATTGTTTTTAGGTATTTGAGTTCAGTCATCTCCTCAAAATTTCCCTCATTTGTCATTAGCTGTACATTTCCGTTACATAATGTATTTCTATGTGTGACCATATATTTAGTTTTATTAATATTTACATCCAATCTCTTAGTGTTATACAGGTTCGCAAAATTTAACTTTAACATCTATGTTTTAGGTACAGCATGAAGAAAACTATTCTCTCCGATAAAATTGATATTTTGTTCGAAAAGCGGCAAGAAAAAGAAAGTACAATTGAAGAAAGTAAAGTTTATACTTCTCCTAGCGAAGTTCTGTTGGAATTTTCTAAGGAGACGTCTTTCCCTGGATTTCGATATATCATAAAAAAGAAAGCACATTTATTGGAAAGGTAATTTTTTTATTTTTCAAGTCTTCACTTTATTACTAATAAATAACAATTCAATCTTTAATTCGAATAACGAATAAGATAATGCATTAAAATATCCTCAGATTTAGATATCAGTAGCAAAGCATCCGACAAAACGAATACGGACTCTCAAGCAATCATGGACATATTTGTTATTCCCACCCTAAATTCACATTTTCTTACTATAATAATTATTATGTTCTTACATTAATTCATTCATATTAACCTGTGGATCCGAAACACGATCATCAATGGGAAGACAAATTTCAAACACTAAAATAGCAGAAATGTAGTTCTCAGATTAATATCAGTTTACACATCACTAGTAATTTTAAATTTTCTTCTGGCGATTGTATTCCAGTATGTGAATAGGGCTAATTCAATCACGCTGAAATTAAATATGAACTCGTTTTCGTCCATTACATTCTTACTCTCGGTCATATCAAATTTATATTATGCACAATACGTTTAATAACACAATAATATTCGACCATTAAAATATTAGCCCAGTTTTGTATCTGCTGTCTTAAAATTAATTAAGAGTCATACACAGAAAAACATAAAAACATATTATTTATAGAATTGGTAATTGTAAAAAAAAGTTGGTACATGATAAGAAAAAACGGATTATAGCTTTGAGGTCAGCATTTCATATTTAGTTAATGATACATATTTTGCGGGAAACCCCAGAATTGTGCATACCATGTAATCGATACAGTGAAGATATACGAAGCAAATTATAGCTGTAAAGATAAAACCCACAATAAAAATATACAGAAATAAATTGAAGGAACACGTGACAAGAACAAAACTTTTTTAAAAAATTTGATAGGCTTTTCTTCGTTCACGAGTTTTTTTTTATTCGAGCATCCAGACACAATGTGGAGATTTAAAATCCCCTACCCTTCTGGAAATCAAACTTAGATCACTGGGGTGAAAGAAGGAGCTCTACCGACCACGCTAACGCGACGGGCTTCTTGAAATATTAGCGCACAAACTGTTCCATTAAAACCAAAAGAGAAAATAAAAGTTGGACTATCTAGAAAACGTTGCTGGATCTGACCATGATAAGTGTGGTGATTGTGATATTAATTAATTGTATTTGTCCAAGTGCAGCTCTTTCTGTTTTCTCTCTTTCTACAAATAGGCCCACTTCATTTAATTTAATGTTCACTACGGTATTATTCTTCTTCTCACTCCAGTACGCAATCTCCTCTTAGTGACCCAGCCAATCTTTTTATTTTATGTTTAACAGAGTCGACCGCGGGTGACAAATGATTATCTTCCTCGCCTCTGGTCCCGAGGGTCGCGGGTTCAAACACGGCCAGGGTCGTTGGATTTTTTAGAATGGAAAAATCCAAGGAGCAAGATCTCCGGAAGAGATTTTGAGCTGTGGGTACCGTATGAAGATTTTCAAGCTCGTAAAGCCTGAATAAAGAGGCCTCTAAGCAAAATTGATCTACTTCGTCATCCTAGTAGTAACTTAGTTGCCTACTAGATGTCTTATTGACCTCATACCATTCATGATATCTGTGGGAAAATAAGAGTAACTAAATAAATTTGGTCTAGTAACTCAACATTGGGCTGTTATCCGTTGTAGATGTAGATTATGAATGTTTTACAGCATTAATCATAACTTTATCTTTTACTTTACAGTATACATTTCAAAGTTTGTATTCTTATTCATGTTTACATTTCACTTATTCACAATTTTCTACTCAAAGGCAGGCTCTTCATTCATTGCAAGTTATCTCTCTTCTCTCTGTTCTGTTTTTATCATTTTATATTAATTTACATTTATACTTTCTATCATTTTACTATTTCTTCCTCGGGCATTTATTCCGTCTACTATTCCTTCAAAGAACAGTTTCTTCTTAACCTCTAGTCTGGCCAAATCCTTTACTTCTTCTTTGTCATTTGCATCATCATTATTCTTTCAACGTCTTTTCCTAACCCATTTGACCCCACTGTTCCATTTTTGGATCAAAAGTTTTAAATTTCCTTGTGAAAAAGTCTTTAGTATTTTCCGAAGTTGGCCATACTGAAAAGCTTCTGGAGGCTTTGAACTTCACTTTATAACCATTAGTCCTTGTGCTACATCACTTTGGCGGTGCTGCTGGTTTCAGAATAACGACTTTTTTTTAGAAGAAATGGCTTATGAGAAAAGGTAAGTGTATTTCATTATAACTGATAGTTATATTTCGAGTTACGTCATAGCAATACATAAGATAGACATTTAAAATTTTATTCGTATGTTTGTTTGTTTCTTGACTGTTACTCATCAACAATGAACAATAATGAAAAATATTTCTATGTTCCATTTTTGGAACAGTGGGATTGAATACTGATGAAATTATATCCATATTAGAAGAAGATACAGACTTTACTGAGGCTGATATTTACATAACCCCTCCAGAGAACCCAAGCCTATCAGATGAAGACTCTGGTGGTGAGAACGAGAATGGCATGAGTCACCTATCAGGCAATCAATTGAGGGCTAGTGCAGAAGCTAGAGTGAAAATATATGTTGATGGGGAAATCATTGCCGAGGAGGTGAGTGATACAATTATCAACTCAGGATCATAGGTTCAAAACCCAGCACAAAATAAAATTACCTCTATAAGATATTATAATTATTTTATAAAATATCGCAATTTTATAAAGTAAAATTTCATCTTCCAGATTCAGCTAGGAGAACCTGATGCGCCATCCTACTCAGCAACCATTACAATAATTTCTGATTCTGTGACACCGGACCCTATTCAATTGCACTGCACTCCTTCAGCAAGGTCAACTAGCAATAGTAGGAAGAAAGTAAATCGGAAATGGGCTGCGAAAGATATAAAGCAAGAAAATATAAAAACTTGGCAAATTTCAAATTTTCTCGGGGAAGACTTATCTCCAGTACAGTTGTTTCAATTTTTCTATGACGAGGAAGTGGTGAGTATGAAGGCTGATTTTACAAACACATATGCTCATCAGAATGGTGATACTGTCTTCCATGTAGAAGATGAGATGAGAATCTTACTTGCCATTCTTATATTGACAGATTCCCACAATTTAGCAGTGTCAAAAGCTATGTCGAGAGGAAGGTTCGAAAAAGTGGAAAAATAGTTGCATGTCTGTGACAATAACAACTTATCACAAGATGACAGATTTTCTATAGTTCGTCAATTTTGGAAAATGCTAAATGAGAGATGGCTACGAGCATTCCGATCCGATTGAGGGTCTTTCCACTTTTCAGCGGTTGCCCTTTTACCAGCCGGCTGCTGGCCCTTCACATCCACAGAGGTAGATGATCAACAGCCAGTGTAGGGGTGACATGTGGTTAGCATGTCGAGTCTCCCAGCCGTTATAGCTGGTTCCTCAACCTGGAGCCGCTACTTATTATAGCTACTCAATTGCCTCACGATGCTGGGTGGGCACCGGTCCCATACTGGCCGAAATGCCATGAGAAAATTTCTTCCCCCATGGAGACTCGAACCAGCGCAAGTCCCTTAGCTCTGTGCCAAGGCTTCCTACCTTAACCGCTCGGCTACGGCGCGGGACTACGAGCATTCAAGAACGAAAAGTTATTATGTATTGATGAAGCTATGATACCATACTATGGCAAACATGGCGCCAAACAACATATTTCAGGAAAACCAATAAGATTTGGTTTCAAGGTGTGGTGACTAAGCACACGATTAGGATATCTAGTTCAAGCGGAACCCTATCAAGGAGCTACAACAGGTAATACTAGACCTGAATTTGGTGTCGGTGGTTCGGTTGTTCTAGATTTAGGGTCGAATTTATAAACGCATTAGACCGTAAAAGGCGTTCTCTGCTCATGAAAGTTTTATCCTAATACATTTTGCTTACTCAGAAATCTATTCATGCGATAATAATTGTAAGCTACCTGACGAGGTAAATTAAGATCATAGCTCAAGATAGAAACTTATCGTGAGAATCCCGAAGGGAACCGATGGTAACCGATGTAGTTTGAAACCTTTGCAGCTTTATCCAAGATGTCGGACCTTGAAGACTTCGATCATGTTTTCGGTATACGCGGAGAAGAGGCATTTGATAGAGTCTACGAAGAATTCAACTGGAAGAACAGGAGAATCAGCGTAATATTGCGCGACGCAGACGTCGTTGTATACGGTATTATTTGCGGGACGCAAGCGTAAATGCGTTCCTCTATAGCAGACGAAAATAACGGAAGTGGTTTTATCGCTGAGAATTCTGGGTAATTCGTTGCCAATATTACGAAAACGTCGACTTTCATGCATGTAAGTCGGCCATTAATTCGATCTCAGTAATTGCTCACGGTGAGTCAGCCCACCAGTGATTGGAAGTAATTTGAGTAGAGACTAATGTATTTGCATGCGACCCTTAGTATCCAAACGAAGATAAGCAGGGCTATAATTTTTTTTTTGATAACTTTTTCACGTCATTATCCCTCTTGGATACATTGAAAGTAAACAGGTGTACTGGAACTGGAACAATTCGTTCAAATCGAACAGAGGACGCTCCTTTGAAGGATCCCAAAGAAATAACAAAAGAACCAAGAGGCACATATCAGCAGGTCAGTGATGGTAAGTCAGGTGTGATCCTGATCCGCTATCATGACAATAGCATTGTTACTGTTGCCTCAAATAGAAGTGGCGTTGAACAAACTGGTAAATGCAAACGCTACAGCCGAGCTGAGAGAAAACACAAAGAAATAATTGTACCATCTGCTATTGTCAACTATAACACTTAAATGGGCGGCGTTGACAGGCTTGATGAAAATATAGCGAACTACAGAATCAACTACAGGTCTAAAAAAATGTACTACCAACTGTTTGCATCCCCCCTCAACGTTTCAATAAATCATGCCTGGTTGTTGTAGAGACAAACACCACAGTTCAAAACAGTCCACTGGACTTGTCAGGCTTCACAAGATATCTATTAAATACACAACTCGCCAGTCACCAGGAAACCCAACGCGCAATCCCAAACCAGTTCACAAAAGAGCACTCAATGATGTCCGCTACGACGATGATGATCACCTTATACTGCCATTGGGTTAACAATTGAGATGTGGACAATGCAAAAAGAATACTACAAAGCAATGGAGAAAATGTCAAGTCCCCTTACATGCGAACTGTTTCCTACAATTTCACATGCAGCAGTAAAACAAAACATTGAAACACAATAATTATAAAATTATTTTCAAATAAAAATGATTATCATGTGATTAATTAAATTCTATATGTAATGTTATTTAATGTACTTGGCTAATTAGTAATAAAATAACTCATTATTGACTTTTTTATTTTTTTCAAATTTTGCAACCGTTAATTTTCTATACCCATTCGTTCCCACTGTTCCATTATTGGATCAACCATTCTCAGACACTAAGCATATTATTATAATGATGAAAGTGGCCTGGATGCATTATTAGTATTGCAGGCAACTGAAATAAATACAAATTTAAGAAAAAATCAATGGCAAATAATTTGGGATCTAATGGGGCCCAGCTTTGTTTTGTATTTTGTCTGTCCATTACACATATTACCCTCTTCACTCACCATTGCATCTTACTGTAAATGTCTCCATTTCATGCATTGCCACATTCCAAAAAAAGCTCTTCACTAGCCTCCTCTTTAATTAGATTTCTAGACATATATATAAAATGTACATTTTCCTGTTAAAATAGCCATTTGTTAACCACTGAGCTTTTACGTAAGAGCAATTCCATATGTGATTGACTGACATTTACAATACACTTTTGCAGCAAAATGGTTGCATAAATATTACAATTGATTGAAATTAGGGGTGTTATCTACGTGATATGATAGAGGAATAGTGTGTGGTTAAGACTGTACTTAAATATACAACTTTTGAAGAAAAACAGTGATATTTATTATCTATCAAAGTATGTGTGACTGACTGACATAAATGTCAACTCATCATGCAGCTTAACATGTTCATCTGCATCATGCTCTGAAGTGTGATTCCTAATTCAATTTTCCAAAATACCGTTTGGAGGACACATTTCAAGTTACATTCTCAATAAAAAAAACTAAACAAAAATCACAATTAAGACCAGAGTTATAACCTAATATATGATGTGTGACTGAATGACTACATTTGTCTGGACTGACTGACATATCTGAATTTTATTTAGACTTCAATATTCTGGAGCTGCAAATATTATACAAATATTACAAAATAATATGAAATTATAATAGATAAGTCCACCGCTGTGGTCTCGTGGTAGCGTGCTGCCTTGCCACGCAGTGGGCCCGGGTTCGATCCCCGGTCGGGATAGTTTTTCTGGGTGAGGTTTTAATCGGGGTTTTTCCTCACCTGTAAGACAAATGTCAAGAAAACTTTAAGGCCCAAACGGTCCCCGAAACCATATGGCCATTATCATCCTTATCATCATCATCCTTCACCGGTGTGGAAAGTAACGGGAAGCTACCACATCTACAGTTCCCTAGTAAAGCTGCAAGCATAGCGTGAAAATGCTATGATTGCAGTGAAAGACCTGCCCTCGGACAGAATTATTATAGATGGATAATATAAAAAGCGATAATATGGAGATGAATAAAGAACTTCACTCCTTTTATCATGTATAGGAAATGTACAATTTGATATGCTGTAAAAATATTAAATAAATAGTGCAATTTCTTTAACTTGGTTACCATGTATCATTTTAAATTTCACAAAATAAAGAAAATACCAACTTCTTAACAACAAAGGGCCTTCTCTATAGTTCAATATGCCTAATATGAGTATAATTTTATTACAACCATATTAACTGATTAAAATTTATCTGGTGCTGTTAATAGATTGAATCACTAAAATAAAATAAAAATGCCGATATGGAATTTGCATTCTTCGTTCCAGAACACTAAAATTAACTTTCACGCGTCTCAACTATAAAGACAAAAAAAAATTAACAAAAAAGTACAGTACATACAAATTATTTAAATTTTTATTTAAATGTGGAAAATTCTGTTATAATTCTTTCAAAGCAACTGATTACAAATTATATTGCTGACATGAGTTCTATTTTTAAACTAAACAATGGAAAGAAATCTCTTACAATGCGCGAAATCTTACTTTATGAATGACTGTTTCCAGCAGGTGCACATAGTATACAGCGTTGTCATATGTATTTTCACTATATGGATTTCCAATAACGCTACACCCAATAATAATTTCATTTTACACTACAGGTTATACGTACTTAATCACATATACTCCACGCGAATTGTATTTTTTTATACAAGAAACTTCATATGATATAAAACTGTTTTTGCAATCAACAAGCATGACTGTTTCACAAAGTGAATGCTAGCACAATGTGACAACACACCGCACTGTGGATCCCCGATAATACGACACACATGGCATGTCAAAGGTCAAACTAATGCGAGAACCTTTCTAGTTCAAGGCCTCCCACACACACATTTTCTAACACATAAGAACCGTGCACCTGTTTTTAATTCCATTCACTTAATAACATACATATTGAAGAATCGCATAATGAGTAACTATTTAAATACCATTAATAAAAATATAAAAATGTGATTAATATAATTAACGTAATTACTTTACAAGACAATGTCGTTAATACTTCTTTGTTAGTTATGTACCGATAACGTAGAATCCCAGAGGAAAATTGGATCCATCAATTATCGTATTATGTACAATAATTTTTGTATGTTTTATGTGACTGACTGTAGCTTACCCCTAATAATTATAGCGCGCATTTTAATTATCTAGAATATTATAATACAATTATTAGTATTACATTTATGATCAGGAAGGACCGAAATATGGTATAATGAAAGAGTCGGTGAAACAAAACAAAATTATACAGTGAATCGTAAAACAAAATTTCGTTTAATTTTGCATGCGTTTTCAGGTTTTGGAATATATCATGTTCTACTATTAATTTAGATCAAAATAATCCGTATTTCAAACATTAACTTCTGTAATCAGAAAATTTCATCTGCAAAAAAATATCTCATCGAAAAAATTACTCCTGCGCCAATTTCAAAATTTTCACATCGGTGTGACATTTTCATGGAATTACTCTACATTTAAATCCTTCCGCTGACTGCCTTTTAGCTGAAATTGTCACAGAAGAAGGGTCAGTAATTATTTTATGAAACAGCTGAGCCGAATATTCTACCAGATTTCCTAAACCATGTTTATGTTAATACACAGCGGAGTCCAGCAAGCAACCGACTGCGTTATGCGTATTAGTAATATACGTGAGGGGACAAAAAGTCAGTCAGTCACGGGACTCCAGCGGGAAAAATAATGACTTTACAAGAAAATGTCATCTATACCTTTTTGTTAGTTGTGTACCGTTAATGTAGAATCCAAGAGGAAATTTTAATCCATCAATTATTATGTTGTGTACAGTATTTTTTATCCGTTTTCTGTGACTGACTGACCATAACTTACAGTTAAGAACTATAGGACATATTTAAGGTATATAGAATATTAGAATCCAATTAATATTGTTTAATTTACGACCA
This sequence comes from Diploptera punctata, assembly GCA_030220185.1. Lineage (NCBI taxonomy): Eukaryota > Metazoa > Arthropoda > Insecta > Blattodea > Blaberidae > Diploptera > Diploptera punctata. Next base: position 1,361,480 of record JASPKZ010008895.1, on the reverse strand, counting down.
AGGAGGACCAAAGTATGGTTTAACAAAAGATTTTGTGAAATAAAACGAATTCATACGACCAAATCATTAAACAAGAAATTGGTAAAATTTTGCGTAATTTTTTCAGGTTTGGAATATGACAAGTTCTACCGCTATTATTAGATTAAAATAATGCACATTTGAAACATTTTCTTATAGAATTATAAAATTTGATATTTACAGATATATAATTACATCAACAAAATTATTCCTGCATCAGTTTCAAAATTTTCACCTCTGTATGACATTTTCATTGAATCGCTAGTAAATGAACATTAATTTCAGGTTTTGTTGGATAACGGCAACGATAACTTCTGTTGTAGTTGCTGGTATATTTGTGAATTCAGCGTGGAAAAGTTACAGCAAGAGTCCAACAGTAGTAAACGTGGAGACGACAAACTACCCCCTACACAAGATACCATTCCCTGCCCTCACGTTGTGTCCCGCCAATAATGTGAAGAGGAGTCTCGGTGTAAAGCTGCTAGCACAGTAAGTGTCCACATTTTCTAACCGCTAAATATAACGGGCTTCCAATATAAACCCGGACCAGTCTCACGGGGTTTCACCCGTCAGGCAGCGCTCTCTCCTCGTCCGCATTTCACTCTGCCAGCCGCTCGTCCTTGAACTAGTCAGTTTACTATCGTTCGACAAGATGAGACGTCAGCTGACATTAGAGCAGCGCATTTATGTGTGTAAATGTTATTATAAATACGAATCAGCTCGTCGCGTTCGCGAGGAATTTATTCGGAACTTCCCTGGACAATTACCTCCTTCCAGATCGACAATCCACGATCTTGTGACTAAATTTGAGACCACTGGTTCAGTACAAAATAAGAAACACACGCGAAGGCGTACGGTTCTCACCGAAGAAAAAATAGACGAAATTGGCGAACATTTGGAACGTTTACCACAAAAATCATTACCGAAATTAGCACAACAAGTTGGGATTTCAGTATCTTCTGCACATACAGCAACAAAATTGTTAAAACTCAAACCTTACAAGTGTACACGTGTTCATTGTCTAAACCAAGGTGATCCCATAGCACGTGTGCGTTATTGTGAGTGGTTTTTTTCATCAGTGACTGAAGGGTTAATCGACCCTCAGCTTATGTTCTTTACAGACGAATCATGGTTCCACCTAAATGGTCGTGTGAACACTCACAATACTCGCTATTGGTATTCTGAAAATCCAAATCGAATACAGAAACGCCTCTTCATGATCAGAAAACTGGAGTTTGGTGTGCGATTAGCGCAAAGCGCATAATCGGTCCGATTTTCTACGAGAAGACTGTAACTGCAGAGAGGTATCGAAATGACATTCTGACCCCATTTTTTCTTGAACTGACTGAAGAAGAGAAATCATATGGGTGGTTTCAACAAGATTCTGCTACTGCTCATACATCAGAGGAGTCCATGAATAAAATCAGGGAAGTGTTTGAAGATAGAGTGATTAGTGCTGGTGTATGGCCCCCTCGCTCCCCAGATCTAACAGTATGTGACTTTTATTTGTGGAGTAGCCTGAAAGACAAAGTGTACAAAAAATCCGCACACATTGGAAGAACTGAAGAACAACATAAGAAATTAAATCAGAAACTTGACAGTGCCCGAACTACAGCGTGTCAATCTAAATGTGTTTACTCGGTATAATGCCTGTTTAACTGCGGGAGGACAACATTTCCAGCATTTTCTATAAGGTAAGAAACAGTTCAAGGACGGGTGGCAGGCAGGGTGAATTGCGGGAGGAAGAGACAGCACTGCGTGCCGGGTGAAACTCCGTGAGGCCGGTCCGGTTTTATATTGGAAGCCCGGTATGTTAGCTTATGATCAATTCTTTCCTTAGGAAGATGCAATCGGAATTAACTCTTCTTCTTGAGGAAATAAGCTCTTCCAGTTAATGCCACCTTCACAATGATCTTCCATTCAGCTCCCACTTCAACTCTACTCTTCAATTTCATTATCCCTAATTCCCCTACTCCCCCACCCACATACACACACACACACACACACAGTCCAACCATCTTAATCCATAACGGTCTCTCTACCGTAAATATCCTTCCCACATTCTCATTAAGTAACCAAACTACTGAAGTCTTCTAACTTTAATAGAAGTCTTCAGATCGGATTTCTAAAATTTGTAGGTTAGTGCGGACAGTCCATCTAATTTGTTTTTTGGCTGCACACCATAATTCTTCGTTACTATTTTCCTCTTCTATCGCTTGAGTAACTGTTGAATTTGCCCCATGCTTCTCAACCATACAATAATTTGGTTTAATTATTCTAAAGGTAAAATGATTCCACTAATCGGCCCTCGGGATAGTAGGAAGTTAAGGATCCAACATTTCTAGAATATCAGCTCGAGATGCCAGTCTTGCGTGAAGGCCGCCTTTGCTCCCAGAACATATGTTTGGTACTCATTTTTGTTACGCGACGGTGCTAGTAGAAGGTTTGACGACTTCAATTTTGTGAATGGATTGTTGACCGTTGTGAGAATGATCCCAATCTTTTAAGCACATGTTTTTCACAGATTAAGGACAGTTCACCCGAGATGGGTTCTTTAATTGTCGTAACAATCATGTTTGGGCGCGGCACAAGTCCCACGCTGCATTTCAACACCACCACCAACATAGATTTTCAGTCAATGTACGGGCCGGTAATATTGGTGGGATCACATAATCGGACCGAGCTCCTGCCACCAGCATTGAATGGGGTGAAGTAGAAGGTCTTTTGGTATAAAAAGTTTTTCCAGAACTGTTAGAAGATGTACCACTTATTTATCGTGCCTCGTCAGATGTGGATGCACCAGCACACTTCACACTTCAAGTGCGTAAACTTATTCAATGACACTTATCCCGGGCGTTAACCATTCCGCTCCCCTGATCTGACGCCTCTTGATTTTTTTTCTTCTGGGGGCATACCAAAAGCCTCGTGTACGAGACACCAGATCCCAACCAAGAATGACTTATCGCCCGAATACTTGCAGCATCTGCTGAGGTTTGTGAGGTACGTGATGTACTTGGTAGAGTGCGCCAGAACTTTCTACGCCGATGCCTGTATTCAATGTGGGGGGTAGGCATTTTGAACACCTAGTGTTGTAAAACTAAATTGGTGAATCAATTTAGATTTGCTTAAGGTTGTGCACAAAATAATTTCTTATCCATCCTGACATTCCCAGGCTTGTACTGACCCAGGATTACTTTCCAGACCGTAGGTTGCTAATCAAAAGTTGATATATTTCGACCCCTCTATAAGCTTCTGAAATTTGTGCGCAACCTTTTGAATCACCCTGTATATAATCACCTATTTTCATTCGAGTGGGAAAAAAAAAGTTTGAAATTTGTTGTCGAGTGTAATTTAAATAACTATTCAATCGGAGCGCACACTATACAGAATAGATTTTATTTCTATTTCGCTTGTCATAGATTTTTTAACAAGATTTGAAAACGGAATGCGCAATAAAGAGAGATAAACAGTATGAGAAACTCTGAAATGTTTCAACCAAAGTATGGATATTACTGATCCATGTAATAGGATTGGAAAAAATGTATAGACCTAATAATTTATTAATGGCCAGGACAGTGGCCAAAGTTGGCTTAAATCAAGTTTTAACAGGATACATATGGTAAAATTAGATTAAATAGTGCACATTATTTATTTTTGGATTTATTATTATTAATACTTCAATTTTCAATATAAATGTAGGGTAACAATTTTTAAGTAATAACCTATTACTTAAAAATTGTTATACATTCAAATTGAAACTGAAGACATCGATGTTTTGCTGTACTACGACACTCAATTCACTTGTCAAAACTCTTAAGTGTTGTGATAGTGAATCAGAAAATGAGTAGATTGTTTTTAGCTTTTAATTGTGTTGCTGGTATACCATCTAAGTTTCGGAGGCTATATTAAATACTTAAGAACCATATTTTAAGAGAAAAATTATACGCTCAGACCAGGACTTGAACCCGGGACCCTTGGTTCTCTAGACCAAGTGCTCTACCAACTGAGCTACCTGAGCAAGTACCGATCTAAACGCAAATCTTTCTCTATATACATTGTAATTCCCGTCCACCAAATGCTATGAAGCCATGCTTCTATCTTGCAAATGGCGGCTCCTTTATTAAGAAGACATATTTGGGAATTATACATTACAGCCAGTACGGCTTTTTCCATGTTTTTATTATTGATTTCGTACATCTCAATGATGGATAAATCATATTTGAAGAGAAAAATTATACGCTCAGACCAGGACTTGAACCGGGGACCCTTGGTTCTCTAGACCAAGTACTCTACCAACTGAGCTACCTGAGCAAGTACCGATCTAAACGCAAATCTTTCTCTATATACATTGTAATTCCCGTCCACCAAATGCTATGAAGCCATCCTTCTATCTTGCAAATGGCGGCTCCTTTATTAAGAAGACAATGTATATAGAGAAAGATTTGCGTTTAGATCGGTACTTGCTCAGGTAGCTCAGTTGGTAGAGCTCTTGGTCTAGAGAATCGAGTTCAAGTCCTGGTCTGAGCGTATTATTTTTCTCTTCAAATATGATTTATCCATCATTGAGATGTACGAAATCAATAATAAAAACATGGAAAAAGCCGTACTGGCTATAATGTATAATTCCCAAATATGTCTTCTTAATAAAGGAGCCGCCATTTGCAAGATAGAAGCATGGCATCATAGCATTTGGTGGACGGGAATTACAATGTATATAGAGAAAGATTTGCGTTTAGATCGGTACTTGCTCAGGTAGCTCAGTTGGTAGAGCACTTGGTCTAGAGAACCAAGGGTCCCGGGTTCAAGTCCTGGTCTGAGCGTATAATTTTTCTCTTCAAATATGATTTATCCATCATTGAGATGTACGAAATCAATAATAAAACTTAAGAACCAGTTTTAGTTTGAGGTCCTTAGTTTTTAAATAATATATAATACTACCACATTCTGAATAAAGTGTTCGTGAAAGCTCCATTAAGAGTGTCACAGACTTCCAGACGTTGATCTTTTTCCAAAATCTGTCCACACCCGTTGAGGTCGACTTACTTACTTACTTACTCACTGGCACTATCGAACCCGTAGGTTCATGGCCGCGCGGACATAAGCTCTCCATACATCCCTATCCTGAGCTAATGCTTTCCAATCATTCCCTGTATAATCTACCTCCCTCAAATCATAGTTAATGTTGTTCTCCCACCTCATTCTTGGTCTACCAACTGGGCGTTTTCCTTCTGGCTTTCCTACAAGAAGTTTCCATGCACGTCTTTCATTCCCCATACGCGCAACATGTCCAGCCCATCGCAGTCTACGAGACTTAACTGTTATTATATCTGGCTTCCTATAAAGACCATGTAGCTCATTGTTATGTAGTCTTCTCCATTCACCTGTCTCTTCATCTCTCTTTGGTCCAAAAATTGTCCTAAGAACTTTATTCTCAAATACTCGTAATCTCATTTCCTCCTTTAAAGTAAGAGTCCATGTTCCGCACCCATATAATATAACTGGTAGAATAATAGTTTTATATATTTTCAGCTTAACGTTTTTTGAAAGGAGTTGGGACATCAAAAGTCTCTGCAATGCATAATAGCATGCATTTCCAGAATTGAGCCTATGTTTAATTTCTTTGTGCATCTCATTCCTGTTTGTGATTATTGTTCCTAGGTATTTGAATTCAGCCACTTCTTCCCTCAAAATTTCCCTCATTTGTCATTAGCTGTCCATTTCCATTATATACTGAATTTCTACGTGTGACCATATATTTAGTTTTATTGATATTTACTTCCAGTCCTAATTTCTTAGTGTTACTCAATAGTGTGTGCGTGTTGGCCTTCAGTATCTCCCTCGCTATCGGCCAGTAGTACTACATCATCAGCATAAACTAACAGCTTATTAATACCATTCAGCTGTAAGCCTTCCTCATTCCCTAAAGATTTAATGGCATGCTCTAGTACAAAATTAAATAGTAGAGGAGATAGTGCATCTCCTTGCTTCAACCCATTCTGGATTTCAAAAGTGTCTGAAAACTGTTTGCCTACACGCACCCTACTCTTTGAGTCATTTAGACACATTCGTATAAGTCTAACTAACTTTTTAGGAATTCCGAACTCCAGCAGGATACTATATAACTTCTCCCTCTTAATTGAATCATATGCTATTTTGAAGTCTACATATAATTGATGTACAGTACCATTATATTCCCATTTATTTTCTAAAATCTGTCTTATACTAAAAATCTGATCTGTTGTAGATCTGTTTCTTCTAAATGCACATTGATGATCTCCTAGGATGTCATCAATATAGGGAGTAAGCCTGCTTACTAATATATTTGTTAGAATTTTGTACGAAGTTGAAAGTAATGAGATGCCCCTGTAGTTGTTGCAATCAGTTTTATCTCCTTTCTTATAAATTGGTACGATAATTGATTCCTTCCATTCATCTGGAAGAGCTTCTTTTTCCCAAATCATACCAAGCAACCAGCGTATCTTGTCCATCAATTTTTCTCCCCCTGATTTTATCAGTTCTGCTGGGATCTCATCTGAACCCGATGCTTTATACATCTTCAATTTTTCAATCGCCATTTCAACCTCTAATGCACTTGGCTCTGTGACTAGCATTTCTGCTGTCTGTAACTTATCCTCCTCAATGTCCTGTTCTGTATGTACATTTAATAGCTGATTAAAGTAACTTTTCCATCTATTTAATACACTCCTAGAATCTGCAATCATGTTCCCATTTTCATTCCGAATTATGTTTGTTCTAGCCTGAAACCCTTTCTTCTCTATACTAATTCCCCGATATAATTCTCTAATGTTCCTATGTTTTGCATGCATTTCAAGATCATTAATCTTCTCTCTAAAATTTTCCCTCTTTTTACTCTTTAGTAACTTGGTGGTTTCCCGTCTAACACCACCCAATTGCTCTAAATTTACCTCATTTGGCTCGTGTAACCATTTCATTTTTGCTAGCTTTCTTTTCTTTACAATGTCGGCACATTCCTCATCAAACCATTTCGTTGAGGTAGACTACTATTGTGAAAATTTTGAAGAAATTAAAGACATTTTTGGAAACCTACATGATGATGCATTTTGTGTATCCGAAGCCAAAGAAAATTTAAATGACTAAAGTACAAAATGGTATCAATTTCTCACTTTGAATTCATTGCAAACTTGATAACTGATTCTGAAAACAATTGGAAGCTCACTCCCCCTCTCTCTCTCTCCTTCTCCCTCTCTCTACCCCTATCTCTCTCTTCCCTTCCCTCTCTCTCCCTCTTTCTCCCTCTCTCACCCCATCCCTCCCTCTCTCACCCCATCCCTCCCTCTTACTGCCCCTCTCTCTCTCGCGCCCGGCCTCTCTCTCGCACCCTCCCTCTCTCTCACCCCTCATCTAATCTCTGCCCACCCTCTATCTCCCCCCACCTCTCTCTCCCCCTCCTTCTCCCAAACCCTCCCTCCTGCCCCCTCACTCTTTCCCTCCTCTCCCCCTCTCGCTCTCGCTCTCTCCCCTTCCTCTTTCTCCCCTCCTCTCTCGCTCTCTCTCCCCTATCACTCTCCTCTCCTCCTCTCCCCCTCCCTCCCTCTCTCTCAACCAACCTCTCCCTCTCTCACCTACCTCTCTCTCCCCCCATCCTTCGCTCTATCCCACTCCCTCACCTCCCCACCCTGACCCTTTCTCCTACTCCCTCTCCTCCCTCCTCTCTCATCACACCCTCTCCCTCTCTTCCCTCATCCTCTCGCTCTCTTCCCCCCCTCCCTCATCTCCCTCCCCCCCTCGTCCTCTCTCCATTTCTCCCACTCCCGCTCTCTCTCCCCCTCCCTCTCTCCTCCACTCTCCTCTCCTCCGCCCCCTCCCTCTCCCTTCCACTCTCTCCCTCCCTCCCCTCCCTCTCCCTCCACTCTCCCTCCCAGCCTCCCTCCGTCCCTCTCGCCCCATCCACCCTCCACATCTCCCTCCCTCCCTCTCCACGCCCCATCTCTCCCCCTCCAACACCTCCCATTCTCCCTCCGCCCTCACTCACCCCTCCCTCTCCTCCGCCCCTACCTATCTCATCATCACCCCTCTCCCTCTCCACCCTCCCTCGTCTCCCTCCCCCTCCCTCTCCCTCTCACCCCTCCCTTCCCCCTCCCTCATCTCATCCTCCCCATCCCTCTCGCTCTCTCCCCACCTTCCCTCCCCTCACTCCCCCTACCTCCCCTCTCTCTCCCCTCTCTTCCCTCCTCTCTCCTCCTCGTCTCTCCATCCTCCTCTCCTCCCTCCACCAGCCTCCTCTCCCTCCCGCATCCTCTCCTCTCGCTCTCTCTAGCTCCCTACCCTCCCCTCTCTCTCCGTCTCTCTCCTCTATCTCCCTCTTCTCTCTCCCTCTCTCTCGCACTCCCTCTCTCTCTCTCTCTGCAGACTCTCTCTCTCCCATCTTCTCCCGTCTCAGCTCTCTCCCTCTCCGCCCTCTCTCGGTCTTCTCCTCGTCCCCCATCTCTCCCCCTCTCCTCTCTCTCCCTCACTTTCGCTCCCTCTCTCTCCTTCTCTCTCCCACACCTTCTCTCTCTCTCATCGACTCTCTCCCTCTCCCACTCTCTCCCGCGTCGCTCTAACTCCGCTCTCTTCGCCCTCTTTCTACCTCCCTCTCTCTAATCTCCCTCTCTCTCTCTCCCTCTCTCTCCCTCTCTTTCTCTCTCCACTCTCTCCTCTCCTCTTTCTCTCTCCCTTCTCTCCTCCACTCTCTATTTCCTCTCTCTCTCTCTCCCTCTTTTCCCTGCTCCTCCTCCTTCTCTCTCCCTTCTCTCCCTCCCTCTCCTCTCTCCCCCTCTCTCTCTTTCCCCTGCTCTCTCCTCCCGCTCCTCATCTCCTCTCTCCCTCTCTCTCTTCTCTCCCCCTTCTCCCCTTCTCTTCTCCCTCTCTCCTCCCTCTCTCCTCCCCTCTCTCCCTCCAACTCTCCTCTCCTATTCTCCTCTCCATCTCTCTCTCTCTCTCACTCCCTCTCTCTCCTCTCCCTCTCATTCGCCTACTATCTCTCTCACCTCTTTCGCTCCCTATCTCTCTCCCTTTTTTCTCCTCTCTCTCTCTCTCTCTCTCCCTCCCTCCCTCTCTCCCTCTCTCTCTCTCTCTCTCTCTATATATATATATATATATATATATATATATATATATAATCAAGTTGAGCTTTTGAACATAGCAAAGCAGAAGCTTCCTGAAGCTGCCGGAACTGCCGGAAAATATGTTAGGCATTGTGCTGCAGAAAAACGCTATAATGAAGGCATTTGTGCTGCCGCTTACGTTTTAGTGGGAAAGAAATGAATGAAGATGGGAATTAATTACCATTACAAATCTAAATTATTGTCCCGTTTCTTCAGTCGATGTAGAAGGCTCTTTTTCAGCTTATTAATTAATTTTGAGTAATAAATTGTAAGTTCCCCATGGAAAATACTGTTTGTTATCTCTCCCTATGGGAGTGCTGACGATGATTACAAATATTGTAAAGGAAATAAAATCTATTTATGTATGGACACTTTCAGCGTGAAATAAGTGTTAGTTTATTTTTAATGTTCGATAAAATAAATACGGTATACGTCGCGCATTGGCGGTTGAGGACCATTAACATTACTTATTTGTCTTATTATAGCCTAAGGGCTACATCTCACTCTACATTACAACACCTAGTATAGACTTCAAAGAGAACGCTATCTCTGTTTGTATCAGTGTTGAAATATTTCATGTCGTGTGCTACACGCGATGATTTTGCAGTCAGTTATAAATTTAGCTTGACTTATAATCTCTTCTAACATAGGATGCTTTCGGACCTCCAGACGAAAATCGCCACGAAACTTTCTGGGCTGAAGAAGCATGAGGAGAAAGTAATTGGTATGAAATGCGGCATTTCGCAAGGCGTATAAAAGTAGGGTTCACAGCCGTAATGTTTGTAGTCATAAGTTACGAAACACGCCGTACCCGAGAGACATGATGTCATTTCGTGATAATGCGCATATCTGATAGGTCTCCTGCCTTGTGTAAATAAGTGCGTTTTGTATAACTGTAAGTGGCTAGGTATTACGATTCAGGGCATGGGCCTGTTTGTGTGTTCAAGAATACTGTAGGTGAAATACGTGTATACTATTGTGCGTTTATCAAAATGAGTTGTAACCCTCATGCTTTGGTACAGATACTGGTGAATGAGGTGACAACACGCATCCAACATACATCTACGACGAAATGCACGGGAATTGTCTAACATCCTGGAGAAATATGTCAATGACGGCATGGACATATCGGAAGAACGGACATTGTGGTGTGACAGTGATGGAACATCGGACACTTTATCTGAAGATAACGACGTGCTCGGTAGTCCAGTTCATAACACAGTATCCAGTTCCAGTTCCGATGAACCATCAACTTCCAAATTCAAACGAAAAAGTGTCCACGAGCAGTTCTCTGAAATAACAATTCAAAGGATTTAGTACAGTGTCAACATTTGAAAGAAAAGCGTGCAGCAACTGCCCCAAAAATCCAAGATATTACCGGCAAAAGTGAAGTAAATAGTATAACTTGAGTCCAAGCTCTGTGTGTTTGCGGAGGGAAGTGTGGGGAGTGGGAGGAGGTACACTTCTCTGCATCTCATAGTACTAACAGCTGATACAGCAAATTCCTTTCAGACACACGGAGCTGGGTCCCGAGCAGTAAAAGATTCTTGAAAGAAGTGGTGTGATAGAAAACAGACATGCTCGTATTTGAGAACATATCCATCCATAGTAATTCTGCCCGAGGGCAGGTCCTTCACTGCAATCATAGCTTTTTCATGCTATGCTTGCAGCTTTACTAGGGAATTGTAGGTGTGGTAGCTTCCCGTTGCTTTCCACACTGGTGAAGGATGATGATGATGATGATGATGATGATAATGATAAGGATGATGATGGCCATATGATTTCGAGGACCGTTTGGACCCTTAAGTTTTCCTGACATTTGTCTTACAGATGAGAAAAAACCCCGATAAAAACCTCACCCAGGAAAACTGCCCCGACCGGGGATCGAACCCGGGCCCGCTGCGTGCCAAGGCAGCACGCTACCTCGAGACCACAGCGGTGGAATGAGAGCATATATACACCAAATTAAGAAATGCGGGCAATATTGGAAACACAATTCACTACTGGCATTTAAAGACTTAGACGGAAGAAGCAGCTATTTTCACGGTATTCTCAGAGTTAAAGCCAGCAATTATTTCCTCCACCAATTCAAACCCCGCTACAAAATAATATCACGCAATATTACAAAATTCATTACTAGGCCGGATGTTATTTTTTATACTGTCGTGACGACCAGAGCAATGGAGTTTGTGCGAGAAGTTACAGACCATGTTTCTGCTAATGCAATCGATGTCAACATGGTGTTCAATACGGATCAAAGTCGATTTGAGTATGAAATTACCTCAAATAGGACACTATCAATGACCGTGAAAAATACAACTGTAGCAACTGTTGAAAGTGTTTCATCTACTACTCACTCCTACACCATTCATATCCTTATTTCCATGTGAGGACGCCTCGCAAAAAAAAATTACATCTGTTTTCAGGAAGCGGGTGGTAAATTTGGCAAACGTGTTTCCGAAATATTACAATGTAACCAACCTCCAAATATAGAATATGATTGCAGCACCAGTGTTAAGATATCTATAGCTCTCGTACTGTCCCGGATGTGTAAAATACTGCAACCGGAACTAAAGGGAACATCTTTTCTGCTGCTGGATTCATGATGTGGTCAAACAGACACAGGTTTATCGGCCAGAGCCTTCGGAAATAGGGATTTAAATCTACACACAAAACCATTCCACCTTAAACTACAAAGTACTGTCAGCCTCTAGACGTCTATTATTTCGCCAGTACAAACTATTTGCGCAACGCATTGAAGAGAACATACGCCATGATGACGGGAATGACGTCAGCTGTATGATAGGATCTTCATTTTCAAGTTGCATTCCTTGATATACAATCAGTTGAGTGCATCGCAGTACCTGCCCATGGAAGGCGTCTGGATACGTGTTACAGGACATGCCACTTCCGCTATATGTTACATATATACAGCATTCCTGACTGTGATAGCAGCTCCGCCATTATGTGCTCGTGGTGTGAGAAACAACTTTGTTTTCAGCACTGCCTTCTTACACCACATTACTATGAGGTAGAATGAGGTACGTTCTACATATCTATATGTTGTACGTAATCTCGTCATTTACATGTATCATATTTCACAAATATATGATGTTAGGCATTCTATGACTACAAACATTTCAGTTGCGAATCGTACTTCTGTACGCCTTGTTTAACGGGAAGCGGATGATTGCGATATGCCGCAATTCACACCAATTACTTTGGCCTCATGCCTGTTCAGCCCAGAAAGGTTCGTGGCGATTTTCGTCGGGACGTCCGAAATCATCACTTGTAAGTATAAATTCACATTTCAAATTGTCTCTTGAGTAATAACAGCCGAGTCGATGTTTTTTAAGTCAGATAGTAGTACCAATTCACCTCTTTTATTCCCCAAAGTATAGTAATAACGTGATAGACCCGTCGAGCTGTGCCTTTATATATATATATATATATATATATATATATAATTATTAGTGCCTTTTAAACTATATATTAGTGCGTGTTACTCATTTTATATAACCAAAATAGAACTGTGTAATAATATATTTTAGACACCTAAAATACAACTTTTTAGAACCTAAATTTCCATTATTTACTTACGAGTTGAATAGTCGCTATAAGTACGCTAAATTGTGAATATTAATGTTACACTTCGTTGTTTTAGATTCCTAAATCGCACTCTGGACAGACGATTAGAGAATGGACTGTGGCACGTGCTGTCTGCACTTTCCAAACTCCAGTATCCGTTCTACTATCGAATGAGTGAACACTTCAACATAGTGAAAGATATAATAGAGTCTTTGGACAATCTGACAGTATCTGACTTCATGTTGAAGGTAAATTAAGTGGTATACAATGTACAAAATATAAATGTTAATGGAAATATTATTTAATACTCAGATAGTTATGCAGAATATGTATGGAATTAGTAATTACGATATTTAAAACCGGGATATTATCATTAACAACTCAGAAAAAATATATAGCATTAAAAATGACATTTGACCGACCATCAAAAACTAAGTCCTTCTTTGTACTAGCTTTAGTGGCCGGTATACACACGCGACGTTGAACAATATATCTGCCTGAGATAAGTATTATCATTCACCCAAAGAATGGAGAAAGAAGTCAAACGGAGATTTACCAATACTTGGAAACTTTCTGGTCTCTCAAATTCATATTACTTAACACAAGTTGAAATAGAAGCACTCAGCATTTGTACATTTCCAGTATTGTTATACGGATGCCAAACTTGGGCACTTATGGAAGGGCAAAGTAAAACAATTGCAATATGCCAAAGAAAAATGTAGAGGAAAATACTTGGCTTATCACTGAGAGACAAAATCTCAAATGAGAGACTACAAAACCTCACTTCATCAGAAAATGTCGACAACGCGCCACAGTGACAAAATGGAAATGGGTTGGCCACGTAGCGAGACAGCAACATGGCAGATAGGCACATGAATCCACCATGTGGGACCCCTACCCAGGCAGAAGATCACAAGGCAGACCTAGACGCAGATGAGCAGATGATTCCAGCAAGACCTAGGAGTCCAATTGTCCACCACCGCCCGCAATAAAAGTACGTGGAAGGAGACAGCGCGCAACATAAAAAAGTGTAGCTAAACATAAGTACAACCGATGCACTAGCCATATTAGCAGATCCAGTTCCTAAGTTGTGAGAAAGAAGACAAATGTGCTTCATTAAAACATCAAAAACACTGAGTCCAATCGCAAACTGCACAATATTGCCAACTTAAAATGTACTTTAAATCATAAGAGTAGACTCAGAATAGTGTTATGGAGTTTCTCCCCACATGAACCACATTCTATTTGAGGCCATCCCTCTTGTAGGAGGCCCTAGCCCTGCATGGGACACAGTGGCTTATTAATTCTTTCATATCCATACACACGCGGACGGCGCGGCGTAGGGATGTGGCGACCGCATCGCCCAGTGAATTTCCACAGCAAACAGCCACCCGAGTATTGGCGGGAAAACCATACGAGGAATTAAATGAAGAAAATTATACAAAAATATCATAATAACAAAATATAAAAAATATTTTAAAAATACATAAAAAAATTATGAAGCTACTATTTTATAATCTTTTTACATGTACTTAGCAAAAAAAAAAAGAATGAGCCGCTTCAAAAACAGAGTCCCTGTTATGGCCCACTGCGCATGCTAGAAGAGCTGTGGTTCACGAGGTAACGCATTGTTAAATATTTTAAATACGCTGTATTTGGTTTTAATCGTCTTAAATGGGTAAAGAACAGTGAAGGAGACATTTATAGATATTTACGAGTGTTCGACAAATGCAATATTACTAAAATTGCGACATATCAAATAAAGTTCAACTCTCGTTCATAGTGTAAAAGTAAACAAGCCAACCAGGATTTAGACAACTAGTATCAGATGTTCAAATAGCGTAAATCGTTAAACCACTTACAAAAAGATGAAATATATTTATGATAGCCAGGATTCGTATCTCTCGACAATGTTTTTTTTTTTTATTAATTTGTCAACTTTTATAAGATTCATGATGTGTTCCGTTGAGGTTTATTCAAAACTAATATAAAATTATGGAATATTCACCTGAAAGGTCCGTCTCCTCAACTTAATTAATCATTTAACTGTAGCGCTTTCGGGACTTGTCCCATCATCGGCAGGATTCAAAACTGGTGTTTCACTGAAGATCTGGTAGAGAGGGTTGCATGTATTGGGTTCGTTTTCGTTTATCAGGCTGTCGTTGTGAGCTGCTTTCATGATTTCCATCTCTTCGAGTACGTTTATCTTCGCTGGATTATTTTCTCTGTGCATTACTGTTAGGGTGTTTTCAATATTTAACATGCGATGTCCTTCATGGATATGTGTTTTGCATAGCTTGATTCCCTCTGCGTGAATGAAGTCTCGGAAATGTACTTTGAATCTGATGTTAAAACTCCTGTTTGTCCTTCCTATATAAAATTTTGTTGCAGTCCTTACATGTCAGTTTATAAACTCCTTTGCTGTTGGAAATGTTATTTTCTTCAATGTTATTGTTTATTATGTTGTTTAATTTGTTATTGGTTCTGTATGCTATTTTACGTTTTTATCGGCTTTCTTTAGTGCATTGGCTAATTTTGTCGTTTCTTTCCTGTGTATGTAAGTGTTATCCATGTTTCTTGTTGTTGTCAGATTCTTTTTCTAGTTTAGTTATGTTGGCCTATGTTGTTCTTCCTTTTTGTTTTTTTACAAACTTATCTATGAATTCTTCATTATAGCCATTGGTTTTTGCCATATACTTAATGTAGTTGAGTTCTTGGATATAATTGTCTTTGCTTAATGGGAGTTTCAACATTCTACTGACTAAGCTATTAAATGTACTAATTTTCTGTTGAAAAGGGTGTGTAGAATTTTTGTTTATGGCCAGAGCATTGTTTGTGGGTTTCCGGTAGATACCGATTTCTAGTGTTATTGTTGTGTAGATTTTGGTTATAGACAAATCTAAGTAGTTTATGCTATTATTAACTTCTATTTCTTCGGTGAAAGTGATTTTTTCATGCATGTTGTTTAAGTCTTGTAGTATTTCTTTTTCTTTTCTGTTTTCATTTTCATATATTACTAGTACATCATCGACATATACACAAATTCAACATAAAACTAATAACACGATATGTCGATGATTGTACTAGTAATATATGAAATGAAAACAGAAAAGGAAAAGAAATACTACAAGACTTAAACAACATGCATGAAAAAATCACTTTCACCGAAGAAATAGAAGTTAATAACAGCATAAAACTACTTAGATTGGTCTATAACCAAAAATCTACACAACAATAAACTAGAAATCGGTATCTACCGGAAACCACAAACAATGCTCTGGCCATAAACAAAATTCTACACACCCTTTTCAACAGAAAATTAGTACATTTAATAGCTTAGTCAGTAGAATGTTGAAAACTCCCATTAAGCAAAGACAATTATATCCAAGAATCAACTACATTAAGTATATGGCAAAAACCAATGGCTATAATGAAGAATTCATAGATAAGTTTGTAAAAAAACAAAAAAGGAAGAACAAACATAGCCAACATAACTAAACTAGAAAAAGAATCTGACAACAAACAAGAAAAATGGATAACACTTACATACACAGGAAAAGAAACGACAAAATTAGGCCAATGCACTGAAAGAAGCCGATAAAAACGTAAAAATAGCATACAGAACCAATAACAAATTAAACAACATAATAAACAATAACATTGAAGAAAATAACATTTCAACAGCAAAGGAGTTTTATAAACTGACATGTAAGGACTGCAACAAAATTTTATTATAGGAAGGACAAACAGGATTTTAACATCAGATTCAAAGTACATTTTCGAGACTTCATTCACGCAGAAGGGAAATCAAGCTAGGGGGGGGGGATGGCAAACACAATTCTCCATGAAGGTACATCGCATGTTTAAATATTGAAAACACCCTAACAGTCATGCACAGAGAAATAATTCCAGCGAAGATAAACGTACCCGAAGAGATGGAAATCATGAAAGCAGCTCACAACGACAGCCTGATAAACGAAAACGAACCTAATACATGCAACCCCCTCTACCAGATCTTCAGTGAAACACCAGTTTTGAATCCTGCCGATGATGGGACAAGTCCCGAAAGCGCTACAGTTAAATGATTAATTAAGTTGAGGAGACGGACCTTTCAGGTGAATATTCCATAATTTTATATTAATTATTAATTTGTATTTTCGCAAAATTCATCCTATAACATTTAATTCCCGCCACGTAATCTACGTCCACTTTACACTATATTAAGTAATATTCCAGCCTTTGTTAACTCTATAACACTATTTAGCTACCGGTATACATTTAATTGTATGTACAGCACCACGTTTTAATAATAATGCTATAAATGTATGTAATAAAAGATAATATAGCTTCATATATTTATGTTTTTTGTTTATTTATTACATATTAGTGAGAAAAAAGTCTCACCCTTCAATTAAAATATTTAGTTTATATATGTCAAGTCCAGCATAATAATAGCTCATAGAGATGGTGGGCAGCAATAATAATATTAATAATAATAGTAGTAGTAATAGAAATTAGAGGGGTCTCCTCCCACTGCGGAGTTTATCATAGTTTATAAATTGTAGATTGATGGAGGACCACAGGGATGATTCATTGGAAACTCGTGGTAGAGCAAAAAGGTGTAATGTTCCATAGTCGAAATCAATACCTTTGATAAATAATGATTTATTATTAAAACACATCATAATAACATTCACTGCACTGAAGTTAATTTGCACCTTTTAATATATTGTTGCACTTTAAATTATTAATTTCTAATTGAGTTCCGAAATACCTGACCATGGTGGACATGGTGGACACGTCCGCTCTTGGTACTAGTACGAATCAATCCACTAAGCACTGAGCTAAGCGTTCGCTGGCTTGCTGTGCTTGAACGAATGCTCTTCAAAAGAAAAAGAGAAACGTATTTTACTGTGCAATTAGTTTACTCATGCGAATCGCGCGTTAGAACTTAAAATATTCGAGATCATGAGTCGCCCTCCCCCCTTTTTTTTTGCTAAGTGTACATATTTACATACACACGCCTTGCATAATTTTTGGGTGTATATACCAATCGACTGTTTTCTTGGTGAGGTTTTTATCGGGGTTTTTCCTCACCTGTAAGATAAATGCCAGGAAAATTTTAAGGGCCAAACCGTCCCCGAAAATCATCCGGCCATCATCATCATCTTTATCATTATCATCATGATCCTTCACCGGGTGTGGAAAGCAACGGGAAGCTACCACACCTACAATTCCCTAGTAAAGCTGCAAAGCATAGCATGGAAATGCTATGATTGCAGTGAAGGACCTGCCTTCGGGCAGAATTACTATGTATGGATGGATACTATTCGTAGCTCATAATTGAGATAATTAGACCTTATTTGTTCCTCAAAAAATCAAGATGTTTACTATATTTCCATTTTATTAGCTTTTTTCATTATTTCTGATCCAATAGATAATATCATGTTCATGATTTGAAACAGTTTTAATGGGGGCAAGCCATACTATAGTTGTTTGAAGAAACGCACTACAAGCTGAAAAGTCATTGATTCGAGTCTCGAATGCGTCAGGATTTTTCGCTGGACCAAATCTTCTGGTTGCATCATGGCCCTGGTCGACTCAGCTCCTAATGGAAATGAGTATCATATGCATGTTTTGGGATAAAGGCGGCCATCACACAGGCCCGATAATGCAGCGGACATCTCATACAATGATGTCTAGAAAGATGGGAGTCTCAAGCTCCCACTACCCTAAGAACCTCCCAAGCCTATAGAGGGATTACTTTATCTTATATAAATCAATACTGGGAGATTATATATATATATATATATATATATATATATATGAAGGGCTTATGGCAATAACATGATAAGTCACGTATTGTTCTTTCTGAATTATAAGGAGTTTAGTGTTTAAAAAATTATAAATACTAATTGGACATTGTGTGTCTATATGTTTTAATTCATCACTGGCGCATTTACAAGTGATTTTATGGATATTTCAATACATTTATTTGCTAGCATTATGATAAATTACATTTCTTAACACAATGTGGTATATCATGTTACTGTCCTAAGCCTTTCATATTATATATATATATATATATATATATATATATATATATATGGTATGATAAGAAAAATAAATGCCTGGAGGATCCGGGTTCGAATCCCGTCCAGGCATTTATTTTTCTTATCATACCATATTAAGCTTGCATTGCTCAATGTTAAATATTTAATTATAACATATATCATCATCATCATGAACAAATTCGTTTTAGGCCATGTGGCCTGTACGGTAAACCTAGCGAAGATGGTCTTGATCTTTATAACATATATATATATATATATATATATATACTAGCTAATACCCGGCGTGCACTGCTCAGTTAAATAAATGATAATGTGTTTTCGCATTTCGTTGAATAAGTAAAAGAAAAATAAATATAAATTTATATCGTTATTATTTTTAGATCAAACAAATAAAGGATTACGACAGGGATGCTGTATATCTGCAACATTATATAAGATTTATGCAGAAAAGCTATTGAAAAATGGAAAAAGAAATGTAAGCCTATGGGAATACCACTAGATGATAATTCAACAATATATACACTCCAGTTTGCAGATGACCAATTGATATTGGCTCAAGAATTTGAAGATACAGAATACCTCACTAGAAAATTAATACAAGAATATAGTTTATGGGGTTTAAAGAACAATACGGATAAATCTAGATATATGACAATACGGGATCTTCCTCAAGATTTAATACTAGAAGAAAATTTAGGGACAATTAAATACACTGAAGAATATAAGTATTTGGGAATTAAAATTACTAAAGATGGAAAACAAGAAACAGAGATAAGAAACAGGATCAATATAGGAAAGTATGCTATATCTGCCCTAAATGGAATAGTATGGGACAAACATATCTTCAAAGAAACAAAAAAAAACTATTTTAATACAATAATCAGAAGCATTATTACCTATGGAGCTGATGTGTGGACTTTAAATGCACAAATGAAAAAAAAAATACTCGCTACTGAAATGGACTACTGGAGACGTGCTGCAAGAATATCCAGGAAGGATAAAATCAGAAATTCATATATAAAAGAAAAAATGCAGGTACAATATTCAATATTAGATTTTATAAAGAAGAAACAATTAAATTGGTACGGACACATTAGAAGGATGGAAGAAGGAAGACTACCTAAGATAATCATGGATTGGGAACCACAGGGAAGGAAAAAGAAGGGTAGACCAAATATTACGTGGATTCAGGGAATCAATGAAACTAAGAGGGAATGGGAAATAGAAGAAGATATATGGATGAACAGACAAGAATGGAAAAATGTGTTGAAACAAATGTGTAGTTAACTGTGAACATGGGTACCGGAAAAATGTATAATCATTGTAAAAGCCGTAATAATAAAAAAAAATATTTTAGATAACCAGTGCTGATTACCCGGCGATGCCCGAGTATCTACGCATCCCGATGTACTTGGCATAAATGAGCTGAAAGGTAAAATTCGTTATTTTGAGTTATCCATAAAAGAATATTCACCGTGCTCTGCAATGCTTGCCCGGGAATCTACGAATCCCGACCTTCTTGGCATCAACGAAAGAGAAAAATGGTTATTGTGAGTTATCCTTAAAAGATAAACGTATGCTGTCGCGGACTTTTTTGTAGAGTTTTTTGAGATATTCAATTTTGTGAACAATAATTTTGCGTCTTTGTTATGATTAGGAAGCGTAAGCAATTTAAGCTTACAAAAAGCGACATTTTTTCAGGTTTTTTCACTACAGAAAGTGATTTTTAAGAGTGAAGGGCTTGAGCATTAAAACTCTTACAAACTATAATCTTCCCGGAAAATCCTGAACATTTTGCAAATAGCCCCATGACAATCGGATGAACGGTAGGGCAGCACATGCTTGCCCGGGAATCTAACTTATCACGATCTCCTTAGCTTAAATGAAAGACAAAAATGGCTATTGTGTGTTATTTGTAAAAGATAAACATATGCTGTCGCGGACTTTTTTTGTAGAGTTTTTGAGACATTCAATTCTGTGTACATTAATTTTGTATATCTGTTATGGATTAGGCAGCGTAAGCCATTTAAGGGTAAAAATGGGAGTTTTTCACGTTTTTCACTATAAAGGGTGTTTTTAAGGGTGTAGGAGTTGAGTATCTCAACTCTCTTATAGCCTATGTTCATCCCGGGAATCTCCTGAACATTTTGCAAAAAAAAAAAACATCACAATCGGATCAACGGTATGGACGCGCATAAATTACGAACAAACAAACAAACAAACAAACCAACAAACAAACATTCATATATATATATATATATATGAAATACAAATTAATTTATTCAATGATATTTAAGTTCGAAATCCAAACATATACAAGAACAAAATGATAACCAAAATATACAGGCTTCCATGAAATGCCGTATAGCAGTGACAAAACTTAAAGTAGGTACAGTTTGTATAATTGATAGTTATGTTGCATAAAATATTCAACTCCAGCGATGCAAATGTAACAATATCGTAAAATGTATGGTTCAGAGCACAAGTAGACCAAGTCCAACATGTCGCATTTGAAGAAACAAGATATTAAAAGTTATTAATCCATAATTGATCTTAGGGAGTGTTTCTTCTTCTTCTTCTTCTTCTTCTTCTTCTTCGGCTTTCCCCAACTTATAGGTTTGCCGTCTTCAGTTTCCACTTATCTCTATCATTCCAGTCTCCCTCTTCCAAATTCCTATCCTCCATTATTGCTCTGACGTAGGTTTTCCATTTCCATCTTGGTCTGCCACGTTTATTTCTTCCAGGGGGTGACCATTGGTATATATTTTTTGGCCATCTTTCATTTTCCATTCTTTGTACATGCCCATACCATTTAAGCGTTTGATTTTCGATCCTCTTAACAACAGATGTGGTGACATTCATTTCTCTCCAAAGGAATTCATTTCTTATTTTATCCTGTCTTGTTTTTTGGAGGCTTCTTCTAAAATAATCAAATTCAACTGTTCTAATTTTATTCTTTTGTAATTCCGTCAAAGACCAAGTTTCACTTCCATATGACAAAATATTCTGTATTATGCTCTTATAAATTTTCATTTTAGTTTCCTTTGTAATATTTTTGTTCCAAATTACTCCATGTAATGTCTTAGTTGCATTTTTTGCCATTGCAATTTTAGCCTGTACATCTCTCTCACAGGTACCTAAACTTGTAATTATTGACCCAAGATATTTAAAAAAAATCACATTTTTTTATTTTCCCTGTTTCAAGTATGAGGTCATCCACATCCTTTCCCAAACACATATATTCTGTTTTCTGTAAATTTATATTCAGTCCCCATTTTTTATATTCTTCCATTAGTTTATTTATCATATATTTCATATCATCTTCATCCCCTGCAAAAATTATTTGATCATCTGCAAACAACAATGAATGCAGTACTTTTCCTCCTATAGGAATACCCATTTCAGAACATTTTTTATACCACAAGTTAAGAGCCTGGTCTAAATAAATGTTAAAAAGAATTGGTGACAAACTGCATCCCTGCTTAAAGCCTTTATTCACTGTGAATTCCTCTGTTAAATTATTCTGTATTTTTACTTTAGCTTTTGTATTACTATAGATCCTCCTAACAATATTAATCCATTTATCACAGATATTCATATTTCTCATTGCCATCCATAACAATTGTCGAGGTACACTATCATATGCCATCTCTAAATCAATAAAGGTCATATGTAGTTCTTTATTTTTTGCTAGGATTTTCTCTTGTAATTGTCTAATACAGAAAATATTATCAATACATGATCTTCCACTCCGGAATCCACATTGTTCTTCTCTTAAGTTATCTTTTATCTCCTTAAGTTTAAAATTTATAATTTTACTAAAAATCCTAGCTGTTGAAGGTATAACGCTTATACCTCTATAATTGGAACACAGTTTTTTATCACCTTTTTTAAAAAATGGGAGTAATGTACGATAAATTCCAGTCTTCTGGGATATCGTCTCCAATTTCAATTTTATTAAAAAGTTTTGTTAAAAATATTACTAAAATATCTCATCTATGTTTTAGGAGTTCCGTCTGAATATTTCCTGGTCCTGGTGCTCTCCCATTTTTTGCCTCTTTCAAAGCTCTTTTAACTTCATCTTCTGTTATCTCTGGAGTGTCAAATTTATATTCTACATACGTATCTTGAAGTTGAAACTCATTTCTATTTTCTTGAAGTAAACCTTTATAATGTTGCATCCATTCTGATGGTGTTATCAACTGAATAATTATCTTCTTTCTTTCTGATTTCCTGATATTTTGTAATTTTTCCAAGCTTCTTTGGATCTAGCATATCCAATCGAATGATATATATTCGAGCATATATTATCCCAGTACTCATTTTTTGTTCTTCTCACTTCCGCCTTTGTTTTATGCTTTAAAGTGATATATTCATTTCGAGATAATGTTGAGTGATCTGACAACCATTTCATCCGTGCTTTCTTTTTTCGTCTACTAATTTTTTGAATATCTTCATTAAACCATTCATTATTTCTTTTTACTTCTAGATTTTCTGTTCCAAGTGCTTCTAAAGCTGCTGAATGTATACTTTCCTTTAGTTGATCATACATTTCCACTGCAGATTTATTTAAATTTAAATTAAGTTTTTGTTTTAATCTTGATTGAAAAAGATTTTTTATACTCTCATCATAGAGTAAACTTACTTTATATCTTTGTTCATTCAAAGGGGTTGTATTTATTCTGTCTTCCGTTACTTCAATATTTTGTTTTTTTCCTACTTGTTAATATGAATTTTCCCAAAAGCATATAATGATCACTTCCGCAATCTGGTTTTCTATACACTCTAACATCTTTCACTATCATATCACGTTTTTGTTTCACAATTATATAATCAATTATTGATTTGAGACTTTTTGTTGGCTGTTCCCATGTGTATTTATGTATTTCCCGATGTTGGAAGAAACTATTCATTATCATATAGCCATGTTGTTTACATAAACTTATCAATCTATCTCCATTGTCATTTTCCACTTTTTCCCCAAATGGTCCAATCACTTCATCTTTCATTCTACTTCCTACTCGACTATTAAAATCTCCTGTTATTATTACTTCTTGATGTTTTTTTATTTTGTCCAAAATTTCTGACAGTTTGTCAAAAAATTCATTTTTCTCTATGGTTGTTGCATCCTCATTTATGGCATATACTCCTATTATTATAAGCTCTATCCCAAAAAGTTTGAGATTTAACTTAATAATTCTTTCATCAATTTCTTCCCAAGACACTATATTTTTTACCAACTTTTTTTTATCAAAATGGATATACCTCTTTTTGCTCTACTAGTTTTTGGTACTCCACTCCAAATATGTGTATAATTTCCTAATTTTCCCTGTCCTTTCCCTTCCTTTTTTGTTTCTGAGAGCACAATAATATCTGCATTCATTGCTGTAATCTCATCTATTACTTCTTGTTCTTTAGTGTTCAAGCCTTGAACATTCCATGTGCCAATAGCAAACGTCCTTTTCGTAGCTTAAGTCATAATATTTTTTTTTTGTGGGGGGTTTGCTCCCTTAGCCGACAGGTCTCAGTTTTAAGGATCTGAGAACTCGCCTTTCGTCCCATCCTATTAGCTAGTTTATTACGACTGCAGTCAGGGAGCACGACGAGAACGTAGGATTTGGACTTGCTGGCACAGCTGCTAACAAAGTCGCAGTGGCAGTACTCGAGATTGTACCCTTCACGAGGCCGTACCAACCATTTGCTCCCCTAGTGTTTCAAAATTCTTTTTTTCATTTAAGTTAGATTGGTCTATGAACACGATGAAATGTAGTTAAAATTATTTTAACAGTAGTTTTTTTCTTGAAATGGGCCTAGCATAGAGTCTAGTCTTGGTCTACTTGTACTTTGAACACTCCATTTATCAATTCTGTTCCTCAAACAGAGCTAGAAGCTTTTTCTATATTTTCTGATAGAGTGAGTTGCCCCATTATGGAATACGTTCCTAATATGAAATACCGATGTAAAATCATGCCTAAAAGCTACGCATGGTTATAAACTGGAATAAACTTTGCGGAACCGACCTACAAGTAGCACAGTCTCAGATAGTTCAGTAAAAACTTGCTTGTGAATTGGTAGCACGTGTTTAATTTCTGAGCATCTAGAAGAATATGTTGAAATACTTCCTACAGTCATAGTGTAAGTAATACAGAGTTGATTTATTATTATATCATATATTTATAGTATGTACTAATAGTGTAGCCAATGCTGAATACATATAGTCAGTGGTTTTTACTCAGACATCCTGAAATAAAAGAGCCTGGCCTTGTGTTGCTAGATGGGCATTACTCTCATGCAGGCGATTTAAAAGTAATTTTGCAAGCTAGAGAAAACAATGTGATCGCGAGTCTACCTCCTCACAGCCGCTTGATGTAGTATTCATGCATCCACTGAAAATGTACTACTGTCAAGAGATTATAAAATGTCTGGTGAATCACAAGAATCCTGTAAGGTCTGTGACTCATTATCAAGTGGCTCAGTTCTTTGGAAGTGCCTATACCAAAGCGGTCATGGTGAAAAATCAATTCATGACTTTAAAGTATTTATCCATTTGGTAAGTAACGATTACGTGACTTTGATTTTCCAGACGAAGTTGTGAATGTTGCTCCTTCAGAAATTCTAAAAACAGGCATAATTTGTATTGTTGAAATAAGCCCCATTCCTTCAGTCTACGCAGACAACAAACAAGTGTCGTCAAAACGAGGAACTGCTGCAGTAATAACGAGTTCCCTTACAAAATGGACTAGAAACGAAGAAACAAACGGATATTTGTGAGTACGAGAAGTCAAATTCAAATTCACTTACAAGAAGTGCCAGACGAGGTCTCTGGGAGAAAAGGAGAACATTAAAGTCAAAAAGAGCCTCACATGAAAGAACTTCTGAATATGATGAAGATGATGACGAACTCTCCGAAACAAGTGACGATGGGCTCAGTTCTACTGATGACGAAGCTGGCGATGATTCTCAATATATCTACTGCAGTGGATTGTGGTCAACGTGTAAAGCTGATTTAAATCAGTGCAAGAAATGTAGAAACTGGTCACATGTAACCTGTGCTGGAAACCCGGAGAAATATTTCATTTTTGTAAAATGTAAAAAATAACTTTGTACTCAAATTGAAAACTGAAACTCTGAATGAAACCCCATATATTGTTGCAGTTTGTTTAGTTTTTTTTATTTTGGAAATTAAAATATTAGTGCCAATAAAATCCATTATTAATATGTGCTTTTATTCTTATATGTTTCTGTCCATGAAATATTTTGGGTTTCTTATCAAATAAAGATAAATATATTCTACTATTCGATAGTAGAAAAAGTGAGCTTATTTTGGAATAATATTCCATATAAGGAACAAAGTGAGCCTAATATGGAATACGATGAGCGACTTTCAAATATTTAATTTAATAAATTTATATACCTAGTTATAAAACAAATGTATGAATTCCAAACAGTTTGTTAAAGATTAATTAATACCATGCAAAATTTACACTCGGAAATAATTGATATTTGTGACGTAATTTAAGAAAATTGAAAAAGTATTCCATAATAGGGCACCTTACTCTAGTCTGTCAATTTTTTTTACGATCTAAAAGCAAGCTCCACATTACATGATATTATGGGGGCATACTTGTATTATGCTATCTTTGATAGTTTTATGTAAGTGAGAATAATGTTAATCTTACCTTGAAGAACTTTGCTAATTATTTCACAAAGTGTGGAGTAAGACCTGCATTTTTCCCAACATTGTTCCAAGTTTAGCAGCTTCAGTCTTTCCTAGATTTAAATTTTGTAATCCACTTACAGAGTAAAGTAAGGATTTCCTTCTCGCTCTGGGTGTTACCTGAATGGAGACGGGTAGGTGGTTATTATTTTAAAATTGGTATTCTACTTATTCGCCTAGGTTCTTGTTCTGAGGGTGGAGTTTTAGATAAAGCTTCCATTTAACTTGATCATGTCATGTCTCTTCAACCAATTATTTTCATTTATCAAATCTATTTATTTTATATGTATTCACGTAGACTTTCACGGCCGGAGTTGCTATGATGATCTTGAAGAAGATTTTCGGGCTGAAAATCTTCTTCAAGATCTATTTATTTTGTTCATAATGGGATACTGAGGAATTGTACCTTGTCTACTATATTACATTGTCAAAACATTTCACAACTAGTCACTTCAAAAACGTTTTTAACGAATTCCTATAACTTTTATTGAAAAACATATCAGAATTTGAAAATATGAAGGAATATGAAATGTTCACTAAAATATGTATATTTTACCAAAATATTATTAAATATAAAAAAATGGTCTTATTTGATTCCACTCATCATAAAATGTACAGATACTTCGTCTCCGACTAATAGTTTAAAACATAAAATTTCATATAATTCCTCACTCTAACCACAATTATTGAGTTTGGAAGGAAATGTCTAAATCCACCTCAAGAATTGAGGAAGGCAGATCCGGCTGCTTAGTTGGCAATCACCCGGATCGAAAGCTGTGGGCTAATAAACCGCACTTCTTAAATCCCATTATTAAAGAAAGCAAGCCGGCACGACACTAAGATTAAACAGAGTCCGGATGCGTGCTTTCACAAAGGCTCTATGCTTCCGAGGGGAGTGACAGGAACTACTACTATTATACGCACGCGGACAGATTTGGCATATACTGAATATGCATCTCCTTGCTTCATCCCATTGTGAATTTCAAAATAATCTGAAAACTGTTTGCCTACCCGCACCCTACTACGTGTGCCATTTAGACATGATCGAATAAGTCTAACTTTATTTTTCTAAAATGTTAATTATACTGATTCGAATGCATTTAAATTGCATAAAGATCAGAACACGGGTAGACAAAGTGTTTTCATATTATTTTGATATTCATAATATGTTAAAGCAAGGAGAGGCACTATCTCCTCTGCTATTCAATTTTATACTAGATCATGCCATCAAATCTTTAGAAGATAACGAATGGATACGATTCAATAGTATTAATAAACTGTTGGTATATGCTGATGATGTTGTGTTAGGCCTTGAACCGAAAGTGCTATTTCGGTTCGATACATCAGTGCTGTTATCCTCCCTCCACAGTGAGATTCGTGAACTATGCCAATTTCCTTTCTCTTTGTATCTACTCCCACTCTCCTTACCCCTCCCTTTGCTCTGTTTGTAGTGCGCAACTTCCCCTTCTACCTCGGAACTCTCAAATAGGCTAAACACGTGTTTAACTCTATCATTCGATCATAGATTTTCGTTGGAACACTTGTCTGTCGTCTGGAGGACGCGAGCTGCGTATTTTCGGTTTGGTCCGGCAAGCCAGGGTAAGGCACCCTAGGCAGGACTAAAAAGTATGTATGAGTGGTTGATTGGGTAAACAATGTTATTTCTGTTATTACTTATTGTTTGTTCTTTAATATTTGAATGATCAAGTTATGTATTTATTTAATTTCACTTTTCAACTTGAGACGTGCAATTTATACATTAGATCTCATTTTAAGTAAATATTAATGTCTGATTATTGTATGTTAGCTACGCTACAGCTGTCTTGCATAATTCCTATAGACTATATAAGCTTTCTCAAAGTTGTATGAGCTCCTTTTTCCAGTCTAGCTTTCATGGTTGAAAATAGTATATTCGGGTTAACTGAGAATCATAAATTACTACAGTGTGTTTTAAGAATTATTATTGATTATTTTTTATGAATATGGATAGGAAGGATGAATCAATCTTTGCCTCTCATGGGCCCGGGCAAAGAATTAGAAATAGCACTGATAACTATGAACTCGATGCTACTATATGCACAAAGGGGTTGCAACACGGCGCAAAAAGGTAGTAGATCGAAGCACGTTGCAGCCTATTAGACGAATATTAAAAGTCAACGCACTTTGTACTAAATAACTGAAAGAAACTGGGTCGAAAAGTGAATATCAATAAAACTAAATGCATTGCCACACACAGAAATACATTATATAATGGGAGTGAATAATTCATACGAAATGAGGAAAATTTTGAAGAAGTAGCTGAATTCAATACCTAGGAACAATAATTACAAACAGAAATGAAGTGCAGAAATAAATTAAACATATACACATGTCTGGAAACGCATATTGTTATCCGTTACAAGGCACTCTTGTCATTTTTTAACGCTAAACTAAAAAAAAAAAAAAATACTATTCCAGTTAGGATATATGAATGCAAAACACGGCCTCTTGCTTTAAGGGAGTAGAAAATATTACGAGTACGCCATATTTGAGAATAAAGTTCATACGAATTTATTTTTGGTTCAAAGAGAGATTAACGGACGGATGAATGACCTAAATTCGTGAATGTACTGTGATGATGATGATGATGATGATGAAAAAGTGAGCTATTTTTTGGGAAATAACATATAATAAGAACAGTTAAGTCTCATAGACTGAGATGGTAGGACATTTGGCACGAATGGGAAATGAAATAATGGCATGGAAACTTGTTGTAGGAAAACTAGAAGAAAAACGCTAGAAAGTAGGCCAGATTGAAGTGGAAGAATAACATTAACCATGATTTAAGGGTGGTGAATTATACAGGCGATGATTGGGAAACATTCATACATTCATTTCGTAGGCCTATACCCTTCATCTCATGTTGAAAAATACACCTACAGGTGTTGAAAATATGTGGTTGCGGGGATTTAGTGGGGCCAACAGACTCCGAGTCTGTGTAATAAAAAAAGGGCAAAAGGGGCCAACGGGATGGCCAAGGGCCCAACCCAAAAATAGCGTTATTAAGGCACGAAAATAGAACCTGTTGTACTAGACCCTACAACTTACATAACACCGTAGAGCAGACTTCCATTTACAACCATTATAACAAGTTAATGTGCTATTATTAGCTTTGTATTTTTATGTATCCTACATTCATCCATAAACTACTGGGAATAGCACAATAGATCTTACAGGTTGCAGTGCTCATGGCAGTCTGCCGGCCATTCTGAATAAAGAACTAAGAACCAACTTTTAGCAAATATTTCTAATTTTTTAGCAAATACCTTTCCGTTTTAACACATTAAAAATTGCTTAAAATCCGTATCTTACTCATAATTTTCTTCATATATAGTCAATGCTCTAATGTTCGCCTTCGGTTTTGAAATTTGCGGGTTCAAATACGTTTGTGATTAATGGTATTTTAATTACGTAAGATTCCTGAGCATGTCTTCCTTCAAAATGAAAGCAAAGTCTGAATCCCTTGTAGTAAAAGAATTTATCAGGATTAAAATAAAAGGCACCTGGCAAAGTACGTCGGCTCTTTCACCTCTATATAGGCTTATTTGAATTGTAATGCTTATGATCGTCGTTCAATAAAATACTAAGTAGGTGCAAAGAAAGAAACGAATGTACTTTCTATAATATTTTAATTCATTATGATTATTGTCCTACTTAAATTCCTGGCTAGTTAATTATTATAATCCTTTGTATGCTTGGTATTAAGAAAAAAGTTCCTGATGAATAATTTTTATTCATATAGATCTATGTCTATTCGAATTAAGTTTGAAAAGAGTTTATGGAAGTGAGGCTATTTTGGACAATCGCCACACAAGAAAATGACATTTATTTGTTTAACTTTCTATTTAAAGTTATTAGTAATTTTTTTTTAGTAAAAGGCAGATTTAAAAACGTTTCGCATTTATTCATTGTTAAGGAACATAGTTGTTTACTTTGCGACATATATTTTGTCCTTATTGCATAATATTCAGAAAATAGGACAGGATATGCACCATATATTAAATATTCGTTAAAGGTAAAGTGAACCCATACAGGCTTAGAAGGCCCTTAGAGTAGTAGACAATGCCATCCTGGTTGTCAGCCCTCCGTGACGGTCATCTTTATCCCCAGAATATAGTACAGTACTCATTTCCATTAGAGACCATAGTGTCGCCAGACGATATAAGCCAGTTTAAAAATACTGACTATTTCGGGTTGTTGCATATTCCCATAACCAACTATGGTATGGTGTTCCCCATGAAGTAATCGAGCCGAGCATATTAAACTGATCACTTAATCAATTTTATAACTTGCAGATTGAAATCTGCCAATAACATTGTCAAGATACAAAAATAAATAAATGAATAAAAATAAAGTAAACAAGACAGAATTATATAAAATTCAAAGCAACACTGTTATAAAATTATATAAATATTTGCATTGAAATTAATTTACATAATAAAAAGTGCTACGAATAGGCACGTAACATCTTTCTAAAATCAAATAAACTTGAATTAAGCACCGCCTTAGGTAGTTTGTTAAACCCTAAAAAAGATCTACAACCATGACATAATACCATTCTTGTCCGTCAATCTAAATTAATTAATTGTTAGAATATTGTCTACTGTAGTGCAAATGTCATGATAAGGATATTACAATGGGTCTCAGGTAACACACTATTTCCAGTCTTATCGATTACTTTTCATTACATCTTCGATTACATTTCATACTGCCAACATATTTTTCTCCTTTTATTGCGACGATTACCGATTATTTCGGTACTATGTCGTTAATTCACATGATATTATTTCATCAATTAATCAGACAACTATATCCTTAACATGACTCTGTTACCTTCATTTACATTAGTCACTAGCTAATACCCGGCGTGCGCTGCTACGCCTAAATAAATTAAAATGAAAAATAAGTATAAATGTATAGGCCCCTATCGTAATTATTTTAAGATTCCCGTGCTGATTACCCGGTTGCCCGGGAGTCTTGGCATAAATGAGTTAAAAGACAAAATTCGTTATTGTGAGTTATCCGTAAAAGAATACCCGCCATGTGCTGCTATGATTGCACAGGAATCTACGTACTTGTCTCGATCTTCTCGGCATCAATGAAAGACAAAAATGGTTATTGTGAGTTATCCGTAAGAGATAAACATATGCCATCATGGACTTTTTTATAGAGCTTTTTGAGATATTAAATTCTGTGTACATTAATTTTGTGTATTTGTTACAGTTTCGGCAGCGTAAGTCATTTAAGCGTCCAAAGAGCTACTTTTTTCACGTTTACCACTACAAAGGCCGATTTTTAGGGTGTAAGATTTGAGTATCACAACTCTTTTATAGCTTATGTTCATCCCGGGAATCTCCTGAACATTTTGCAAAAAGCCCCATCACAATGGATCAACGGTATGGCCGCGCATAAAGTACCAACAAACAAACAAACAAACACTCGTTCATTTTTATATATTAGATTAGGTTAGTTTCCATAAGTTAAATTACGAAAGTTACCTATGTTTCAGATCACCTCGGTGGAATACAAGACGAGAGCAAAAGCAACTGAGCCAGCGTAATCGGAAAATTACTTTTAGTTGGAAATTCTGTTTTAAGTTGTAATAATTTATAACTACATATCTTTACACAAATTATAATGTTTATACAGGGTGTAAATGAATTATACCGACAAATTTAACTGCGTATAGAGGAGTATTACATAAGCATTTTGAGATAATGAACTAATGGTTTACGAATAAAAATGTCAAATTTATGATTCAATTTGTAAAATGGTTGGCACGCCACTGATTATTTCAAATTAAAATGGAAATAATATGATACAGAGTCTGTAACTTTCAACAAGCATGCGCCTTTAGCTCAGTGGTTATAGCAGTCTTACTGCCAACGTAACTGTAAGATTGATACATCACGTTCGAAATTACTTACAACATGTGTACACTTGTTTTCCTTTCTTCCTTTATTATGTACGTATTGTAAATTAGTTACGTACGTATATTTTTTCTGGTTTAATTGTTTATTCATTATTTTACAGAATACGGTATTCGAATTTCGGCGAAGTACATGAGTTACAAAACTATCTACCTACGTATTTTACAGACAATCATTTGAAACGTTGTAATAATAATACACATTCTGTAGAGTACAATAGGTTTCGCAAATAAAATGTGTAATTGTACTGTACAGTACTTATGTACTTAGATGATGATAGTGCAGTGAACACAGGAGTAATAACGTGAAGAGGTACAGTGTATGTACACATGGCTTACATAATGTTATTGGGAAATAAAAAGCAATACATTTGAGTATACCAGAAAAAAAAGTAAAACACCTGCAGGCTCATTAGAAGAAATTGTTCAAATTGGCCACCTCCATTTTCACAACATAGACGACATCGGCGACTAAAGGATTCTCGTACCCCGTTAAAGATGCCAGGTGTCTCGCGGATTACATCACATGCTGCGATTATGTGTGCAACTAACAGTTCATCTGTATCAAAACAAGGGTCGCATACACCAATGTTTTCAGATGTCCCCACAAAATAATCAAGTGGACAGAGATCTGGAGAGCGAGGTGGCCACACTACACATGAACTACCTCTTCTCAGGTCAGGATACATTTCATCCAAATGATTTCGCACTTTCCAGCAGAAATGGAGAGCAGCCTGAAGCGGAACTTCTTCTAGCAATCTAAGTAAGACGTACTTTAAAAATAACTTATAAATTACACAATTTAATCTCTGGGGAAGACGGTAGGAGCCAACCGATTGATGGTTAACTGGTTAAAATGCAAAAGATAAGATATTGTTTTTGAAAGGCCTCCATATTGGAACTACTTAATGAAGTTTAATATTTTTTTTGAGGACGACTGACTTACCAGGTACCAATTTTATATTTAATATCTTATTACATAATCTCAACGGTGCTTTAATGAATTTTAAAAGTGTTGAAAGTTCAGCATAACTGTAAAGATGTTCCACAATGCTTTCATGTTATGCGACTGATACTGAAGAAACTTCTAATCAGATGTTAATGTAATAATCAATATGGGAATAGTCCACCGCTCAATTATTATGGATGAATATGGGAACAGGGATTTTGCGCATTCTTATACTGAATAAATTTCAGTGTCAATATGTCACAGGAACAGGAAGAAGGAAAGAAAAAAGTAGCCTGCCGTGATTTGAATCATCAGTGTTCGAACTCAAATCCATCTCTTTAACCATTACGCCACACAGATTCTGCGTGTTTCATTCTAAGCTAAGGCTCTCAGTGTACCGATGTTATTTTAATCAGTACAGTGGCGTGCAATCATCTGCTAAATTCGAAATTTTAAAGAATTTGATAACCCAATATTTCATAAACGTTGTTGATGAATTATTAGCAATCAGGATCTCGGAATTATTACCAAGACCTGAAGTTATTCTAGTATCATTTTCTCTCCTACTTTGCTCTCCTATTGATTTATCTGTATTAATTGTCAATTACATTGATTACTTATAACTAGCCCATTTTCCATCCTACATCATTGTTTGCATATTTCAAATTACTTGTATAATACCCCTCTGTAAGCAGTTAAATTTGTGCGGTATAATTCATTTACACCCTATATAGTGTACATTCTACAATTGTGGATCGTCTGTTTTTTGCTTTTTTAATTGCAGATTCAAGACATTTACTCTACAATCACCAAAATATGTATACAAATCTGCAAACCGGGAAAATCTATAATTACAGAAGTGACAAATTCTAAAACTTCACAAGCTACCGTTTAATCTTCCATTAGGGAAGGTCCCCATGGTCTGAAATAAAAAATAACCACCATATTGTTTCAGGTCTTTCCAACATGTAAAGAGTATTTCCGTGCCTGTTATTGGCAGGGGAGAAGTGTCAAATGTTGTAATGTGTTCGCTGTAACAAGAACTGAATCTGGATTTTGTTATTCCTTCAATTCTTTGACAACAGACAGAGCAAGGAACTGGTACGTACTTCATGATTAGGCCTACATCATAGATTATCTTTGAAAGACTGGCCAGAGACATGGAGATTAAAGGAGTGGAAAAATTACCGAAGTTTTCAAGCATCCGAGATCTGATGTCACCAGGGGCGTAGCGTCCATTTAGGCACTAGAAGCGCCGCTTCCCTGTCAATATATGCAAAACATACCGTGTTTACTATCTAAATACAATAAACAAATTTTCTCTCTGTCGCATACGTAAATATTATTGCAGTGAAATAATTCGTGACTGGGCTTCATATAGCAACTGTCAGGCTTTCCACTCCTTTAATCTCCATGTCTCTGGCCAGTCTTTCATCCGCCGAGCGTCAGGAATATGTCTTGAGTGCATTGTGCGCGCATTCTTGAGAAGTAATGCTCTGACTTGAGTTGCCTACGACATTTCACCTCCCCGAAACCCCCGTATCCACGTTCTGTTTACTTTCCCCGTAACCATGTTCTGTGCATGTGGCGAGCTTTCTGCTAGAAATATTTTGTGTGTGTTTATTTTTTTACTTTACAAATTAATCTTAAATTATTTACCGTGGTTTTTATTTACTGTGTTTTCATTGTTGCTCTCCACAGTGTTATACAATAGTAACAACACCCGTTTTGTTATATCTACAAGAAATCATCAGTTGTTAGAAGTGAGGAACAAGCTAATAGCTCTCAGTGTAAACATCACGTGGCGCCTTAACAATGTGCGATTTAAACTCAGACCAGCCAAGTACCTCATATACTTGCAACGAATTATTGAATGAAAGTAGTTAATGTGGTTGTGTAATTGAACAATTAAAACATAAATCATTCTCCACATTCACTTTTGACGAAAAACTTAAAATTATAGAAGATGAGCAACCTTAATATAACTGCAGTTACCAAAGAACAAAAAATATTCGTCCGAAACTTTCGCGTGCAGATGTATGAAACTATACCATGGCTATGTGGTTTTAGCGAGTTAAAAAAAATATTTGTTGGCCAAGTCTTTTATTTTCAAAAGAAAAAAACATCTTGGACATGCTCAGGTTTCGACGATCTCCATAATATTCACAAATCACAAAATAGACATTCCCTCACTGTGGCACATATTTTGTCTTTGAAAAATGTAAAGATGTTTGGAAAAAGTAGAGTAGAATTTAGTCTTAGTGATCAGTATAGATTTTTCACTGAACGACATAATGAAGAAGTTAGAAAAAACAGAAAAATGCTTGCTAATTTAATACGGGTCGTTTGTTTGTTGGGAAAACTTGGGTTACCTTTTCGTGGTCATGACAAGTCTCAAACATCTCCTAACAGAGGCAACTTACTTACTCACTCACTGGCACTATCGAACCCGTCGGTGTATGGCCGCGCGGACATAAGCTCTCCATACATCCCTATCCTGAGCTAATGCTTTCCAATCGTTCCCTGTATTATCTACTTCCCTCTAATCATAGTTAATGTGATTCTCCCACCTCATTCTTGGTCTGCCAACTGAGCGTTTTCCCTCTGGTTTTCCTACAAGAAGCTTCCATGTACGTCTTTCATTCCCCATACGAGCAACATGTCCTGCCCACCGCAGTCTACGAGACTTAACTGTTCTTATTATATCTGGCTTCCTATAAAGACCATGTAGTTCATTGTTAATCAGTCTTCTCCATTCACCTGTCTGTTCATCTCTCTTTGGTCCAAAAATTTTTCTAAGTATTTTATTCTCAAATACTCGTGATATCCTTTCCTCCCTTAAAGTACGAGTCCATGTTTCGCAACAGAGGCAACTATATAGAAATATTGAAATGTATTTCTAATTATGACCCTGACTTAAAAGCTATGTTAGAAAGTATATATGTTTTTCGTGGGTTATCTCCGGACATACAAAACGACTTAATATGTTCTGTATCTCAATATTTAACTCAGGAAATAAAACGGGAAGTGTCCGAGGCAACATTCGTTGCATTAATTTGTGATGAGGCTACAGAAATTTCCATGAAAGCTCAGTTATCAATTGTTCTGAGGTATGTGACGAAGGAAGGAACCATAGAGGAAATATTTCAGCATTTTAAGGGCATAAGTGTGGACCATAAAGCAGATGCTCTCTTTCTGCATGCGACAGATGTCTCGCATGATTTTGATTGCGATACCAAATTAGTGGCACAAACATATGATGGTGCTGCTGTAATGGCAGGCGAACACACAAGTTTGCAATCTAAACTGAAAGAGCATTACAAAGATGGAATATTCGTTCACTGCTATGCTCATCGATTGAATATGGTCTTATCACAGTCTGTTAGTTATATGAAGCCTGTAAAAATGTTCTTCTCATCTATATCTGGTTTCGGTATTTTTTTTATAAATCCACTAAAAGGACTGTGGCATTGGATGCAGAAGTAAAGAAAAGATTCCCTTTGGCTGCTCCTACAAGATGGAACTATCAAAGCAGGCTAGCGGAGAATGTTCAACATCACAAAGCTGATATTGAGAACCTATTTATTTCTATAAAAGAAAATGCAGATCAGTGGGATGAAGATGCGACATCTTCTCTCATAGTCATCTAACACAATTGAGAGACTTCGATTTCAACTTTTTCTTGGCAATGTTCTCATCACATTTTGCACATTCTGATCGTTTATTTCAAATACTACAGTCAAAATCAAGTGACTTTTATATTATATTAAGAAAATTGAGGATTTTAAGAGTCAACTCCAAGAAACTAGAAATAACTTTGATTTCTTCTGGAAAGAACTTGTGAGAACAGCTCCTAGAATCTATTCGGTAAAACGAAATCGCATGGAACCTATTGCAAGATGAAGATAAAAAGTCCACATATAAAAAGATGTATCTTGAGATTATTGACGTACTTGTTTGAATATATCTGACCGATTTCGTGACATGGCCAAACTTAAGTTCGTGAGTCTCCTTGATCACAAGCAATTTGTTAAATTCAAAATTGAGTTTCCAAGTGAGGCTCTCAACAGTGTAACGGAAAGTTAGAGATCTCGTTTTAATTTTGCACGTTTGAGAAGCAAATTGATCGCCATTTATTGAGATTCTGAATTCTGTAAAGATGTGAGTGTTCTGTGCGAGTACTTGCGATCTCAAGAGTTAGATGATGTTTTCCCTGAAACCTACAAGCTGAGTAAACTAATTTGGACTATACCGGAAACGAGTTCCTCAACAGAGAGATCTATTTCTGCCATGAAAAGGATTAAAAACTATTTGCGAAATACACAAGGCCAAGGAAGAAGTCTGCTCTGTCACTATTAAATATAGAAAATCGCTTGCTTGAATGATTGATGTCTTCGATAACATCATAGACATATCATAGACCAAGACGAGGAGGATAAAGTTGCACTACAAGAAGTAAGGTAAGGTTAGCACTATTATTTAAGTGATAGTAGTAGTAGTAGTAGTAGTAGCAGTACTAGTAGTTGTATTAGTGGTATTATGGTTGCGCTTCCTCGAATGTATAAGCCACGCTACGCCACTGGATGTCACTTACAGCTTGCGGTTAGTAAGTTCCTTTTTGCAATACTTAAAAAAATATATATATATATTATATAGCTGTATTTTAGTGAATGAAATGGAATTATCGAAAAACAGAATTTACTTGTCGAAATTTTTCACATTCAAATGTTCTAAAAATGATAATCAGTCTGAATTACTGAATCTATAACTTATTTGACACAGTATAGTGTCAAAAACTTGTACGTATATTTGTCTGTATTTTGTTTTGGTGTCAAAAGTTTTACCTGAAGTTCGTTTTTTTTTTGTTCAAATTCTTCCCGTTTGTTTTCTAGGAGTTTTTTTATTCTTTTAATCTATTTATGCAGTAATCAATATCGTGATATTTTGCTTGCGTATCAAATAAACTGTAATTACAAGGAAAATATTAACAAACGTATTCAATATAAAATTAAAATCAAATCTTGCAGTGTGATCAAAACTCCATGTGCAGCAATATAGGCTTCCTGATCCCAATATTCTTGTCTGGATTCGTAATTTTTTCAAAGACAGAAATTAGCACATCCCGATACTCATGTACTATTCCAACCAAACTAGAACTGTAATTTTACCGCGTCGAAGACACTCTTGCCAACCGTTTCTTTATTTCTTCATCAAAAACCCTGTTCTTTTGGTTGATTTTGAAAAGAATGCAGCTAGTCCATTCAAAGTAAGGAACAAAATGTATTCTTTAATGATGGTCACGGATTAGAATAATACTAAATGAACGAAAATTGCATTTGGAAAAGTGTTTTTCACTTTCGATTGCAGTCCATTCAACTGACGTGCCGTGACAGATGCTAACTTTGTGCAATAAGTTCGTTCTCACATCCGAAATCATGAATCAGTTGAACCACTATATTGTATAATGCCTCGACTGTTCTATTATCAGAAACGTTAATGGATCCTAAAAATCGTTCATGTACTTGGCCACCGTCGATGACGTGCCGAAACACAGGACATAGCTGAGAGAAATTACTTATGTCTGTTGCCTCATCTAAAACAATGCAAATAAAATTTGATTCATTGATCCCCTTCTTTGATCTGTCCATTAATACGTTTGGTATGGACAGATTAGATCATTCTGGATTAAATTTGACATTCCTGTAAATGTCATAGAATGTTCTAAATGGTGCTTTAGTTTCTCGTCATATTCACCGAGTAATTTCACGAGTTCAACGTAATTGTATTTATTGATAGAGTCGCGTCATATCTCTACTCTGACAAAAAAAACAAACTACATCGATGAAGCGTTTTGCTATGACTATTTTTTCTTACAAGATTGAATTGCAAATCCCGATTTTTTTTTCTGATTGTCCAACATATGTTCAATTCTCGACTTACCGAAGATTTTTCATTTATGATGGAGATCAAATTATTTTTAGATAGACTATGCTTTTTAATGGCTTTATGTATGTTTCCCATGTCGCAATAACTCGCACTGTTTCATAGAGATATTTCGTTATTAAACAGAAAACATGTCCAACAATACAGTTTTTGTGCACGAGGACACCCATTTAATCACTCGCTACTATTGCAAATTTGCGACTTGAAACGCCTTACACCTTAGTTGTGATATTTAATTCAGGAGTAAGTCAACCACTTTGTATTACTCGTTCATCTTCGAACGCGCTCCAGGCAAATTTACTTTTAGGATAGCACATATTACACAGTCACATTGCGCTTTGACCACTGTCTTGCCCCGACTGATTGTGAGCTTCCACATTTTCAACACTGCTGTACGCAAGAAGCAGAAGTGCTTACCTTCCAGCCATAACGCATATGTACATTCCATTATTAAAATGAAGTTAATATATTTTACCATAATAATATTATCTTAACGTACCAATACTTCAATATAGACACGACAATTACTATTGAGAATTGTAGGACCACAAGCTTAATTAAAAATATAATAATTATGATTTAAAATAAGTTTCCACTACTAGCCAAGTCCCGCACATTTCATATTGCAGGACCACAGATAACGAAAAGTTACGACACACGATCACATCCGAGAAACTTCTAGCTTATCGTGTAGAGCAAGAGTGGTTTATAGCTGGGGAGCTGGATGGAACAAATCGACTACGCAAATAATGACCAGGTCACTAATATTATTTTTAAATTGCATTGTAATTTTATGTTAATCAATACTGATTATTTCTATGATGTATCTCATTATTTTTATTTTTTAGTCCTGGGTAAGCAATGCTTACCTTGCGTCTATTGAATACACGCCACTGCCGGAATTTATGAGTGGTAAATAAAAGGGGTGAGTCAAAGGTATTTCCTGGAAGTGAGGTTCTAAAGTTTTGGCAAAAACTATAATTTACCAAAGTCGCTGCATCTACACGTATTTTAGAAATTATAAAAAAAAATATTATTTAAAATAACAAACTTGATTAGGCCTAAACGTTTCTCAATTAATTTCGAAAGAGAAGCGGCAAAATAGTTATGCTACTAATACACGTGATGTTTAACGTATTCAACACGAGCGACCATGTTGGAATAACTGCTCTTCGTCTACGCGAAATGGTGTAATATTTAAATTTATATAAATTTATACTTACTGTTCACCATTGTGATATTTTTCATATATTATATTGTGTTTTATTACTTTATTATTATTTTTGTGATAATTTTGTTCATACATAGTAGTTATATTATATAAAATGTAGATTTATCAAGGAACTATGTTTTCATCTACGCCGCTGGACAAAGATGTCATTAGGTTCATGTGGCTAATGAAATCACACTTAACCACGTGCTTCTGTTTACATTACAACATAAAGTAAGGCCGAAATAAGTATAGGTTACTTGTTTATGTATCACAATTTAATATTTCAATGTTTG
Source organism: Diploptera punctata (assembly GCA_030220185.1). NCBI lineage: Eukaryota > Metazoa > Arthropoda > Insecta > Blattodea > Blaberidae > Diploptera > Diploptera punctata. Next base: position 1,320,589 of record JASPKZ010008895.1, on the reverse strand, counting down.
ATAGTTATCAAGAAGTAAAATTTGACTAAATATTTTAAAAAATTAGATTCTTATTGAAGAAGCTGCGGTTCGACCTCAAGATGTAGTGAAGAAATACAAAAACAATTTAATCGGTTTTTACTATTAATATGTCCAATTGCACATTTACGTTTTATTCAGTAATTTATTAATCCAAGCATTTGTATATTTTGCTAAAGATTCGCAATAAAGGCTTGGTTTTGAGTGTCTCGTCATTTCAAAATGGCACTAAGTATTTCAGACCTCTCCAACTGGTATTGGTAATATTTCAAACCTGTTGAAGCCTTATTACCATGGTAATTAAAAATCAATTGTAAATTTAACTTGCACTTCCAAATATGTGTTAACAATGATCAACTGATATATCAAGTATTGCAATAAGTATGTTTCCTCTCATGAAGTGTTGGTGTTGATTGCTGTCCACCATGGCACACGAACCACCATATAAACATGACTGTTCTGTCAAGGAAGGGAAGATAAACATGACATCAACATTTTCCCTGAATTCTTCATCCAAAAGCATCTCCAACTATTCCGAATGGAATTGCTCACCAATCCATAATGTACTATTATTTAACTTCAGAGCGATTTCTTCTGTTATAACATATATTACTTTTATAATGTGTATGTGTTTAACTGATAACCAATCATATCGTAGTTTCTGTTATTCTGTTGTTATTTATTGTTATCTTAAAAAGTGAAAGAATTAGAGTAGTTTTGTAAGAATCGTGACTTTATTCTCCTATAAGGAAAATAAAAAGTCACAGGGTAAAAAATGTGTATCTTATTTTTGACATTTCAAAGCTTAGAAAGAAATACTGTGAAATGTATATATATATATATATATATATATATATATGGATAACACGCTGAGGTACAGATTCAGAGTTCCGGGTTCGAATCCCGTCCAGGCATTTATTTTTCTTATCATACCATATATATATATATATATATATATATATAGGTATCGCGTTCTTGTTCAGAAAAATCACTGTAGTGAAAATATAAAAGAAAAAATATATATAATTTTATTTTAACAGCTCCAGAGCTGACGAATTTATAATAGAAGATGGAGATGAAGTTCAAAACAAAAATGAGGATTGTAATTTACTATACAACATCGCCTCTGGTACCACAACTGGGTTAGAAGTATTCACTGCAAGAACCAACGAGCAAGATTCTTTAGGACCTGGACAAGCTTATCCTAATGGAGTTCGGGTGAGTTAAGTGCAGACGCGTTTTCCCCGTGTAAGATCCTTTGATACTACAAACAAAATTCATCAAAATTCCATTCGTTGGAAAACGTTAATTAAAGTTTTCGCTTAAAACTGTAGCTCTCATTTTGTCCTTGATGCATAAAATAGTATTGTTAATTTTTTTTTTAATTTCATTGTGCAAATACTGCTTAAACTAAGCGAATTCCTCGATTCCGATTGAGGGTCTTTACACTTTTCAGCGGTTGCCCTTTTACCAGCCGGCTGCTGGCCCTTCATATCCACATGTGTCAATCACAGAGGTAGATGATCAACAGCCAGTTTAGGGGAGACATGTGGTTAGCATGTCGAGTCCCCCAGCCGTTATAGCTGATTCCTCAACCTGGAGCCGCTACTTATTGTAGCTACCCAATTGCCTCACGATGCTGGGTGGGCACCGGTCCCATACTGGCCGAAATACCATGAGAAAATTTCTTCCCCCATGGAGACTCGAACCAGCGCAAGTCCCATAGCTCTGCGCCAAGGCTTCCTACCTTAACCGCTCGGCTACGGCGCGGGACGCGAATTCCTCGTATAACTGAAATTATGGTCTGATTTGTATGGTGCATGGTATATATAATTAATTTGTTAATTAAATAGAATGTTGCAAGAAAGAACCAAAATTAAGGTTTTCAGATAAATCCCTACTCCTATTGGTTGGATTTCGCTGATTTTTAATAACACCTTCCTCTCGTATTATAATGGAATACACATTCAATTGCATTGCGAATAGGTTCATCCAAAATTGCGGTTACTAGAATGATTTTTTTTTTTTTAATTTCGCATCAGGTGACCCTCATTCCCCTAATGGACTGACTTTTCTGGTTAACAAACTGTTAATTTATTGCTGTTGGATCCGAAAATAACGAAAAATACGGCTTGCTGAGCGTTAACAGACACCCACCAACTTATATACAGAGGAAGTTCGGGTAATGGTTTGAGTGGACCCTGGTAATATCTTTTTAATTGGTGCTGCCCTGGAACAGAAAATATTTTAATTTCTCCCCCTGATTTTTTCAGTTCTGCTGGTATCTCATCTGAACCTGATGCTTTATACATCTTCAATTTTTCAATCGCCATTTCAACCTCTAATGCACTTGGTTCTGCGACTAGCATTTCTGCTGTCTGTAAATTATCCTCCTCAATGTCCTGTTTTGTATGTACATTTAATAGCTGATTAAAATAACTTTTCCATCTATTTAGTATACTCCTGGAATCTGCAATCATTTCCCCATTTTCATTCCGAATTATGTTTGTTCTAGCCTGAAATCCTTTCTTCTCTATCCTAATTCCCTGATATAATTCTCTAATGTTCCTATGTTTTACATTTATTTCAAGATCATTAATCTTCTCTCTCAGATATTTCCTCTTTTTACTCTTTAGTAGTCTGGTGGTTTCCCGTCTAATACTACCCAATTGCTCTAAATGTTCCTCATTTGGCTCGTGTAACAATTTCATTTTTGCCAGCTTTCTTTTCTTTACAATGTCGGCACATTCCTCATCAAACCATTTCTTGTTTTTCCTCTTTTTTAAATAACGAACGCTTTCTGATGCTGACAATTTAATAGTAAGTTATCTCTTATAGCCTCCCATTCTTTACTTATATCAGATTCTTCTTCGTTTGCCACATTGTCATCTGAAGATTCCAGTACTTCAAATCTATTAGCAATTTTGATTTGGTATTCTTGCCGCATTTTATCATTTTTCAAGTTTTTTAATTCAAATTTTTCAGAATCATCTTTAGCGTTTTTTCCTCTCACAAGCGATAGACGTTGTCTGATTTTCACCCTGACCAGATGATGATCCGAATTGCAGTCTGTCCCTCTAACTGATGTAACATCTATGATGCTACTGTGCCAGCGTTTGTCCACTAATACGTGATCTATCTGGTTTCGAGTTTTGCCATCTGGAGACGTCCAGGTGTATTTATGAATATCCTTATGCTGAAATGGTGTGCTCTTAACAATGAGATTCTTTGATGTGGCAAAGGTGACTAATCTCACCCGGTTGTCGTTACTACCTTCATGAAGAGTGAATTTGCCTATTGTCGGTTCGAATATATCTTCCCGCCCTACTTTTGCATTAAAATCTCCTAAGACAATTTTCATATGATATCGTGAAAGGTTATCAAATAAGCATTCTAATTGTTCATAAAACTCATTCTTGATCTTGTCATCTTTATCTTCTGTGGGGGCATGTACATTTACAATTATAAAATCATGTCTTTTACCCTTTAGAATTATGTATGATATCCTGTAACTGACAAACTTAATATCTCGGATAGCGGACAGGGTCCTCCTTCTGACAAAAATCCCGTTCCAATTTCAGGTTTTTCTGCACCCCCATAGTATAATGCAAAGCTTCCTGATTCCTGACTACCTCCTCCTGGCCACCTAACTTCCATAAATCAACTATATCCAAGGGCGATTTATCTAATTCCCGCGTTAATATCTCTAGTGCCCCGCTATTGTATAAAGTCCTAACATTCCATGATGGCTCCTGTATAAAATAATTAAATATAACAAAGGAATTCGGTTATGTAGACCCTCCACGAGGCGGTTAAAGTTGGCCTGGGACCACTTTACACGAATGCGTATATTTTATCAATAAGGGTGCAATAGGCCCTATGTAAAAGTCATACACGTAATTAATTTTATTTAATATCCTTATAATTTTACCTAATCCCAAAGACCGCTCACTATCTGCTGATGAATAACGTGTGAATGTTATAATTAACGAAAAATTTTAAAAAACATTAAATATCAACGCTTTTTAATTATGATCAGCCGTAAATATTTCAGATTAATTTGTGCCTGTCTGTATAAATTAATAGAGTAAATAAATTTAAAACAGTCGAAAGGCTAAGATGGGCTCTGAGGTTCACTTTACCGGAATATGGAGGTTAAAGTGGACCTTTCTTGTAATGTAAAAAAGTTTATAAATTATGAAGATGTTCCCATATTTGAATAAAATAACAATGCTATTTAATAGTTATAACACTAATGATAATCACTAATTAAACAAAATTCAAATCCCTTAATAAAAATAAAAACAAATTCAAAATAGGGCTTCAATTACCCGAAGGTCCTATATATATATATATATATATATATATATATATGAATAACACCGATAAACTTTCACGTGTGTGTGTGTGCGTGCGTGCGTGCGTGTAAGACTGTATGCACGTGTGTGTCGGAATAACTCTTGAAAGTCTGGAGAAACTTTAATATTCCTTTGGCATTGTGTATAAGTTCATAAAATTTATATTAGATCCGTAGACTTTTAATGTATTCCTAGCACCCCTAAAGAGAGATGAGAGGAGAAAACGTCTAAAATAATCGAAAACGACCGGTATTAGTGTCGAATTTATAGTTTTAGACGTACCTAAGACAATTGATGGCAGTCCCGGTTAAGTTTAGGGCTAAATTTACGCCATGTGACACATAAAATTGGTAGGTGGATGATAAGGAGTGAAAAATAAAATGAAAAAAAAAAGGATCGAGATTAGTACTGGATATTATAGATCGCTAAACTGGTTGGAGAGAGTCCAGATGGTTTTTAAGTTCAAGTTTAGCTACTGCGGCCCTAAGAGGGTGAAATGAAAATATGATATCGAAAGTTGCAGAGATCAGTGTCAAATCCATAGTTTTCGGGGTCCCTAAAGCTAATTTGTAACAGTGCAGATGTCACGAAAATCAAAGTTTGGCTCCTACAGCACACCTACGAGGGTTAGAATAGATTTAAAATAATGTCTAAATGACCAATATAAGAGTCTAATCCGTTGTTTTTGGAGTCGCTAAGCTCACTGATGCCAAGTAAGTCCAGGTTTGACCTCTGGCACTCTTAGGAGATTGGAAGGGCCGAAAATAATGTATAAAATCACCGTAATTAATGTTTAATCAAATAGTTTTTGGGATCATCAAGCTCAATTGTCACAGTCCCATGACACTGAAGCTCAAGTTTGATCCCAAGTATCCCTAACAGGATGAGAAGCAGTGACACGTGGCAATTATCATAAATGACCTATATTCGTGTCCAAATCATGCTTTTCAGTGTCAATGAGATGTATAGTGACTTTCCTGATCCTCCATGGAGGTGAGAAAGACTGAAAAATAAAATGTCCAAATTGATTGAGACAATGTTAAATCCATATATTTTGGGGTCTCTAAAACTGATTAGTTAATGCGAATAAGATTGGGATAATAAATACCCAGGAAACGCCACGCAATTAGCTGGAGTATGTGTATATACAGAGTGAAAAATTAATTATATAAGATTGGAATAATAAATACCCAGGAAACGACAAGCAATTAGCTGGAGTGTGTGTATATATAGGCCCTACAGGATGTAAATTAATTATACCGCACAAATTTAACTGCGTATAGAGGGGTATTATATAAGTAATTTGAGATAATGAAGTAATGGTCTACGAATAAAAATGTTCAAGTTACGATACAATTTGTAAAATGGTTGACACGCCACTGATTATTTCAAATTAAAATGGAAATAATTTGATGCAGAGAATGTAACTATAAACAAATATGCGCCTTTAGCTCAGTTGTTATAGCAGTCTTACATTTGCGTACGTTTTTTTTTCTTCTTCTCTTATTATGTACACCCTTCGACAAAAAAAAAAGAGTCATCTCTTGAACGCACATTTCTTCTAAGTCATACTCGGCACAGCGCTGGGTTCAAACTAGGAAACTAGTCATAAATGTGCAGTCCCTGAACTACTGTGTTATGTGGCATGAACGGAAGACTCTCTAACGTGTCCTGATAGGTCAGCGGTAAAGCATGCGGTCGCTGTTTCTGTTAATGAGGATCGCAGGTTCGCGTCTTCAATAACGCAGTTTTTTTTGTGATATTTGTATTAAAATGTTTTATGAATTGAATACATTTTACTTTGACATTTGAATTAATCTATACTTTTTAAGTTCATAATTGTTTTTTATACTGTTGAGGTTATAACAATGTTAAATTGGATATTTTTACAAGCTTTATATTAGCTTGAACTGTATCTGTCTGTGTAACTGACCTGTATCTATGTAACGGAATCTTTGAACACGCTTTTCACCCACTTAAAAACATTGGATCGACTTGAAATTTGTATACTTGTAAAGGACCCATGACAATACAATAATTTCATATTTTGTTTCTAAAATCCTGGCCAGAATCATCAGAAAATTAAAAAAAAATAAAAACTGGTGTAATAGGTTGCGGACTTATCGATTTTTTAGTCAATCGTTGTAAGAGCCCAGTTGGTAGAGCGGTGAACTATAGTGGTATATAATTTCAGTAATCTGTAGGTCGCTGGTTCAAATCCGAGCCAGAGGATTTCTTTTAGAAGAGTATTAAGCAATTAAATTTTCATGGGATTCCGGTTTATGACAATCAATTAAACTAAAAATTAAAATAATAAATAATAGTTTTAAAAAACTGAAACAACACACTTTATTAGAAAACCAAACTAAAAAATAAATAATATTTTTAAAAAACTAAAACAACACGCTTTATTAGAAAACCGAACTAAAAAATGAAAAATCATTTTAATTTCCAACACGCTTGGGATAAAATTAAAGCGGTCAACAAAAAAAAATCATCTCCAACACATATACATAGAATATACATAGAATAAAACTAGAGTTATCTACAAAAAAAATAATTTTACCATCAAAAGCATGGGATGCTTTTTATGGTTTTTACGTTTTCTTCTTAGAGACTTTACTTTTACCAATATCTGTTTATTATCAAATATATGAATTGATATAGAGCACCCCACGTTTTTGATGTTTTTTTGTAGATAACTCTGAATAAATAATAAAGTAAATCAATCATATATTTTCATCCGAGATGATTAATTGATGAATAGGTTAAGATTTTATGAACTGAAATTTGGTATCCCCCCACAGCTCCTACAAGGTCCGAGGCATCCCTAGATGTGTTGTAGATTATTTTTTTGTTGACCACTTTAATTTTATCTCAAGTGTGTTTGAATTAAAATTATTTTTCATTTTTTAGTTCGGTTTTCTAATAAAGCACGTTGTTTTAGTTTTTTAAACTATTATTTATTTTTACCTTGTATACTACCGTCTTCCTCAACTATTTAAAATGTGCGTTGATTTCGCTCTAGGCCTTTGGATGCATGCTTCATCTTCTGGAGTTGTTGTAGTAGTATTGAACTAACTGTGTGTCTAATAGAGGGTTTTGCTGATTAAGCATATTTTCGTTGAGAATGTTTGTATTCTTGGCCTTCATGATAATTTTGATTTCTTCTAAAATTTTAATTTTGTGTCTGTTGTTTTCTCTGTGTATAATTTACGTTGTATTATCGATATTGTTGCAATTGTGGCCACTCTCTGAAATGTGTTTAGCGAAATTTGATTTCATTGTTAAAGGAGAAGGCAAATCAAATTTCGCTGATTTGAATCCAATCGAAAATGTGTGGGCTAAGATGAAAATAGAGATGAACTCTAATTGGCCTGCAGATGCACGAAAGACAAAAGATGGCTTATGGGCACAAATTCAAGACACCTGGGATGCTTTAGCTGGTCATCCACGTGCCTGTAGAAATTTGATTGCATCAATGCGCCGCAGATTGAGGGCAGTAAGTAATAGATGCTGAGGATTCATGCACCCGATATTGATTCTGTTTTTGTTAAAGTTTTCATTTTAGAAGATATTATTTTCTTTCCTCATTTACTTATTAGAAGAAGGTTTTAATTTATGTTTTTTTTTGTGTGCATTAAAGCCATGAAACTCAAATATAAAATTAAATATGAAACTACATTACAGGCAAAATGCTATTCTAACATTGCGTTAAAAAAGGTAGAACGGGAATCGAATCCGTGAGGTTACGAACCCAGACGATGTCTCTCTCGACCACGGAAACACACTAAGCCAAACTCTATCTTTAATGTTGCTTGAGTGTGCTCTACATTAACTAGCGAACAACCCAGTACAATTATTGTAAACGTGTTGATGTGAATACGGCTTTTGCGAGCCGATCGATTGATAGTATCAGCGGACGACTCTTTTTTTGTCTAAGGGTGTACGTACTGTCAATCAGTTATGTAAATATATTTAATTCCAGTTTAATTGTTTATTCATTATTTTACAGAATATGCTATTGGAATGTACAGAGTTACAAAATTATCTACGAATATATTGTACAGACAATTATTTGAAAGGTTATAATAATAATAATAATAATAATAATAATAATAATAATAATAATAATAATAATAATAATAATAATAATAATAATGCGCATACTGTAGAGTACAATAGGTTTCGGGAAAAAAAGTACAATTGTAGAAATTGTTCAAATTGGCGACCTCCATTCTCACAACACAGACGACATCGACGATGAAAGGATTCTCGTATCCCGTTCAAGATATCATGTGTCTCGCGAATCATATTACATGCTACGATTATGCGTACAACTAACAGTTCATCTGTATCAACAGGGGTCGCATATACCAGTGTTTTCAGGTGTCCCCACAAAAAATAATCAAGTGGACTGCGATCTAGAGAACGAGGTGGCCAGAATACAGTTGGACTGCCTCTTCCTATCCAACGGCCGGGATACACTTCATCAAATATTTCGCAAATTCCAGCAGGAATGGGGAGGAGCTCCATCGTGCTGAAACATGTTAAGACTGGTGTGAAGAGGAACAACGTTTAGCAATCTACGTAGGACGTGCACTAAAAATGTCTTATAAATGACACATTTAATCTTTGGGGAAGAAGGTAGGGGTCGGTGATGTGGTAAGAAATTACGCCTATCCATACGTTCACTGAAAATCTCTTCTGGTGACCCCTCTCGATGATGGCATGAGGATTTTCATAATCCCACACATGACTGTTCTTTGAGGTCAGAACAGCCACCCCTATTAAATATTGTCTCATCAGTGAATAACACTGAGGGAAAGAAGTGCGGTGGCTGCAGCAAAGCCCAAATACAAAATTGTACCCTAACGGGTACAACCGAAGTCCGATGGTTGTAGGACTTGTACTTTTTCCAGATGAAAGGACTTCCCATATACATGATGGTTTGTGCCCATTATGCGTGCGATAGCACGAGTACTGGTAGAAGGATCCTCTTTCAACCTATGAAGAACATTTTCGTCGAACTCTGCAGTGCGACAGGTACGTCTTCACCAGCGCGGCGTCTACTCTATTTACTTTCAACGTCCCATGCTCCCGCAAATGCCTATCAACAGACGCGAAGGTAGTTCGGTGAGGATGGTGTCCATTCGGATACCGCTCCGCGTACATAGCAACATTTCTTGCACCATTACCTTGTACTGGACCATAAATCAGATGCATACTGTATAGGCAAGTTCAGCATAACTGTAAATATGCCATGTAACGCGATTTATAATGAAATAACTTCTAATCAGATGTTAATGTAATCACCAATGCGGGAATAGGTATTTTATTTTGCGCATGCCCATACGTAACAAATTTCAGTTTCAACAAATCACAATACACACGCAGCAAAAAAAATTGCAAGCCGTGATTTGAACCATCAATGTTCGAATCTCATATCCATCGCTTTAACCATTAAGCTACACGTTAACTACACAGATTCTGCGTGTTTCACTCTGAGCTAAGGATCTCATTGTACCATTCTACTGTAACCAGTGCAGTGGCGTGCAATCATCTGCTAAGTTCGACATTTTAAGGAATTTGATAAACCAATATTTGATAAACGTTGTTGATGAATTATTATTAATCAGGATCTCAGAATTAATACTAATATCTGAAGTTATTCTAGTATTATTTTCTCTCCTACTTTACCCTCCTGTTGTTTTATCTGTATCAAATATCGATCACTTTGATTCCCTATAACTCGCCCATTTTCCCTCTTAAATCATTCCCTATCACAAATTACTTGTATAGGACACCTCTATAAGCAGTTTAATTTTTGCGGTAGAATTCATTTACACGGCCATTTCGATGTCTACTAAGTAGGATCGTTATAGAAAATTTTTATATATTTTTTTTAATATTTTCATGGGAACAACCTTAATAGTTACATTCCTTCGGAAGTCGCTAAAAATGTAGCAAGAACTATTTTTTACATCTAGTATTGAACAAGCTAACTTTCTGATAAACTTAAATCATGAAATCACTGCCACTACTGACTTTTCTTTGATATGCCGGGCTTTAGCGAAGATATTGTGGTGAAAATATTGCACTGTTATCGATTGGAATGTGGCTACAGTAGGAGTACAAATTGACCATTCTTTTTAACCAATTTTCAAGTTTCAGTGAATTCGTTCTTTGATCTTGTTTGCAGGCTATAGTTCATCATCCCACAATACCACCAGAATTTGGAAACGGCATTTACGTTCCTCAAGATAGAGAAAATGTATTTACTATTAAAGTATCATCATCCGTGACGTTCGCTTCGCCAGAAGTGCGTAGCATGGACATTTCAACGCGCAAATGCTATTTTCCTGACGAAGTAGAAAGTGATCATTTTCGGACATACACGCACCAGGGCTGTATTATAGAGCGTAGACTGCGTTGGATCTTAAAAAAATGTGGATGTTATCCTTATTTCTTTGTTTATAAAAAGGGTAAGTAGCAGAACAAGTCAAAACTAACAATTGGTTTTAAAATAATATCAGAATGAAACTGTTAATATAATTTTCATATGTTTCCTGACGTTCAGAATAATGCAGTGAACAGTTTTTTAAATCGGAATTCCTTACGTAGTACTGTTTTTATGTTTCAGAAAGATTTAAAGAGTGCACTCTAGCTCAACTGTTGTGTTTAGCAGGAGAAAATTGTAAGCATAATTATATTTATGAACATATTTATAACAATTCACAATATGCTAAAAATGTAGATTTGAATATATCTTACAAGGGATGTCAATCATTGCATGCCAAAATCTACTTTGAAATTTCTCCCAGAGAAGCCTATGTGATGTATGCCCATAAACTAACAAAGGAAGTACTTATGTTGGATCAGTTGGATTGTAACAAAAATTGGAGGATATGTTGATTAATTAACATTAAATATGATGACGTTAGTCATTTTGCTGCAAATTTAATAAAACTCGTGTTATTTGTCATTAAATTTCAATCGCGTCTCATTGAACGTTCGTAGCGGCACGGTTTGCTCATTGCAGCTGGTTTTAAGCACAAGTGCTATAGCGGTGCGAATAACGTAAATATTAGTTTCCCTCCTTCTTAAGATTAATAACCATTTTTATTATTACAGATAGCAGAGCACTGTATATTTTTTACATGAAATTCAGAATCGGTTATAATTTCGTGTACTGGAGTAACAAAAACAAATTATCATTTACCATAACATCAATGGTGATAATGAGGGTCTTCGATAAAATGGTTGTAACGAAGTTTTTGCTAACAACATGAGCGTCTGATAATGGCAATCCTGGAGCACTTATATGTGGCACATTCACTAAAACCAATGTCAAATGAATTTTCAATCACATTTGTGAATCTCGTTACACTTTGGTCCATGTTATAGCAAGACTTTTTCCAAGCATAAATACACATATCTTTGCAAATTTCTGCTAATTGTTGATTATATACAAGGAAATGCAATTTTACAATAAAGAATCTATCAGATATTTTCACGTCACCATCTAATTTTAGACGCACATATTCTTCAAGTCGTCGCAAATAGATCTTATATTGACGAAAAAAAATATCAAGTGGCTCTTGCAGGAATAATTTTCAGTCTTACATTTTTATCGGGTAAACAGTCCTGTAGCAAATGTTTGTCCTTATGCCCGGACCACGAATCGCATATTAAAAGTGAATCCATTTCAATGTTTTCACTAAACACATGTTTTAATAATGTTTTTAAATGTTCTTTTGTCGTTTTTCCACTGGCACTACAGTCGGCATACACATTTGGATGTGTATTCTGTTCTATCTTCTTCTGAATTTTGGGCCCAAATTTGTTTCTAGTAGGTTCTTGAAAACAGAGGTATAACCTCTTCCCAAGTTGCCCACACATTGAAATAAGAACATCTATCGTGTAAGTGTCCACTGCTGTGGTCTCGAGGTAGCGTGTTGCCTTGTCACGCAGCGGGCCCGGATTCGATCCCCGGTCGGGACAGTTTTCTGGGTGAGATTTTTATCGGGGTTTTTCCTCACCTGTAAGACAAATGTCAGGAAAACTTTAAGGCCCAAACGGTCCCCGAAATTATATTGCCATCATCATCATCATCCTTATCATTATCATCATAATCCTTCACCGGTGTGGAAAGCAACGGGAAGCTACCACACCTACAATTACCTAGTAAAGCTGCAAACCATACCATGAAAATGCTATGACTGCAGTGAAAGACCTGCCCACGAGCAGAATTACTATGAATGGATCGTGTAAGAATGTGCAGTTCCATGGGTTTTGAACTGTAGCAACAGTGTGCTTTTTGCCTTTGGATGCCAGTGTTCTGTTTCCTGTCATTTCATAATTGAATTTACTTTGATCACAATTCCACACATTCTTTGTTGGTATGCAGTTTTCTTGAATGGTCTGATTAACGTCTCTTACAAATAAATTTGCATTTTCAATGGTTTGAATTTCGTTTTCAATACCCTTGACAGTGACAAATTTGGTAATTTTTCTTGAAGAAATATTGTTTTCTTTTTTGAAATTTGAAATTAATGTATTTGAAGCTTTATATGCATTCAAACCCAATTCCTTCGCTCGAAAAAAAGCCCACGATTGTAAATACCAATAGAGCACTCTTATTCCCCGATCTCGAGAATCTCGAAACTTATTAAGCATGTTGTTTTTAATTTGGGCGATTTTGTAGGGGTTCCTGTTTGTCAATTGTGAAGCTAGATAAGATGTTTTATTTTCTATATAATTCAAAACTGTTCTTACATTTCGATTATTAATTAATGATGGTCATTTTTTTATTATTTGTGAATAGGACTTCGGGTCAGATTTCCCTGACATCCTATATTCATAAATGTTTTCCAATGTTTCGTCAGAATAGACAGACAGTACGTTAGGACGTTTAGGTTTTTTAACAGGAGACGGCTCAAAGCTACTTGAATTGTCACGTTCCTCATTGGATTCGTTGGCAATTTCAAAGTCTTCACAACATCCAGCCTGTGTGAACTTCTGACTGCAAGTAGCATAATCTTCGAAATCTAATTTTCACTAACGTCCTCTAACCCATTCCTATATATTTTGTTTTATAATTTCTGCTAGAAAATACGCAAACTGCCATCCTCCAATTCAGGTTCTTCGTGTTTTTCAAATGTTTCCTGAACTATAGATTCTAACGTAGTTAAGACGTAAAATGGATTTATTATGACCATTTTATTATTTTAATGACTCACAAGACTATTATCTGTAAATTTACACATTTACGTGTAAATATACTGTTATGTCCTAAAAAGAGGTATTAATTTACGCCATAAAAGTACTGATCAATAAATAATAAAACAAATATTCTATTGTATTTTCAATTTATTGAGTTTTTATGTTTAAATAGATACAATTAGTATATACTGTACGGATACTCGACTGCAGGAGTGAAAAAACATTCACACTCCGGTACGATGCTATTCAAGTAACCGTGCCGCTCCGTTGGAATATGTATTTCGTTAGTTTATCTCTCTCTCTCTCTCTCTCTCTCTCTCTCTCTCTCTCTCTGTCCCGTTTTTGTTCTTCTCTCGTTTACCACACTTATATTTTCTATTTTTATTTGTTTATTTTATTTTTTCCGAATGCTTTACTTATTTATTCTGTCATGTACCGATGCCAAGCCTTTATTTTTTTTTCTTGTTCCATATTTCCTATTAAATAGTATGCATGCTATTGAATTTGCAGTGAAATGACTAATATCACGGTGTTCAGTATCCTTCACTTAACATATCCTCCAATTTTTGTTACAATCCAACTGGTCCAATATAAGTACTTTCCTTGTAAGATATATATAGGAAAGTAAGCAAGTTTCGCGTATATGCCAAACGGGCGCTAGTGTAGAATTAACCTGCTGACATCTAATATATTTCTGTGGTACTAATATGAAATTTATCACCTTCTGGTGGTAAAATTATGAATTAGTAGATATAATATAAATAGTTACTTTTTAGGTTCTTTAGGGGAGCAAAAATATTTTTTTTCTCTCCCATATAAAGTCTGGTAGACTGTACAATACACCGTGTTCCAAAATGACGGACGGGGATACAATGTTGTTTAACTTCCCTTACGTGATATATATATATATATATATATATATATATATATATATATATATATCATAGCATATTTTATAAGTGTTCGATGTGAGCACATTTTGTTACACGGCACACATCTAGCCGATAGTCGAATTCCTTCCAACCTTTGGTCAGCATATTTGGAGCAATGAATTCAAGAACATAACAATCCTTCTTCTCAAGTCTGGAAGATCACGGGAAGTGGTGGTACGTACACATGGTTCTTCACATACCCCCACAGGAAGAAATCACAAAGTGTGTGTTCGGGAGACCATCGGGAATAAACAATGTCATGCTCTGACAATTCAACTTACAAAATGCTCTGTAAACACGCCGTATCCCTTGCATTTGTTTCATTAGTTACAAATTCTGTAACTGTGAACTAAAAGCGCTATCACTCCTTCGTTCATTGTAGTTCCTCGAACATTTTTAGGTGTCACTGTACGCAGTGTCTCCTCTGGATGTAAATAATCTGTCATGTATGCCTACCAAGGCCGTGTCCAAAATATATATAGCTGCAGCTTTTATCTGCAAGGCACAGAAATCGAAGCCAAAATCCAGCAATGGCAATTCGCTGTACTAGTAAATGGACGTTCCGGCTCGAGTTAGAGGAGTGAGGGGATACGGCGACAGTGAGCATCATCCTATCCATAAAATGAGGGGTTGTATTACTTCTCTGTGAGAGATTTTAATGACTTGCAGTTAAAAGCGACAGATGTATGTTTTTTGGGACACGGCCTTGGTGCATCACAACGTTTCTCTGGGAAAAATTTCAAAATAGGTTTCGGCGCACAATGGTTGACAATTCCCTTTATTATTGACTATTCAAGCAGGGAGTATTTTTTTAAACTTTTTATAATTTAACTATTTTATAGAAATAGAAAATGAATTAGAAAAATATAGATATAATCTATATTTACTACAAGATGAGAGTATTAAAAATCTATATGCCCAACGCCTCACCGAAAAATTAAAATTTGATGAAGATTGGAACTCTGCCTTTATTTATGAACATTTGAAAAAAATATATATACATGAAGCAGCAAGAGAAGCACTTGGTCTGGAGAATGATAAACACCATAAAAACCATTGGGTGAATAAGGAAATACTTGATATCATAACAGAAAAGAAAAATGCATATCAAAAATATTTAAGTTCCAAGAAAGATGAATATTATCAAAGTTATAACATACTTAAAAGAAAGGTTAAAGCAGAAGTCAGGAAACATAAAAAATAAATGTGGAATGGGTATGTGGAGAAATTGAGCATACAGTAGGCTATTCAAAGTCAGCCCAAGCATGGAGGACAATTACAAACATATAAAATGATAATATGACAAAGAGTTTTAATTTAGTATCAATGAAAACTTTTAATGAATATTTTAAAATGCTTTTAACAGAAACTAGAAGAGAATTTATAGACTATGCTACACAGGATAATGGAAAGGGTGACTTAATAAAACCTATAACAGAAGAAGAGGTAAGAAACGTGTTGAGAACAGCAAAAAATGGAAATGCGGCAGGTCCATGAGGAATAACCATGGAACTAATTAAATATGGTGGTTCAGGAATTATAAGAATTTTAACTAGACTTTTTAACCAAGTGATAGAAGGAGATCCAATTCCAGATGAGTGGAAGTTATCGTATATTAGTGTAATATACAAATATAAAGGGAATAAAACAGATCCAGCAAACTATAGAGGTATCAGTGTTATGGCAACAATTAGTAGAATGTTAAGTACGGTTATTAAAATTAGATTGGAGCAACTAATACAAAATAAAATATCAGAAGAATAAACAGGTTTCACAGCAGGTAAATCGTGCCTTGATAATATATTTGTGATTAGGCAGATTATGGAAAAGATGTTGGCTAAAGGCAAAGAAGTTCATATGGCATTTATAGATCTGGAAAAGGCATATGACTCTGTACCCATCAACAAGCTTTGGGTGGCAATGGAGAAGTTTGGAATACCTAAATCCCTTATACATTTTATAAAAAGAATATATGATTGTAAAGCAAGTATTAAGGTTGGAAATAGAGCATCCTCCGAATTTGATATAACAAAAGGATTAAGACAAGGATCGGAATGTCACCAACATTGTTCAAGATAAATTTAGAAGATGTATTAATGAAATAGAATAAGTCATGTAGGGGAATGAGAATCAACATTAATGACCGTTTAGTGCACAATTTATTATTCGCTGATGACCAGATTATAATAGGACAAGATAAAGAAGATATAGCATATATCATTAGAAAGTTGGTAGATGCATTTGAGGTAGGTGGACTGAAGATAAATTATATTAAAACAGAATATATGGTAATCGGAGGAAATTCAGAAGACCTACAAATAAATAATATGATAATTAAACGTGTTGAAGAATTTAAATATATTGGATCTGTAATAGATAAATCTTGTACTTGTGAAAAATATATTAATAACAGAGTAAATTGTACAAGAAAGGCGATTAGATCCCTGAATGGTATTTTATGGGATAGTAATTTGACCAGAAAAACAAAAAAAGGGATTATACAGACAATAATTGGTCAGAAAGCTGGACAATAAATGAAAGGATGCAGAAAAGAATCTTGGCGACAGAAATGGATGGATTACGGAGAAGTATGAGAATATCCATGCTACAACATATTAGAAATACATATATCAGACAAGAAATAGATGCACAAGAAACTGTTATCGATAGGATAACAAAGAGAGCTTTACAATGGTATGGACATGTACAACGGATGTCGGAAGACCAGTGGCCTAAACAGGTGTCGGATTGGATGATACCGGGCAGAAGGAAGAGGGGGAGAAGTAGAAGAACATGGTATGAGGCAATATATGATGCAATGATGAAGAGGGGTATGGAAAATGGACAATTGGAAGATAGGAATCTCTGGAAAACAGGAATCAAGGGCAAACTGCTGTAAAATGGAAAGCCTGTATTAAGTATTAAGTAAGTATAATTTAACGATAGTAAAATGCATTTTTCTTTCTGTTTTGTAATACCTAAAATTACTATTATCGCTTGAAATACTGTTACATGATCTGTTTCACGATATAACGAGAATGATAGATAACAGGTCTCCCAGTGCATTGTATGAAGCAAGAAATAATTACTGTGCTATTTTTGTGTATAGCAATATTTAGTGTTCTCCTATTAGGGGGAGACCACGGTGGTCTAGTAGTTATGTTCCTTCCCTCTAAGTCCCGAGGGTCGAGGTTTCAAACTCGGCCGCAGTTGATGGATTTTTAGGATGGAAGAAACCACGAGAAAAGTCGTCCGGAAGGAACTTTAAGCCGTGGGGCTGCAGATTTTCAGGCTCGTAAAAGAATCTCAAGCCTGAAAAAGGAAGCCGCTAAGCAAAATGTAACTGACTTTCATCAATCCAAGTATACTAATACCTTAGTTACGACATTCTGGTCACATGTCACCAATAATATATGTAGTCTATTTAACTCATGCCGCAAATGGGAGTCAATGACCAATCACATTTCAATTAATTTTGATTCACAACCAATCACAGTCTTTTTACCTCGATTTTATCAATTTAATTTTATCACTTTAAAACAAGCTCCTCCTTTTTAACGTTCTGAATAGGCCACAGTATTATTTTGCAGTGACTGACTCTCTAAGAAATACGTTGAATGTCCGTACATATTAATTCTGCCCGAAAGCAGGTCCTTCACTGCAATCATAGTATTTTCATGCTATGCTTGCATCTTTACTAGGGAATTGTAGGTGTGGTAGCTTCCCGTTGCTTTCCACATACGTTGAATATAACAATTTATATTTTAAAATGTAAGAATTCTAGAATGCATGTAGCTACCAGATTGTATATTCAGCATTAATAAGATTCATGATAAAGTTCCGTTCAGGTATTATTCAAAATTAAAATATGAAATTATGAAATATTTACCTAAAAAGTCCGTCGCCTCAACTTTATTAGTTATTTATCTGTAGCGCTTTCGGGACTAGTCCCATCATCAGCAGGATTCAAAACTGGTGTTTCACTGAAAATCTGGTAGAGGGGGTTACATGTACTGGGTGCGTTTTCATTTTTCAAGTGGACGTTGTTGTTAACTGTCTTCAAAATTTCCATCTCCTCCAGTACATCATGATGTTAGATATTGAAAACACCCTAACAATAATGCACAGTGAAAATAATCCAGCTAAGACAAACGTACTGGAGGAGATGGACATTTTGAAGGCAGTTAACAACAACGGCCATCTCATAAATGAAAACGCACTAGTACCTGTAACCCCCTCTACCAGATTTTCAGTGAAACACCAGTTTTGAATCCTGCTGATGATGGGACTAGTCCCGAAAGCGCTACAGATAAATAACTAATAAAGTTGAGGAGACGTACACCTTAGGTAAATATTTCATAAATTTATACTTTAAGATTGTATGTATAGTGCTTGCGGGATATACTATAAAAACATTTGTAGTAATTGATTATACAATAAAAAAGTAACCACTGTTTGCACTTTCTTAAACGTATTATTTCCCAGGAATTTACGTTCCACAAAAATATAATTGACATATTTACATCGTAGGACATCAGAAATTAATTAATAATTTATAATGTTGGTTATAAACAGTTTGATGTGTTTCATTTTTTCTCGTTTGTTTTCAAACATCGCCGTTTACATTAAATATATAAATATTTTAAAATAACTATATTTAAATAATGATTTGTGAGTAAACAGTACTAACAAATGATTTCCAAATTCACTCCTCACTTCGTGAGTCGTGAATTTATCGATACTTTGGAAATCACTCGTGGCATTACTTATGATAAATAAGTATAACTAAATAAAATTGATAAAGAAACCCGAAAAGGGGAGGCCAATACGCAATTCGTGCTGTAAAAGGCATACCAATGAAGGATGGTTATATAAATAAGCAATTAAAGATATTTTTTAAAATATTTTGTACAATTCTAAAGGGCACATTTTTCATCCATGTGATATAACATTTGAAAATAGTATTTCTTTACCTAAATATATTATATAGTTCACCACATAATAGCTGTCATGCTCGGATTATATGTATGGTGAAAATGGACTGAAGAAAAAACGAAGCTTGTTATATAGGATATATAAATTGAGCTAGAGTCCGACACAAAAACGTTTATAATCTTATACATATAAAAATTAATGTTTGTTTGTTTGTATGTATGTATGTATGTATGTTTGTTTGTTTGTTTGTTTGTTTGTTTGTTTGTTTGTTTGTACTATATGCGCGGCCATACCTTTGATCGATTGTAATGGGGTTTTTTGCAAAATGTTCAGGAGATTCCCGGGATGAACATAGGCTATAAGAGAGTTCTGATATTCAACTCCTACACGCTTAAAAATCGCCCTTTGTAGTGGAAAACGTGAAAAAAAGTAGCTCTTTGGACTCTTAAATGGCTTAGCCGCCTAAACCATACGAAATACACAAAATTAATGTACACAGAATTGAATATCTCAAAAAGCTCTACAAAAAAGTCCGCGACAGCATATGTTTATCTCCTACGAAAAACTCACAATAACCATTTTGTCTTTCATTGATACCAAGAGAATAATACTCATTTAGGAGAACCTTCCATGTTTATTACGGATGCCAAAAGTCCCGCGCCGTAGTCAAGTGGTTAAATCAAGAAGTCTTGGCGCAGAATTACGGCACTTACGCTGGTTCGAGCATCCATGGGGGAAACATTTTTTCTCATCGATTTTCGGCCAGTATAGGACCGGTGCACAGTGGGCCAGAAATGAAATCTAGCTGGACAAATACTATTTACACTCATCCTCATCTATTTATCTTTTTTTTTACTCTAATATAATTGTTATATGAAGGTTCATAACTTATCTGTAAAGGAGGGTACAATTCTAATGTGAAAAAAGTAGCTCCTTGGACGCTTAAATGGCTTACGCTGCCCAAACCATAACAAATACACAAAATTAATGAACACAGAATTGAATATCTCAAAAAGCTCTACATAAAAAGCCCGCGACAGGCGTATGTTTATCTCTTGCGGATATCTCACAATAACCATTTTTATCTTTCACTGATACCAATAGTCCCGCGCAGTAGCCGAGTGGTTAAAGCAAAAAATCATGACGCTGAACTACGGGACTTACGCTGGTTCAAGTCTCCATGTGGGAAGAATTTTTTCTCTGGGACCGGTGCACAGTGGGCCAGAAATGAAATATAACAGAAAAAAAACTATTCTCACTCACCTTCATCAATTTATAATTTGTTTTCACTCTAATATAATTGTTATATGATGGTTCTTAACTTGTCTGCAAAGGAGGGTACAATTCTAATGTGAAAATAGTAGCTCTTTGGACGCTTAAATGGCTTATGCTGCCTAAACCATAAGAAATACACAAAATTAATGTACACCCTTAGACAAAAAAAAAAGAGTCATCTCTTGATTCTATCAACCGATCGGGGAACTTCGTGAGCACTCGCAAAAGCCTTGTTCACATTAACACGTTTTCAGCAATTGTACTGTGGTGTTTGCTAGTTAACGTAGTGCACACTAAAGTAACATAAAAGAGAGAGCTTACCTTTGTGTGTTTCCGCGGTCGAGAGGTTTAACACACAACATCTGCGTTCGTAACCTCACGGGTTCGATTCACGTTCTACTTTCTTCTTCTTCTTTTTTTTTTGTTTGCTGAATGTTAGGATAGCATTTCGCCTGTAATATAGTTTCATATTTACTTTTATATTTGAGTTTTATGGCTTTAATGCGCATACAAAACACACAAATGAAAACCTTCTAATACTTAAATGAAGAAAGAAAATAATATCTTCTAAAATGGAAACTTAACAAAAACAAAATCAATATCGGGTGTATGAATCCTCAGCATCTATTGCCGCCCTCAATCTGCGGGGCATTGATGCAATCAAATTTCTACAGGCACGTGGACTATCGGCTAGAGCATCCCAGGCGTCTTGAATTTGTGCCCATAAGCCATCTTTCGTTTTTCGTGCATCTGCAGGCCAATTAGAGTTAATCTCTATTTTCATCTTAGCCCATACATTTTCGATTGGATTCAACCTGATGAACAGCGAAATTTGATTTGCCTTCTCCTTTAACAATGAAATCAAATTTCGCTAAACACATTTCAGAAAGCGGCCAACAGTTTCAACAATATCGATAATACAATGTAAATTATACACAGAGAAAACAACAGACACAAAATTAACATTTTACAAGAAATCGAAATTATCAAGAAGGCCAAGAATACAAACATTCTCAACGAAAATGTGCCTAATAAGCAAAACCCTCTATTAGACATTCAGTTAATTCAATACTACTACAACAACTCCAGAAGATGAAGCATGCAACGAAAGGCCTAGAGTGAAATCAACGAAAATTTTAGATAGTTGAGGAAGACGATAGTATACAAGGTAAAAATAAATAATAGTTTTAACAAACTAAAACAACACACTTTATTAGAAAACCGAACTAAAAAATGAAAAATAATTTTATTTCCCAAAACGCTTGGGATAAAATTAAAGTGGTCAACCAAAAAAAAAAATAATCTCCAACACATCTAGAATAAAACTAGAGTTATCTAGAAAAAAATAATTTTAATATCAAAAGCGTGGGGTGCTCTATATCAATTAATACTTATACTTGATAATAAGCAGATATTGGTAAAAGTAAAGTCTCTAAGAAGAAAACGTAAAAACCATAAAAAGCACCCAACCCTTTTGATGGTAAAATTATTTTTTTTGTAGATAACTCTAGTTTTATTCTATATATGTTAGAGATGATTTTTTTGTTGACCACTTTAATTTTTTCCCCCAAGCGTGTTGGAAATTAAAATTATTTTTAATTTTTTAAATTCGGTTTTCTAATAAAGCGTGTTGTTTTAGTTTTTTAAACTATTATTTATTTATTTTTTAGTTTGGTTTTCTAATAAAGCGTGTTGTTTCAGTTTTTTAAACTATTATTTATTTTTTTATTTTTTAGTTTAATTGATTGTCATAAACCGGAATCCCATGAAAATTTAATTGCTTAATACTTTTCTAAAAAAAACCTCCGGCCCGGATTTGAACCAGCGACCTATTGATTACTGAAATTATATACCACTATAGTCCACCGCTCTACTAACTGAGCTCTTACAACGATTGACTAAAAAGTCGATAAGTCCGCAACCTATTACACCGGTTTTATTTATTTTTTTGATTTTCCGATGATTCTGGCCAGGATTTTAGAAAAAAATGAAATTATTGTATTGTCATGGGTCCTTTACAAGTATACAAATTTCAAGTCGATCCAATGTTTTTAAGTGGGTGAAAATCGTGTTCAAAGATTCCGTTACATAGATACAGGTTCGTTACATAGACAGATACAGGTCAAGCTAATATAAAGCGTGTAAAAATATATAATTTAACATTGTTATAAACTCAACGGTATAAAAAAAATTATGAACTTAAAAAGTATAGATTAATTCAAATGTCGAAATAAAATGTATTTAATTCATAAAACGTTTTAATACAAATATCACGAAAAAACTGCGTAATTGAAGACGCGAACCTGCGATCTTCATTAACGGAAACAGTGACCGCGTGCTTTACCGCTGAGCTATCGGGACACGTAGAAGAGTCTTCAGTTCATGCCACATAACACAGGGACTGCACAATTATGACTAGTTTCCTAGTTTGAACCCAGCGCTGTGCCGAGTATGACTTAGAAGAAATGTGCGTTCAAGAGATGACTCATTTTTTTTGTCGAAGGCTGTACACAGAATTGAATATCTCAAGAAGCTCTATAAAAATGTCCGCGACAGCATATGTTTATCTCTTACGGATAACTCATAATAACCATTTTTATCTTTCATTGAGACCAAGAGACCCGCACCGTAGTCGAGTGGTTAAGGCAAGAAGTCGTGGTGCAGAACGACGGGGCTTGCGCTGGTTCGAGTCTCCATGTGGGAAGAAATTTTTCTCTGGGACCGGTGCACAGTGGGCCAGAAATGAAAAAAAAAAAAACAATTCTCACTCACCTTCAATAATTTATCATTTTTTTCACTCTAATATAATTGTTATATGATGGTTCTTAACTTATCTGCAAAGGAGGGTACAATTCTAATGTTTATGAAGACAATATAAACATCGGAAGTTGCCGATGGTTAAGAACTCATCTGGTCTATATCCCAGTTGTGTTATTAGCGTTGTGTGTTCAAGTTAAGTGAGCTTTTCTTTTTATTCTATATGGATACTTCACCTCAAGGTTTGTACTTTTATTGATATATTTAATGTTTTTCTATATAACCAGATATTATGTTAAATACATGTGGAATCATACCTTCCATGCACTAAAAAAATTACACAATCATCTTATTTTAAATTGAGCTACAAAGAAAATAGTTCTCAACAGTTATAATATAGAGTGATTTATGGACTTTAATTCCCGCACAATAACATTTGTGCAGATTATTGTGTTTTTTAATTAGCTTTCTCATTGCAGGAGGTAGCCAGCAACTGAGGCCTACCGTTGCGCGCAGAGAATTATTGTTTGATTTAATATGGAAAAAAAATTAGATAGAGGCAATAAGTTATTATTTAGTAAACAAATTAGGGGTAGGGGGATGTTAGCAGTATGTTTTAAATGATATTAAAAATCAATACTTTTTGAAAAGCGGTTTTCTCAAACGTACGAAGTTGTGCGCGAGAAAAAAAATCTAATGATATATTCTGATTGGCTAGGAGTGGATGTTAACTTTCCCGTTATGAAGAATTAATTTAGAAGAATGACAGTCGGAAAATTCCGTTCCATCTGCTTATGGAATTGGAAGACCCAAAATAAGTTTCGAAGAGGCTGGAATAAAAGAAATGTTCACTTAAGCAGGAATTCTTTCCCGATGAATTTGCTCTTGCAACAGAAATATCACTTTGGTCATATGGTAAACGGGATACTGCTGATGTTTTAAAGACATTACTCAAAATACCATAAAAATAGCTTCAAAATAATAATCAACATTATAAATCACCCCACTCAACTCTCCTACCTTCTATGTCGGACAAAGCATTGTCTTTTTTAACAATAAAATATCAATATGTCGATATATTATCATGAGACTAGGCGTCACAAAGAGAGGTTGTGATATTTTATCCACCCTATAACGCTTCTAGGGAAGCAAATTTATTATGCTACCTTTCCCAAGACAGACATCTCAGTAGAAATAAGACTTTTTTTATTCCAGCCTCTTCGAAGGATATTTTGGGTCTTACAATTCCATGAGCAGATGGAACAGGATTTTCCAACGACTATCAGTTTTCTAAATTCTTAATAACGGGAAAGTTTACATTTACGTTTAGCCAATCAGAATATTTCAGTAGAAACATAACTTTTTTTTCTCTCGCACAACTTCTTATGTTTTAGAAATTCGCTTTTAAAAAAGTTTTTAATTTTTTTAAACATTCTTCGAACATCCCCTAACTGTAATTTATTAATAGAGGATCACTTATTGCCTCTATCGATCACTTTTCTCCATATATTAAATCAAACAAATCTCTGCGCGCGAAGATAGGCCTCAGCTGCCGGCCACCTCCTCTAATAAAAAACTAACTACAAAAAAACGCAATAATTTGCACACATGTTATTGTGCGGGAATTGAAGTACATAAATGACTCTATATTCTAACTAGAATTTGAACTACTGTTCAGAACTGTTTTTTTTCGTAGCTGAATTTAAAGTAAAACGATTGTGTAAATTGTTTAGTGTTTCGAAGGTATGATTCCACGTGTATTTAACACAATAGCTGGTTGTATAGAAACATATTAAATATATCAATGAAAAGTATCCATATAGAATAAGAATAACTCACTGAACTTTAATGCAAAACGTATTTGTTTCTACAGCTCGGTACAAAACTGGGATGCGGACCAGATGAGTTCTTAACTATCGGCAACTTCCGATATTTATGTTGTCTATATAAATTTTAGAACTCTACCCTCCTTTGCAGATAAGTGAAGAACAGTCAACTGGCAATAATTTTAGAGTGAAGGAAGATGAATTGGCGAGAGTTAGTAAAATACTTTTTTCAGCTAATTTCGTATCTGGCCCACTGTGCGGTGCCCACCCAGCATCGTGAGGCATTTGAGTAGCTACAATAAGTAGCGACTCCAGGTTGTGAATACTAGCTATAACGGCTGGAGGATCCGACATGCTGACCACATGTCACCCTACACTGGCTAGATGATCGTCTACATCTGTGATTAACACATGTGGATGTGAGGCCAACAGCCGGCTGGTCAGCCAAAAGCCTTCTAGGCCTGTCGCGCTTTGAGTTTTTTATACCAAGAAGATCGGGATAAGCAGATTCCCGGGCAAGCGTGCTCTATTCATCCGATTGAGATGTGGCTTTTTGGAAAATGTTCAGGAGGTTCTGAGAATGAACATAGGCAATAAGAGAGTTGTAATACTCAACCACTTCACCCCTAAAAATCACCCTTTGTAGTGAAAAACGTGAAATAAAGTCCCTATTTTGACGCATAAATGGTTTATGCTGCCTAAACCATAACAAATACACAAATTGATGTACACAGAATTGAACATGTAAATAATTCTACAAAAAAGTAGAGTATAACAGCGGACGGCTGATGGTAAAAGCACATTAGCATTTATTTAGGAGTAGCAGCGCACGCCGGGCAATAGTTCAGTATAAAAATTTAATTTGGGTGTAGAAACGGGTTAGGTTATTTCAGACATTAATTCGAGATTAGATGAATTATATTATTAAGATCTAATAAATTGTGTTTTCTAAATTCAACTTTGAAATAAATTATTTACCAGCAAATTTACATATTTATAACAATTACATTTTGGAAATATGTTGATTGGTTATTAATAAGTCCACTGTTGTGGTCTCGGGGTAACATAGTTGCCTCATACTAACAGGGGTTTTCTGGGTGAGGTTAATTCAAAGTATTTCATCATCCGTGACCCAAATGGTCCCCGAACACCATCTGGCCATCACAGTCACCCATATCACATTCAACTTGTTCAGTATAACTGTGTGAACGAATATTGTGTCTTGTCTTAAATGTTCGTGTTATCTCGTAGGTAGCAATGGCATTGATCTAATTACTCATCCAGGAAGGCCCTCCATGTCCTTTTGTGATCAGAAAGTATGTTTGTGAACAAATTTTATAAATCCCCTCCCGGCACACAAAAGTAATTTCTTTTTAATTCTAAGTGGAAATAAATATGACATATGAGAAACTCCCCTTCAAGCCCTGATATTCACATTCAAATAGGTAAATACATTCAATATGTAATATACTTTTGACTTGTTTTACAGGATATTGGTTTTAAAACACATTTATTGGTTTTTAAAACAGTTTCATGAATTTTAGGCGAAATACATTTAAAACATAAGAGGTTCAATTTAACTCATTTTTATTAATTCAAAAAGAGGATAGGGCCTACTTATTTATAATTGTATTGTAAAAATATTATTCTAATCGAACGCAAACCATATTAGTCGGCATCATATTATCTTTCTGGCTAAACTTTACAACATGGACGCGGCTTTTTAATTCCTTCATAAACTCTTGTCAAATTTCATTCTTAGGGTTTCATTTTTTAAATTATTTCCCACCATTTAGAACAGTGGTACTCACTAGAAATTACAAGAGGGCCAAATATAAGAAACAATATTTGTTGACACAGGGATATCCAAAGTTTTGTAGGATTTCAATAAAGATAATATTATTTTATACTTATAATTAAAAATTTAAATGTAATGTAATGAAGGTAAAATTATTCTAAGAGCCTTAATAAATATCTTCAAGGGCCGCGTAATGAGTACCGCTGATTTAGAACATTTTAAAATTGTTTCTAACGATTATTTAAATACATTTTTCTATTATATTTAACTACATACGTAGCAGGATGACGTGGCAGCCATTTTGATTTTAACGAATATTCTATGCAATAACAATGAGCTTTTAGCTTCGTTAAAAATCGTGTGTATGTTGGCTGCATCCCATGATTCCATAGTGTAAACAGCTTCGCGTTTGTTGGCGCATGCGCATGGTGTATGATTGGAACTTAGAAAATTTGTTCGCGTCACATGTTATAAAGTATTTTCTGTTTCTTCTTATTCTTCATCACTGTCATTGTTATCCTCTGAAGAATTTTAGGATAAGTGAGACTCTTTGAGCAATTTTTGGACATCTTCATCTAAGAGTTCTTTATTGGAATGTGAACCTGCACATTGAGATAAAGATGAAATATAGGGATCGGACGATAGCAAAAAACTACAGAACACATCTGTCATTGTTTTCTTTCTTGGAAGCTTCCTAGCATGACATTTCCTATACTTTCTGAAACCTTTGTTACGCAATTCAAGATACTTTCCCGAAATCACTTCAAGCAGAAGAGGAGCAGATTTTACGATTTTCGGCCCATGAATTAGTAGTCTGTGAAGGCTTAAAGGCATGTAATATCATGGATAAATCTCCACAAACATTTTCTCTGTTTACTTGCAATACTCTACAAATGATTCCGTACGCACTTGTCAAGGAAAGACGTTTAACGAAATTCTTCATTCAGCCCTGTAAAAATTATACGTAAAGGGCAACAGTCTTCTCTGGGATATAATAATTGATTAGTTTCGTGGTTGGAGTGGTAATTGTCTCTTTTATTTTGGTTACTCTCTCAGATGAATATTCTTGCATTTCTTTAACTATTTTAGAAGCATTTCTCTGACCAGATGACAAGACTTTTTCGAGTTGGAAATGTTAATTTCTAGGTAAAACAACTTTCATAAATGGTTTTATATTTTTGCTTTTCACTTGTCACCAAGATCAGTCTTGAATGGTGAATGGTCTACCACTGCTCGGACAGAGTTATTATAGATCTTCTTTAATAAAGTGTATATATTCACGTAACCAGTCTTGATGCCTATTCTCAAAAACTTTCCGTGTGCTACTGCTTTTCTACATGAACATTAGAACAATTACACGAATTTACAAATGTCTTAACCGCTTCACACATATCATCCTGTTAAGCCTATTTACTGCAAAACTAAAAAAACAAGCGTTCATCCCTTGCAGCCACGCATGACAAACATGTCATATCTTTGATTGATATAGTTATTTTATTTATTTCTTTAAGTTTTTGGTAGTCAACTCTGTTATGAATCAAGAAATAATAAACTGAGTTAACAATAAAAAATAGTATTAAAACAAACATGCGTCAACAGAATTCAAAAATAAAAATGGTAACTTCAGAGCAGTTGTGTTTTATAGTATTTTTAATATGTAAGGATCAAGGGTGCTCTTTTTCATCCACTCTCTTTAATTTATACATTGACAAAGTTGTCAGAAAATGACAACTGACTTTAAATTTTAATAATAAAATCCGTGTTGACACACTCGTATTTGTTGACGATCAGGCTATAATGGTTTTTTTTTCAGAGCATGACTTACAAAGAGCTATTTTAAATTAAATAATATTGCACAAGATTACAACCTAGAAATTCTTCAACAAAAACTAAAGTTATGGCCCTGTGTGGCAAAGAAATGGAAAGAACAAAAATAGTACTAAATGACAAAACGCTAGAACAAGTAAAATAGTTCAGTTATCTAGGTGTATATTTAGGTTGTAATAGAGAAAAAGACATAAATAAAATAAATGACAAATATTTCAATATTTATGTGGCACCCTTACAAGAACACTGGAAAAGAAAGTAAGAAGAGAAACGCATTTAAAATTGTATAAAGTACTAGTTAATACCAGGCGTGCGCTGCTACGCCTAATGTATGAAAATTAATGTTAAGTTGAACGAATAAAAGGAAAAATAATTATAAATTTATGTCGTAATTATTTTAAGATACCCCATACTGATCGCCCGGGGTTGCCCGGGAATCTACTTATCGTGATCATCTTGGCATAAATGAGCTGAAAGACGAATGTTAATATGTTTTTATGCTTAGTTGAATAAGTAAAGGGGAAAACATACAAATTTGTATCGTAATATTATTTTTATATATCCCGTGCTGATTACCCGGTGTTACCCGGGAATCTATTTATCCCGATCTTCTTGGCATAAATGAGTTGAAAGAGAAAATTCGTTAAAGTTAAACACATGTTGTCGCGGACTTTTTTGTAGAGTTTTTGAGATATTCAATTTTGTGTATTTGTTATGGTTTGGGCAGCGTAAGCCATTTAAGCGTCCAAAAAGGAACTTTTCTCACTTTTTTTATAAAGTGCGATTCTAAGAGTGCATGGGTTGAGTATTACAACTCTCTTATAGACTATGTTCATCCCGAGAATCTCCTGAACATTTTCCAAGAAGCCTCATCACTAGGGCTCGGACATGGAGTTAGATTAAGTGCAGTCTTACTATATATAATATTGCTTGATGAGAGCGTGGTAGGGAGTGTAGTATCACCAGTCTGACAAGTATGGCATTTGTGCTGTACTGTTTACAGGTGGTATAGGCGGGTAATGAAATAAGTAGCTAATTGTGGATAACAAGTTTATTTTGTTGCGTAAAATATTTTTTAACTTTTTAAATTAAACGCTACAGTACAACAAAAACTTAAACAAATTTATAATTTCCGTACATTAGTTCTCTTTGTGCATCTATAAATACAATGCTGCACACATTATTACTAAAAATAACAAGTTCATTATTTCTGCACAATTATTTTCTTCGTAAAGTTTTAAATAAAGAGGTAACACAAAAACGTATGTGCACTGTACATAATATTTTTAATCTATTTAAGAACGTCTTCGTAACAAGGAGATAAATAATACCTGCGTAAAGTTATTTCACAGGGATCTTTTCTTCGCGTATATTTCTCAAAAAAATTATTAAGCTGGATTTTGCACTTTATTGAAAGCAATATTCGCGGAAACCATCGTTTCGCATAAATCCTTGTAAAATTCACGATGATTGCAAATGTCTGAAACTCCTTGTGCAGATGACTGTATTTCATCGTCAAGCTTATGTTTTATATTCCCAATGTGTGTTTTAGATTTGCAATGGCTCTTCATAAAAAGTATTCTCTCCCCTTTCAACTCTACATTACTAATTTACAAATATTTTATCTTCTTTAAGCCAAAAATACTCACGGTCGTACTCACGTACAAGTGAATTCATCTTGTGTGTGTTTGTTGTAATCATCATCAGATCGTGGTGATCGGTATTATGATCTGACTGCATACTATACTTGTAGCAGCACAGCAAAGACGCCAATGACTGTGGCACTGCTCACGGGACAAGATTGACTACCTGCGTAGTCAACTGTTTGAAAGCGAAACGAAAATGAAAAAGCAATGAAGTCCGAGCTCTTACTTACTTACTTACTTACTTACTTACTCACTGGCACTATCGAACCCGTAGGTTCATGGCCGCGCGAACATAAGCTATCCATACATCCCTATCATGAGCTAATGCTTTCCAATCATTCCCTGTATAATCTACTTCCCTCAAATCATAGTTAATGTTATTCTCCCACCGCATTCTATGTCTAGCAACTGGACGTTTTCCCTCTGGCTTTCCTACAAGAAGCCTCCATGCAAGTCTCTCATTCCCCATATGTGCAACATGTCCTGCCCATCGCAGTCTATGAGACTTAACTGTTCTTATTATATCTGGCTTCCTATAAAGCCCATGTAATTCACTGTTATGCAGTCTTCTCCATTCACCTATCTGTTCATCTCTCTTTGGTCCAAACATTTACTTTTCTCAAATACGAGTACTTGTAATCTCCTTTCCTCCCTTAAAGTAATAGTCCATGTTTCGCACCCATATAATATAACTGGTAGAATAATAGTTTTATATATTTTCAGTTTAACATTTTTTCAAAGGAGTTGGGACATCAAGAGTCTCTGAAATGTATAATAGCACTCATTTCCAGAATTGAGCCTATGTTTAATTTCTTTGTGCATCTCATTCCTATTTGTGAATATTGTTCCTTGGTATTTGAATTCAGCCACTTCCTCAAAATTTCCCTCACTTGTCATTAGCTGTCCATTTCCATTATATAATGGATTTCTACGTGTGACCATATATTTAGTTTTATTGATATTTACTTTTAGTCCTAATTACTTAGTGTTACTCAATAGTGTGTGCGTGTTGTCCTTTAGTATCTCATCGCTATCGGCCAATAGTACTACATCATCAGTATAAACTAACAGCTTATTAATACCATTGAGTTGTAAGCCTTCCTCATTCTCTAAAGATTTGATGCCATGCTCTAGTACAAAATTAAATAGTAGAGGAGATAGTGCATCTCCTTGCTTCAACCCATTCTGGATTTCAAAAGTGTCCGAAAACTCTTTGCCTACATGCACCCTACTCTTTGTGCCATTTAGACACATTCGTATAAGTCTAACTAACTTTTTAGGAATTCCGAATTCTAGCAGGATACTATATAACTTCTCCCTCTTAATTGAATTACATGCTTTTTTGAAGTCTACGTATAGTTGATGTACAGTACCATTATATTCCCATTTCTTTTCTAAAATCTGTCTTATACTAAAAATCTGATCTGTTGTAGACCTGTTTCTCCTAAATGCACATTGATGATCTCCTAGAATGTAATCGATATAGGGAGTAAGTCTGCTTACTAATATATTTGTTAGAATTTTGTACGAAGTTAAAAGTAATGAGATGCTCCTATAGTTGTTGCAATCAGTTTTGTCTCCTTTCTTATAAATTGATACGGTAATTGATTTTTTCCATTCATCTGGAAGAGCTTCTTTTTCCCAAATCATACAATGGGCAACCAGCGTATCTTGTCCATCAATTTTTCTCCCCCTCATTTTATCAGGTCCCGCGCCGTAGCCGAGCGGTTAAGGTAGGAAGTCTTGGCGCAGAGCTACGGGACTTGCGCTGGTTCGAGTCTCCATGGGGGAAGAAATTTTCTCATGGTATTTCGGCCAGTATGGGACCGGTGCCCACCCAGCATCGTGAGGCAATTGGGTAGCTACAATAAGTAGCGGCCCCAGGTTGAGAAACCAGCTATAACGGCTGGGGGACTCGACATGCTAACCACATGTCACCCCTACACTGGCTGTTGATCATCTACCTCTGTGATTGACACATGCGGATGTGAAGGGCCAGCAGCCGGCTGGTAAAAGGGCAACCGCTGAAAAGTAGAAAGACCCTCAATCGGAAATATGCTAGGGTTGTAAGGGGTAGTGACGTGTGTATAACCTCTCCTACCCAATTCTCATCCTCACCTTCTCGTGGTACAACCTGTTTTCACAAACGAGGCTCTGAGGACCGAGTCACGGCGGTATAACCGTTCCATCAGGTACTGAGTAAATGCGGTATCCTAATGTCTGTCCAGAGACTAAAAGGTAGCAGCCCTACCACTGGACTACTTAGCGTCGGGCCAGTAACCTGTCCTAAGGAACTTCAAAACTACTTTCAAGTCTCATTTTATCAGTTCTGATGGGATCTCATCTTAACCTGATGCTTTGTAAATCTTCAATTTTTCAATCGCCATTTCAACCTCTAATGCACTTGGTTCTGCAACTAGCATTTCTGCTGTCTGTAAATTATCCTCCTCAATGTCCTGTTCTGTATTTACATTTAATAGCTGATTAAAGTAACTTTTCCATCTATTTAATATACTCCTGGAATCTGCAATCATATCCCCATTTTCATTCCGAATTATGTTTGTTCTAGCCTGGAACCCTATCTTCTCTATACTAATTCCCTGACATAATTCTCTAATTTTCCTATTTTTGCGTACATTTCAAGAGCATTAATCTTCTGTCTCAAATATTCCCTCTTTTTACTTTTTAGTAGTCTGGTGGTTTCCCTTCTAATACTACCCAATTGCTATAAATTTACCTCATTTGGCTCGTGTTATCTTGTCATTTTTGCTAGATTTCTTTTCTTTACAATGTCGGCACATTCCTCATCAAACCATTTCTTGTTTTGCCTCTTTTTTAAACAACCAATGCTTTCTGATGCTACTCATCACAATCGGTTGAACTGTATGGCAGCACATAAAATAAGAACAAACAAAATTGCATTTTTATATATTAGATTTGCTGTGCCTGCAATATTGTGTGGCTATGAAATATGGACTCTGAATAAACAGACAATTAAAAAAATAAAAGCCGCAGATATAAACTATTTACGATTTGTAGCAGGATATAATTTAATGAATAAAAAAAACGAAGTGAAGATATTCGTAAAGAACTACAAATACTGAGTCTGACAGATGAAATAGAAGAGTAGGCCTATAGGAGAAAAGGTATGAACATGTCTGCAGAGTGGATACCAACAGAATGCCTTGGAAAAGTCTGAACTATCAAAAGGAAAAAGATGTCGGGGACGCCCATGAAAGAGATGGACACAGTAGCTATGATACTTGGAGCCGGAACGAACCATTAAGGTGTAATCCTTGTAAGAAGACGAAGAATAATATATAAAGATTTTAAAATAATATTTTGTATTGGGTAAGTTCTTACTTTTTACGTTTTATATCGCACATTCACTGTTTACAAATGTGTTTATAGAAACACAATGAACTGTACAAATGCAGTAATGGGATAACACTATAGCCGATAAAGCATCATAATTTAACATTTTGTATTCTTTGTCATAGCAAAGGACGATCATCTATAACTATTTTTGGTAGAAGGGGATTTTGACGCCTCAGGTTAACTGCCTTGAGTGTTTAGCGAGATATGTCAGTGTTGGCTAACCTGAGTCTTCTCATGGATTGAACGGCGTTGTGTACGCATCATTCTTGTTGTGTGTGTAGCTCATAGAGAGCAGTCGTGTTTTGTGTTGCTCCTCGGCAAAATAATGTTTTAACATCCACAAGAGCTTCGAAATAACTGTTAGTGATAATTAAAGCTAAGAGATCAATAGCCGTACATTATAAGTGTTAGTAAGTGAATTATAAGTGTGAATGCTACGGTGTAAGTAATTTAAATGAGAGAACTGAACACGACGTGAGCACGTGGTAACCGTAATGTATATGATTAATTATCTAGTTGAAATATAGTCTTATTTTCATATGTCTAATCCTTTGTGTCACAATAAATAAACTCCTAAATATACAGTCCACTTCAGAGAGAAGAACTTTATAACTACTTACAGGTTTAGAAATAAAGTTCCGTGAACAATTAACCTGTATGTGTAGTAAGTATATATTATCTCTGCTACATATTTTTGGTCCTCCGGGCCGGATGTAACAGTCGCCTTGTGAAAAGTCGTAATATTGTGACACAAAAAGTATTACTTACGTGAAGAACTATATAGCACAAAGAACAGTGAAAGCGTTACCACGTGGTGTTGCCGTGATCAACTAGTGGACCGCGACCCCCTTGCAGAACTTCAAGCTTCGAGAAGTCTAGTTCCAGTGCAAGGAAATATCATTTTGATAGTGAATTGTCTTCGAGTGAGCTATCCTTTGATATCAACGGTGCTGTGACCTTCTAGTAGCGTGGTGGCACATTCTAGAGCACCACAGATGTCTGGTCGATTGGAAATCTTAGTAGAGGCCTGAAAGATAAGTTACTATTGCATGCTTGTATCTCCTATCTTAGAGTTGATGTCCCACCTCATTCCATAAACCTAGACTTGATATTTGAGAACAAATTGACTAATTTAATCTGAATTAGTATTGAGTCGAGCTGACATGATATTTCAAATTGCCATATTATTTGTGTGATTTATATATATTTTAATTATTTTATAAAATATTTGCTGTGTTATATTGTTCGGTAATTAGTTATTGATCAAAATGTCATTTGAAAGTGAGACAAAGGCTATCCAAAAGCGAGGCATTCTTAAAAGAAGCCTTACTAATTTGGAAAATTATATTAATAGTGAAACCATTTCCCTAAACACATTAGTAGCTAGACAAAATAAACTAGGAGATATTTGGGAACAGTTCGAGGCAGTTAAGAATTTCTTAGAACTTGAAACAGATTCAAAGCCAGGTCAGGATCATGCAAGGGATCATGAGGATTTTGAAAATAAATATTATGAGTTGTGTGGCAAGGTTCAGGATTTAATAGAAAGTCTTCAAAAACCCACAGATAGTCATGGTTTTGATGATCCACGTGCATCTAGTAGATCAAGTTGTGGTTTTAAGTTACCGGCTATTCAGATTCCCCATTTCCAAGGAGAATTGACTGAATACCTCTCATTTAAGAATACTTTTGAGTCCCTTGTGATTAACAATACTAACTTAGATAATGTTCAAAAGCTTCATTATTTATTATCGTCACTTGAAGGCGATCCTAAGCAATTACTCAGTAATTTAGCGATAACTGAAGGCAATTTTGGTACGGCCTGGAAGTTAATTCAGCACAGGTACGACAACAGACGCATGATATTGTCTCAGCATGTTAAGTGCTTACTCAGCTTACCTTCTTGTAGTACAGGTACTGCTGCAGAGTATAGGAAGGTACTTAACCAAGTAAAGTGCAATATTAATGCCATAGAGAACCTACAGAGTGATGTTCTGTTATCAGATCTAATGTTGCAGGAAATTATATCGAGTAAAATGAAAAGTATTCATAGGTCAGAGTGGGAAGCTAAACATGGTGCTACGGATATCCCTAGCTTAGTCGATTTTATGGAATTTTTGGAGAGAAAGGCTCAAACCTTAGAGCTCAGCGAATGTAAAAACATTGTAGTAAATGAGAAACCAGATGTAAAGCCTAAAGTCAAAGCTTTCCATATTGCTAATGACAACAAATCAAGACATTGCCATAATTGTAAATCAAATAAACATAATTTACCAGATTGTGAGGAATTCAACCAATTAACAGTAGATGAAAGAGTACATTTAGTTGGTCAGATTAGATTATGTTATAATTGCTTTTCAAAGGGGCATACAGCGAGATTTTGTAAAGAGAAACCTTGTTCCAAATGTCAACGCAAGCACAATACTCTAATACATTTTGAAAGAAAGCCTAATGTTGAGAATCCAGTTATTGTGTCTCCCACTGCTATGAAGATAACCTCCGGGCTAGGCTCAAACGTACTTCTTAGCACAGCCTGTGTTAATGTGAAAGATAAAGCAGGGCGGTTAGTTAAGGTTAGAGCGTTACTGGACTCTGCCAGCCAGTTATCTTTTATGACCACAAAGCTGTTGAGCAAGTTAGGTCTTGCAACCCAATCGTGCAAACTTCCTATTGTAGGTATTGGAGACTCAGATGTCTCTCCAGTCAGTCTTACTTGTAAGGTGCAATTGTTGTCTAGAGTGTCTAACTATAGGTTGATCTTGAATTCTGCTGTCGTAGATAATATCACATCTTAATGTCCTGCCACCGAGATTGATCATTCAAACTGGAATATTCCGTCTAACATTGTGTTGAATGATCCAAACTTTAATAAACCTGCTACGATTGAACTTCTTCTCGGCGCAGACGTGTACCATGATATTGTTTGTTCTGAGACTTTGAGAAGAAAGGGATACCCCACGTTAATCAAAACAGAGTTTGGTTACATATGCTCAGGTGCCTTTCCTGAACTTTGTATTAAGAAAAGAGTAGATCCTCGTTCGGTAAACTTGGTGAAACGGGATTCTCTGGATAAAAAACTGGAAAGGTTCTGGCAGCTACAAGAACTGCAAAACCCTGTTCTTAGTCCAGAAGAGAAAGCTTGTGAACAACATGTCGTTGAAAACGTCCAGAGAGATGAATCTGGTCGTTTTATTGTGAAGTTACCTATATGTCTTGATGCTCCTTCGGTCGCTGAATCTAAGCATACGGCTATTAAGATATTTAAGCACATTGAGAGTAAGCTTGATAAACATTCTCAATTAAAAGAACACTATGTCGGATTTATGAGAGAGTACAGCGATCTAGGACACATGGAGCTTGCACCACCCTTAGAAGGAAACAAGAGTACTTTTTACTTACCGCATCATTGCGTGATTAAAGAGTCTAGTACAACGACCAAATTACGAGTAGTTTTCGATGGAAGTTGCGAATCTTCTAATGGAGTTTCCTTGAATTCTACGCTCATGGTTGGACCGTCTATACAACCAGAACTATTGTCTACAGTCATGAGATTTCGTACGTATCAGATTGCGCTATCTGCCGACATAGCAAAAATGTATCGTTGCATATTGGTGCACCCCGACGACAGGGACTTGCAACGCATCATCTGGCGTGAGTCACCTGATGAGGCTTTAAGGGAGTATCGTCTTATTACAGTGACCTATGGCACTGCTCCAGCGTCGTTTCTAGCAACAAGAGGTTTGCTTGAATTATCTAAGCAATGTAAGGAATCACATCCTATCGCTTCTGATGCCATACAGTCTTGTTTTTACATGGACGATTTCATTTGTGGTTCGGATACCGTGGAAGGTGCACAAGAATTACAAGGTAAAGTGTCTTCTGTGCTAGATAGTGCCCAATTCCATTTAAGAAAATGGAAGTCAAATTGTCCAAACGCGCTTGTTAATGTTCCAGAAGAAGACAGAGAAACTCTAACTCCTTGTAATCTTACTAAACAGGAAGCAGTCAAAACTTTAGGTATCATATGGCATCCTTATCCTGATGAATTCCAAATTCAAATCAAGATCAATCCAGATCAAGTAAGGATCACCAAGAGAAACATTCTTTCCACTGTAGCTTCAATATTTGATCCTCTTGGTCTCTTGGGGTGTGTGGTAGTGAAGTGTAAACTCATCATCCAAGCTCTTTGGTAGTTAAAGGTAGAATGGGATGAGCTATTGGAACAATGTTCTTCTATAGTACAACATTGGTTGGACATCTGTAATGATTTGTGTGTGTTAAATAAGATTCGTGTTCCTAGAAATGTAATGCCCTATTTTAATGCGAAATGTGTGGAAATACATGGCTTCTGTGATGCTTCGGAATCTGCCTACGGTGCCTGTATTTATATTCGTAATGTATCTCAAAACAATCAAGTATCAGTGCATTTGTTGTGTTCTAAGTCCAGAGTTGCACCATTGAAGCAACAGACTATTGCTCGTTTGGAGCTCTGCGCCGCGTTGTTACTTGCTAATTTGATGTCCAAGGTCATTGAGTCTTTAAAACTTTCTGTACCATTTGCTACGTATTATTGGACTGACAGTACAATAGTCCTGTGTTGGTTACAAAAAAAACCCATCCACTTGGAAAACCTTCGTTGCAAACAGAGTTTCCGAAATACAGTCTCTAACTAGAAGCTCAGAATGGAGACACGTATCTACTCTGTGTAATCCTGCTGATCATTTATCAAGAGGTGTCAGTCCTTCAGAATTGTCATCTTTGAATGTTTGGTGGAAGGGACCTGAATGGCTCCATGAAGTCGCTCCGACTTATACTGATTTCGTTAACAGTGAATCGCCAACTAGAGTGGACTCAGAATTGAAGACATAAATTCGGATACTGATGTCTAAGGTACAAGTGCCTGAATTTGAGAAGTACTCTTCATTTCTCAAACTGAAACGAGTATATGGATATGTACTGAGATTCATCCATAATACTCGTAATAGAGACAAATTATATTCCGGTTCCTTGTCTTCAATCGAGTTGAAACAAACGGAACTAATGGTGGTGAATCGCCTTCAAGCCATTGAATACAAGAGGGAAATCCACGAGTTAACTTCAAAGAAACAAGTAGATTCTTCAAGTAACTTGAGATCACTTAACCCATTCCTGGATAAAAATGGACTTCTCAGAGTTGGTGGCCGTCTTGAGAATTCTCCGTTGACATTTGATGAGAAACATCCAATCATACTATTACCAGCTAAAAATG
This sequence comes from Diploptera punctata, assembly GCA_030220185.1. Classification (NCBI taxonomy): domain Eukaryota; kingdom Metazoa; phylum Arthropoda; class Insecta; order Blattodea; family Blaberidae; genus Diploptera; species Diploptera punctata. The sequence continues at coordinate 1,281,366 of JASPKZ010008895.1, read as the reverse complement.
TTGTGACTAAACTGTTAGTGAAGCATGAACATGAGATGTTACTTCACTCCGGTGCTCAAGCAGTTCTGTGTTCACTGCGCACCCGTTATTGGATACCTCGTGGTAGAAATACTATTCGTGGGGTAATTAGGTCCTGCTACAAATGTTTCAGAGTTAAACCACCCTGAACTAGTCAGATGATGGGACAACTTCCTGAGTATAGAGTAGAGCAAAGTCTTCCCTTTGTCAAAGTAGGTTTGGACTACGGAGGTCCAATTGTAATAAAGGGAGACAACCCCAGATCCAAGGTGAAATTCAAGGCTTACATAGCACTTTTTGTATGTTTAGTAACCAAAGCTATCCATTTAGAAGTTGTCAGGAGCCTTACTACTAAGGACTTTATTGCTGCCCTCTATAGATTTGTTGCCCGCAGAGGACGCCCTATGTCTCATATTGACGTGATAATGGTTCAAATTTTGTTGGGGCCAAATAAACGAGTTATTGAATTTTGTAAAGAAACATGCGGAATGCTATTACCGAGAGTAAAAGTGGGAGAGAAAATATGAAAACTTGAATGGAGATTTATTTATCCTTCTAGTCCCCATTTTGGTGGACTTTGGGAGGCAGGAATAAAATCGGTTAAACCCCTTATTAAAAAAAACTATAGGTAAAACTATTCTTAGTTTTGAAGAATTGTGTACTTTGTTGTGTCAGATCGAGTCTGTACTAAATTCTAGACCTATCTGCACGCCCAGTGAATCCCATGAAGAAATGTACCTAACTCCAAGTCACTTCCTGGTAGGTAGACTATTAACTAGTACTATTTCTCCTGATATAGCAAACTGTCCCCTTTCCTACGATGCAAGGTGGAAGGCAGTTCAGGCTCTCTACAGGTCTTTCTGGCAACAGTGGTCCAGACAATACCTGCAGTCGCTTCAGCAAAGGAGGAAATGGATGTCTGCCGGGAGATGGTGCCCATCTGTCGGTGATCTTGTGATCCTTCGGGACGACAACTTACCACCTCTGGTATGGAAAACTGGTGTGATCCAACAGCTTCACCCTGGGATCGACGGTGTGGTACGAGTGGTCACCATTAGGACTAAAACTGGATTATTTCGACGAGCCATTGTGAAACTTGTCCCCTTACCCAGTTGTGTTGAAAGATTCACCGATGTGTTAAATCGTGAGATCTCTCAAAGGGGGGAGTATGTTGACGCCTCAGGTTAGCTGCCTTGAGTGGTTAGCGAGATATGTCAGTGTTGGCTAACCTGAGTCTTCTCATGGATTGAACGGCGTTGTGTACGCATCATTCTTGTTGTGTGTGTAGCTCATAGAGAGCAGTCGTGTTTTGTGTTGCTCCTCGGCAAAATAATGTTTTAACATTCACAAGAGCTTCGAAATAACTCTTAGTGATAATTAAGGCTAAGAGATCAATAGCCGTACATTATAAGTGTTAGTAAGTGAATTATAAGTGTGAATGCTACGGTGTAAGTAATTTAAATGAGAGAACTGAACACGACGTGAGCACGTGGTAACCGTAATGTATATGATTAACCCGTCAGCGTGGAGCGACGTGACGTGTACGCAAGTTGAATTCTTCACCAAATATAGAACGACGTGACATGTACGCTAGCTACACGCACTGCTTTAAACTGTAATTATGACCTTTGTGTTTACATTAACTATTTACCGTGTATACAAATTTTATGTAGAGACTTCAAAGTTTATATTAGTGCATATATTAACTGATTACGGCCCTGAGTAACAATTTAAAATAATTTTATATTTGCATTTATTCTTGCGGCCTCTGACATTTTTCTTAAATTTATAACTTGATACAGGATTTCTTATAAAACTAAATTCGCCTTTTTTGTAGATTAGCTTGTCTATCAAATTGAATCTATTTTCAAATCTCTTCATTTTTAATAATAATGTCGCAAAATTCAGTATAAATAAAGGCCCAACAAAGTTATTTCCGATTTACGCTACAGTACAGGACCACAACAGTAAATTTCAGATATATATATATTTCAAATGACGATATCCTTACATTATGGAAAGGTAGTTAGTCTACAATTCAGTCAGTATCTAAAAGGAAAGTGGTCCACTACAGACCTTAGAAGGTTCTTGGGATATTAGGAGGTTAAGGCTCCCACTTTTCTAAAGTATCGGTACTTGATGTAAGCCGAGTACTTATTTCTGTCTGACGGCCCATAACAAGCATCTGGTACTCATTTCAGTTAGAGGCTGAGTCAACCCCGGGTTCACAGTGCCGCCTGAAGGTTTGATTCAGTTTAAAAATCCTGATCCACCGGGACTCAAATCCTCGATCTTCCGGCTTGTAGCATGTTGATCTTTTAAGTCCACACCTCCGGTGAAACTATTATAGTCATATTTCATGAACTGGTTTCAGTTTGGAAACCAGAAGAAAGGCATTGAAATTTAGGGTTGATGAAGGTCTTTTAGTACAACAGGTCTGATGTGTAGAAAGACAATTTTTTGAAGGCACACGACCTACCTAAAATAATGTTTCAAAAGTGTTAGAAAGATACATTTGGAGAAGGCTGCCCCCCCCACAAGAAATAAGGTCAGCGCATAGAAGCAATGTGTTTGTAATAAACATGAACGAAAAAGTAAACACAAGGGGAAAAAAAAAATACATTATTGTTGCCCGAGTGTCAAACAGGCTGGTTTACATTTTGAAGATTTTATCACACCAATTTTTGAAGTTCATTTTTTTTTTAAGACCCTTCTCTTTGTGTAAATATTTCGTTTTTGTTGTTAGGTAAAGCCGGTTCTCTGAATTCTTCAAAGAATCCCTAGTGCAATACACTGTGTCACTTATGTGAGAAATTTACAAAAAGGACCTATTTCAACTGTGGCACAACAACCATAAATAAGTCTGCAAAAAATGCAGAGATGTTATGTGAGAACCGTAACAAATTTAATTAATTAAATATTATATTAAGGGTTCACCATAAAGGAATTGCAAAAACATTTAAATTACTGAAGATATATCAATTTAAATGCGTTATTGGAATACTGGCACTGAACGGCTGAGTTTAAATACCGGTGAACTTCCTCCCACATCAGAGTATTCCCGGCCATTTAAATCCATCCGCTCTGAAGGGTTAATTATCTAGTTGAAATATAGTCTTATTTTCATATGTCTAATCCTTTGTGTCACAATAAATAAACTCCTAAATATACAGTCCACTTCAGAGAGAAGAACTTTATAACTACTTACAGGTTTAGAAATAAAGTTCCATGAACAATTAACCTGTATGTGTAGTAAGTATATATTAACACTGCTACAGGGGAGTTGAAGAAACTGTTTGAAAAACCAATATGTGCGTTAATACCAACACCTGTATGACAACTAATACATGTCAAAAATATACACCATAAATATATTTACAAATTTCAATGTGAATAGCAAATTGTATTAGGGCTAGAAGGGGAGTTTCTCATATGCTATATTCATTTCAATCTGTAATTAAAAAATGGCCTCTATGCGAAGGTCGTCTTCCTGTAAAGCCTGGGTGGTGTGGGACATACAAAGGGAGTATTTAAACTAAGGTAAAAAGAGAGAGTTATTAATAGTTTTTCCAATTCCTAATTAACGTCCGAAGACCTCTCATACAATTCCATATTTCTTCTTATTCTTCTTCTTCTTCTCCATCAAAGGTTAACCTCACAACTTATATGCATTTTTACGTGTCCCACGCCACACGGCCCATATAAACGGCATGACCTGTTGGAAGAGATATTTTAAAATTTGGATCGCATACGCATATTTTTATTATTTCTTTTCAAACACACAAGAACGCGGTGGGCCTCCCCGAATATGCGATAAACTCAATCCAGGGCTTCCTCCGAGACGACATAAAATTTAAAACGAAACACACCAATCACTCATGTTTATTCCATACTAATACAATAATTTCATAGAAACTATACTAAACCTAACGAATATGATAATGATGATTATGATGACAAATTTATATTCGGGGACCGTATGGGTCTTCAAGTTTCCTAAATTTGTCTTACATGTGAAAAAAAATCACGTTAGAAACTTGTCCCGATTGGGGATTGAACTCAGGCCCGCTGCGTTCGAGGTGTCGTCGCTATCCAGAGACCACAGCAGTGAAAACAATTCCATATTCATATTTTATTTTAATTCTGGATTATGAATGTAAATAACATGTGATGACTCAGAAATGCTTTTGTCTGGGTTTTCTATCTCAAAATGTTTGTCTACAACCCCTCTAAAATCAAGTAAATTTAATAGATTTAATTAATTTATAATTTATAATATACAGTACATAGTAAAAATATCAGGCTGACGATATTAAAAAAAATAAATGACGGATGTTTGACTTAATGAATTTATTTTCATTTCAAAGCTAACTTGAGGGTATTGTCGCCACCAGACATGAAAGAAGAATATACGACGTACAACTATACTAACTGTTTACCGACGTGCCACGACAGCGATTTCGTTATGGATTATGACAAACATCGGACCTCAGCGTACATAATAAAAGCTGCTAATGTGTATATAGATGTTTACTACAAAGACTTGGGAGCCATCAAGTATCGCCGTGAGAGTTCCTTTACTATCATGCAACTTGTAGGTAAATATCCTGCACACATTCTTACTCTATGATCAAACATTTTGAAATTGGCAACTCTGAAATCTATTGTCTTTTACATAAACAGAGAGATAATACATAAAGAAAAAATTAAGAAAAAATGTGGTGAGAGAGAAAAACAGATTGCCTGATGGATTACAAATATAATTATTTACATTACAAGGATTGAAAATAAGGTTTTACGTATGACTTAAGATATTTAAGTCACATCGTAGCTGAGGCCAGAATTTCGAAAAAAAGAATCGTAAAACATGTTCAGTCCTTGCAATGTACATAATTTTATTTCATATTTCGTCGAAATATTATTTAAAAAATAAATAATACCATGTAGCATAAATAATCTATTCGACAATTTTTATTCATTTACTGACTTCCTTAAAATTTAAAATAGTCGTTATGGACAAAGTTTAACGAAATAAATAAACGTAAGTTGTAAAAACCTAACATATAAAACGACACTCCAAAAATGCTCACACTGAAGTTGCTAGTATGGAATTTTGAGGATATTAGAGCATTATTTCAAGGAAAATACGTACTGATAAAAGTAATGTATCCAAAATATACACATGCCAATAAAGCTATTCTATGGCAGGTTCTAACAGTGAACAAGTGACTGTTAGAGTTATGTTAGCCAACATCATAATACTAATTTCTGCTATTTATTGCTTTATATATATATATATATATATATATATATATATATATATATATGTGAATATGAAAGTTTTCTTGGGTTTTCATATATATATATATATATATATATATATATATATGAATATGGAAGTTTTCTTGGGTTTTCCGCGTCTTGGATTCAAGTTTGGCCTCTGGCCACTGATCCCGACGTTTCGGCATGATCCCACATGCCATTATCAAGGAATGAACAGTTGGAGTCACAGGTTTAGGTCTTATATAATAAAATACATAAGGTCTTATATAATAAAATACATAGAGTTTTCGCTGTGGTCCGTTTCCGAAGACAGCGAAAACTCTATGTATTTTTTTATATAAGACCTACACCTGTGAGTCGAACTTATCATTCCTTGATAATGGCATGTGGGATCATGCCGAAACGTCGGAATCAGTGGCCAGAGGCCAAACTTGAATCCAAGACGAGGAAAACCCAAGAAAACTTTCATATTCATACTTATATCCGCGAAAATCTGCAATATATATATATATATATATATATATATATATATATATATTCACTTATTACTAAGCCCTTGTACCAAATAATTATCTATACTAATTTTATCTCGTTAGGTGAGAACATAGCAAGTTAGTGTACGCCAGATTATTTTACAGTTCATTTGAATTCCAACATATTTGACCTGACTGAGGAAAACCAGGAAATTAACCTCATTCAAGATGGTCGACATCTGAGTTTGAACTCGGGATTTACCTAATACTAGCCGCGCCATAGCCAAGTGGTTAGGGAAATATGTTTTGGCGCAGAATTATGGAACTTGTGCTGGTTCGAGTCTCCATGGGGAAAGAAATTTTCTCATGTAATTTCGGCCAGTATGGAACCGGTTCCCATCCAGCATCGTGAGGCATTGGGTAACTACAATAAGTAGCAACTACAGGTTAAAAAAATCAGCTATAACTGCTGGGGGGACCCGACATGCTGACCACATGTCACCCCTACACTGGCTGGATGGTCGTCTACCTCTGTGATGTGGATGTGAGGTGAGCTGGTAGGCCAAGGGCCATTATAGGCCTGTCGCGTTACTTTTGGGGGGGGTAGCCTCAATCGCTACAGTTTGACCCAGCTCACTTGGTGCTTTAATATTACTAGTTGAAATATGAGAGCAGAAAATTTATTATATGTAGGAAAGATAATACACTAATTCACTTCCAAATATATCGATCTCATGGTGGATTATTATCTAGTCAGTAGGTCTACGTACTACAGGATTGACATAGGGTTTAGATTCACCACTTTATAATACAAGGTGTCCCATTCAAATCTTCCATATATTAATTAATCATAACTAACAAAGTATGTGGAATTATGAAATGAGGTCGATATTAATCGAAAAAGAAACTCAAATATGTTTCATTGCCACAAACACTAAAGCACCTCTTTTTGTGCACCATTGGCAGCACGAACAAAATCAAGTCTCGATTTTGTGCCACATTCTATCCAATATGTCCATTGGTACTGTTGAATTGTGTCAAGGATACGGTTTGTAAATCATGTAGATCTTGTACTGGAGTCGCAAACACATGGTCTTTTACATACCCCCAGAGGAAGATGTCCAGTGGAGGAAAGTGTTTGCCAGCAAATTGGTCCGCCGCGTCTAATCCAGCGATCTGGAAAGGATTCTGTAAGGGAATTCCGAACATCCAGTCTCCAATGTGTGTACCGGTTCTCAGGGTAGGCAGGAGATCTCAAGGTTGTGAACTTTATATTATCAGAAACAACGTAAATTTACTACTCAAGTTTAAAGAGTGTAAAACTATTTATTAACGGAGAAATACAATTATTGTGATTACATTTATTATTTTATCTAAGAGTGGAGTCGATGAAGCTATTCTGAAGTCCACGTGCTTTTCAAAATATTTTCAAAGTCCAAAATTCTTTCAGAAGACTAGATATTTCTAAAGTTTCAATTGACTTTAAATTTAACAAGTTCTCGGTCGATTCTAAATTTAAACTGTATCTGAGATGGCGGTCTGTAGATCTACGATGTTATAACACTGAACACAGAGTGACAGAGTGAGAAATTTTGATATGTGTTCTCGCTTAAAAAGAAGATGGCTCCTCCTACTTCTTCGATTCCACTCGATACAATTTGAATATACATGTTACAATAAATCTTATTCGCTAGTTATGTGTTCCCTTAGAGGGGGGTTTACGGCTTGGAGTTCTTGAATGCAAATCTGTCAACACCGCTATGAGTGTTTTAATAATTTTCACGCGTGATTCTTTTACGTGTAAATGTTATCCTTATTTCTCGGAACTACTGGTCAGAGGCGTTAACTACATTTTCTGAGAACTGGATTATAATTACTTTTTAATATTTTTAATAGATAACTGTTTTCAGTTTCTGTCAATTTTGTAAACTGTCACCTCAAGAGACTATGTTATCTTTTCTAAAGGGGGATGAATGTTTCTTGTTACCTGTGTAGTCATTTTGACAATGACTCTTTATTCTAATCATGTAATGGAATTTACCTGGGTGTATTTTCCACATACGTCATTTTATAGCAATATTAATAAGATAACATATTTTGATTATCTACTGATAAATTTGTTTATTTATTTATTATTTTAATTAGAAGTTTGATATGATCTCCCTAATCCTTGTAATTTTCTGATTCTAATTATTATATATTACAAGACGTGTTTATCTTATGACATACTTGATTACATTTTCGGTACATTTCGGTTTTAGGTCTATGTAAATTATATGAGCCTAGTATTTTGGTAATTTTTATTAGAGTTTTATTTTAGTTTATAATATCGTATCATCTTATTTTGCCACATGTGGTACGGCTCTTCAACATGTATTTGTATATCGGGACAGTTATTAACTTATCTCGGAAGAAAAAAGGACCGTTAATCCTCATCAGTTCGCACCCAACGTTTACGTTTGGGCTATTCCGGACTTGTTCACGGTAGAATTGTGGATTTTGTGTACCCCAGATCCTTACATTGTGCCGATTAACAGATCCTGATACATGAAACGATGCTTCGTCAGAAAACAAGACTTTCCAAGAAATTGAGGGCCCCTGTCAATACGATACGTCGTGGCCTGTCATCTGGTTTTAATTGTTGAACAAATTGTACCTTATAGGGTACAAACGAAGTCGCTTATGAAGCACTCGATGCACAGTTGATCTCGGAAAATTGAACTGCCGGGAATAATTTTGTTTCATGTCGTTAAGAGCACAACATTTCAGCATAAGGATATTCATAAATATACCTGGACGTCCCCAGATGGAGAAACTCGGAACCAGATAGATCATGTATTAGTGGATAAACGCTGGCACAGTAGCATCATTGATGTTAGATCAGTTAGAGGGACAGACTGCAATTCGGATCATCTTCTGGTCAGAGTGAAAATCAGACAACGGCTATCGCTTATGAGAGGAACGAATGCTAAAGATGATTCTGTAAAATATGAATTAAAAAACTTGAGAAATGGTGAAATGCGGCAAGAATACCAAATCAAAATTGCTAATAGATTTGAAGTACTGGAATCTTCAGATGACAATGTGGCAAACGAAGAAGAACCTGATATAAATAAAGAATGGGAGGCTATAAGAGATACTATTAAATTGTCAGCATCAGAAAGCATTGGTTGTTTAAAAAAGAGGCAAAACAAGAAATGGTTTGATGAGGAATGTGCCGACATTGTAAAGAAAAGAAAACTAGCAAAAATGAAATGGTTACATGAGCCAAATGAGGTAAATTTAGAGCAATTGGACAGTATTAGACGGGAAACCACTAAGTTACTAAAGAATAAAAAGAGGGAATATTTGAGAGAGAAGATTAATGATCTTGAAATGAATGCAAAAAATAGGAACATTAGAGAATTATACCAGGGAATTAGTATAGAGAAGAAAGGGTTTCAGGCTAGAACAAACATAATTCGAAATGAAAATGGGGATATGATTGCAGATTCTAGGAGTATATTAAATAGATGGAAAAGTTACTTTAATCAGCTATTAAATGTACATACAGAACAGGACATTGAGGAGGATAAGTTACAGACAGCAGAAATGCTAGTCGCAGAGCCAAGTGCATTAGAGGTTGAAATGGCGATTGAAAAATTGAAGATGTATAAAGCATCAGGTTCAGATGAGATCCCAGCAGAACTCATAAAATCAGGAGGAGGAGAAAAATTGATAGACAAAATACGCTGGTTGCTTAGTATGATTTGGGAAAAAGAAGCTCTTCCAGATGAATGGAAGGAATCAATTATCGTACCAATTTATAAGAAAGGAGATAAAACTGATTGCAACAACTACAGGGGCATCTCATTACTTTCAACTTCCTACAAAATTCTTACAAATATATTAGTAAGCAGACTTACTCCCTATATTGATGACATTCTAGGAGATCATCAATGTGCATTTAGAAGAAACAGGTCTACAACAGATCAGATTTTTAGTATAAGACAGATTTTAGAAAAGAAATGGGAATATAATGGCACTGTACATCAACTATATGTAGACTTCAAAAAAGCATATGATTCAATTAAGAGGGAGAAGTTATATAGTATCCTGCTGGAGTTCGGAATTCCTAAAAAGTTAGTTAGACTTATACGAATGTGTCTAAATGGCTCAAATAGTAGGGTGCGTGTAGGCAAACAGTTTTCGGACACTTTTGAAATCCAGAATGGGTTGAAGCAAGGAGATGCACTATCTCCTCTACTATTTAATTTTGTACTAGAGCATGCCATTAAATCTTTAGAGAATGAGGAAGGCTTACAACTGAATGGTATTAATAAGCTGTTAGTTTATGCTGATGATGTAGTACTATTGGCCGATGGCGAGGAGATGCTGAAGGCCAACGCTCACACACTGTTGAGTAACACTAAGAAATTGGGACTGGAAGTAAATATCAGTAGAACTAAATATATGGTCACAGGTAGAAATTCAGTATATAATGGAAATGGACAGCTAATGACAAATGAGGGAAATTTTGAGGAAGTGGCTGAATTCAAATACCTAGGAACAATAATCACAAATAGGAATGAGACGCAGAAAGAAATTAAACATAGGCTCAATTCTGGAAATGCATGCTATTATGCATTGCAGAGACTTTTGATGTCCCAACTCATTTCAAAAAACGTTAAGCTGAAAATATATAAAACTATTATTCTACCAGTTATATTATATGGGTGCGAAACATGGACTCTTACTTTAAGGGAGGAAAGGAGATTACGAGTATTTGAGAATAAAGTTCTTAGGAAAATTTTTGGACCAAAGAGAGATGAACAGACAGGTGAATGGAGAAGACTACATAACAATGAACTACATGGTCTTTATAGGAAGCCAGATATAATAAGAACAGTTAAGTCTCGTAGACTGCGATGGGCAGGACATGTTGCACGTATGGGGAATGAAAGACGTGCATGGAAGCTTCTTGTAGGAAAGCCAGAGGGAAAACGCCCAGTTGGTAGACCAAGAATGAGGTGGGAGAACAACATTAACTATGATTTGAGGGAAGTAGATTATACAGGGAATGATTGGAAAGCATTAGCTCAGAATAGGGATGTATGGAGAGCTTATGTCCGCGCGGCCATGAACCTACGGGTTCGATAGTGCCAGTGAGTAAGTAAGTAAGTAAGTCATTATTGTCCAATATGCGACAGATTATTTAACTGCAAACGATGAAAACAAAAATTCTTTGAGTTTCTCTTTCTTTTAATAATTTCATAATTCCGCATATTTTGTGAGTTGTAATTAATTAAAATGTGGGAGGTTTGAATGGGACACGGTGTATTATATTTCAAAAATGGTTATCGATTATGATACATGGTGCGGTGTCTACGATATGTTCTACGTCATTCGGCGGCACGCAAGCCCTGCTTCAGTGTTTGTCTTTCCCGGTGAACGGGAGGCAATAGAGCCGGCTATTAAAATTACAGTATTCATATTTTTACTAACTTTAAGCAGAAAAGACAGAGAAAGAAAGACTGCAGCGTGCGATTGCAGAGGATATCATTCACCAGGAACTACAAACGCTGATGCCGGGCCAGTTTGCCACCGAATGCCATAGAAAATGTCATGGACGGTTCTGTGCCATAAAGTAATAAATTATATAATCATTATTTAATTTTAATTTATGATTATGTGTTTCAGTCTCGTTTGGTGGCATCCTGGGTTTATTTCTTGGAATCAGTCTCTTCACTGTTTTTGAATTGATCTTTTACGGCATCAAATATTTGAAAGCAGTTTGTAATAAATTTCGAAGAGAAACATTAAATCAAGAGGATCCTGTGATGGAGAATAATGAGGTAGATGGGTTGCCAGATTTTCATCGCATAGAAAATGATGTACAAATATTCATATTGTAACGCCCACATAATTTGCTTCTAGTGTGAACAGCACAGTACATGTAAATGTCATTATAGAGTTATTCTCGCAAAGTGGCACATCTATTTATATATATTTATTTGCAGTTTCTATCTATCAAGAGTTTATGATATCTCAAGAGACAGCCCGTGATCCCAAGAACACGTACAATACTAATCTATTAGTGTCATTGCTTAACAAGTGTAATAAAAAAATTGTGTCTCCCCTTTCTGTTTTGGTATAATAACTTTAAGACGTAAGGTTAAATCTACAAGAAGTACATATAAGCGTAGACTATATTTTAATCCACTTTTATTGAGTAAAATGAAACTTTAAAATACTGAAACGAGCATCGTAATGTCGCACTTTACCGCATTCCGTGTTATAAAGTAAAATGAATGTAATAAGATACAAGTTATTAGGAATAAACTATGTACAAATGATATAATAAATAATAGTTTTAAAAAACTAAAACAACACGCTTTATTAGAAAACCGAACTAAAAAAATGAAAAATAATTTTAATTTCCAACACGCTTCGGATAAAATTAAAGTGATCAACAAAAAAATCATTTCCAACACATATAGAATAAAACTAGAGTTATCAACAAAAAAAAATCATTTTACCATCAAAAGCGTGGGGTGCTCTATACCAATTAATATATTTGATAATAAACAGATATTCGTAAAAGTAAAGTCTCTAAGAAGAAAACGTAAAAATCATAAAAAGCACCCAACGCTTTTGATGGTAAAATGATTTTCTTTTTTTGATAACTCTAGTTTTATTCTATATGTTTTGGAGATGATTTTTTTGTTGGCCACTTTAATTTTATCCCAAGCGTGTTGGAGATTAAAATTATTTTTCACTTGTTTAGTTCAGTTTTCTAATAAAGCGTGTTGTTTTAGTTTTTTAACTATTATTTATTTTTAATTTCTTAGTTTTAATATTTTTTTAGTTTTAATATTTTACAGAATAAGATAAATTCGATACTATTGTAGTATGAACTAAAAGTAATACTCTTCTAAAAAAACCCTCCCAGCCGGATTTGAACCAGCGACATATAGATAACAGAAATTATATACCACTAGAGTTCACCGCTCTACCAACTGAGCTCTTACAACGATTGACGAAAAAGTCGCCAAGTCATCCGCAACCTATTATACCAGTTTCTATTTTTATTTTTATTTTCTGATGATTCTCGCCAGGATTTTAGAAACAAAATATAAATTATTGTATTGTCATGGACCCTTTACAAGTATACAAAGTTTCAAGTCGATCCAATGTTTCTAAATGGGTGAAAATCGTGTTCAAAGATTCCGTTACATAGATAGGAAGACACTTTTTTTGATTTTCTGACGATTCTGGCCAGGATTTTAGAAACAAATATGAAAATATTATATTTTCACGGGTCTTTTACAATTATACAAAGTTTCAAGTCGATCCAATGTTTCTAAGTGGGTGAAAATCGCGTTAAAAGATTCCGTTACATAGATATATAGATAGATATATAGATAGATATATAGATAGATAGATAGATAGATAGATAGATAGATAGATAGATAGATAGATAGATAGATAGATAGATAGATAGATAGATAGATAGATAGATAGATAGATAGATAGATAGGTAGATAGACAGACATACAGATAGATAGATAGATAGATAGATCGATAGATAGATAGATAGATAGATAGATAGATAGATAGATAGATAGATAGATAGATAGATAGATAGATAGATAGATAGATAGATAGATAGATAGATAGATAGATATATAGATAGATAGATAGATAGATAGATAGATAGATAGATAGATAGATAGATAGATAGATAGATAGATAGATAGATAGATAGATAGATAGATAGATAGATAGATAGATAGATAGATAGATAGATAGATAGATAGATAGATAGATAGATAGATAGAGATAGATAGATAGATAGATAGATAGATAGATAGGTAGGTAGGTAGGTAGGTAGGTAGATAGATAGATAGATAGATAGATAGATAGATAGATAGATAGATAGATAGATAGATAGATAGATAGATAGATAGATAGATAGATAGATAGATAGATAGATAGATAGATAGATAGATAGATAGATAGATAGATAGATAGATAGATAGATAGATAGATAGATAGATAGATAGATAGATAGATAGATAGATAGATAGATAGATAGATACGTAGATAGATAGATAGATGTCAAGCTAATATAAAGCGTGTAAAAATCTCTTCAGTTCGTTTCAAGTACCCAGTGAACGAAGTTTAATATTCAGGGTGACGAACTATTGTCACTATATGACATTATTTTCAAAATGAGTTTTACTTTACATTTACATATATTAGACTTAAATTTAAAAATGTGAAAATGTAACTCACTCTAACAATATATACTTTTTCTAGCGTAGATTATTGATTGGATTTTAAGATTTCATGTTCTTAAACTTAACGAATCTCTGATATTATATTTGTCTCACTTCCTAACTTACAAGGAAACTGTCAACCATTGCAGGCCGAAACCTACCTTGAAACTTCTCCTATGGAAGCGTTATGATGTATCAAGGTCATTTCCAAAAAATCTGCTTTTTAACTGCAATAGAAGTCAGAATTCAGCAATGGCAATCCACTGTGCGAAGCAGATGAACTCCCTGCGTGAGGAAAACGGAGTTGAGTGTGGCGGGACTCGGCGCGCGGGCAGGTTGTCAGGGTTATCCATTTCAACACGTCAAGAGTTGTATTAGTTCCCTGCAGTTTAAATTAGAGATTTGAAGCTTGATTTTGTGCTTTGCAATTAAAAACGGCAGTTTTTATTTATTCTTATTTACTTACTTTTTGACACGGTCTTGATATATCATCTTATGACTACTGGAAGGTCAAATATTCCTGTAAAACAGCGAGACTCCAAACAATATATGGAGACACAAAAATATACAGTATAAATGACAATTTTTGTATATGTATTTGAAGAACTCTCACACGTTATACACCCGGCAGGGTTGAAAATGTTAATTGTAAAAATTATTAAATTAACTATATTTATATACAGTATACAATTCTTCTGTACGTGCATTTGCTATTGAACTCCTCCTAAACGACAGGACCGATTTTGATAATTGTGTGTGTGTGTGTGTGTGTGTGTGTGTGTGTGTGTGTGTGTGTGTGTGTGTGTGTGTGTGTGTGTGTCTAATTTGGTCCCTTCATAGTTTAGATTCACAATTGGACCAACTAAAACCATCAGGTAAGGAGTTCACCTTAAGCGAAAGTTAAAAAATCGCTCCAGCAGCTCCAATGTTCTATGTTTCACAGTGAAATGCTATTAAAGTAAATCGAGGTAGGTATTATTAAAAAATGAGCGAAATCCTACAATTCGTAGAGATTTACTTGAAATCAGAAATTAAAAACTGCCTAAACGACTGGACCGATTATGATGAAATTTTGTGTGCGTGTGTTTGAGTAGGTCCCTGGATGGTTTAGATTCGCAATTGGACTCGGTAGGTAGCACTGCAATCGGGTATAGGATTTTTTTATGTGGCAGATGTGTAGTCATCTGCAGTATTGACATATTGCGCGCGACAACAATATGACGTCATCATGCACGCTTCTTGAGCCGCATCATATGGCTGTGAGAGGTTTTCTTGCGAACTTATTTAATATATAATTGCTTCTTAATTAGTGAATTTTATTGTAAAAAAAGTAACATATTTTTATCGTCCGTCCATGACAGGAGAATTAAACGTTCGGGCAGGACAACATCTGCCGGGTATGCTAGTTTAGTATATAATTTCTTGTATTGTACAATTGTAATTGTCTGCTGTATTATACAATTTTTGCAGCATCTAACTAGCCTATACCTGGTCCCGTCTTGTCACTATTGCTCCCGTCCCTCGTCAATGCAAGTCCTGTTTACATCGTCTCTACAGTCAGGACGTCCTGCACTTGAAGGGTTCGATGTAAGATCCACTAGCCCTGGTTATTATTATTATTACTACTATACTGCCGAAGTCAGATTTGAAATTTTAGTACTCACCAGATCTAAGAGTTGGCCATATTGAGCCCAAAAGGCTTGAGAGAAGAACCAGCAGGAAAGTAGGAGAATATTAAAGTCATCGTTGTCTAAATAGAGAAAAGTAGAAATTAGTTACATGTTACATAACATGATCTACTTGTAAAATACATGTACTATCCCCCTACATCTTAGGCATCATATAGGCCAATAATCCCTTTCGCGTTTTCTTTTTCTCAGGAATAACTCCAATTGACTGTGATTGCTAGTATCATATTTATATATAAACACGGGTTCTCTAGTCACTATCCATTTCAATGAAAACGCATTTTTTTTCTTTTCTTTGCATACACCGTTGACTTTACTGCAACATGTTTAGCACGGAAGAAATGTTGCAATTGTTTGTGGTACGCAGATTGTCATATGAAGACGCCAGAGCTGAATTTACCCATAAATTCTGTAAACCAACCCAAACAATGGCACACATTCGTCTGCTTGTATATAAATTTAAGCGTACCGGCAGTGCATGTGATGACTGATGAGACACGTCATGGACGACAACGCGTATCAGCACAAACAGTCCAGTAGATTCAAATCTCCAGTGATAGTCCGAATGCATCAACTCGATGCCTCAGTAGAGAGTTAATGCCCCTCGCAACGCAGCTTGGAAAATTCTACATTACATTCTACGAAAGCATTCTTATCACGTCTGCTTGATTTAGGGAAATCGTTTCACAGAAGCACCAGACTCTTTTATGGTTTAAATATTAAGGTCTACATAGGTGACAGATGGAATATGTGCTTTCACGTAGATGTAGAATATGCGACACTTCATAATAACATTGATTTTTCAATAATTGAAAAGGTTAGTGACTTTAGAGACATCATATAGGCTACAGTAAAACTTGCTCAAAGCGGAATCGCATAGGACCAATTTTTTTTCGCATTGGACAAAATTCCGCATTATAAAAAACTAAAACGTATTAATGATCTTAGATTATAGAGCACCGTATATGACTTTTTATGTACCGTTGATTAATTGTTGTTCCGCTGCCGTTAAAAAGTGAAGTATAGTATGTATGAACGACTTCGACGGTAACAAGCGAAAAAACATTCCCATTTCGTCAGCGTTAAAAATGTCTCTTAGCCGAGTATCCTGAAATTCAAGTATGGAGTTTCGATTTTCGCTCACTGACTACACATTCTTTGATTCCCCGCAAATTTCATTCCACCCTACATTGTGACGTCTTTTAAAACTGTCCAGCCAACCTGAAGATTCCTTAAATCGTTATTCCCTTAGGGATTTAACAAGAGCTAGAGTTTGACTTTGGAGCATCAGCATCGGTCCGAAAATGTTTGGAGATTTATCTTCAATCACCTACACTTTTTCGCTAACGAGAATGATACATACGTTGCAGCCATCTTTATTCCGTAAACTCAGATGCTACCTGTGAAAGATCAGTCTCAGAACTTAACTAATTTAATATTTTACAGCGCAATTGTTATTTGCAAGACAGGTATCTGTGTGTCGCATAACTGGTTTGCAATGAGGCCGAATCTATAGCTACAGTAAAAGCTCCTTATTCGCGGGAGATATGTTCCGTGAATAGGCCGCAAATTTGGAATGGTAATTTGTATGGGTATAAAGGAGATACGTTCCAAGGTTACAGAATAAAATAAAAATTATCTAAATAAAATAAATTAATGAGAGATTTTGATCAATTTATATTAATTATTACTGTCAGGTTTAGGCAAGGACTTAAAGAACTTAGTGATTTTATCCTGTTTTGCCGCTTTTAAAAGGTCTTTCAATTAAGATTGATATTTAGCTGTCAATTCTGCGATATAATCACTTTTATTTGTCTTCGGATTTCTTGATTCATTAACATTGAAACAGCGTGATATAGACGCAAACGACTTGCCAACGCGTATAAACGGTCAAGCATTTTAATTTTTACTTTAAGCGGCAACACTAATTTGTTTTCTCTTCGGTACTAATTATTTTCTTTCCTTTTAATCGACGATATAAACTGGGAACAAAGCACAAGAGACACGTGTTATTCATCAAGATTATTGCAACGCACATGTTGAAACAAGTGATTATAATTATATTGTTTTATTAATTTAAGTAGCTTAAAAAGAGCTTAGTATTGAAGATACTATGGTGATTATAGAATTCTTATTTTAAAAATTATTGGTTATAACGTGGCAGATTAGTGCAATGGATTTAAGCCCCATATATAAAGAAAATAATTCTCTCTTTTGATAAAATTCAATGACAACATGAGCTAACATAAACTTGCATTAAGATTATCTAGAATTAGATTAGTTTTTTAAGTGTTTATTTTATTATAAATAAACTAATTTACTTTAATAATATATCGATCGTGGCGATGGAGGCACTTATCAAAGTAGGCTACACATCGATATGTGAAATACGAAAACAGGTTCTAACAATGTACTCTAGGGTCAGTGACAATTAGGTTTGTTTTGTTTTGATATTTATTTGTCCATTTGGTTTAAATCACTATTTTTAAAAGCCGTCTTGGCACCTGCATTCAGTAAAAAAACTGCTGATGGTTATATATATATATATATATATATATACACCTTTCTGCTTTATAATTTATTTTCACGAATAGTGTAGAAATATCCTTTCATTTCCGCGTTGGACAGATTCCGTTTTATGCAAAATAAATACACTAAAATTACATTATTTCGCCGGGACCAATACATTTGTTCACGTTGGACAGATTTCCGCAATATTCACATTCCGGATTAAACAAGTTTTGTTGTATGTATGTATGTATATATATATATATATATATATATATATATATTCGTTTCCAACTGCAGTATTTAGAAACCCTCGTAAACACCCCTTGTTGTTTTTTCTTGAGGATTTGTTACTTTGACCTCTGTGAACCCATTAAACGTGAAAATAAAATTATAATAGACAACATTTCAATTCAGAACCCCCATAAAAGCCCACCAATTTTTTGAACCCTCCAAATATTTGCTGCCTAGAAACCTAACAGGCCTAAGCACAAAAATGAGTATATATCTTGTTAAATTTTTCTTCAGGACTGGAATTAAAATGTTTAGTTGATTATATATATATATATATATATATATATATATATATATATATATATCCAAGGATGTTATGGCGAGGATTAATTTAGATATAGGAATCACTACTCCGAATATTAAGAATGTGCATTCAGAGACATTACAACTTCTTGATGATATGAACAAGAACTGGCTATTTGTATATCGACAACATTACTGTTTACATTTGTGCTTTCTGATAGCTGCAAACAATTAGTCATATAAGATCGGAATAGATACGGCAATATTGAGACTTTATCATTGTGACTCGCAGTACTCGACGCCATTAGGGTGGTTATCCTTCCTGAATTTAGCAGGAAGGTAAAACATTAGGTGGGATAATGGAATAATGAAGGATGTAAAAGCTCCGGATAAAAGAAATTAGTGAAGGTTAAATCTTGATAGATCCGCCGCTGTGGTCTCGAGGTAGCGCGCTGTCTTGTCACGCAACGGGCCCGGGTTCGATTCCCGGTCGGGACAGGCTCCTGGGTGAGGTTTTTCGGGGTTTTTCCTCACCTGTAAGACAAATGTCAGGAAGCTTACGGTCCAACGGTCCCCGAAAATCATCCGGCCATCATCAACAACCTTACCATCATCATCATCCTTCACCGGTGTGGAAAGCAATGGGAAGCTACCACATCTACAATTCCCTAGTAAAGCTGCAAAGCATAGCATGAAAATGCTTATGATTGCAGTGAAAGACCTGCCCCCGGGCAGAATTACTATGGATGGATATCTTGATAGAGAAGCTTGCAGGAAATTCAGAAGACTGTGGCGCAAAGAGGGCTGTTTTACCAACTATGACTTACTTGATTCATCTGGTTTGAGTTGAATCCACCAATTTGGAAGAGAATATTTGTACAAAATTCTTGGGTGACTGCTCCAGTTTTACAGAGAGTTCGTAACGGCCCGTTCATATATTTGGAGTTGGGAAAAAAAAAGCCGATTGTAGAGAAGCTCAGTTAACATCTGAAACATGGTCACATTTTCTTAAAAGCATTCTGCTTACATTACATGGGACAGCATTCCAAGATATCGATTTATATCTATATATACGAGTATTTTCAGACAGCAGAAATGTTAATGGACTCTTACTTTAAGGCAAGAAAGGAGATTACTAATATTTGAGAATAAAGGTCTTAGAAAAATTTTTGGACCAAAGAGAGATGAACAGATAGGTGAATGGAGAAGACTGCATAACAGTGAATTACATGGTCTTTATAGGAAGCCAGATATAATGAGAACAGTTAAGTCTCGTAGACTGCGATGGGCAGGACATGTGGCACGTATGGGGAATGAAAGACGTACATAGAAGATTCTTGTAGGAAAACCAGAGGGAAAACGTCCAGTTGGTAGACCAAGAATGAGGTGGGAGAATAACATTAACCATGATTTGAGGGAAGTAGATTATACAGGGGATGATTGGAAAACGTTGGCTCAGGATAGGGATATATGAAGAGCTTATGTCCGCGCGGCCATGAACCTACGGGTTCGATAGTGCCAGTGAGTGAATGTGATACAATAATTTCAGCCTGCGTATGTTTGTGGTCGCAAAACTCGAAAATTAGTATGTTGATTGACTTGAAATTTTGAACATATATCCCTGCAAACATGGTATGATGACTCTTTCCATAACTCATAAAGAAGAGGAAAAGAAATTGGATTGGCCACTGGCTAAGAAGAAACTGCCTGCCGACGGATGCCTAGAAGAAATGATCAACGGGACGGAGGTTAGAGACAGAAAATATATAAGATGATAGACGATATTAAAATAATGGGTTGTATACGGATACGAAAAGGAAGGCTGAGTTAAGGAAAGATTGGAGAATGCTGAGTTTGCAATGAAAGACCAGTTCTTGGGCAGAACGCTATGTCTGTATTTTTTTCAAGGAGAAGGTTTTTATCCCATCTGATATGTTCTAAAACCTGAAACGAAAATTTAAAATTCGCTCTAGCAGTCGCAATTTTCGACGTCTCACAACGAAACTTAGTATATAGTGTCCTAATGAAAAAAGCCAAGATAGGTATTATCTAAAAATCGGCGAAACCCCACCGTTAGAAATGTGGGTTTACCTGAAATTTGAAATTGAAAACTGACTCTAGCAAACGACATATTTGGTTGCTCGCAATACATATTATACCCTGGGGTCCGCTTCTCGAGCCCCAGCTGAGCTCACAACAGCAACAGGGCGCGTCCCCGGGTGGCGGATAGGGGAACGGTCGGTGGTTTGAATTGCATTCCTCCCGGCTAGGTCCAGACCGGATCCGCGGGCCATTTGTGAGGTCGTCAGGACTCGAGCGACCTGACGTACTGCATAGCTCGTGCTGCGCCCACTTCAGCAGCCAAACGCGTCCCCTCGGTGGCGTAGTGGGGAAAAGGTCGGTGGATCTGCTAGTCAGTCCTCCCTTCGAAGTCCGATGGACTCGCGGACCATAAGTGCAGTCAACAGGGGGAAGATGAGCGACCTGTTGTCAAAGCTCACATATCCTGGCCCACAGCAGGAACGGCGACCACCATGGCGAAGTGGTGGGAGACTGGAGATCAGAAGCTCCTTCTCTTGGTTCAATGAACCCGATGTCCATCTGTGGGGGCACCATGGGCGATGAGCACCCGGGATGCCTACATTGCTCAGTGGGCTGGGCTCACCGCAGCGGCACGACTAGGCCTAGTCTTGCGAACGGGCTGGTTGGGACAATACCAGGCGGTATTGGGAAATACCACCAGGTCAGTAAGCTCGGAAGAGGAGGAAGCGCGGTCTTTTGGGTGTGGGATTAGCGCCGACTCCGAGACCGAGTGACCCAAGGACAATATGTGAGGTCGTCAGGAGTTGAGCGACCTGACGTACTTATGCTCAGGCTGGACCCACTTCAGCAACAAAATATGTCCCCAGGTGGTGCACTGGGGGAAAGGTCGGTGGATCTGCTAGACAGTCCTCCCGGCTAAGTCCAAGGGACTCGTGAACCATTAGTGAGGTCGGCAGGAGTTGAGCGCCTTGTCGTACTATTGCTCACATGTTGGAGCTTGCGAGCTCCACGCTGGCTCACAACTGCAACAGGACACGTCCCCCTGGGGGCACATCAGGGCACGGCTCGGACTAGTGCAGAGGAGAGCACCTGTGCTGGTTCCCGGCTAAATCTATGGGCTCGTGGGCAAACTGTGGGGTCACCAGGAGATTAGCACCTGGATGTACTAAAGTCTCACACTGTGGGGCTTGAGGGTTCAAGTCCTAGCCGATCTCACAACTGCTGCAGGATGCGTCCCTGGAGGTAGAACAGGGGAATGGTACGTGGATCAGCGACAGCAGTCCTTCCGGCTAGGCTCGAGGAGCCCGTGGACCAACTGCGGGGTCACCAGGAGATGAGCACCTGGATGTACTAATGTCTCACACTGTGGGGCTTGAGGATTCAAGTCCTAGCCGATCTCACAACCGCTGCAGGATGCGTCCCTGGAGGTAGAACAGGGGAATGATCGGTGGATCTGCGACGCAGTCCTCCCGACTAGGCTCGAGGAGCCCGTGGACCAACTGTGAGGTCGTCAGGAATGAGCGACCTGGCGTACCATGTAGCTCAGCAATTTCCCTGAAGTTGCGACTCCAACACCTTCTCCCTGAGGTGTTGGTTTTATTGCCGTGAACCTTGAACGTGGACGCGATAGTTAAGGGAGGACAAGTATCTGGGACTTGGGAGTATGGTCTCTGACCCAGGTATCCAAGGGTTGGAGGCATGGGTCCAGTACATATTATAATTTAATTAACCCTTAATAATTTATTCAGGCGTAGCAGCGCACGGCGGGTATTAGCTAGTTATCTTGATAAAAATGAGTAGCAGTCATTTATATTCAGAGCATGCGATCATTGAATGGAATAATCCAATGTTAACCGCCGTGGTCTCGGGGTAAAGTTAATTGTACGCATTGGGCCTGAGTTCAATTCGTGGTATTGAGAAGTTTACCATGATTTTTTTCGGGGTTTTCCCTCACCTGCAAGATAAATATGGGCAAACCTTAAGACCTAAGTGGTCCCTGAATATTATATGGGCATTGCAATCATCCTTATCATACTCGCCTTGTTTAGTATGAATGAGTGAATTGCGTGTTTTGTCTTAAATATTCCTCTTTTCTCGGAGGTTGTCCTAGCATTGAGTTGATAACCAATGTCCTTGTATGGGCATGTGTAATTCAGAGTTATTAATTCTCTCCCTACTGGTCGTGTCCCTATAAGCTCCGGGTGATGTGGGGCATGGTAAAGTGCCTAAAATGGAGAGATTAAACTAAGAAAAGATATTATAATTTAAAAGTAGTTTTCCTCTCATGAATAGCAATGGCGCGGACAGGTCTAGAAGTCCCTTCGCCTATCATCCGGCTGCTAGCCACACATCTTCATGTGTTAACCACAGAGATAGATGATCATCGAGCCAGTGTAGGGTGACATGTGGTCAGTATGTCTTATCTCCCAGCTGTTATAGAAGTTTTCTCAACCTGGAGCCGCTGCTTATTGTATCTATCCAAATTCCTCACGATCAAATATGGGCAGCGGTCCCATACTGACGGAAATTCCATGCTAAAAATGTCTTCCTCCATGGAAACTAGAACCAGCGCAAGTCCCGTAGCTCTGCGCCAAGGCACATTGCCTTAATTATTCTGCTAAAGCGTGGTATATAATAAATATTATACTGCCATAATGTAGTTTGGGATCTACTACATTTATCAAAAAGTAGCTTGAAGATAGTAGTGCGCTCAGTCCCCCGGTTTATTTCTGGATATTTACCAAGTATCAAGAAACAAACCGTATTACACATTGATATTTCACATTGGAGGGGTATCCCAATCCGCCGATTGGTCATTGTAGATGGTTTCTACTATCTTCAGCAACATCAGCGTCAAATTTGGAAAACTTGTGTATTAAAAAACACAATTTTTAAAATGAACCCAAAATAATTTTAAACTGTTAAGATAACAACCTGAACCCCTATATCAATTCTGTAGTTAACCTAACTTACGCACACTGTCACACTCGCGAACATATAAACTCCTGGCGACCTGTTGTGGCAAGACCCGGGAAATTTCGGATCTGTGGCCCAGCAGTGCCCGCCTGTCACTGTTTTACACGAGCCTCTCAATAAGTGGGCTGCGCCAACGCGCTGAGATAACCACAAGATCACTGACTGTGTCCTGGGGACTCACTGAGCAAATGACAGCTGCCAGATACTCGGAACTAACACTATCTCATGATAAGCATCTATCCCCACACCACACATGTAAATTAACATCAGTGGTACGGTTAACTCCCCTCTGTGGAAGAAGATGGCTCCATTTCATAACCCGAGATCACCACAGACAATTTACTGGTCCCGCCCTGCGGTCATAGCCTTTACCGGAACTAGATGTTATCTCACAGTTTGTTAAAACTGAATTATTATCATTCCAGTATAAATATAGACTACATTCTTCTGTTAATATCTTCTTCGTTGAGCATTCCAGTCCATTAAATACAATCTGAAATAACTGTTGCTAGGAATTGCGTTCTTTATTACATAATTTAAAAAAACGTAGTTTGTTATCTCATTGTTTCTTAAAAGCAAAACAGTTCCTATAGACATTATAAATTTGAAAAAAATCAGAAATACAATAATCAGACAACAAATGAAAGTCCAAAATTCAATATTAGATTTTGTGAGATACAGACAACTAGATGGTATGGTCATACATGTAGGATGCCAGAGAAAATTTTACCCAGACAAGCTTTGGAATGGATTCCTCCTGGAAAAGAAAAGAGAGGTCGACATACATTTTAATGTATGGATGATGTAAGAAGAGGTGTGAGGGAGCTAGGTCTGGAAGAATTAGAATGGGAAGATAGAGAAGAATGGAGAAAGAAGATAAAAATTTAAAAAAAAACTTTGGGCACAGGAAGATGTTTTATTACACTGTAAACCTGTTTATAAATAAATAAATAAATATTATTATTATTATTATTATTATTATTATTATTATTATTATTATTTATTTATTTTTTATTTATAAACATTAAAATTCTGTATATAAGTAAAAAATAAATAATAATAATAGTAATACTTCCTAAAGTTAGTACCTTTTTTCTTTAAGAATGGACATACAGAATAAAATAGAAAACAGTTTAACAATTTTTAAAAAATCGGCGAACCTGTGATCTCTTGCAGACGAATCAAGCAACTAAGTACTGGCTAAGCGTTCGCTGCCTTGTTGTTTTGAAAAAGAATGCTCTTCAAAGGAAGAAGAGATACGTATTGTAGCTGTACTGTGCTATTGGTTTACTTGTGTGAATCGCGCGTTAGAACTTTAAATATTCGAGAGCAAGAGTCGGCCCATTCTTTTTGTTGCTAAGTGTACATCAAAGGTTAATTTATCCAACGACACTATGAAGTTGGCTGAAATTTGGTGTGGAAACAAGACAGCAAATGAAGAACTCCTGATATTTGTGGTCAGAACAGCAAATCATGCTGCTTGCTTTGTCGAGTAAATGGATCCGAGCCATCCTTATTCTCGAGGGAGGATAAATATCGGAATCATCGTGTGTTACTGGAGCACTTCTAATTGTTTACTGTTATTTACTTAAATATGCTTATCAAAATATTTACAATATAGTGAAACGTGTTACAATATGCTTATAATGTTGAATAATACTTCAGGTTGAAATCATGTGGAACAACAAGAAACTACTTTTCATTATGCAAAAAAAATCACAGAGAACAAATTTGTATGTACTGTTCATGGAATATGGATCTTAGTTCCTACATTATGCCATATAGAAAGATTCCATTCATGAACTACTATTGAGATAAATAATAACTAACTGGCACTACCAAAGCATATTGGTTCATGGCTGTGCTGACAAAAGCTCTCCATACATCCTTATCCTAAGCTAATGTTTCCCAATCATATTTTGTATAATTTAATGTAATCATGGTTAATATTATTCTCCCATCTCATTCTTGGCCTGCATACTGAATTTTTTCAAGTTTCATGCACTCTTTCATTACCCATTCGTGCCATATGTCCTGAGCATCGCAGTCTATGAGACTTAATTGTTCTTAATATATCTGGTTTCCCATAAATAGCATGTAGCTCACTGTTATGTAGTCTTCTCCATTTGCCTCTCTGTTCATCTCTCTTTGGTCCAAAATGTGTCCTATGAATTTTATTCTCAAATACTCATAATCTTTTCTCCTCATTTAAATTAAGAATCTATGTTTCGCATCCATATAGTATAAATGGAAGAATAACAGTTTTATAAATTTTCAGTTTAATCTAGTGCCACAACTATGGTGTAATGTCCTAACATTCCATGTTCCTAAAAACAGGTCCCTGTGTTTGAACCTTTGCCATGGATTCCCAGAAGTAATCACCGCCCGGAGAACTGAATGGGGAGCTAAATAGTATCTGTACAGAAAGTCACGAAAACGCTAGTAAATTATATTATATTTATTAAATTATATGCACTTTTTTCAATGTTTACACATCTTTCTATGCCTAATGTTTTATTTTTCTCCACTCGTCAACTATCCATCCACTCCTTTTCCTCAAGTCCTCTTGTTCTCATTGATTATAAAATCATAAATAATATTTTATTAAAACCCTAAGCAAAAAAGCAGTATCATTATTTCCTAAGCTGTTTAATATTCTGACATAAGTATTAATAAAAACGGCATTAAGGTTAGGATTTGTATTCTTTCCCTTCACTCAAACATAGATAAGTGTCCACAGATTACAAACTTACCATATATGAAAATTTATCAATATTTTTTTACATCCATCCATCCATAGTAATTCTGCCCGAAGGCAGGTCCTTCACTGCAATCATAGCATTTGCATGCTATGCTTGCAGCTTTACTAGGGAATTGTGTAGGTGTGGTAGCTTCCCGTTGCTTTCCACACCGGTGAAGGATGATGCTGATGATGATAATGATAAGGATGATGATGATGATAATGAAGATGATGGCCATATGAATTCGGGGACCGTTTGGGCCTTAAAGTTTTCCTGACATTTGTCTTACAGGTGAGGAAAAACCCCGATGAAAACCTCACCCAGAAAAACTGCCCCGACCGGGGATCGAACCCGGGCCCGCTGCGTGACAAGGCAGCACGCTACCTCGAGACCACAGCGGTGGACTTTTTTTTTACATATTTGATCATAATTACTTAATAAATACCTTTTTTTGGCAGGAGTTCTAATTTTGGTTCTCGTGCTTTCTGCATATTTTATTTAAAATTCTGTATACGCTTGTTCGAGATATTCCAGTCGCAGTTATATTTCACTTCATGACGTCAGCAACCGATATTGTAGGTTTTCCATCTCTTTAGGCCAGGCGCCCACTAAGATGATCGTGATATGATAGTGATACAACAAATACACTGATCCAACACGGACTATGACAGCAAAGTGACCTGACGCTCACTGGACTGATTCATAGTACAACATGTCGTCGGAGGACGAGGATGTTCTCGATCTAGTTTATTTAGCTAATATTAATTATTACAACAGAAGACGTAAAAGGCGATTCTGGGTACATGCTTTTTGGCTTGCTAATGTAGAAGAAAGTGGTGCTTTTAATGTGTTCAAAGAATTAAATATGTATTAAATAACAATTGGAAGAAATATAAGATGTCAAAAAAAAAGTAATTTATTTATGAAGTTATTTAAATTAAAAAATAAATAAAGAAAGAAAATGACCAGCTTCATGGGCTAGTGGTCAGCGTTTCTGACTACAGTTCATGAGGTCCCGGGTTCGATTCCCGGTCAAGCCTTAGGAATTTTTCATAAAGGGAATTATTCCTGTGGTTGCCCATGGTCTAGAATTCAGGTTAAGAACTCTCCTGGTGCTTCATTATCATTTATCACCCATCATATCATCGGAGTAACGTAACTCCGCCTTCCAGGTGCCCCAACCTAAGAAATGGATTATAATTCTGTCAAAGCCAGGGAAGAAAGCCACAAATGTCATAAGAGACAACCTGGTGGCATTAGACAAAAAAAATAAATAAAGAAAATAGATAAATGAAGGAGTCTGTAATTACTGTTTGCATATTTGTAAATTCTCAATTACATAAATTCGTATGCAATGTCACAGTTGCTTTCCTACGATCATTTGTTCGGAAATTCACTTGTTACTTTTACATTTATTTATTTATTGCGGGCAAGTGTATAAAGAGTTTGACATAAGTTAAAAATACTTCAATATTTTCATAATTGAGCTGTTATTGTAATCTATTTTGTGAATTGTGGGCTTGACACAAAATAAATTATCATGACATTAAAAAATTTTCGGAAATTCAATTGTTAATTTTAATTTTAATTGTTAATTGTTAATTTTTTATGATTTTTAATAATACAATATTCATTATTTACCAGATTCCGACAATTCCTTGGCAATCCTATGCCATGCCGATCTTGAACATTTCTGTTACTGTATTGGTTCAATGTAGTATCATAAAGACAAGGATATTCTTTAATAAGTTCAACAAATGTCATATTGAAATCAGGATCGTCTCTCATCTTCACACTTGTATACGAGCAACTCACAACTGACACAACAAAAAGTGGAGCATGCAGCACTTTGAGCGACACAACACAAACAGTTGGTGTCAAGTTGCTCTCGTATCAGATGAATGGGCTTCTTGCAATTCGATATTACGGGTTATAAAGAAACATACACGCTAGCAACAAGCAAAGCAACAAATCCGTGTCTTGTTGCTGTCGCTTGTCGTTCCAGTGGGCGCCCTGCCTTAAGGCATCAAATTCGTCGATGAAAACTTGTGAACAATCAAATTTCTCTTCCGTCCGACTGAAAACCTTTCCCTTTTGTTCCAACGCCCGTTAGCAGAATAACAACAACCAAAACAAATATTAATAAATTTGGCAATAGGTTAAATATTTCTATGTTTTGAAACATTTCTAAGCTATGTTTTTTTAACACCAAAAACAAAACAGGAGGAACACTCTAGCACAACAATAAATACAATGATAATAAATTGCTGTGTGTGAAAACGCAAAGGAAACACAAATACGAGTGTTTCGGAGGGTTGTTTCCGATCTCTTATAACGATTTGCCAAGTAGATTGTGACGTTGGAGTGTGAGTCATCAGGACAGGAGCGTGCGAGGTGATCAAACCAGTCAGTGTGCTGCTTCTGTTACACTCGCACGTGTGTTGCTCTCATAATGCCTAATCAGATAGGCCCGTTTTGGGAAGGGTAGATTACTGCCCTTTCCGACGCTAATTATAGTTATTCCGCGATTATCGAGGCTTACAAAAACGTAATTTTATGGTGTCAAAGTGTATAATTAGCTCAGTGCTTAATGAAAATGAAAAGGGTCGCTTGGGATTAATTCCAAAAGTAAAAAAAAAAAGCAAAAAAAAAAAAAGGCAAATCCACGACCTGCTACTACCCACACCCCAGATG
This sequence comes from Diploptera punctata, assembly GCA_030220185.1. Lineage (NCBI taxonomy): Eukaryota > Metazoa > Arthropoda > Insecta > Blattodea > Blaberidae > Diploptera > Diploptera punctata. Next base: position 1,252,144 of record JASPKZ010008895.1, on the reverse strand, counting down.
TAATCAGAAAGGTCAAGGTCCTTATCTCTGGTGGTAACCCTGCCACACAAAGGGCGATTGCGAACAGATTGGGAATATCCCTTAAAACTATAAACACCATAATAAACAAAGATTTAAACATGGAGAAGCGCCACAAAAACAGGGTTCATAAATTGTTGCCACGTCACATTGCCGAATGCCGCACCAACAGCAGGAAACTATGAAAAGCACCTGGCAGGGGAAAAATGGAAATTTTTGGTCACACTTGATGAAGCATATGTTTATCTAGGAGACTGCAACAAACCCAGGGCAATTTACTATAGAGAAAGGGGTGAATGCAGAGAAAGTTTGTCCAATGGATTTATGGTCATCGAGGGATATTGCTACAATGGAAAACTAACCGTTTGTAGAGTAGCTAAAAAGGCCAAAATCAACTCCCAGTACTACCAGGAAGACGTTCTTACCCCAATTTACCCGACTGAAATCCTGACTCTATGGTATAGATAAAAACCAAGTCTGGGTGCACCAAGACAAGGCCTCCAGTCACACTTCGGGTTCAACCTTAGCGTTCCTGGAGAAATGGAGCAGGAAACTGCAATACATGCTATTTCATTCAGCAACATCCCAGTGAAGTCTCCTGATGCATCACCGATGGACTTTGTGTCTTTGGACTCTTCAAAAGGGCACTGGGAAACAGGCGTCCTCGAACAATAGACGGTCTCTGGAAAGCATATAAAGAGGAGTGGGAACTTCTAGACATGGCTGTGCTGCGTAAGAGTCTTCTGCAGCGGAAACTCCGATGCCGAACCATAGCTCGGGTGAAGAGTCATCAATTAGAGCATGCTTGATGGTGGAGACACGGCTTTTCTTAAGGTAAAACTTAAAAATCATTTGTTATCAGAGATCAGAAACAACCCTCCGTACAATACACAATACTGAAACGTTCACCGCTGTGGTCTCGAGGTAGCGTGCTGCCTTGTCACGTAGCGATTGTCGATTCTCGGTCAGGACAGGCTCCTGGGTGAGGTTTTTCCGGGTTTTTTTCCTCACCTGTAAGACAAATATCGCGAAGCTTAGGGCCCAACGGTCCCCGAAAATCATCCGGCCATCATCATCATCCTCATCATTATCATCACCACCCTTCATCGATGTGGAATGCAACTGGAAGCTACCACGCCTATAATTCCGTAGTAAAGCTGCAAACCATAGCATCAAAATGCTATGATTGCAGTGAAAGACTTGTCCTCAGGCAGAATTACTATGGATGGATGGATATCAATTTTGTACATATTTTTACTTTTTCATGTAAAACTACATAATTTAAAAACAATAATTTTGATATAATTGATAACAGCAACATGAAAATATTTTTTTCAATTGTGAATTATGAGATAAAAATATATATAAGAACCCAGGAACCTAATTGTACAGCGAAACAGATTTCCATTCACTCGACACAGAAGGATTGCATATTGCAAAACTTCGACCATCTACTCAGTTTATGAATGAAATAGTAGGGGAACGCCATGCTGTAGTCAAATATTCAAAATAATAAAGGTCGTACCATTGATGCTGTTTAAAATATTCAACTGGTTCCATTTTCAAACGCCTGGCTCAATATTTTTAAACAAATTTAATTTGTTGAGGACGACTGCCATCAAAGGTACAACTTTTATTTATTTAAATATTTAACAATTACCTCAACAATGCTTCGTGAAAGTAGTGTAGTCGGTAAAGGCAAATGTTAAAAGCTGGAAAGTCGACTGTTCGAGTGCCGATGGCGTCAGAATTTTTAAGCTGGTAGAATAATGGCTCTGGAGTCGACACAGCCTCAAATGGAAATGAGTACCAGACTGTTCTGGGGATAAAGGCGAATGTCATCAGGGCTGACAACCCGGCTGATATCTGTGACCAATTTTAATATAACGAATTGCTTCTATGGCGGATTTTAATTATATGACGAAATAGCTTTGTGGCCAACCCCTGTAAATATATGACACGACTTTACTTCTCTCCCGAAGGAAACCACAATCATGATTAAGTTATAAATGGGATGAGAACAGAGGCTAGTAGATTGCAGGCCCACTCGTTTGTAAAATATGTTCAAAATTGAGAAGAAGATGGGATAAATATTATTTTTTTCTTTTGAATTTTCTAAAGCAGACGCCACTATGTTAGACAGGCGAATGGCGAAGACTTACATAACAATCTGTTACTGCCAACCCTTTACGTTACAGTTGCTCACTGTATAACAGCTTATTGTGTGGTCCAAATCAATAACCAAATAAATTTTAATTCTACCAAATACCCCTGCCGCAGGTTTATGGCCATCCCTTTGGTCAGATATAAAATGGTACGTTAATTTTGTCAATGGTGGTACTTGCAGTTACCTGATAAATAATGTAAATAAAAAAGAAAAGGTTACACACTAATGTGAAAGTCAAGTTTGCTTCCATATCTCCTTGAGTTGGCTTCTCGGACCCCCCCCCATGTCCCGTTTAACATTATCATCCTGTTTGGTATTAAAATAAACAGATGAAGGTATTCTCCAAAAATTAGCGAAATCCGACCATTAGATGTGAAAATTGATTGTAACAACTAACATGTGTCGCAATGTGTACCATACAACTTAATTAATCTTTAAATTAACAATATCAGTTAAATTTATTTAATGTTCATTTAACATATATAGACCTATCAATAAAATTATTCAGGAATTTCAAGGACAAATATCAAGTGGCTTGAGCCTAACAAGGCGAAAGAAATTAAATACTCTTCTGTATGCGGATGACCAACTACTGCTAGCACAATCAGAAACAAATCACGACACATGCATTAAATAATATTGCAAAACGGTATAATACGAAAATGCCATGTCAAAAGACAAAAATCAATGGTCATGAGTGAGAAAACCATATTAAGATTAAGGATTGTAATAGAGAACAATATCATTGAACAAGTAACTGATTTTAAGTGCTAGGCAATTTGATAACGGAATTAAAAACCGATTTATATACAAAAATACGAACATACAATAAAATTAACGGAACCATTAAACGCCACTTTGGGAAACATTAATTATTTCACAAAATTACGAATTGACAATATCACAGTAAAATCAGCCTTAAAATTTAGCAGTGAAATATGGATACTGAGAAAGAGGGATACACAAAGATTGGAAGCAGCAAAAATGAAATTTCTCAGACATATAATGGGAGTAACACGTATACATCGTATAAGAAATGAATCTATTAGGCAAAAATTTAATGCAGTAAATATAGTGCAGCAAATTAAAGAATACCTACAAAATTGGCTACAGCGTGTAAGAAGAATGATCAAGGACGAATCCCTTAGCTGGCTTTAAACTACAAACCAAGTGGTAAACGAGACATTGGACGACCACTGACAAGACTCGCCTGGAGAAAACAGGAACAGGCTAATAAAATACCTAAACCTTAACCGTTCATGAAGATGGCGATGATATTTAAATGTTTTAATAAAGTAATGGAAAATAAATCGATGAATATTATTCAAATTGGTTTCAAATTTCACGACAGTATGTTGTACAACTTACGGTTATACATGGTTTATTTTCTGCAGTTCGACACTTTACAATAAGCTGACATGTTTCCACATCTACAATTAAATTAATCAGAAAAAATGAAAGAGAGAGACGTTGCAGGGTGCCAATTACCTATTTGTACTTCGGTAAAGCACCGTCCAAGATCGAATCACATAAAAACAATTGATACTATCGATTATCCGCCGATCTGTGCAAGAATTTTATAGCCAGAAAAATATTCATTAACTAACTCACTGGCTCTATCGAACCCGTACGTTCATGACCGCACGGACATAAGTCCTCCATACATCCTTATCCTAAGCTAATGTTTTCCAATCATCACCTGTATAATCTACTTCCCTCAAATCATGGATAATGTTATTCTCCCAACTCACTCTTGGTGTACCAACTGGGCGTTTTCCCTCGGGTTTTCTTACTTCCATGAACCTCTTTCATCCCCCATACGTGCCACATGTTCTGCCCATCGCAGTCTACGAGACTTAACTGTTCTTATTATATCTGGATTCATATACATAATATGTAAAGTTCTTAGGAAAATATTGGGACCAAAAAGAGAGGAACAGACAGGTGAATGGAGAAAACTACACAATAATGAGCTACATGACATTATGATGTAGTTTATGAACTTTATTATCAATTAATCGTGTTAATTGTATTAATATGATAATTAGTAGCGAATATTACTATATATGTTGTCGTCAGCGTTGTACTAGTAGTTATTCCTTGCCTCTGGTTCCAAGCGTCGCGGGTTCAAACCCGGCCGAGGTCTATCGATTTTTTAGGACAAAAATCCAAGAACAAGTCCTCCGGGAGGTATTTCAGGCCGTGGATCCCGAGTCTGAAGATTTTCAGGCTCGTAAAAATCTTTAAGCCTAAATAGAGGCATATAAGCAAAATTTGCCTGTTTGTGTTGGCCGCATGCCATTCATGATGTCTATGGGGAAATAAGGTAACTAAATTTATTTAAAAATACAATGGAAGGTTTGTTTAATAATTAAGATATTTGGTCTGTGTATTCTTACCTCTTATGGTTGTTTATGTTGAACATATTTCAAGGCTTGTGAGCACCATTTTCAGCGATTACACTGATTTTTCTCAAGTTGTTGGCCCAGATTCTTGACTCAGCTCCTAACCATTCGACCAAAAGAGCACATAAGAAATGTAAAAAAAAATGGGAAGTAGAAAATTTGCAATTGCTGCTCGTGTTTGGTCAGAAAAACACAAAATAGATGTAACACAACATTATTAAAACAGTTAGAAAGCAAAAATGAACTCACCATGTGGGGAAAAATCTACATACAGAAGAACATGGAAAGAATTACGAATTTTAAAACTCTCGAAGAAAGGAACCTCATTATGTCATTGCCATAATGCTTCTTTGGGAGAAATTAGAAGGTAGATGCAATGGTTGATAAGTTCCTTGTTAGTATTCTAACGAGTGCTTACATTGTAATACGAACATATTATTGAAATTAATATTATCTGTAAATAATCCGCAACAATAGTTAATACAACTAACGGGACAAATTTTGGCATGAACTGGAATCCCTTTCCTGTAGGAAAGCCAAATTAAAATTCAACATTTTTATTTTATTTTTTGGTCTGTTTTTAATCATCGACAGTAACTTTTTGCACTGTGAGAAAAATAAGTAATTGTATTTTATTTAGTTGGATTATCAACCGAGATGTACACTTGAAAACAAAAAAACAAGCGGACTCTCGATCTCGAACATTTCAAGTTTTAACGCGCGATTCACATGAGTAAACTAATTGCACAGCAAAACTACATTACGATCCCCTTCCTCCAAAGAAGAGCATTATTTTATGCACAGCGGACCAGCGAGCGCTAAGCTCAGTGCCTTATGGCTCGCTTCGTATGCATGAGGTCACAGGTTTGATTCCCGATGAGATTAAATTTTTTAATTGTTACAATGATTTCTATTTTATTGTGTGTTCACTCTTAAAGAAAAACGAACTAACTATTTAAAAGTATGATTGTTATTAATAAAATGATTATTATTAAAATTATTATTATATTATTATTAAAATTACTATTATTATATTTAAAATTATTTTACTATTGTTAATATTATCTTTTTATTATTTTTATTAGCATTATTATGATTATTATTACTATTATTATTATTACTATTAGCATTATTATTACTATTGCTTTACTATTGCTATTGTTATTACTATTATTTTTTAGTTTATTACTATTACTATTTTTCTGATAAAATCGGGGGGGGGGGGGAGTTGCTTAATATGATTTGGGATAAAGAAGCTCTTCCAGATGAATGGAAAGAATCGATTATCGTACCAATTTATAAGAAAGGAGATAAAACTAATTGCAACAACTATAGGTGGATTTCATTACTTTCAACTTCATACAAAATTCTAACAAATATATTAGTAAGCAGACTTACTCCTGTATTGACAACATTCCAGGAAATCATCAATGTGGATTTAGAAGAAAGAGGTCTATAACAGATCAGATTTTTATTATAAGGCAGATTTTAGAAAAGAAATGGGAATATAATGGTACTGTACATCAACTATACGTAGACTTCAAAAAGTCATACGATTCAATTAAGAAGAAGAAGTTATCTAGTATCCTGCTGGAGTTCGGAATTCCTAAAAAGTTAGTTAGACTTATACGAATGTGTCTAAATGGCACAAAGAGTAGGGTGCGTGTAAGAAAACAGTTTTCAGATACTTTTCAAATCCACAATGGGTTGAAGCAAGGAGATGCACTATCTCCTCTACTATTTAATTTTGTACTAGAGCATGCCATCAAATCTCTAGAGGATGAAGAAGGCTATAGCGAGGAAATACTAAAGGTCAACACGCACACACTATTGAGTAATACTAAGAAATTCGGACTGGAAGTAAATATCAATAAAACTAAATATATGGCCACACATAGAAATATATTATATAATGAAAATGGACAGCTAATGACAAATGAGGGAAATTTTGAGGAAGTGACATCATTCAAATACCTAGGAACAATAATCACAAATAGGAATGAGATGCACAAAGAAAGTAAACTTTTAGGTTCAATTCTGTAAATGCGTATTATTATGTATTACAGAGACTCTTGACTTCCCAACTCCTTTCAAAAAACGTAAATATGAAAATATATAAAACTATTATTCTACCAGTTATTATATGGATGCAAAACATGGACTCTTACTTTAAGGAAAGAAAGGAGATTGCTAGTATTTGAGAATAAAATTCTTAGGGAAATTTTTGGACCAAAGAGAGATGAACAGACAGTTGAATGGAGAAGACTACATAACAGTGAACTACATGGTCTTTATAGGAAACCAGATATAGTAAGAACTCGTAGACTGCGATGGGCAGGACATGTGGTACGAATGGGGAATGAAAGATGTGCATGGAAGCTTCTTATAGGAAAACCAGAGGGAAAACGTCCAGTTGGTAGACCAAAAATGAGGTGAGAGAATAACATTAACTGTAATTTGAGCGAAATAGATTATACAAGGAATGATTGGAAAGCATTAGTTCTGGATAGGGATGTATGGAGAGCTTATGCCCACGCGGTCTTAAGCATACGGGATCGATAGTTCCAGTCAGTTAGTTATTACAATTATTATTGTTGTTATTATTATTATTATTATTATTATTATTATTATTATTATTATTATTATTATTATTATTATTATTATTATTATTATTATTATTATTATTATTATTATTATTATTATTATTATTATTATTATTATGTGTAGTTAACTGTGAACATGAGTACCGGAAAAATGTATATTCATTTTAAAAGCCGGAATAAAAAATTATTATTATTATTATTATTATTATTATTATTATTATTATTATTATTATCCATCGTCTATGGGCTAATATTAGGTTGGACTTGGCCTATATAAACGAAATATATTAAATGAAAGGTGAAGCTTTTTCCTCACTAATACGTAATAAATTAATTAATTAATATATGAAGCTATATTATCCTTTATTACATAAATTTATAGCATTCTTATTATTACATGGTACTGCAGACACAATTAAATTCATACCGGTAGCTTAATAATGTTATAGAGTTTACGAAGGCGGGAATATTACATAAAATCATGTAAAGTGGTCATAGAATGCGTGGCTGGAATTAAATATTATAGAATATATTTGCGAAAATACAAATAAATAACAAAAAAATCATTGTCAAGGGATTTGAAGCCTGGCTCTCATACATGTTTCATTTTTCGTAATTGGTTAAACGATCTACGCTACTCGAACATCAGATACTTGTCGTCTAAATCCTGGTTGTCTTATTTACTTTTACACTATGCACGAGAGTTGAACTTTATTTGAAATGTCGGTATTTGAGTAATATTGTATACGTCGAACACTCGTAAATGTCTAGATACATGTTTCCTTCACTGCACTTTAACTATTTAAGACGATTAAAACCAAATACATCGTATTAAAAACATTTAACAATGCTTTACCTTATGGACATCAACTTTAGCTCTTCGAGCATGCGCAGTGGGTCATAACAGAAACTTGCGTTTTGAAGCCGTTCATTCTTTTTTTTCTAACTGTACAACCTCTTTGCCCAGGAGAACGTTGTTTTGTAAGAGTTTATTAAAACTATGGCTGCTAATACATACTCTGTCAATCAGAGTCAAGGATGTTCATAAAAAAATTAAAATCAAAATTCAAAGCTCAGAAATGAACTAATTATGAATAATAAAGGTCTGTTAAAAGTTATATAATAAACAATTAATATATTAGAACAGAATTATTGAATTACATAATTTTGTGTTAATGATGAAAAAAATAAAGCCAATACTAATGAGTCCAATATGAACAGAGAATGGAAACCAGAATAATTTCTAGAGCAAATCATTAAGTACAAACATAGAGAAATTAGACACGAAAGGCCAAGGAAAAGATGGAGAGAACAACCGTGAGACAGAGAAGGTGTAATGTCTTCCCAAGAAATGAATGATAAGAAGACTTTTTACTGCTTTTCATATTAAACTAAAGTTCTGCAATTTAAACTTTCGTATTATTATGTTACACTGACGATATAATCTTCTAGTAGCTTCATACGTTCATATGAAATTATTTATTACACTAAATAATTTTTATTTTGTAATGTCTTCACAGTGTTGCCGCAGATCTTCTGGGAGATTCTCCTGGATTCAAGCCGCTTTAAATTCACTCCTATTTCAATATCGCTAGCCCTCTTTCCTGTTTTGATATACGTTCTATAACTTCTACAATTCATATGTCATTAAGATCTTCTCCAACATTGAGTGGAAGAGAGGGCCTTATGGCCTTAACTCTGCCAGAATAAATAAAGTATTATTATTATTATTATTATTATTATTATTATTATTATTATTATTAAAGAAAATATAATACATAATTAAATAATAAAATAGCTTGAATATCCAATAAAAGATTGAAATTAATCGATATTTAAAAATATACACTAATGATTAAATCTAATATATAAAAATGTTTGTTTGTTTGTTTGTTTGTTTGTTTGTTTGTTTGTTTGTTTTTGTTCGTTCGTACCTTATGCGCGGCCATACCGCTGATTCGATTGTGATGGGGCTTTTTGCAAAATGTTCAGGAGATTCCCGGGATGAACATAGGCTATAAGAGAGTTGTGATACTCAACACCTACACCCTTAAAAATCGCCCTTTGTAGTGGAAAACGTGAAAAAAGTAGCTCTTTGGACGCTTAAATGGCTTACGCTGCCTAAACCATAACAAATACACAAAATTAATGTAGACATTGAATATCTCAAAAAGCTCTACAAAAAGGTCCGCGACAGCATATGTTTATCTCTTACGGATAACTCACAACTCTTTCATTGAAGCCAAGCAGATCGAGCCAAGTACGTAGATTCCTGTGCAAGCATAGCGGCACATGACGGGCATTCTTTTACGGATAACTCACAATAACGAATTTTGTCTTTTAGCTCATTTATGGCAAGTAGATCGAGATAAGTAGATTTCCGGGCAACACCGGATAATCAGCATGGGGAATCTTAAAATAATTATGATATACATTTATGTTTTTTTTTCATTTTTCTTATTCAACTATTCATAAGAAGTACATTAATTTTCGTCTTTCAGCTCATTTATGCCAAGAAGAACGGGATGAGTAGATTCCCGGACAACGCCGGGTAAGTAGCACGGGGTATCTAAAAATAATTACGATATAAATGTTTCCTTTTACTTATTTAACTAAACATAAAACACATTAATTATCGTATTTCAGCTCATTTATGTCAAGAAGACCGGGATAAGTTAATTCCCGGGCAACGCCGGGTAATCAGCACGGGGTATCTAAAAATACAAATTTATAGTTATTTTTCCTTTCACTTATTCAACTAAACATAAAAGCACATTAATTTTCATTTATTTAGGCGCAGCAGCGCACGCCGGGTATTAGCTAGTAATTAAATATTTTGTAAATCCAATAAAATGGCAAGATTAAACGAGAAATAAATACACACATAAAATAAACTACATTATCAGTAAGGTATGCAAATAATTCCATCCATCCATAGTAATTTTGCCGGAAGGCAGGTCTTTCACTGCAATCATAGCATTTTGATGCTATACTTTGCAGCTTTACTACGGAATTGTAGGTGTGGTAGCTTCCCATTGCTTTCCACGCCGGTGAAGGATGATGATGATGATGATAATGATAAGAATGGTGATGATGATGATGATGATGATGATGATGATGATGGCCACACGATTTCGGGGACTGTTTGGGCCCTAAAGTTTTCCTGACATTTGTCTTACAGGTAAGGAAAACCCCCGATAAAAACTTCACCCAGAAAAACTGCCCAGACCGGGGATCGAACCCGGGCCCGCTGCGTGACAAGGCAGCACGCTACCTCGAGATCACAGCGCAGCGGTGGACTGCAAATAAATAAATAACACAAATAAATTAATTAATAAACTAGCTTGCGAATTTAAACAAATATATGTATATGTGTGTGTGAGTGAGTGTGTGTGAATGTGTTTGTGTGTGTGTGTTCGTGTGTACGTGTGTGCGTGTGCGTGTGCGTGTGGGTATGCGTGTGCGTATGCGTGTGTGTGGGGGGGTTCAACTGATTTAAATAGCTAGATAAATAAAATAATTTAGCCGAAAATCACTAGGAATATCATAGATAAAATACAGCAAAACTAATATTATTACATTTGAAGAAATAGCCTATTTTTTCTCTCTCCCTCCCCATATTTTCTCTGTTTCTATCTTGTATTTCTAGTTGTGTGTAATTGAAAGAAAATATTATAGATTGGCAGAGAACAAAAACCAGTCATACTGCTCATGGGCTAGAATTCTATGACGTAGTTCCCCTTCTTTGGAATGCCTCTTAATGCTGATTGGTGGAGAATACGGGTCTGCTTAGTGGGAGATATTAGCACTGCATTTAGTTCGCTGACAAGCTATATAGCTTTTTACGGGTTTGTAAAAAATGCATAACAAAATACAGACAGAATTAAGATTGAAGACAACAGTGAAACAGCGAAACGTTGATAATTTCTAAAATGGTTTAGTCAGTATAAGGACATTTCAGCTCATTTAATTTATTATAATTTTATTACGTTCATCACTGTGATCTCGAAGTAACATCGGGTCCCGATCGGAATAAGTATCCTAGATTAGTTTTTTTTCTGGGGTTTTCCTCGCCCGTAAGCCAAATGTCAGGAATCTTTTTAAGTCGCAAATTATCCATCACAATCGCCCATATCACATTTGCCTTGTTTAGTATGAATGGGTGAGTGAATGGTGTGACTCATGGAGAAACCGAATAGAGGGAAAACTGCGTGCAGTGGCATCTAAAAATTTACGGTCGTTTACGATGAACTACAATGAGCAAACTACAATGGTAGCGCTTTTTCATAGTAACAGAATATGTAACTAAATAAAACAAATACAAGGCACACTGCGGTGTGTTCACTCAGGATTATGGGAAATTAGCCATTTTGTAAATTGAAGTTTTTAACTGCTATCTTTTCGTTCTATGTAGACGGTACTGTAAAATTATATATTATCGAAAGTTATAAATTATTACTTAGATTTTATTTTATTCTAATTTGTAAGTAAATTCAAACTTGTTTACGTTTTTAATGTGAATCTATTTTCAAAGACTACTTAACTCATGTCCCAAATGGGAGTCAATGACCAATCACGTTTCAATGATTTTTTATTTACAACCAATCACAGTCGTGTTTCGCCTAGAATGTACCAACTAAAGTTTATCATAATAAAGAAAGCATCTCATTTTTAACATTCTGAATAGGTCATAGCATTATTTTGCAGTGACTAACTCTCTAAGAAATACGACTACCAGATTGTATATATAGTGCATGAATGTCAACACATAGCGCATGCGGGAGTTAATATAAAACATTTTTAGCAATTGATTATACCACCAAATAAGAAACTACTGTTTGCACTTTTTTAAATGTATTTTTTCCCAGGAAATAACATTCCAGAAAAATATAATTGTCATAGGACATCAGAAATGAATTAATATACAGTTTGATGTGTTTCATTTTTTCTCCACTAGAGTCCATTCTTACAAATTGCGTTCCTTTGGCAATAAATAATATGATCTGGTTGCAGTGACGAACAAAAGAAGCAAATGAAGCGTACCAATCGTTTCTTATTTGTTTTCAAACATCGCCGTTTACATTAAATATATAAATATTTTAAAATAACTATATTTAAATAATGATTTGTGAGTAAACAGCTTAATTTTATTCGTTAAATAGTCCTAACAAATGTCACTCTTGATTTCCAAATTCTCTAGATAAATTCACTCCTCACTTCGTGAGTCGTGAATTTATCGATAATTTGGAAATCACTCGTGGCATTACTTATGACTATTTAACTCATGCCCCAAATGGGAGTCAATGACCAATCACGTTTCAATGATTTCTGTTTTACAACCAATCAGAGTCGTGTTTCACCAAATATTTATCAGTGTTATAATTACCATATTAAAGAAAGCTCCTCCTTACAATATTGCGTTCCTTTGGCAATAAATAGTATGATCTGGTTGCAGTGATAAACAAAAGAAGCGGTAGAAGCGTACCTATCGTTTCTCATTTGTTTTCAAACATCGCCGTTTACATTAAATATATAAATATTTTAAAATAACTATATTTAAATAATGATTTGTGAGTAAACAGCTTAATTTTATTCGTTAAATAGTCCTAACAAATGCCACTCTTGATTTCCAAATTCTCTAGATAAATTCACTCCTCACTTCGTGAGTCGTGAATTTATCGATAATTTGGAAATCACTCGTGGCATTACTTATGATAAACCTACTAGAAGTGATAAAATTCTAAGAATTGTTAGGTTAGGAAAAGTGTTGTTAGTATACAACCATTTCTAATAAACTTTTAAAAAATGTGAGTGACTTTATAATGGATTTCAAATGTACGACATGGCTAAGGCTCTTTAATAAATATTGTATAAAATATGTATGTGAGAATAACAGGGAGGTTAATTGTACACATTTAAAAGAGATCATAATGCACGTTTTTAATTTTAATAAACGAAAATAAATTAACATGTTTCATTTATTTTCATTCTTCCCGTCTGTTAAAATTAAAAAAAACATAGGTCTGAGAGGCTGGGTACAAATAATTTCATAACTTAAGATAAATTAAAATGTTATTTATTCCTATAAATGTTCGATTCCATGATTATTTACCAAATGATGTATAATTATAATTCACAATTTTACCACCAGACGGTGCTGAATTTCATATTAGTACCAGAAAAAATCGAAAAAAAATAGATGTCGTTAGTTGTTCTACACTAGCCCCGCTTGTGGCATGTACGCGAAACTTGTCCACTTTCTTCTCCGGGTCCTCTGTGGGTGTGACTTATCTTAAATGCTCGTATTGTCACGGAGATATCCCTGGCATTGCAGTGATCACTCATCCTGGAAGAGCATACAAGTCTTGTGTGGTCAAAGTGTGTGATTCGGTGTTCAAAATCCTCTCCTGAGGAGTCGAGTCCCTGTAAGACCTCTGGTTCTCCCTATAAAGGGAGAAATTAAACTGCGATAAAGAAAGCAATAAAGAATTACTTTTTATCTATGTTGACATTTATATTTTATATTGATCTTTTTAAATATGGAAGTCATAAGTTAACTGTTAAGTTAAATACGGGGTGAACGGGGAATAGCCTACCAGGAAAATGGAAAATTATAAAAATAAAAAATATAAATGAGGAGTCCCGCGTCGTAGCTGAGTGATTTAAGGCATGATTCCTTGGTACAAAGCAACATACTTGTTCTGCGTCAAGTCGCCGTACAAGAAGAAGTTTTCTCATGGAATTTCTGCCAGGTTTAGGGCCGGTATCCATCCCATTGGGTAACTGCAATAAGTAACGACTCCAGGTTAAAAAAATCTAAAACGGCTGGAGGATCCGACATGCTCACTACATACCACCCTTATCTTCCTAGCTGGAAGATCATCTACATCTGTGTTTACACATGTGGATGTGAGGCCAGCAGCTGGCTAGTAGGCCAAGGGCCTTCTTATCCTGTCGCTCCATTAAATAAAAGAGGAAGTAAATTAGAATGTACAAACTACATCTATCCTATTATTATCGGCATATAAGATATGATAATTACGGCAAATTATTAAAGTGACTGTCCTACAATTTAGAAGTTTTTATCAAACGTTCTAAACAATAAATGATTTTATTATAAACATAAACTTACCGTTGACAAAGCAATTACAAAGAAAAATGTTTCTGCACTGACACTTTCTCAGGACAGAAAATAATGTATATCTAAAAACAACACAAAAATAATAAACCTGAACGTCCAGTAAGAACAATATTCTGACAATAACATTTCACACATATAAAGCATTATTATTTTTCTCATGCACAATAAACGACAATGAACTATTTTTATAGTAATTCTACCCAAGGGAAGGTCTTTCACTGCAATCATAGCATTTTTATGCTATGCTTTGCAGCTTTACTAGGGAATTATAGGTGCGGTAGCTTCCCGTTGCTTTCCACACCGGCGTAGGATGATGATGATAATGTTACAGATGATGATGATGATGATGATAGCCGAATGATTTTCGGGTACCGTTGGGCCCTAAGCTTCCTGACATTTGTCTTACAGGTGAGGAAAAACCCCGAAAAAACCTCACCCAGGAGCCTGTCCCGACCTGGAATCGAACCCGGGCCCGCTCCGTGACAAGGCAGCACAATGAACTATTAGGACAAATGAAACTATTAAAATAATAAATATCTAGGATATAATATAAAAATATGGGATAGAATGTCAGAAAAAATATTTAAATGATTCCAATTAATCTGGGGAAAAGGGATCATTACCTCACTGTGGATATGTCAACCCGTATAAAAAAAATACCCCAAGTCTTCTTCTTATACCTTATTTATTTATTTATTCAGCTGGGAGGGTAGACTACCTGAAATATACATTGCACTATTCTAGTACGGGGGCACGCCGTAGCGTAGTGGTTAAGGCACTGAGCTACAAGCCGGAGGGTCGAGGGTTCAAGTCCCGTTGGGGTCAGGATTTTTAAACTGACCCAAACCTTCTGGCGGCACTATGGCCCTGGGGTCGACTCAGCCTCTAACGGAAATGAGTACCAGACGCTTGTTCTGGGGGTAAAGGCGGCCGTCACGCAGGGCTGACAACCCGGCTGACATAAAGTGCCGATTGTCTAGAAAAAGTCGGAGCCTCCTACTACCCCAAGGGCCTCCGGGCCTGTTGTGGGATCACTTTACTTTTTTTTTTTTTACTATTCTAGTACGTATTATGGGGATGAGTGGAATGAAAGTCTATGTTATGTCAATATTGTAGATCGTCCTCCAAATCCAACACACCGTGACCCATTAGGGTTGGGCCAGTGACCGCAATGAGGGACTAAATTTCTCCCCTTGGCCCTATTTGCCCTTTTTTATTGCTCAGGCTCGGATTCACGGCCAGCTCCCTAGTGGGCTCCCATTAGATGCCCGCAATCACATATGTTCAACATATGTTTATTGTCAACCAAACTAGTTTAACCTAACATGAAACGAGGTGAAGGGTCATATGAAATTAATGAGATATGAAATGACATAAGGGTTGAGGCAAGGGGAGTTGGAGAGTGTTAATTAGGGAAACGGGAGAACCCCGAAAAAAACCTAAAAGTCTCGGTGTGGTTCATTACCAATAATCGTCCGGAACCGCCAGGATTTAAACCTGGAATCCTAGTCGAGGAAGCTGAACGCGCTAGCCACGCGTCCATCGAGAGGGCATCTTACACCTTACAAGGGGTCGAGGTTTTACAGAAAGTGTTTCATTATTTTCTATTTAAAGGACATCTTTTTGGCCTTTCCCATGTAATTTTCTGGTTCGTTAGAATTTACAGAAAACTGCGAGTATCTTCCATGATCGTGATCTTCCTCTGGGTTTACTCTTACCTAGTGCACTTATTTGGACAACTCATATATGTTAAGTTAGTATGTGTGTGTGTGTTGTGTTCTAATGGCACCCACTATACTTTACGTGCTTGGATTTCGCGCTGGGCGGATAGAGGCGTTAATGTGGTCTATTTTCAATTTACGCACCACTTCGGCAGACCACTTTATCGTCGACGGTGTATACTTGTATTGTATACAGATAGGATGAGTGTATGTTTGTGTCTTCCTGTGGTAGTAAAGTGTTTTGTGAGGACAAGGGAAAAGGTGAAACCCGGTGCCGGCACGTAGGCTACTCCTATTGAAAAGCATCAAGGGAGTCACTAGGTTTAACGGACGAATCGCTATCAACAGTGTCATATGCATTCTCAACATATTTCATTGCAGGAATCAGAACCACAATATAGCGGTACTTAGTTAATATATTATCATTCATTCTGTTTATGTGGCCAAATAATCTAAAAGTTGAAATTGGTCTATGTATATTATTTGCAGAGGTTGATTGATTTTTAACTTTGTCCTTGTATTTTTCCCCCAACGACCTATAGCATTTCATGTCTGCAATCCCTACTTTCTTGTTTTTGTTAATTATCCAGATTTCGCCTCCATAAAGTAGCATTGTGATATTCACAATAACGTAACAGTCCGATGTTGGGTCTTAGCCCCTCCTTTGTTACAAGAAACTAGACCAAGTTAATTCAGTTAAACGTATTTTCCTAAATATGTCATGAGTGGTATGCGATCAACATACCGGTCCAATGAGATATCTAATAGGTAACTAAGTTATTACTGAGATGAAAAGGGTCCGTAAATTTTGCTTGAAGGCATCTTTATTCAGGCTTAAGGGTCTTTTATGAGTCTGAAAATCTTAAAGTCCCTCCCAGACGACATACGCCTTGCATTTTTCCATCCTAAAAAATCCATCGACCTCGTCCGGGTTTGAACCCGCGACCCTCGGGACCAGAGGCAAGGAACATAATCACTAGTCCACCGCGCCCGACAGTGTTGCAATATGTGTTGAGTTAAAAACAGCCAGTTTTGTTTTCTGACTTATTTGATTTGTTTTAAGAATCGCCTATTTATAGTGTGATAGAGTCAATCTGCGCTTAATAAATTATTGTATTTTATTTATCCGTAAATACATATTTTAGCCTAGCGGTGACCAGCTCAGAGCACTTATGAAATGCCTTGTGCACCCACTCGCGAGTAAACAGGAGCAACACTCGTGCAGCAGTCCACTCAGAGGCGGCTAGTCACTATTGAGAAACATTGAACCATTATTTGACATCCTGCAGTATTCGATGTTCTTGAATACTGAAAATAGATTAATTTAAAGAGCTATTACCAATTATTAAATCGTTTGGACGTATCACATTGTTATATTGCTTCATTCGTAGCTAATGTTGAGCTAATAACATAGGGTAGATGATAGATAGTTATTTACGTCGCTCAATAATATCTTACGAATATAGCAACGTAAATCTGGGCGTCAAAGGACCGTCAAATTTAACTGAGAGCCCATTTTTTCAGTTTTAAAGTACTTTTACATGCCGTAAATCTATGATACGGGATGCACGGATTTTACTTCCCTTCCGAAGGAAGTTGTTCTATAGATTTTTATGCCGTTAAAATTCCGTTAACTCGGCCGGGTTTGAACCAGAGGCGAACATAGCAACCACTAACTAATCCATCAGGTCCAAGCTAGATGTTAAGTAGACGCATATTTCTACCTGTATAAACGCTCCCTCCTTCCTCTCCGTGCCTTCAAGTCTACAATAATAACATTTGGAAAGTAAGATTCCCCATAAAATGGATATCCAGAGAATCCTTTATAGAATGAATGTAATTGGCCTAATTGTAAGATTATGAATTGAATGGATGAAAACCATAAGAACATAAGTGAGATTTTTGTGAAAATTGAGTTAAGTTATCGTATGTCATTGGTTCCTAATTTCGAATGGCCACTCCCACTGAATATCCATATCGGCAACACTGTCGTGAAAACGTCAGGGTCGGACAATTAATGGCAGAGATATTCAAGTGTATGATGTCAACTACTGCTGTCTGGCGAAGGAAAATACAACTGTTTCATTTGTTTGATACCTACAGCATATGTTTAAACTCATTTTTTTCTCTGCATGATCTAAACGTAACTTATGCCGTTATGGTTTTCACCCGTTCAATTTATGAGCCATAACTGTGATCTTGTTACAATTAGGTTTATGACTAGGGACAGGATTTTTATACACTAGATATTTTAAACTGTTTATTATTTATGTGCCAAAATTTCGAAAAATATATGCTAAATTGGAAATATTTCCAAAACAATAAAACAAAAACATATCTTACTAAAAATTAATATTGAAACTGATTATTTTCAACTAAACATTTTATTTCACCCGACTCTTCTAGTGATTTGATTCTGATAATTCAAACAAGAACATTTTTCACTAAAAAAGAGTTCGATGTCCTCCCCAACAAGTACTCATCAATTAGCAAGCCTACTGAATTATTTTGAGGTAAAGTTTTGTTGTAACATTAGGAAAATATAAAATATATACGCAGACAAATTATATCGAACATGCTTAATTATATAACATCTAAAAAGTGCTACAACAGCGGAGACCAACTCGTACTTTTTGTGCAAGAGCACTCTTCCCTGCACGTGTGCACGACAAAAGAGCAGGACGCTCAAATAATCAATAAAGAAAGAATGAAGGGGAGGGAGGTTTATGATGCGGCGGCACGTTAACAATGCGGGTGCGGTCTAAACTAATGTCAGTTTGTTAGGATTCTCGGTTTAATCATACCGGAACATGCAGCAGATTTGAAACGATGTTCATCATCCCTTGATATATCCTTTATTACTGTACTTACTGTATAATTTTCTCATTTAACAGGAATTTTGCTTTGCAGTCCTCTACAAATTCCTTTACTGAATACGGCAATAATATGTTTATTTATCATTTTTATGTTGGTACAACATTATTTGTCAGTACTTGATCTGATTTCTCACTCAATGTAAATATAGATCAGAGTAGTTATATCCCAGCCACTTATTCTCCGGCCCTGACGTTTTCACGACAGTGTTGCCGGATATGGATATTCAGTGGGAGCGGCCGTTTTATGTAGGCTATGCGGTTAGCAGACATGCAGCTGACAATATCTCAGCAATTTCAAACCTTACTAGTGCGCTATAGCTGCGCCAAGAGCAGTGATTGGTTGTGGCAGACATCTACTCCCACTTCAACTATTTCCTTATTAGCAGTAGAGAGCGAGTTGCTGCCTTTACCCCTCATATTACCTAAACTTGAGAGCCGGAGATCCGGTGGCTCTAGTGTAGTATATGTAAACAACAATTTTGCCCATTTAGTAATCACTTGTCTCTGTACAGAGATATCAATTTATTTTTTTGTGCGATAGTGCGTTTTGTAGTACTTACAGCAATGGCGACCATAATTCAAAGTTCAATTTCCTAAATTTCGGGGTTGCTAACCTAAATAACTATACTGTAATATTACATATTACCTACCTCGTATGGGAAGTAAAACCACTGCCCTTTATGTATACTACGTACAATGTATATACCAAATATATCCAAAAGGTAGTGTTAATATACATTATACGAAACAAATCGCTGCATTTTAAATGAACTGAACTTTATTTGAAACAATATAAAAGAATAAATTCGTACTTGCGGCCATTTTAAGTCTGGTGTCACGGCCTACTGTAGTCTCAACTAATGAACATTGCCCACACTGTTAACGTTAGTCAGTTGTTTATAATGAACGCAAATATTGCCAACAAAGATGTTATTATTTATTATTTTGAAAACACCATCGCGCAAAAAAAATGAACAACGCACGTTTGTGAACTGTTTTACATTGCAATATACCATTGTAACATTAGCCTAGTTTTACGGTTGTGTTATCCGTTGAATACCCGGAAATCACTATAAACCCTAAAGCCGTTCAACCTCTGTCTTACTCCAGCTCCCTCTCGTAAGTGAGAGATGCTGAAAGAGAATGCGCTACAAGAGTCTCGTGCATGAGAAGTCCCTGGATTCTCGCAGTGAGTACGAAGGATGAAGTCATGCAGTGTTCGTGACACATAAATGTTTACTGCATGTACGAAGCTGTACGTTTTTCAATAGCCAAACGAATTCCTTCTTTTACGAATAAACATTTATTATATTATTATTATTATTATTATTATTATTATTATTATTATTATATCGGCCGAGGTGGACAAGTGGTTATGCCCCTTGCCTCTGGTCCGAGGGTCGCGGGTTCAAACCCGGCCGGGGTCGATGGATTTTTTAGGATGGAAAAATCCAAGGAGCAAGTCCTCCGGGAGGGACTTTAGGCTGTGGGTCCCGAGTCTGAAGATTTTCAGGCTCGTAAAAGATCCTTAAGCCTGAATGAAAAGACCTCTAAGCAAAATTTACCTAATATTCCCGTCCTAGTACTACCTTGGTTTCCTAGATGTCAGTATGAGGCGGAACACTGACGACCGACTACTCAAATGACATCTATACGAAAACAAGTGTAACTAAATTAGTATGGTTCAAATTCTTCCTTGCAGGGGGAGAGCGCCTAAATCTCCGTTAAGGGAAACATGGGCTTACAAGATACAAGATTATTATTATTATTATTATTATTATTATTATTATTATTATTATTATTATTATTATTATTATTATTATTACAATATTAGTATCATTATCATCATCATTATCATTAATTAATTAATTCATTAATTAATTATAAAGTTAATTATGGATGGATGGAGTGGAGAGAAGTATGGAAGCTAGAGTTTTGAGGGAAGAAGATGCTTTAGAAAGGAACAGCTGGCGACAAATCACTTTGGGTTGATGGAGAAAAACTGTATTGTGGAATATCCCTAAATAAAAAAATATTATTATTATTGTTATTAGTATTATTGTTATTATACTTATTCTTTTTTGTTATTGTTGTTGTTCTTTTTGTTGTTGTTGTTGCTGTTATTATTATTATTATTATTATTATTATTATTATTATTATTATTATTATTATTATTATTATTATTATTATTATTATTATTATTATTATTATTATTATTATTATTATTATTATTGTTTTCGTTGTCGTTGTTGAAATATAAATCGATAAAATATTTAAAGGCCATTCCATATGAAATCAACAAAAATAAATATAAAGACTGAACTCATATCTTCAAAAGTTTAGCATTTTTTATAGTGAAATGTTATGGTGTACTGAATGCCTAAACTGAATTTCATGTCTCAGTTTGATGTACTGTAATATTAAAAAATAGTAGATTTATCATATTTTAAAAAAGATGCTTTTTGTTTGAAACAATTTTCTCAAAGCGTAGGCTACGTACACCCTTCGACAAAAAAAATGAGTCATCTCTTGAACTCACTTTTCTTCTAAGTCATACTCGGCTCAGCGCTGGGTTCAAACTAGGAAACTAGTCATAATTGTGCAGTCCCTGAGCTACTGTGTTATGTGGCATGAACTGAAAACTCTCCTACGTGTCCAGATAGGTCAGGGGTAAAGCATGCGGTCACCGTTTCTGTTAATGAATGTCGCAGGTTCACGTCTTCAATTATGCAGTTTTTTTCGTGATATTTGTATTAAAATGTTTTATGAATTAAATACAACATTTTATTTTGACATTTGAATTAATCTATACTTTTTAAGTTCATAATTGTTTTTTATACCGTTGAGGTTATAACAATGTTAAATTATATTTTTTTTTATCTTGTATACTACCGTCTTCCTCAACTATTTAAAATTTTTGTTGCTTTCACTCCAGGCCTTTCGAAGCACGCTTCATCTTATGGAGTTGTAGTAGTATTTAATTATCTGCATACGTCTAGTAGAGGGTTTTGCTCATTAGGCATATTTTCGTTCAGAATGTTTGTATTCTTGGCCTCCTTGATAATTTCGATTTCTTCTAAAATGTTAATTTTGTGTCTGTTGTTTTCTCTGTGTATAATTGGCATTGTATTATCGATATTGTAGTCCACCGCTGTGGTCTCGGGGTAGCGTGCTGCCTTGTCACGCAGCGGGCCCGGGTTCGATCCCCGGTCGGGACAGTTTTCTGGGTTAGATTTTTATCGGGGTTTTTCCTCACCTGTAAGACAAATGTCAGGAAAACTTTAAGGCCCAAACGGTCCCCGAAATTATATGGCCATCGCAATCATCGTCATTCATATTCATCTTAGGATTAGGGACTCTCCTGGCGCACCATTATCATCATCATCATCACCCATCATATCATCGGGGCAACGTAACCCCGCCTTCCAGGCGCCCCAACCTCAGAAGTGGGTTACAAGTACGCCATGCCAGGAGAAAAACCAGGAATGTCGAAAGACAAACCTGGGGCATTTGAAAAAAAAAAGTATCGATATTGTTGAAACTGTGACCGCTTTCTGAAATGTGTTTAGCGAAATTTGATTTGATTGTTAAAGGAGAAGGCAAATCAAATTTCACTAAACACATTTCAGAAAGCGGCCACGGTTTCAACAATATCGATAATACAATGTCTTATACACAGAGAGAAAAAAACAGACACAAAATTAACATTTTAGTAGAAATCGAAATTATCAAGGAGGCCAAGAATACAAACATTCTCAACGAAAATATGCCTAATGAGCAAAACCCTCTACTAGACATATACAGATAAATCAATACTACAACAACTCCTGAAGATGAAGCATGCTTCGAACGACTTAGGGTGAAATCAATGAAAATTTTAGATAGTTGAGGAAGGTTCTGCGCAAAAGCAACAGCCTCTAACAAGTTTGTTTATAATGAATCATATCGAGTTTTACCATGGCTCAGTGCACACACAAGGACATAGGCAAAAGGCAATCTATCCTTGCACTGGTAAACGCTGTAGGTTTTTCTGCTCGTGAGGCTGGAAGGCGTTTGAGAGTCCCTGCATCTACAGCTCAGAGGTGGGTGAGATTATCCAGGGAAGGGATTGAAAACCGTCGTGTTGGTTCAGGAAGAAGACGTGTTTCCACTCCCCAAGAGAATTAAGCTTTAATTACAGAGGCCCATAGGAAGCCCTTCCAAGCTGCTCAAATTAAAGCAAATTCTCAATTCCGTGGATCAGCTCGAACAGCTCTGCGACGTTTAAATGATGCAGGACTTTTTGCACGGACAGCAGCAAAGAAGGAACACCTGACACACAATCACATATTGTTTCGGCTCGCCTTTGCAGAGGAAAAATGCCAACCTTGATTAGAATAATATAATATTCTCAGACGAGGTGACAGTTTCTTCTACTCATGACGGCAAAGTGATTGTCTTTCGTCCAAAGGGGTCTCGATACGATGCAGAATACGTGGCTAGACAATTTCGTCATGATCGCGTATCTGTGTCGTGTTGGGGCTGGATATCACGGGACAGTCTGGGTGTATTGTGGAAGCTGGACGACACACTTAACAGTATGCAGTACAGGGCTGTACTAAAGAATATCTTGATTCCATCTGTGAGGATGACATATCCTGATGGAATTATTGAATTCGTACAAGATAATCATCCTGTCCACACTTGTCGAGCGGTTTCAAACTGGTTCTTGGAGAGGCAGGATATCAGAGTGATAGACTAGCCTCCCTGTTAACCAGATTTGAATCCAATCGAAAATGTGTGTGCTAAGATGAAAATAGAAGTGAACTCTTTAATTGGCCTGCAGATGCAAGAAAGACAAAAGATGGCTTATGGGCACAAATTCAAGACACCTGGGATGCTCTAGCCGATCGTCCACGTGCCTGTAGAAATTTGATTGCATCAATGGCCGGCAGATTGAGTGTGGTAATAGATTCTTATGGTTCTAACACCCGATATTGATTTTGTTTTTTGTTAAAGTTTTCATTTTAGAAGATATTATTTTCTTTCCTCATTTATTTATTAGAAGAAGGTTTTAATTTATGTTTTTGTGTGTTTTGTGTGCGCATTAAAGCCATAAAACTCAAATATAAAATTAAAAATGAAACTACGTTACAGGCGAAATGCTATGCTAACATTCAGTCAAAAAAAAAGAACGGGAATCGAACCCGTGAGGTTACAAACGCAGACGATGTCTATTAAACCTCTCGACCACGGAAACACACTAAGCCAAGCTCTCTCTTTCATGTTGCTTGAGTGTGCACTGCGTTAACTAGCAAACAATATAGTACAATTACTGAAAACGTGTTGATGTGAATACAGCTTCTGCGAGCGCTCACGAAGTTCCCCGATCGATTGATAGAATCTGCGAATGACTCTTTTTTTTTGTCTAAGGGTGTACTTTCTGAACTTGAAAAAGATAGTCACACTATATACAGGGTGTATCAAAAAGGATGGCGCAAACTAGCATGGTTGAAAGTACACAATAATAGAAGCAACATAGTCCCAGTAAACATGGGTCCGCAAACGAGCCGTTTGCAACATAATTACGAATGTATGATTAAAAGCCGCCACCTACGTCATTATTTGTAACATCGTACGGTTTACTCCTTGCGCACTTGAAGCCGTCCTATGTTCTTTGTTTACAAAACTGAACATTTCCGAGAGGTGAAGTTGTAATGAAACCATACACGCAGAACGTACAGGACGGATACAGTACACAGTCTCAAAATGTATCAGTCTCGTCTGAGGAGTGCCACTTGTGCTGTGGTGTAGTTACAATGGAACCTTGCAGTAACGAAGAGCATGCGGATATCCATTTCATGTACAGTAGGGCTAATGGCAATGCACGGGAGGCTGCACGCTTGTACCAAGAAACATATCTTGAACGAAGACACCCCGAAAGTCGTACATTTACAAGGATCCATCAGCTCCTGAGAGAAAATGGGGGTTTTGCACATGGCAGAGCATGGCTCGCATTACGCCTGAGGTTGAGGATATGGTGTTGGAAGCAGTACAGCTCTCTCCAGGAACCTCGACGAGAAGAATTGCCTCACAAGTGCCTGTACTAAGCCACAGTAATGTATGGAGAATTTTACAGCGCAATTTACTGTACCCTTACCACCTCCAAGAGTTCAATGTCTCAATGATACGGACTTTGTTCCTAGAGTGATATTTCGTCAGTGGATGCAACAACAGACTGTAGTCAACCATCGTCTTGAATGTAACATTTTATTTACAGACGAAGCAGGATTCACACGCGATGGTGTTTTTAATTATCATAATACACATTTTTGGTGTGAAATAAACCCACATACCATTCATGAGTCACCACATCAGCACCGTTTCTCACTGAATGTGTGGTTAGGGATACTAGGTGATCATCTCATTGGGCCACACATTCTTCCACGAAAACTTAATAGACAGAGGTACCTTAGGTTTGTGCGGCGTCATCTTCCAGGATTGCTTGAGGATGTTCCCCTTCAGCAACGTCGGAGTTTGTGGTACATGCATGATGGAGCTCCGGCACATTTTGCTGCTGCTGCTGCTGTGAGACGGCATCTAACGCGCAGATACGGCTGAAGGTGGATAGGTATAGGCGGATCTGTACCTTGGCCTCCAAGATCACCTGATCTAAATCCTTTGGATTTTTGTGTCTGGGGTCACCTCAAAAGCGAAGTGTACAGCACACCCATTAACACGGTTGAAGAACTGGAGCAGAGAGTTGTACATGCTTGTCAAGAATTCAGAAATGATCCAGGGGTTTTCGAGAGAATTCGACTTCATTGCAGAGATGAGCACAGTATTACCTCCAGAAGCAAGGAAGACACTTCGAACTCCTCATTTAACAGGTAACCCATAAGTGAAGTGAACTGTGAAACGTGAACTAAATGAGATGAAAAATTAATAGTAAAGTCTAACTTCAAATTAATTTGTACTAACTAGGACGATGTTTACAATGAAGTCAGTGGCGGCTTGTAACCATACATTTGTATTTATCTCGCAAACGGCTCGTTTGCGGACCCATGTTTACTGGGACATTGTTGCTTCTATTATCGTGTACTTTCAACCATGTAAGTTTGCGCCATCCTTCTTGATACACTCTGTATTATAATTTGATGCATTATACCTTGAAAATTATTACTCTGATGCCCATTTTCTTATAAACGGCGTAAATTCAATTAAGCTACAATTGAAATTGACAATTTTAACCATTTTATATGAATAAATAATAACTTATTTCATAAGGACAACTAAGTTATTGTGTGATGATTTTATTAATTGGTAGATGAAAGTAAACCTCATAATTTATCATTTTCTTAACTATTTCGCATGGAAATAAATAGATGTAAATTGTAAACGTATATTTGGTACTGTCGGAATATTTTATTTACAGTACTAAGTACATATTTAATTAATTTTTGCGCATGTAATATACAGGCTTATATTCAAAGCGTAAGGCTTGTAGAATGTAGGTTTCATCAGATAAATAATTTAATACAGTCTCTCCGTCGTTGTATTGAATTATTTTGCTTATGAAGATGGTCATTGTTCACGACAAATCTGACCCAACGGGACTCTCAGTCGCTTTCGCTTGCATTCCCCTCTCGTAGAAGCAACAAGACTAGGAAGCTCGGAGACCGAGATTCGAGCGGGAGTAAATGTGTATTTGACCGGCTCTAATAACCCCTTTTTATTACAGGAGTTTAATATTATTTGTTGCAATACGTAAACAAATCACTATTCTATATATTAGTCTACAAATGCCGGAATAGGATATAAGGGTGTCGCTAGTGTAGTGAGCGGGAAAACATAAAGCCAGACTTAGAACGTACAGTCCAAAAATCATTAAAAGTGGAGCACGATACGGCAAATGAATTTAGCATTTCTTACTTCACAAAACTTAATCACATTGTATGGAATCTGCCTAGCTTGACTATGCAGAACTTCCCTCTCCTCTCGTGGCATGATAATTGGACCAAACACACCACGTAGCCTACACGACTGAACTAGGTATATTGTAAAAATAAACTGATGTACTTATGACGTAGACTTGATGTCACAGGTCGTAGTTCCGAAACACGCCAATCCTATTTCGGCCTTTATAGACTAATGCCTGGGGAGATTTTTTTATCAATTTATAATGAAATATAATTTTCTTTGGCAGAAAAGTAGTCATTTTATTGCAACGCATTGTGCTCATCCAGTACTGTTCATTGGATGCAAACATCGAAAGCAAATTAGACCGTAATTTTGTAGATAGAGCATGGATGTATGGATACTCTTATAAGGGACGGAAGCCAATTACTAAGATGTAAAATACCATTCAATTTACTTAGTTTCACCTCTCTCCTTTTAGATACTTTTATGTGTCATATACCACTCGGGCCTTACAGCGACACTACCTGTCGGGAGAGGGATTTTAATTATGGATCACACAATACTTTTTTGGCCACACGGGACATGGAAGGAGGGATTAGCTTAACATCAGGACCTCCTCGGAGACGACATAACACACCATTCACACGCACACATTTATACTAAGCATGGCGAATATGATAATGATGATTATTATGGCCAGATGATGTTCGGGGACCTTTTGGACCTGACATTTGTCTTACTCGTGAGGTAAACCCTGAAAAAATCACTCGGGAACAAGAGGTAAATTAAAATAAGATGAATTAGAGACAGTATTTTCGCCATGCCTGGAAAAGGAAGTTGTTTTGTGTTTTCAATGTTAAATATCGAGCGAAATATGTCATTATAAACGAAAAAAGAACACAACATGGAAAATGACAAACTATATTGTTTTACTACCCACTTAACTTGTGAGAAGTAATTACTCGCGGCTTAACGCACTTACAGCATGTGAGTACTCATACTATGTAAGTAGAGAATTCCTAAGGAAAGTAGATAATAAGGTCGTTCTCCAAAAATAGTTTTTTTAAAATGTTTTACGATGCTCTTAGCAGACACCGAAAATAGACACGACAAAAATGTATACATAGGTCCTACATGTATATAAAACTCTCTGGGATAACACTAACATGTGGTCAGCACACCAGGATCTGCAGTCGTTATAGCTTCTTAATTTATCACGACGCTGGGGGGGGGCACCGGTCTCATACTGGCCAAATTATTAAAACTGATAACTAAATGGCGTTCACAAAGCAACAAAAACTTAAATGTTTGTACCTCAAAATTCTTCGAAATTATGTAATTCTCTCAAATTTCTCATGGATATTTTTTTCAAACAAGCCCCCCTCCCTTTCTGCTCGGAAATAATTTGCAATCAATTAATTGGCTGCTTCTTTGGTATTGGATTGGCCAAGGTGGATCAACAATATAACCTCCCAGATCCCCAAATCTAACACTTTGGACTTTTTAATGGGGATATATAAAAGAAATCATCTACAGACTCCAGTGCGGAACTGTAGCTGTTTCTGTAGATGATAGCAAATAGATGGAGGTAACTTGATCACTCGCCTGGATATATGTTGTAACCTGCTACAAGAGGTTGATAAACAATAATTTGGAAGTTTCTCTGTCATATACTGCATGCAGCATTATCATAAGTATCACGAAGTGAATTTATCTAGAGAATTTGGAAATCAAGAGTGGCATTTGTTAGGACTATTTAACGAATAAACTCAAGCTGTTTACTCACAAATCATTATTTAACTATAGTTATTTTAAAATATATTATATAGTTAATATAAAACGGAGATGCTTTGAAAACAAATGAGAACTCTGTTTCTTCATCATTTGTTCATCACTTGTCCACACCTCCCCATTATTTATTATTATTGCCCAACGGATCTCAATAATGTAAATATACACCCTAGAGTGGAAAAATTTATAACCAACATTATAGGTTATTAATTAATTTCTGATGTCCTATGATGTAAATATGTCAATTATATTTTTCTGGAACGTAAATTCCTGAGAAATAATATGTTTAAGAAAGTGCAAACAGTGGCTTCTTTTTATTGTGGTATAATCGCTAATTTTTTTTCTATTATATCTCACAAGCGGTGCTTGCTTACATTCGTGCACTATATATATATATATATATATATATATATACAGTCTGGTAGCCACATGCAGTCACGGCAAATAATGCTCTGACCTATTCAGAATATTAAAAAGGAGGAGCTTGATTTTAAAGTGATAAAATTAAACTTACAAAATCGAGGTGAAAAACGACTGTGATTGGTTATAAATAAAAAATCATTGGCATGTGATTGATCATTGACTTCCATTTGGGGCATGAGTTAAATAGTCAACCATAAAATATTTGGCGAATTGTTTTTTTTTAATTGGTCTTTTTCGTCCCAAACACTTGGTATATATAAACACACAATCTAATGTATACAAACAAGTACAGATAGCAACACTAACTCATTGGCACTACCGAACCTGGAGGTTAATTGACGCGTACATCTCCGTACATTTATATTCAGAACTAATGTTTTCCAACCATCCCCTGTACAATTCATCTTCCTCAAATCATTGTTAATATTATTCCCCCACCTCGTTCTTCGTCTGACCATTAAAAGCTTTCCTTCTGGTTTTCCTATCCCACCTCATTTTTGACCTACCTAACGGGCGCTTTACTTCTGGTTTTCCTACAAAAAATTTATTTTCCCCCTTCATTTCCCATCATGCCATCACAATCTAAGTGGCTTAACTGTTACTATTACATGTTCCTATAAAGATGATGTAGTTCACTGTTGTGTAAGTCTTCTCCATTCACCTGTCTGTTTATCTCACTTTGGTCCAAAAAAACTCCTCATAACTTTATTATCAAATACTTCCCTTAAAGAAAGTGACCATTTTTCGCATCCGTAACTGAATGGATAACAGTTTTATATATTTAAGGTTAACTTTTCTGAGGCAAGTTCGGATGAGAAAAATCCTTCTAATGTATAACAGCTTGCGTTTCCAGAGCTGAGTTTATGATTAATTTCTTTCTGTACCTCATTGCTACTTATAAAAATTGTTCCTAAGCATTTTAATTCAGCCACTTCTACAAAATTTCCCTAATGTGTTATTAACTGCCTATTTCCATTTAATAATGCACTTCTATGTGTGACCATAGATATCAATGCATCTAAAAATTAATAAAAATAATTAAATAAAAATTATTTTGGCAGTGTAAAATTATATGTAATAATTATTATCAAGGGCTATAAGAGATACTATTAAATTGTCAGCATCAGAAAGCATTGGTTGTTTAAAAAAGAGGCAAAACAAGAAATGGTTTGATGAGGAATGTGCCGACATCGTAAAGAAAAGAAAGCTAGCAAAAATGAAATGGTTACACGAGCCAAATGAGGTAAATTTAGAGCAATTGGGTAGTGTTAGACGGGAAACCACCAAGTTACTAAAGAGTAAGAAGAGGGAATATTTGAGAGAGAAGATTAATGATCTTGAAATGAATGCAAAAAATAGGAACATTAGAGAATTATATCAGGGAATTAGTATAGAGAAGAAAGGGTTTCAGGCTAGAACAAACATAATTCGGAATGAAAATGGGGATATGATTGCAGATTCCAAGAGTATATTAATAGATGGAAAAGTTATTTTAATCAGCTATTAAATGTACATACAGAACAGGACATTGAGGAGGATAAGTTACAGACAGCAGAAATGCTAGTCGCAGAGCCAAGTGCATTAGAGGTTGAAATGGCAATTGAAAAATTGAAGATGTATAAAGCATCAGGTTCAGATGAGATCCCAGCAGAACTGATAAAATCAGGGGGAGAAAAATTGATGGACAAGATACGCTGGTTGCTTACTATGATTTGGGAAAAAGAAGATCTTCCAGATGAATGGAAGGAATCAATTATCATACCAATTTATAAGAAAGGAGATAAAACTGATTGCAACAACTATAGGGGCATCTCATTACTTTCAACTTCGTACAAAATTCTAACAAATATATTAGTAAGCAGACTTACTCCCTATATTGATGACATTCTAGGAGATCATCAATGTGCATTTAGAAGAAAACAGGTCTACAACAGATCAGATTTTTAGTATAAGACAGATTTTAGAAAAGAAATGGGAATATAATGGTACTGTACATCAACTATATGTAGACTTCAAAAAAGCATATGATTCAATTAAGAGGGAGAAGTTATATAGTATCCTGCTGGAGTTCGGAATTCCCAAAAAGTTAGTTAGACTTATACGAATGTGTCTAAATGGCTCAACGAGTAGGGTGCGTGTAGGCAAACAGTTTTCAGACACTTTTGAAATCCAGAATGGGTTGAAGCAAGGAGATGCACTATCTCCTCTACTATTTAATTTTGTACTAGAGCATGCCATTAAATCTTTAGAGAATAAGGAAGGCTTACAACTGAATGGTATTAATAAGCTGTTAGTTTATGCTGATGATGTGGTACTACTGGCCGATAGCGAGGAGATACTAAAGGCCAACACGCACACACTATTGAGTAACACTAAGAAATTAGGACTGGAAGTAAATATCAGTAAAACTAAATATATGGTCACACGTAGAAATACATTATATAATGGAAATGGACAGCTAATGACAAATGAGGGAAATTTTGAGGAATTGGCTGAATTCAAATACCTAGGAACAATAATCACAATAGGAATGAGATGCACAAAGAAATTAAACATAGGCTCAATTCTGGAAATGCATGCTATTATGCATTGCAGAGACTTTTGATGTCCCAACTCCTTTCAAAAAACGTTAAGCTGAAAATATATAAAACTATTATTCTACCAGTTATATTATATGGGTGCGAAACATGGACTCTTACTTTAAGGGAGGAAAGGAGATTACGAGTATTTGAGAATAAAGTTCTTAGGAAAATTTTTGGACCAAAGAGAGATGAACAGACAGGTGAATGGAGAAGACTACATAACAATGAACTACATGGTCTTTATAGGAAGCCAGATATAATAAGAACAGTTAAGTCCCGTAGACTGCGATGGGCAGGACATGTTGCGCGTATGGGGAATGAAAGACGTGCATGGAAACTTCTTGTAGGAAAGCCAGAAGGAAAACGCCCAGTTGGTAGACCAAGAATGAGGTGGGAGAACAACATTAACTATGATTTGAGGGAAGTAGATTATACAGGGAATGACTGGAAAGCATTAGCTCAGGATAGGGATGTGTGGAGAGCTTATGTCCGTGCGGCCATGAACCTACGGGTTCGATAGTGCCAGTGAGTAAGTAAGTGAGTAAGTAAGTAATTATTATCAATCATCTTAATATGTATTTATTTAGGTTTTTTTTTACAATGCTGCAGCTTTTCCTCAATCAAACAAAGTTAAAATGTCTTCATTTTCCATTGTTCCATACCCAACGCACATGTATATTGTACCCTTTCAGTTCTTGCTCTATTTATTCAGTTTCTATTTGGTTTTCCTTTCCTGTTTCTACCATCTGGTTTCCATCACATCTTCCGTCGCGTCGTTCATTCTAATTACATGCCCCAACCATTGTATGTTTTTCTCGTTTATCGCTACTACTACAACTTTTCCTAATTTCTTTAAACATTTTTCTACATGCCCCCTTTCCTTGACTTTCTAGCTGATCAAAATAAGTAAATCCTGTAGTCTATGTATTGTTTGCTCCATAAAACATCACAGTATAAATGATATTCTCTTAATATCATTAAGATAAAATACTTCTAATCTTGTATGAATTCCAAAACTCCACTTTTTTTAATATCGCCAGCTGGTATTCTCCAATTAACAATATACAAATGTTTCAGGTTAAAGATCAACAAACAAATCCTGTCGATAAAAGTAGTATTTTAATCGAGCGACAACGAAACATGCCATCGAATGAAGATAAACTTCCATCTCCTCAGGAAGTTCTCATTGAATTTACGCATGAAACTTCTTTCAGAGGATTTCGTTACACTATGAAAAACAAAACTAGTTTATTAGAAAGGTAAAAACTCTTATTTTCTTTTGTGCAATTTCTACTATATTTGTACTTTCTGTTTTTCTTCTCTCATTAATTAAACCTTTGTTACGTATATTTTTAATATATAGCCTATTAAATGTTGTTAACTAAACTGTACCCGAGCACGAGCATTTGATCATTCAGGTGACTAACAAGGGAACTGTCAAACATTCCATGCCGAAACTTAGCTTGAATTTTTTTCCAGAGAAGCGTTGTGATGAACCAAGACCGTTCCAAAAAAAAAAAAAAAAAAGTTTTTAATTTCAAGGCACAGAAATTAAAGCTCAGTTGGACACCCTGCTTAAGGAAGAGTGGAGTCGAGTGAGGCGGGGCGCGGAAGTAGGCAGAGAGGGTTATCCAATCTACCAATTCCGGAGTTGTATTACTTGCCTTTAGTTTAAATTAGAGATTCGGCGCTGGATTTTAGTGTCTTACAGTTAAAAATGGCAGATTTTTTTTTTTTTGACACGGCCTTGGTACAACACAACGCTTCTTTGAAAGAAATTTCAAGGCAGGCCTACGTTTCGACCTGCAATTGTTTACAGTTCCCTTGTTAGTACAAAAATTTATTCTGAGTGAAAAAAATCATCTGGGTCTGAAAAATGTAAGAAGGCGTACATCTTAAGATTTCTCTATGTGCACTTTTCAAGAATTACCTGGTTGAGTGGTAGACAAGGCCTTAAGGCCTTAACTCTGCCAGGTAAAATAAAGCTATTATTATTACTATTATTATTATTATTATTATTATTATTATTATTATTATTATTATTATTATTATTATTATTATTACTATTATTATTATTATTATTATTTTTGAAGACGAAAGTTTGGATTTGTGTATATTATTAACAGCTAATGTCACTTTATGCAGCATAATTTAAACAGTACTAATAACATAAATTATAACAGACAATCTATTTATGAATAAATAACACTCAATAAATGTTATAGGCCTACCAATATTATTACTTATTAATTTGATTGAAGTAGAGTTTTTGGTACATTTATTAAATGAACAGGCCTTTTCTTTCAATTGAAATAATATCGTGTCTTATGTTTTTTTTTCCGCTCCATTTACGAGTATAACACGGCAAACAAGCTAATATGTTGATGTTTATTTTGTGTTTTCATAAAATAAACTTCCTGACATTAAAATATCACAAGAACAATGAGACACGTATTTTGTCAATAATTTTTAAACTGACAGGTTGACTCAGTAAGATAGTCATTTGCCTTCAGAAAGACAGGTCAATTAATTTATTGTCCTAGTTTGCAGCTTTTGACAAGTGTGATTAACTGATATGACATCTATCAGGAGAAAACAAAGCACAAGTTCTTCTCTTATACTATGTCCATAGATATTTTACTCTTCTAGTTGGCCAACAACTCCAAACAGAATTAACAGTTACAAAATTTGACTTTTAATACAAATTCGAATATTATTTATAGTATAATTTTATTTTACGTTGGCAATTCAAGGGAACAGAGTTACAAAGAGGCAAAGCCAAAACTTGTAAAATACTTTAAAAAGGTAAATTTCAATAAAAGTCTAGAGTTTCATAAACATGTGTAAAAATATTGAAATGATTTGGGCTATATTTACATATGGGTCATTTATTCGTAAATTGCTTACATTTTCATTATCTTATGCATTATAAATGCAGGATCTGAAACAAGTTTGAAATTTTAGAAATCCCAAATTCCTTAAAGTTAATTAGCCAATACATTCCAAATTGTACAAATATTGTGATAGACTAATGGAGATATTGACGGATAACTTCTAAAACCAAATCAGGTTAATAGTAATTTAAATCCTTAAATACCCGAAGGTAACAATGATGATGATGAAAACGCTTGTTTCTCTCAAATAAATGAGTACCCTAAAATCCAAAAATGTTGTACCTTTTTACTACATGTTGCAGAATTGATGAAATTTTCTAATGGATATCATCTTGATATCTGATTTAAATGGTATCCCACACGAAATTTAATTTTTTACAATCTATAACAGAATACAATAAATGTCCAAAAATTAAGTTCAGAATACAAATTTAAAATAAAGTGATCCTACTACACGTCTCAGGAGGCCCTTGGAGCAGTAGGACGTTAAGGCTCCCACTTTTTTTCTAGACAATCGGCACTTGATGTCAACCGGGTTGTCAGCCCTGCGTGACGGCCGCCTTTATCCCAAAACAAGCGGCCGGTACTCATTTCCGTTAGAGGCTGGGTAGATCCCAGGGCCATGGTGCCATCAGATGGTTTGGGTCAGTTTAAAAATCCTGACCCCACCGGGACTCGAACCCTCAACCTTCCGGTTTGTAGCGCAGTGCCTTAACCATTACGCTACGGCGTGCCCCCTAATACAAATTTGAGCTTTAAATATTATTTTCGTTATGAAATACATATACGTCGTGTCTCCAGTGAAAAAATATGATTGGTATAAAAATAATGAATTTGTCAAACAAGGGATGCTTTCGGCCTCCCGACGAAAATCGCCATGAAACTTTCGGGGCTGAACAAGCATGAGGCCAAAGTAACTGGTATGAAGTGCGGCATTTCGCAATCGTCCGTTACCCCTAAAACAAGGCGTATGAAAATAGGGTTCGCAACTGTAATGTTTGTAGTCATAGAGTGCCTAACTTCATCTGCCTGTGAAATATGATACATGTAAATGACGAGATTACGTACAACAGATATATTTGTAAAATGTCACATACGTACCTCATTCTACCTCATGGTAATGTGGTGTAAGAAGGCAGTGCTGCAAACAAAGTCGAATCTCACACCACGAGCAAATAATGGCGGAACTGCCATCATAGTCAGGAATGCTGTATAGGCCTATATCAAGACCAGCAAAATTTATGTCCAACAGATTACGGAACGGGAGTGACATGTCCTGTAACACGTATCCAGACACCTTCCATGGGCTGGTACTGCGATGCACTCAATTGATTCTATATCAAGGAATGTAACTTGAAAATGAAGATCCTATCATGCAGCTTGACGTCATTCCCCTCATCATGACGTATGTTCTCTTCAATGCGTCGCGCAAATAGTTTGTAGTGGCGAAATAATAGACGTCTACTTTGTGGTTTTAGGTGGAATGGTTTTTGTGTGTAAATTAAAATCCCTATTTCTGAAGGCTCTGGCCCATAAACCTGTGTCTGTTTGACCAGACCATGAATCCAGCAGCAGAAAAGATGTTCCCTTTAGTTCCGGTTACAGTATTTTACGCATCCAGGACAGTACAAGAGCTGTTAACATCTTACCACTGGTGCTGCAATCATATTCTAAATTTGGAGGTTGGTTACATTGTAACATTTAGGAAACACGTTTGTCAAATTTACCACCCGCTTCCTAAAAACAGATGTACAATTTCTTTGCGAGGCGTCCTCACATGAAAATAAGGATCTGAATTGTGTAAGAGTGAGTAGTAGATGCAAGAATTGCTTCAGTTGTCTTTTCCACGGTCGTTGATAGTGTCCAATTTGAGGTAATTTCATACTCAGATCGACTTTTATCCGTATTCAACATCATGTCGACATTGATTGCATTAGCAGAAGCGTAGTCCGTAATTTTTCTCACAAACTACAATGCTCTGGTCCTCACGACAGTATCAAGAGTAACATCCCGCCTAATAATAAATCTTGTAATCTTGCGTAATGTTTTTTTTTTTTTTTTTTTTTGTAGCGGCGTTTCAATTGGTGGAGGAAATAATTGCTGGCTTCAAATCTTGGAATGTCCATGAAAATAGCTGCTTCTTTCGCCCAAGTCTTTAAATGCCAGGAGTTAATTGTGTTTCCAACATTAGCCGCATTACCCGCATTCCTGAATTTGGTGTAGCTCTCAAATCCTAACGTGTCTGTTTTCTATCAAGAATCTTTAATATTTGCCTCACTTTTGCCGGTGATATCTTGAATTTTCGAGCAGTTGCTGCAACCCTTTCCATTCCAATCTTGACACTGGCATAAATCATTTGCATTGTTTATACTTTTCCGTTGAATTTGGGAGGTGATGGTTCATAGGAACTGGGACTGGTTGCCGTGTTATGAATTGGACTACTGCTTCTACAGATAAAGTGTCCGATGTTCCATCACTATCACACCACAATGTCTATTCTTCTGACATGTCCATGCAGGCACATAGACAGGATTTTCCTTTGGGGGGGCTGAGTCGGAGTGAGAGAGAATCCACCCTAATAAAACCCAATGTGTATAAAAAAGATGAGTATAATGGAATGAATAACAATAACAGTTAAAATAAACATTTCAGTTTATTTATTTTCATTAATTTTTTTTCTTGGCAGATTACAAATAAATTGAAAATCAAAGTAGTAAACATTATTTATTAGATAGTTTTGTTCTTTTGTAAGTTTTGTGACACCATTTTAATTTACAGCAACAGTCTTCTTTTCTTCTCCCCAGCCATTTTATCTGGTTTGATAGTGATGGCCCGATGATTGGAAATCGTCGCTAGTGCACCCAGTCTTTGGTCTGTTATCTAGCTTCTAGACACACTTTTCACTCTTTTCATGGTTGAAAAAGATCTTTCCACACTGCATGTTGTTACTGGTAGGGTAGCTAACACTGTCAGAAGGAAATTGAATGACCAAAAACATGTTTTGTCACACATTTCCAAGACTTTAAGTACTTCGCTACCTTTTTTAATAGATGGTGTTATATTACACCACAATGTGTATTCAGCTTTAATAGCAGCAAGTAATATATTGTCATCAAAGTACTCTGAGAGTTTTTCAAAATGGTTTACTTTGTCGGGATCTGTGAATCCAGGAAGAAGAACTTGGAAACTGGTTAAAATATCTTCATTAGATATTAATCTGTCTGTTATGTTCTGTAGAAGTGATGCAACACATGGTATGTATACTGTTACTCTAAAATAATCTTCTACTGAGTTAGTCTCTGGATTTGCTCAATTCATCTGTCTTGAACTTAACCGAGAAACTGTCAAGTCACAATGAAATATTTCTTCAGACAGTGATTTTGATGAGGCAAATAACTCTGCTAACTTATTTTTTGCATCTTTTCTCAAAATTTCTAGAGATTTCAACAATGTTTTGGCGTAGTTCATAGCTGACGCCATGTCCAAACTTTTATCCTGAAGAAAGATTGACAGGGGCAAAGTAAGGTTAAAGAGTTTTTCAAAAACAAACAGACTGACAATAAAATCACTTTTTTCAATTGCAGCCAAAAAGTTTGAAGCTGAAGAAGAGATTATCAGTGGTTTTCTCTTTCTCCGCAATTTCTTCTAAGCTAACTACAATTGGCTGAAATAGCTCAACAAATGTCAATACACTGTCATGTCTTTCAATGAAACGAGTCTCACATAAACGTGTCATATAAACTTTTTTTCTTAATTTCTGGCACATGAACGCTGATGTTTACCTGCAAATCATTGTTAGCATTTGTATTTTTTGGAAAAAAATGTGTTATTACCTTTATTGTACCGAGGCAATTTCTGACAGAAGAGTTTGAAAACATGTCACTCAAAGCAAGGTTCAGTCGATGGCTAGCACAATGGAAGTACCTTGCTTTGGGATATTTTTCTTGTATCCTAGTTTGAACTCCAGTTAGATGGCCAGCCACAGTGGCAACTCCGTCGTAGCCTTGCCCTACACACTTGTTCATATCCAATTTCAACTTGTTACACTTTTCCAAGATAACTTTTGTAACTTTTCTGCTGATTGGTTGTATATTGCTACAAATCCTACAAAATCTTCTCGGACTATAGGTAAGTCATCTTTTAAGTCTACATAGTGAAGACATAATGAAAGCTGCTCTGTTACCAAAACATCTATAGTTTCATCAGACAGTATTGCGAAGCAATCAGACTTGTCGACTCTAGAAACAATCTCTTCTGTAACTAAAGTTGAGCAGATTTGAATGATCTCATTCTGTATCTCGGGGCTTATGTATGTAGCATTCTTACCGCAATTGATGACATGCCTTCTCAGATTTTCGTCTCCAGAACATGCTCTGAACCGTAGCAAAGCACAAAATTTCCCCTTTTTTGTCTGGTTTTTCTAAGGAGAGTGGCCCACTGTCTACATCTCCTCTAAGAGGCAGTTCTTGCTCAGCACAAAAGAGTATTGTTTCAGTTATTGGTATTAGTGCAGATCTATTTTTCCTCCTTTTCCCTTGCGTGTTGTATGTCAATCTGAGAAACAACATCCATTTGTTTTCCTGGCATGATCTTATTGAACTGTTCTGCATAAACAACATAGGCCTTGTGATACTCTGTAGTGGAGTGCTTCATGAATGTTTTTTTAGCTTTCTTCCAATCTCTAAAACCACAACTTACTAATTTTCCAGGAGCTTCGTGAGCTCCTTTTCCAACACCTTCATGAAAAAAACAAAAAACACAGTTTGCAATAAACTGCATCTTCTTTTTTGGAATAGGCAAGGAAAGCAAATCCTGAGGTAGGATCTGCAATCCAATTTTCCTGAAATCGTACTTTTTTATTTTTACCTTCAGTTGAAGGAAATACGTAGGGCTGTTTTGGAAGAATGCTTTTCTGTTGTCATCTAGACAGTCTCTTTGAATGTCTCCTATGTCAAAAGACTCTGTGTGCCATGTAGACACACAAGTTGTATAAATATCTGAGATTTTATCACTGTTGAAGGATTTCACTACTTTTTCTTGAATTGAGCAGTGTTCATCTGATGCAGTTATTGTACTACTTTTGGAAGGAGTAGAGTGATCCGCACCTGAAATCCAAACAAATGAATTAGTTGTCTAATGGATAATAAACAAACGGGAAAGAGTGAGGGATTGTAAATTGTATTTGTCACGGCCAACACAATATATTTTTTTTAATATAGCTGATACAAAATCAGTTACAAAAAAAACTTACTTGTGTTGTTCTTTTTAATAAGCCAGGCTATCATCGATGTTAGATCAGTTAGAGGGACAGACTGCAATTCAGATCATCATCTGGTCAGAGTGAAAATCAGACAACGGCTATCGCTTATGAGAGGAACAATTGCTAAAGATGATTCTGAAAAATTTGAATTAAAAAACTTGAAAAATGATTAAATGCGGCAAGAATACCAAATCAAAATTGCTAATTGATTTGAAGTACTGGGATCTTCAGTTGACAATGTGACAAATGAAGAAGAAACTGATATAAATAAAGAATGGGAGGCTATAAGAGATACTATCTAATTGTCAGCATCAGAAAACATTGGTTGTTTAAAAAAGAGGCAAAACAAGAAATGGTTTGATGAGGAATGTGTCGACATTGTGAAAGAAAGAAAGCTAGCAAAATTGAAATGGTTACACAAGCCAAATGAGGTAAATTTAGAGCAATTGGGTAGTATTAGACGGGAAACCACCAAGTTACTAAAGTGTAAAAAGGGGGAATATTTGAGAGAGAAGATTAATGATCTTGAAATGAATGCAAAAAATAGAAACATTAGAGAATTATATCAGGGAATTAGGATAGAGAAGAAAGGGTTTCAGGCTAAAACAAACATAATTCGGAATGAAAATGGGGATATTATTGCAGATTCCAGGAGTATATTAAATAGATGGAGAAGTTACTTTAATCAGCTATTAAATGTACATACAGAACAGGACATTGAGCAGGATAATTTACAGACAGCAGAAATGCTAGTCGCAGAACGAAGTACATTAGAGGTTGAAATGGCGATAGAAAAATTGAAGATGTATAAAGCATCAGGTTCGGATGAGATACCAGCAGATCTGATAAAATCAGGGGGAGAAAAATTGATGGACAAGATACGCTGGTTGCTTAGTATGATTTGGGAAAAAGAAGCTCTTCCAGATGAATGGAAGGAATCAATTATCGTACCAATTTATAAGAAAGGAGACAAAACTGATTGCAACAACTACAGGGGCATCTCATTACTTTCAACTTCGTACAAAATTCTAACAAATATATTAGTAAGCAAACTTACTCCCTATATTGATGACATTCTAGGAGATCATCAATGTGCATTTAGAAGAAACAGGTCTACAACAGATCAGATTTTTAGTATAAGACAGATTTTAGAAAAGAAATGGGAATATAATGGTACTGCACATCAACTATATGTAGACTTCAAAAAACCATATGATTCAATTAAGAGGGAGATGTTATATAGTATCCTGCTGGAGTTTGGAA
The DNA here is from genome assembly GCA_030220185.1 of Diploptera punctata. NCBI lineage: Eukaryota > Metazoa > Arthropoda > Insecta > Blattodea > Blaberidae > Diploptera > Diploptera punctata. The sequence continues at coordinate 1,211,101 of JASPKZ010008895.1, read as the reverse complement.
TTCCTAAAAAGTTAGTTAGACTTATACGAATGTGTCTAAATGGCACAAAGAGTAGGGTGCGTGTAGGCAAACAGTTTTCGGACACTTTTGAAATCCAGAATGGGTTGAAGCAAGGAGATGCACTATCTCCTCTACTATTTAATTTTGTACTAGAGCATGCCATTAAACCTTTAGAGAATGAGGAAGGCTTACAACTCAATGGTATTAATAAGATGTTAGTTTATGCTGATGATGTAGTATTATTGGCCGATAGCGAGGAGATACTAAAGGACAACACGCACACACTATTGAGTAACACTAAGAAATTAGGACTGGAAATAAATAGCAATAAAACTAAATATATGGTCACATGTAGGAATTCAGTATATAATGGAAATGGACAGCTAATGACAAATGAGGGAAATTTTGAGGAAGTGGCTGAATTCAAATACCTAGGAACAATAATCACAAATAGGAATGAGATGCACAAAGAAATTAAACATAGGCTCAATTCTGGAAATGCGTGCTATTATGCATTGCAGAGACTCTTAATATCCCAACTCCTTTCAAAAAACGTTAAACTGAAAATATATAAAACTATTATTCTACCAGTTGGTAGACCAAGAATGAGGTGGGAGAATAACATTAACTATGATTTGAGGGAAGTAGATTATACAGGGAATGATTGGAAAGTATTAGCTCAGGATAGGGATGTATTGAGAGCGTATGTCCGCGCGGCCATGAACCTACGGGTTCGATAGTGCTAGTGAGTAAGTAAGTATAAAGCTATATTATTCAAGATTGTACTTAACTTAAAATGTTACAAAGTGCAATAAAAATGAGCTATATGGTTTGATAAGCGGTTTGTGGGGTTGAGGGGGGCGAATCCCCCCTTAATGCAGGTTTTCAGAACGCGAACATATTCTAATTTTGGACTATATATTACAATACTAGATAATAGTTAATACATATCACTCCATTTTCGGTATCCAAAGAATAATATTTGAATTATATAACACTCTTAAACATGTGTGTTTAAAAGCTAGCAAAAATAAATTCACATAATCAAAATAAATTTACATTAATCTTAGTTGTTTTTTGTTAAGTGTTCGTTAATAGTGAGATCACATTTTGGTTAAGTTTTAACATCGCACATATCTTTCAAATAACATTTCAGTTTTTTTTTTCACACGAATAAACATGAAACTTAATTTTTTTAAAATATAAGATAACTCACACTAATATTGCATTAATCCATTCTGTATAGCTTTGGTTGTTAGGTCACATTTCTGTTAGATTCTTATATGGAATCAATTACATTGCATATTAATAGGGAATTATAGGTGTGGTAGCTTCCCATTGCTTTCCACACCAGTGAAGGATGATGATGATAATAATAAGGATGATAATGGTGGCCGGATGATTTTCGGGGATCGTCGGGCCCTAAGCTTCCTGACATTTGTCTTACAGGTGAGGAAAAACTCCGAAAAAACCTCACCCAGGAGCCTATCCCAACCGGGAATCAAACCCGGGCCCGCTTTATGACAAGGTATCACGCTACCTCAATACCACAGCGGTGGATGGAAATATAATATCTAATCCTATAAAAACCACTAGGGGATTGAAACAAGGGTGCAGTCTATCACCAATTTTATTTAATATTTATGTAGAATTTATATTAATGAAATGGAAACAAAGCTACAATTGGCAACAGATTTTTGGTGACATTACAATTTGCTGATAATCAACTGGTTGTAGCACAAGACAAATTTGATATGGAATTCGTGATAAAAAGGTTGAAAAACACATATGAATCATGGGACCTCACGATAAATTTACAAAAAACAGAATATTTGGCAATAAATAGCAATAAAAGAGAAAATTTAATATTGGAAGAAGGAAATCAAATATAGCAAGTGAAATAAACTAAATATTTGGGAATAATTATGGATAACATTGAAGGTGTAAGTAAAGAGAACATAAAGCATAGAATTGAATTGAGTAGCAAAATAATATCATCGTTAAATTCCATATGGTGGGATAAGCATATTTGAAAATATACAAAAAAATATTTAATACACAAGTGATCTTCTTGGTGATATAATATTAAAATATATATGTAGTCAATATGCCCATTTCACCAATTAATGTTTTAAAATGGTCAACAAGTTTCTACAGCCAAGCTGTCATTCTCAAGACCAGATATTGACTCAGTCAATATCTGGTCTTGAGAATGACAGCTTGGCTGTAGAAACTTGTTGACCATTTTAAAACATTAATTGGTGAAATGGGCATATTGACTACATATATATTTTAACAAAAAAATATATTGGTAAAAACATTGGTGGAATCTGTTGCAATGTATGGAAGTGATCAATAAGTACTACAAGAATAGACTAATAGCTCTAGAAATGGATTATTTATGCAGAAGTGCCAGAAAGTGAAAATTAGAACATGTCACTAATAAGGAAATTAGAAACATAATGGAAGCAGAAGAAAGCATAATTGGAAGAATTGAGGAGAAGGAATTAAAATAGTTAGGACATATTTTAAGAATGGAAGATGAGCGATAGCCGAAACTACTATATCAATGGCAACCGACCAGAAAGAAGAAAAGAGGGAGACCAAAGTTAACAAGGAAGGAAAACATGAAGACAGTAATGCAAGCAAGAGGACTAAACATTGAAGATGCCCAAGATCGTAGGCTTTGAAGGTTTCACATGGGAAGATGGCAGCAGCTGTAAAAACCTGAAGATAGATAGAGATATGTTATATTTTAAATTAATACTTTTTCCAGAATTGGACATAGTTTTATTTTAGAAAGAAAAAATAATGTTTGAACTAGGACTCATACCCTGATCTCTGACTCTATGCATCAGTATGATACCAGTTATACTATTCGAGCACCAATAAAAACGTCAACAATTCTTTCCACGTATATCTTTCATTTCATCTGAAAGCCAACACTACCAATAATTCTATCTGATGACTTCTATTCAAAACATTTTTTATTGAGAATTCATACATTACTTTTATAACGTAAAGCTTCATATATTGATGTTATATTTTAAATTAATGCTTTCCAGAATTGGACATAGTTTTATTTTAGAAATAAAAATTAACACTCGAACCCTAGATCTCTGACTCTACTAATAAGTGTGCATATCTAAAGATCCAATAAGATTTCAATTAGAAATCAGTAGCAGAATTGTTGAACAGATCATGTACTTTAAATACTTAGGGGTATACATAACTAGCCATCAGGACAGTATCTGAAGCCTCTAGAATATCAGGTTCCTTATAAGATGTCATATGGAAGAATAAATATCTGAATATTGAAAATAAAATTAAAAATTTTAATACCACAGTAAGACCAATGTAGACAGACACATCCTGTTGAAACTCGGACAGTGACAAAAAAATCCAACAAATTATGAATATATGAATACAGCAGAAATTTACGTTTATATAACACTTTGGCTAGACCAGTGTTGACCTATGGTAGTGAAGCATGGACACTAAAAAAACAACATGAAAGCAGAATAACGGCTTGTGAAATGAGATTCATGCGCAGAACAGCGGGTTACACCAGATGGGACCGGAAAAGGAACACCGATATCTTAAAAGAATTGAAGACTACGCCAATTTTGGGATATATTAAACAGTACCAACTAAATTGGAAACGCCATCTTGAAAGAATGAGTTCAAATTGGATCCCCAAAGCTGTTTATAATTATATACCAAGAGGACGAAGATCACTGGGCCGTCCTATGAAACGCTGGAGGGAAAATTTTCTATAGGATCGTAACAGGCCTTGGCCTAATACTTGGAAGGAAGAAGAAGAAGAAATGAATTTACTGTGAGCAATAGTTAGAAAAACCAGATTAGGCAGAATGAGAAACAAAGATGTGAGACAATAATGCAATACAACTGATGTCAAAAAATGTATAAACAAACAGTAAAAGAGAGTTGAATGTTTGTATAGCTAGAACAAACAAAACAAGTTTAATTATAACAGTTCAAGATATATATATCCAAACGGTAAAATGATAAAAAGAATAGGCTCTATATACCTATTACTTACTCCTTAAAAACCAAAAATGATATTATTTCTATAGATCAGTAAGTATCACAGTAGGGCCTATTTTTTACGAGTATAACAAAAATACAGCTATTAACAGGATCTAATGGTTTAATTCTTTAAATTTAATCCACAAAATTTGATCGAGTCTGTTCCCAAATGTAAAAAGAATTATGGTTAACCTTTTAGGAATGAACACTATAATTTATTTAAGTAAAATCTTAAGAGAAAAATTTGCGTTTAGATTGGAACTCACTCAGTCGATAGAGCATTGGTCTAAAAAGCCAAAGGTCCTGGGTTCGAGTCCCAGTCTGAGCATATAATTTTTCTCTTCAAATGTGAAAACCTTATCATTTCACCTCATATTCTTCTTCTTCTTAGACTAGTTTCGGGACCTTCTTCTTTGATTCAATCCTCAGTATTTTCATGGCATTTATTATTATTTGGTCTTGAAGAGTTGCCTACTGCTCCCTCTGTTTGTAGATTGAAAAACCTCAAAATCAAATCATTTTCCCTGGGAATTTCAAAGTTCATTAATTTTTCCTTTATATTTTTTTATGTAGATTTTTTCCCAAACTGTGAGCTCTTTGGGTTTGTTATTTATTTAATTAATTTAACTTATCTTTCTATTCTATGTTTTTTTGACTATGCATGGGCTGCTACTGCAGATTTTTCTACTTCCCCATTTCTTACATTCCTGGGATGTCAAAGAGAAATTTAAAAACCAGAGTGAAAGAACATCTCAGGATATCAAGAATGGGAAAGTAGAAAAATCTGCAATAGCAGCCCATGCATGGTTAGAAAAACATCAAATTGAAAGAAAGACTAAATTAATTAAACAATTTAAACAAATAGAAAAACCCAAAGAGCTCATGGTTTGGGGAAAAATCTACATTAAAAAAATGAAAAGGAGAAATTAATGAACTTTGAAATTCCCAGAGAAAATGATTTGATTTCAAGATTCTTCATTTTACAAACACAGGGAGCAGAAGGTTGCTATTCAAGACCACATAACAATGGTCATGAAAATACTGAGGATGGAACCAAAGAAGAAAGTGCCAAAACCAGTCTAAGAAGAAGAAGAACATGAGGTGAGGCAATAAAATTTTACTTAAATAAATTTATGGTTTTTGCTCTAAGAAATCTCTTATCAAAGTATTCCATTTGGAATGGTATATGGTAACTATAATAATAAGGAAACTTTTTTTTTTATGTTCACTACTATCCATGCATTGCAATTGCTATGAAATTGAAAATTATAGCAACCTCTTAATTCTAGGTTAGCATTCACTGATAAACTTAATCAATACATTAAACAATTTTTTTTAACTGTACTTTCTGGTTCTTTCAGGTTTTGTTGGCTCACAACAACGGTAGTTTCTGCTGTATTTGCTAGTATACTTGTGAGTTCAGCATGGACAAGTTACTTCAAGAGCCCCACTGTTGTAAATGTAGAGACTACAAACTATCCTCTGAGCAAGATACCATTTCCTGCAGTCACAGTGTGTCCTGCCAACAATATTAAGAAGAGATTAGGTGAAAAACTGCTTGCAGAGTAAGTGTTAACCAGAAAAATAAATTAGACATTAAAATATTTACATTATTGACAAATCTGCCCCTTATATATATATATATATATATATATCCACTTTTAATGATTTTCAAATGTTTTCAATTATTCATTAAATAAGCCCCTACACCAATTTTGTCATGCTAGCTCAGGCGGTAGCATATCAGATTTCTGACTGGCACGTCCATTTTCTATACCTGGCAGGGTTAGATATTTTAATCAAAATTAAAATGGGAAGTAATGCTAAGAGGTATTTTCAATTTATACAAGAGTTGAAAAAAAAATTTTTATACATCTGACCTCATAAAGTAGTGTGTGTTCATGTGTATACCAGTTTCAATGGTCAGTCACCATCATCTTCAGTCAAACTCCAAACTCCAAATGTCAGAATTTTGTTGTTAACACCATCTTCCAAACTGCTACCTGGTGTCGATTTTATGAACTATATTTTATGTTTGTACAGATATGTTGATAATATTTTCTCAGTAATAAATTCCAAATATATACAACATGTACTGAAATTACTTAACCTTCAAGATGAATCTGTGAAATTTACTATTGAATTGAAGAAAAATAATCAAATCCCATTTTTGGACCTGAATATAACAGCAACAAAAAATTTAATTCAATATACACAGGAAAGATACCTATACAGATAATTACATTAAATCATGAGGTTTTAATCATATTGCACACAAACATGCAATATTCAACAGTTTAATGTACCGGTACAGATTAACAAACATTCCAATGAGTGAAGAAAATTTTAAGAAAGAATACAATCACATTTTAAACAAAGTGTTATACAACACTAGGGCCTAACTGCAATAATAATAAAATACTATAAAAAAGCCGATAAAATACTATAAAAAGCCGATAAAGGATAGACACATATACATGTGCATGATACCAAAAATTAGGGCATAAATATTCACCCTTTATATGCGGATTGAAATCTCAATCCAAATATACATAAGTGTTTTATAGATAAAAAACTAAGGAAAAAATTAATATAAAATGACTTTTCACATCAATATATTTGTCAAACAATGAAGTCACACTTACGAAATCTTATATAATATCAAAAACACTTATTAGTTTCAACCAAATAGGAAATTCTTACGAAACCTTATATAACCCAAACACATTAGGATAAGCAATTAAAAACATATTATATAACTTGGCCATGACACACTAGGAATATTACTACAGATGGGGCAAGAAAATAGGGCTTCCATTAGCTTTAGGGGATGGTGAAAGGTAAAGATAATCATATAAAAGCCGGGATTTTTTAGTGGAAAAAGGCAGAACAGCAGCGGGACCGATTGCGGTCCCCCCTAGCGGGGTCCAGCGGGACGGTGGCGTCTACATTGGTAATATGACTCCTTTTTTATCATTCTTTGGTCATTTTAAGATTTAGAATTAAATAAGGGACCAAATGGTCCAAGGAACATATAATAACGAACAAAGTTGAATATTTTAAAATGATTGTTTTCTCTCTCTGAATTTTAGCACTTTAATATTTTTGAATATTTTAACGTTTGACAATGTGGCGATTTCAGCTGACTTTAATAACAGTGTTTTATATGTTTCATTTAATGTTTCTTTATGCTTGGTATTTATTTTAATAAATAATGTTATTTTTCGTTTACTGTGTTTTTAACATATTTAATTATAGAACTCTTCCTCCAAAACCACGGCCAACCGCTCGGGCCAAAGACCACTTAAACAATAGTGGTCGTCACGCTATCAATACGCTGGGGCTTAACAGACGCCGCGCGTAATAAACTGGATGGCAGATGGTGGTATATTCGTGAAAATAATGTTCTATTATATTCACGGATAAAGAAACGAACCTGAGGGCCGGTTTCACCAACACAGGTAACCGTGTTACCGGTGAATTAAACGGAGCGTTTCCCAGCTTCACTACAATTTGCGTTTCACCAACAACAGTAACTTTTCACCGGGAGTTATTTCGTCGTATTTCGTTAGTAAACCGTAACCACACGAATTTGGTCGGTAGAATCGGTGGGTGATATATAACGGAGGGTGATTCCTATATTAAAATGGCGTGTGAAAGACTGGCCATTCTTAACATTGAACGTGAATATGGTTTTAATTATTATTTTGAAGGCCAATTGAATTGAAAAATACTCTAGTTGGGTAGAAGAACTGTGTGAATAGTTTGAAAATTACGATTACAGTGATATCGCAGACTTTCGAAGATACCAGGCCTGTCTACCTGATAGGCTACTGCACATTTGGATCATCGGAGAGGTAAGTTTATTTCATTATTGAAACTGACTTTATTGATGTATAATACCAGTACTTTACACAATGAATTACTAATTTTATTCACTCATGCTTATATATTTAAAACCAAGTTAGTATCGGTACAAAATAATGTGAGGTTATGTTTATTATTTGACTATTTTTTAACAATATATTTAATTACTGATTACAGAATATATTTTAGAAAGTATTTGAGTTTTATTTGATATTCATAATATTTTGAGTTCTTAAATACAGTCGGCCTATTTTTGTTAAAATGGTTAGCAAATAATATAAATCTAGTATGAATACTGTCCTATTATATAAAACAAGTCAGGCATAAATACAAGTAAGTTTAATTCGTTAATGAAAATTATTTTATGCATGTATAATACCAGTACTTTACACAATGAATTACTAATTTTATTCACTCATGAATACATATTTAAAAGCAAGTTAGTATCATTACAAAATAATGTGAGGTTATGGTTATTATTTATGGACTATTTTTGAACTATATATTTAATTACCAATTACAGAAATATATTTTATAAAATATTTGGTTTTATTTGACATTCTTAATATTTTGGGATATTAAATACAGTAGGCCTATTTTTGTTGAAATTGTTAGCAAGTACCGTAATTTAAATCTAGTATGTATATACCTATAATATAGAACAAGTAATGAGATCCTAGGTCTAAATACAAATATTTCTAGAGATAATTTCCAAAAATGTGTTAATCTTAAATGCCTTGTAGATAATCAGTACCGGTAATATATCTGACATCCAAGACAATTTTCCTGTTATTTAACGTTAGAGCAGTGGGAATTATGCTAAAATTGTATAGTGGCCTAACATATATTGTCATTAATTGTAAGATCAAGTATTTCTCTGAAAACATGTTCCAGAACAGAACAGTCATTATATGTAATGCAGCAGTTTCTCTATTATTTGATTTTATTATTCTAATTCTGTGATACTACTTTTCTTTAAATAATATGTTTTGACGAGTCTTAATATTGTAGACTAAACACCTGTAGCACTAAAAATAATTCATGAAGTAACTGCAGATCAATGATAACATTTGATATATCAGCATGTGCAAATCTATGATACACAGAAGTTACAAATTGTAAGAAATGCAAGTTACTAAGCATACAGGGGAAAAACTGCACTTAAACTAGCGTCAAATATTTTCAAAGTCCTATAGAATAACAGTGTGCATGCACCAGAGTTTGTAGAGCCACCGATAACCCACAATCGAACCACATATTGATTATCATCCTGGATTACTATCCGTCGCTATGAAATTTAAATGACCAATATTTGCAATAAGTCCCCAAATCTATGTTATAAAGATATATTAATAATATTAAATTTACCAAACTTTATTAAAAATGGGTGTACACTTACTTATCGCTCCCTAACGCTGATCCAACCAGCGATACCCCAAAACAGCGATAGAAAAATCATAGACTAAGTAATATACTCTGTGGAGAAAATAGCAGTTAGCATCACAATATTGTCTAACAGTGTCATAATATTGTGATTTGCATATTTAAATAAATACTTCAAAACTGTCTAATAATGTTATAAAATTGTTTGAAAAAGTTTAAAATAATAAATAATGTTAGTAAATACAAAAGAAGAGTTATAGTTTACAAAAAGAAGAGCTATAGTTTACAATAATATAACTGAAAAATCAAGCGCTAGTAAAAGTGCAGTTGAGCCAGCATACAGTAATCCTTATGTATTATACACCAGTGGTATACTATGTTGATTGTGAAATCTATAATTTTAATTATTGATAAAATAACTTCAGCTAGATATGAATAATTCACTTGTACTGCTATATGCGTGTATTATGTGAGTTGATCTGTACAACACAATAAGTTTATATTACATACTGTTTTTTTTTTTTTTAGAAATCAAGCCATTTCTCCAATAAATCAGCTGCTCCTGGCTTTGGACAATGATTAGATAAGGGTTCATCATTCAGGAGGGGTCAGGAGATCAACAGTCCTAAGATATTGTCTGCCGAGTCAGTTGTGCCATTGCAAGTTCTCGACTTCAAGCTACATCCCTAAAGACCGGAAGTTCAATGGATTACACAAACAAAGAATAAAGACCTGGTGATGGTGTTGCAGAATAGTTCAAGTAACTTGAAATACTACTTCTCTTTAAAAGTGAAGGCTATTTGTAAATCAAATATGACATTTTGTGACATCATTGCTAGGTGAAGAACAATTTATGGCAAATTATAACATTTGCAACTATTAAGTCTAACAGTTATAAATATTTATACACATCAGTCTTAGAACAGCTGAAAAAAATAACTCACCCTAGCTTACATTTCTCATATTGTAAAATGTAACATTGTTAGTTACGTCATATAACTTTGTTATAATTTCTCTATAAATTATTTTTTTCATAATTGGGTTTGGAGAGATGGATTTCAAGGGATATACTGTACATGTTCCTCAGTCTTATTGTTTTGCAGTTTGTTGTATCTGATAGAAACTATAAGATATTTGAAGCAGTAAATAATAAGAGTTTATTTATATGAATTATTGTATAATTTTGAAAAATATTAAATAAAATATAATTTCAAAATAATTACTTCTATGTGTTACCCACTAGTGTTTTCAAGTCATTTTCAAACATATTCCTGTATTTAATGTTTTATTTTAGGAAGTAATATTTTGAGGTTCTTTTAATTAAATTATTTGGAGTCTGTTCATCTTAACTCAATATTAATGTTGATTTGTTCTTGAACATGTTTCGATTATAGCATATCAATGATTATGATATAAGCGAAACATGTTCAAGATAATCAACATTAATATTGACTCCAAATAATTTAATTAATATTCCTGTATGTTACGTTGGAGACTATCTTTTCTTGAGGAAATGCAGTGATGGAATTGAAGACTATAGGGAAAAAGAGAGGTAAGTCAGTAAATGTGATAAAAAAAAATCAGTTAAGGGCACATTCATATAGCTTGAGCAGTGAATTTTATATGGGCTAAATTATGGAGCAAAAGTAAGGCTAGTCACTGAGATTTTTTTTTTTTGCAAATGCCCCAGGTTGCCCTTCGACATTCCTGGTGTTCCCTCCTGGCATGGCATACTTGTAACCCACTTCTGAGGTTGGGGCGCCTGGAAGCCAGGGTTACATTGCCCCGATGATATGATGGATGATGATAGTGGTGCACCAGGAGAGTCCCTAATCCCAAGCTTAATCTAAGATGAATATGAATACAATGATTTCGATGGCCATATGATTTCGGGGACCGTTTGGGTCTTACAGGTGAGGAAAAACCCAGAAAAACTGTCCCGACCGGGGATCAAACCCAAGGCCCATTTGATAGTGAAAAAAAAGGTAAGTCTATAGTGAACAGGGGAAAAGGAAAGCAAGTCATTTTAATCTAACTGTTGCAGTGCAGGTGTAGAGTAATAGAACTGGATTTATTCAATATTGGTCTTATTTGGGAGGAGAATTACATGTACACTATTTTTTCATTGTATTGCTTCATATGTTGTTTTACTAGTAATATTGTGCGAGAAAAGTGAAAACTGGAATCACATACATTCAAAATGAATGAGTATGATCAATAACTGTGTATCTTATGAAAGCTGTAAGAAGAGGAAGAGTTTTTGGCAGGATGAAAGATACTAACAAAAAATTGAGAGCTCAGATTCATGAAACTGGAGACTCCTGTAATTGTAGGTTAAAATATTTAAAACGTATTGATGTAAATCAGCAAAATAAATGAATCAACAAATTCAAAATTTACAATGTTAGAGGCACAATCTTTATATATATTAAAATTAATGTTGGGAAGTAAACATTATGAGCTTATATCATTAATAGTGAGTGGAGAACATATTTTTAATAACTCACGTCATACAATTTCAAATTTATTTGATTTAAGTCCATTGAAATATATATGTAGTCAATATGCCCATTTCACCAATTAATGTTTTAAAATGGTCAACAAGTTTCTACAGCCAAGCTGTCATTCTCAAGACCAGATATCTGGTCTTGAGAATGACAGCTTGGCTGTAGAAACCTGTTGACCATTTTAAAACATTAATTGGTGAAATGGGCATATTGACTACATATATATTTTAATATTATATCACCAAGAAGATCACTTGTGTGTTAAATAAGTCCATTGGTTTCGAATGAATTTTTCATTCATCTTCAGTTTATTTTCATGACACCAACTGTTGAAATTCTATGTTTGTTGATTTCACCATGGTTACCTCTAACGCTGCCATCTTTTGGTTGGCTTTATAAATTTTGAAATAAAATTTTTTTCTATAGAAATATCAAAATTCATTGATCAATATTTATTCTTTTGAATGAATATCTTCTCCCAAACTGTTAATTCTAATAGTTTATCCAATTGTTTCAAAAGTTTTGCATCTCTATTAATTTTATGATGTTCTAATAAACTATGTGGCAGCAATTGCTGATTTTTAAATTTCACAATTTGAAACAATTGGATAAACCATTAAAATGAACAGTTTGGGAGAAGATATTTCATTCAAAAGAATAAATATCGATCAATGAATTTTGATATTCCTATAGAAAAAAATTTATAATGCCAACCAAATATGGCAGAATTAGAGAATTGGTGAAATCAACAACTGAAAATAAACTGAAGATGAATGAAAAATTCATTCAAAACCAATGGTCTTAAATCAAATAAATTTGAAATTGTATGAGGTGAGTTATTAAAAATATGTTCTCCACTCACTATTAACTTTATATATATGTTTGGTCCCACAATATTAAACAGAGGAGGCCAAAATAAATGAAGATGATGCTCTCCTTCATAGTAAAGTTTCAGATACAAGGTAAGAATTTCAGATGAAAATTATGCAAATGAAATAAAGATATATGTAAAAAAGTTTTCAGGTTTATAAATGCCATTTCAAAATAGAGAATTGAAAATATCCGAAAATCTATAAATACTAATGCAGAGATAGGCAAGGATATGTAAGGCAAACACACCAACAGGCAGACCAAATTGTCCAAAACTGGTTATGGAACACACATCATTTAAGGGTCCTGAAAGCCATTATAGCATAAAGAAAACAGAAGTTGTATTTACCTGGGGAACTGTGTATTTTTAACAACGTATAACATGTATAAAGACAATTATTCTGAAAACTTTATATCTTCTTAAATGTATTAAACCATTTTTATAACACAGTTCAACATTTAATTTGGATACCCCAGAAACGATTCGTATAGTATCTGTGATGAATTTACTGCTAATAAGAAGTCGCTCCTGTTCAGTTAAGTACCATTGCAAATGAAGAGATGAGGCTGGAGATAGAGAAGAAGGTAATGTATCTTGAAACTGAAAACAAGGTTCACATAGCAAGAACTGAGATTATTTATAACGGCCAGAGGGAAGCATGGAAGAGAAGTACTAAATTTATTTCCATGGATTTTCAGAAAAATCTCCCCTGTCCAAACATCATATATTACAAGCAACGATTTAGCTACTTTTCTTTCAACATTCAAAAGTTGTTTGATAACAAGGTCATTTTCTATATTTATTCTGAAACTCATGGTAGGAAAGGAGCCAATAAGGTAACTTCATTTCTTATTAATCAGTATATTACAAACATCCTTAACCCAAAAATCTAGTAGTTAAATATATTCTGTGAATCTGCAGGAGGGCAAATCAAAATTACACGCTCTTTAGATATTTACACTACATTGTTCATGAGAAGACACATTTGCAGTCAGTTCTTGTCACATTCCCAATAAGTGGACCTACATACCTAGAATGTGACAAGGGTATGGGTCTGATAAAGTCAAACATTTTTAGTGAAATTCGTTAAGACTGGGTTGCAGTATTCCAAAGTGCAACAATGAAAATAATGAATATATGTAAGACAAAAAGAAAACTCTCACTGTTCTTATAATAGGTCCAGGAACAACCAAAAAATTGAGCTTCCCAAGATCTACTCCAAGTTTCTTCTTCTTCTTCTTCCTTCCAAGTATTAGGCCAAGGCCTGTTACGATCCTATAGAAAATTTTCCCTCCAGCGTTTGAGGGAAATTCTCGTATAAGACTTGAAAGCATAATAATAGTCCCTTCGATTGGTTGCTGGCCAAAGGAAGGATACTCCAAGTTTTACAAATTAAACTAATCTGTTCCATCACAAGTTCATCCGCAGACAGGACGTTCCTATATTATGATTACACCTGAATAACCATGAAGCACAAAGGTTTGTAATCTAGCAATTCTATGCATTGAGAGGGAGAAATGTTGGAATTTTTTTTAAGGACCTCTCATCAGATTTGTTGCTTAATGGCTCCAAATCACCTTATATATATATATATATATATATATATAAATAACATGGCTTGCATTATCATAATCATTTTGCACGTTATTAAATAATTCTTCCAAGAATGAGAGTTTACAGCAGCAACATTTTCAGGAGATGGATTAGATACTTTGTAAACACTGTAATACATGGTCCCAACCAAAATAATTGCTCTTCTTATACCATTAAAATGGCTTGTTCCATGAAAACTTTTACATAACCCAAATATACTAAAGCATTCCAATGATGATGATGATGATGATAATACACTACCATATTATATTAATGTAAAAGTGTTTTTAAATCAATCATTAGGTTAATTTAAAAACAGGCCTAATCAAGAAAAAATATTTTTCGTCGTTACGCATGTTTTTATGGATAGTTTCTTATTTCCTATAGTTTCAACGTTTCTATATTAATTCTATTATAGTTTTGAAAATCTTTCGTTGGACATGTTCTTTATTTCTGGCAAATTTTCCACGTGTACTAATATACGTGATCTGTGGAACGTGTTTGTGTTGGTTCAATGTGTTTATTTAGGTTTCTATGGTAACGCGATAAGTAACAACCAATAGCATTTCTCTCCCCTCCTACAAATTTGTTCCGCTTGAATATGAGGTATGAGAAATATACGATTCAAAATAATTTTAACGGTAAACCGCCCGTTTGTTTACGTCGGTGTTATATGGCGTGGTGAAACGCAAACACGCTTAGTTATTTTTCACCCGGTTATGTAACTCGTCGTGAAGGTTAAATTTCACCGATGTTGGTGAAACCGGCCCTTAGACCACAAAATTAACCTTCAATTCGTACACAGCAAAAATCTATGTTTTTTTTTTTTAATCGGGAAGAGAAGAGTCACATTGGTACTAATGAATAAACTATGTCTTGTAAAACAGAGAGAAACCAGAAAATCTTCAACTTTGGGACATTATTATTAACTGGCTTTAGGTTTTTTATTTTTTTTAGGATCTAATTTTTGGGTTTTTATAGACAATGGGTAAATTTTGGATATATCGCTGTTTTAGGTTATATTCTTAGGTATTGATGTTTTTCAACAGATGGTTTATCTTTCTGGGCATAAATATTGGTTTTTGTTTTCAATGGGTAAATTTTTTGGATATATACGACAAATTTTGGTGTTGTTGATGTTTTTTTTCATGAAGATGTTATTTACTTTATAGTCAGACATCTATACATATTTTTCTAGGTTATGTTTTATGTATTATTTTCAGAACTTGATTTTTTTTGGGATACCTATAAGCTTTATGAATTATTTTGGTGTTGTTTCAGTCAGAGGATATTTTTTGTTGTTAACCTAGGTTATGATATTTTTTTCAGAATATTTGTAGAGTGTAGTAATGAAATTGATTTAGTATTTTTTTTTGTGTTGATTAAGGCAATATCTCATCTAATGATAATAATTGTACGTTAATAATGACATATTTTATTTCGTCTATCGGGAAGGCGTGGCACGATCACAGGTACACATAAATCATTTCTGAAAGCATCACCACGAGAGATAAGCCCAAGGGATCATAGGTTGCTCTACACGCCATTAGATTGGAATTTTTTTTTTGTCATATTGAACTTATCATTTTTTTTTTAAAGAGTAATAAATTTAAGCAAACAAGATGGCGGACACCTCTATTACTTACGCCACTAATGCACTAAATACGTTTTGTACTATGTAAACATTCTTTTTTTTTATATATTCACGTAAAACACGATCTTGGATATCTTACTGAATCATGGATAGAGATAGGATACGGAAAATTAATTTATGGTTTATTAACTAGGTAGTTTGTTGTTAGGATAAAGAACTGGGAAGTTGGCTAACGTCTATTATCAAAATAGCCACGATGACTACAGAGCCATCGAACGGAGTCTGTATTAAACATTACGCCACCCCGTAGGAAACTAACCCTATCCACCTCAATCAAATAAAATTATACTTATATTCGGGCTAATAATCAAAAAAATATTATTGACATAAATACAGGAAAAATAAATCGATTAATATTTAAGTCCTCATGTAGCAACTCGTGCATCCACACTAGTAATTAATCTTGGCCCACGTAACGCTCAAGGAATCGCATTATAACTTGCAATGAATGATTTATATTGGGAAAATAAATTAACAATTATTCTAATAATAAGACTATAAAAATTTAATTACAAAAAAGAATAGCCGAAAACTAGCAGGAAAATAGTTAGAGAGTTGGAAAACATAAAAATCAGAGGATTTGGAAATAGAGTAATAAAGTAAAGTGATCCCACAACAGACCCGGAGGCCCTTGGGGTAGTAGGAGGTTAGGGCTCCCACTTTTTCTAGACAATCGGCACTTTATGTCAGCCGGGTTGTCAGCCCTGCGTGACGGCCGCCTTTACCCCCCAAAACAAGCGTCTGGTACTCATTTATGTTAGAGGCTGAGTCGACCCCAGGGCCATAGTGCCGCCAGAGGGTTTGGGTCAGTTTAAAAATCCTGGCCCCAACGGGACTTGAACCCTCGACCCTCCGGCTTGTAGCTCAGTGCCTTAACCACTACGCTACGGCGTGCCCCAAATAGAGTAATAACAGTGAAAAATAAAGTAACATTTAAAGTAACATATTCCCCCTACCGGAGATCTTGAGGTAACGGAAATGTTAGGGCTCCCAATATTTTTAGACAATCGGCACTTAATGTCAGCCGGGTTATCAGCCCTGCGTGACGGCCGCCTTTCCCCAGAACAAGAGTCCGGTACTCATTTCAGTTAGAGGCTGAATCGACCCCAGGGCCATAGTGCCGCCAGAAGGTTTAGATCAGGTTAAAAATCCTAAACCCAACGGGACTTGAACCCCCGACTTTTCGGCTTGTAGCGCAGTGCTTCAACCACTATGCTAGTAGAAATAAATATTTATACTAAAAATATCAAGAAATTTTAAACCCTATTAAAGTTACAACCGCCTACCATGCGACATTGACAAGGCAGGGCATGAGGCAAATAATACCGATTTGTCGCTGGAAATGTATTCTAGGTTATATTATGGTAAAGGCGAGCACCGTATTATATTTAGGAACGTTTTTCAGTTAAAAATCGAGAGAGTAAACAAAAAACAGAAAGAACTAATAACTGAGTGGTTTAAAATTAATAATAATAAAACACACAATAAAATAATAATCGCCACACGAAGTTCGGGTACAAATCATACGTTCATAATAAAAGATAATAGAAGAGATTGTATGACAAATAGTAATAATAATATTAGGGAACGTTCAAGAATATAGAAGTTTTCTGAATAATAAATATGAACTCACCAGCGTGGAAAAATGGAAAACCGCCATCTTGAGAACTATTTTAAATTGAAACACGTCCTTCATTTACATGCAGAAGACTGAGTGTCTATTAGGAGGTCAAATAGCTGAAAATTTCAGCAGGCTCTGGAATGTGTTTATTTTGGTGAAAGTTTAGATTATCCACATAGATAAGAATTCCACACTGACTGCATTAAGAATATGAACAAAATTTATACTAATTGCATTTACAGGGAAATAAATATTTTTTTTTCTTAACATCAGAAAGCGTACTTTAAATAAATAACTACGTAAAGACCCATGACATTAACAGGAAATAAAAGTGGCATATATTAGCAATCAGAGGATTCTAGAATTGAGAACCGTGAGAATGAACAAAGGGCATGGAGACTTAGGAGAAATAAACGAGAATTCGAGCATAGAGGGGAATGGAGAATTAACGCAATCACAAAAATGATAACGCAACTAATGAGTGATGTAGATTCTAGTTTCGAAAACAAGAGTATGGAAAAGAGGCATGGGAAACTTAAGATGAATTATAGAGAAATCGAACAAAGCGGGGAATGGAGATTTAGCGCAATATAAAGCAAAGCAGGGACCACACACCTCCCCAAATAAACTAACATTAGACTCATGGAAAGGAAGACGACCGAACTTCAGGTTAAATAATAGCTTAAAACGAAATTTTTTGATTAACCTCTCATGCGGTGTTGAGAGATTTACAACAATGCCGGCGGGCGCATTCTGTAAAAAAGTTCGACTACAATGTGAGACGTTTCTAAATCATGAGGCAAGTAAATCAAAAGTAAAGTCAAGGAGGCTAGCGCAATTAAGGGAGGACTCGCTTGATCCATAATTCAGATTAAGGTTTCGGAAACAGAAAGAATGGAAATTCGGTATAATTAAGAGAGAGCTCGAATGGAAGAGGGGAATAGAGATTTGGCAGATCATATAACTCCGCTAGTGAGGATTACGGAGTGGAGGTAGAAACAAGATGCTTACAGAAGTGATAAAAGAAGGATAGACTGATGCTTACAGAAGTGATAGAAGAAGGATAGACTTATTCCCAGAAATATTTTCTTTTCGGCTTTATCATGATTTTTTTTGGGGGTGAAAATTAGGATACTTGACAAACAGTGAGATGTTTTATCCGATCTAGTGGAAAAGTGGAATTTCAAAATGGGAACCCAGGGGTTACACAAAATACTATTACTGAGTATGACACAACAAATAATACACTCTGCAGGCAATGGTTCCTGCTGGGATGGACTGGCTTCGTAAAGTTTGGAGGGCCTAATGGCGCCTAGACTCTCTTATACTGCGAGCCTTGTTCCATATCAGTTAGGACTAGTGACCAGTCGAGTAGTAGACACACACACATATGGGATATGACATATTTCGAAAATATATGAAAACTAGATCGCTTAAGACTCTTCTTATTTAGGCCTACGAGGGATAGTAAGAGGTTAGGCTGCAACTTAGGTCAATCGAGGCTAGGTAACGTTAGAAATACACACACAGAGATGAAACCTTTACATAGTCGCACACAGAGATACAAGTTGGGAAGGACTAAGGACCCTTTTGGAGAGGCTTTGGCCCTCGACAATTTGGCGAGTTGCCTGAACACTTCGCCAACAAGCTAGGCAGGTCAAGTCGGAAGGTGGGGCACCCCCGTTATGACATGATCTAGAGACAGAAAACTCCAAAATGATCTTGGGGCACTGGCCATAAAACCTTGCCGGCTTGGCACTGACGTTAGGGACCATATGGAACATCATTGTTTAGGGAGAGATAGGCATCCGAGGAACTAGAGGCAAAACGAAAGTACAATACAATTACGGGCAAAGAGACCCACGAGAAACATTAGTGATACCCGGGTTTAGGGAGAGATGAGGGCAATAGAGGAACCCCATCAAAAAGATTAGGATAAAATCCACTTTTCCGATGAGGCGGCGTCCATGAGTTCAAGAAGGCTCTCACTAAGGTTAATGTCGAAATCGAGAATTCTGAGGCAACAGAATTAGAGGGGTGTCAGGAAGGAACCGAGTCAACTGTTGATAGGATGGGAGCACCCCCCGGCTCCACCTCGTGGTCGTGCAAGGGTAAATACCGAAGTCAACCGATGTCTGGAGGTCGAGCCCATTCCTGTCCTTCATGGTCGTCGCGCGGTGAAATCGCTGGCTCACGCCGACAGGAGAAATAGCGAGACAGTGAATCGCGACGGAGAGAGGATCGGGTTAGGACACAAGGTAGCCGAGTCACTGTTGACGAAGATGGGAGCAGCCGCGGCCTCACCCTCGTGGTCGTGCAAGGTAATAACCGATCCACCGATGTCGGAGTTCGAGCCCCATGCTTGGTCTTCATGGTCGTGCGCGTTGAATTGGCTAACCCACCCCAAGGATACATAGCCGGAATTAGGAACTGAGGTTGAGCAAAGAGTACGAACCCCGTCTGGGAGGATAGGATTTAATTCCCTTCTGGATCCAGTAGTGGTCATCATTGAGATGAACCAACAGAGTTTCTAAGGAACCCGAAGTTCGGAAGTGAGTTGAGCAAGAGACGAACCCCGTCTGGGAGGATAGGATTTAATTCCCTTCTGGATGCAGTAGGTGTTCGTTGAAGCACCAACAGGCCTTCTAAAGGAGAGACAAAAGAAAAGGAATAGAATTTAGGAAGAACACAGGATGCCAGGAAAACCGCGAAGGAAAAGTCGTACGCACACATGAATATGGTCATAACGAAGGAACAACAAATAATAGTCAGGGACGTCAGAAACGTTGAGACACTAGATGAAAATACTAAGGGAAACACATATATATTACGATTGTGCGATCGACGAGTAGAGCCAAGAGAGACAGATTGACCTAAGTATGAATATTACCTACAAAGAGAGGTTAAACACATGGGGTTGTACACGAAATTAGAGGTTAAACACATTAAGGTACTACCAAAAATTAGAAGTTAAACACATTAGGTAGTGAGATCTCGGAAATTAGAGGTTAAACACATAAGGTACTACCAAAAATTAGAAGTTAAACACATTAGGTAGTGAGATCTCGGAAATTAGAGGTTAAACACATAGGTGTACATGAACATGAGAGGTTAAACACATAAGAAATACAAGAAACTAGGAATTAAACACATAAGGATAGTACAGGAAATTAGAGGTTAAGCTCATAAGGAGCACACAAAATTAGAGGTTAAACTCTTAAGGTACTACAGGAAATTAGGAGTTAAACACATAGGGTTGTACACGAAATTAGAGGTTAAACAATAGGGTAATACAAGAAAGTAGAAGTTAAACACATAGGGTTGTACATGAACTTAAAGGTTAAACCCATAGGTAAGACAGGGAATAAGTCTCCACGTAGGAGACCGATAACTAACTCAAACACGTAAATGGAAATTAAGAAGAAATTACAAAAGGAGAGGTTAAACCCATAGGTAAGATGGGGTACCCAAGACACTGAAGAAAGTCCGCGCATAATCAGGAGTTATGAAAAGAAATTAAATACAGAAATTCAAGAAAACAGATGAAATATTGCCGAACGAATCAGGAAGGGCTTAAGGAAATATTGCCGAACGAATCAGGAAGGACTTAAGGAAACAACACCATTTAGATTTTTTTATTAAGTTAACTCTGTAGGCTGTAATACGGGAAATCAACAGACAGATTAGAAGCGAGAGAATTAAGATGCACAGACGCATCCCGGATAGGATAAAGGCAATGCTCTCACAATCAGGACCTCGCGAGGGAATGATGGAATACGGAATTCAGTTTACATACTCATACAAAGTAGTAGTTTACATCTTAAAGCCCTAGCGATTTATGTGTAGGCGAGCACACTCGATCGAACCCAAGACTCCTACAGAGGGAAAAGCAAAATTTGGAATTTTATCCAAGCAATGGAAAGGTTGAAAACCAGCGGTAACATACGGTGAGATACTGACAATTTTTTTTAACCCAGTAAAACCTGAATTGCAATTAGGGCGTAAATGATTTTCGTGAGAAACTCATAAGACCAGAAACATAAGCGCATTCTTTTTTGCACCTGGAGGCTAGCTATAAGGGACAAATATGAAAATGGGTGCACAAACCTAAACGATGCAATCTAAAAGCCAGGACTTCTCATATACAATATAGTATCGGAGATATGAATGGCTGATAATTAAGCCTCTAAGCAAATGAAGTTACATTAAAATGACCATTTTATGACAAGGAGTGATAAAAAAGATACGTACCCATGTAGTAAGGGATAGCACCAAACCCATAATCGATGTTTTTCCCAAGTTTTAACAAATGCCATATGATTCGTGCGCTTCACGCCTGGACCTGCGGCCCACCACCACGACACTACAGGTGGGGAGCAATAGAGCGTCAGCATACCGCTGCCCGGACCAACCACACCCTGTACCTCTGAGGACGAGGGCGCATCATAACGGTTACATAAGGACCAACCACACCCTGTACATCTGAGGACGAGGGCGCAGCATAACGTTACAAGGACCAACCACTACCCTGTACAATCTAAGGACGCAGGGCAGCTGCAAGGACCAACGACACATCTCGGGACGGAGCAATAGATGGGTGGAACTGTCCAGACTCGCCGACCAGCTAAGGCAGAACACCTCACTAGCAGTAAAAAAACAAAACCATGCAATTATAAAAAATAATAACTATCTCCAACGCCAACCTTGGGCCTAACATCCTACATTCCAAATTTTTCGTATAGAAGAGTCAGAAAAACAAACTCTACATCAGAAATCAATTCCTATCGAACCTTTCAAAACTACTCCTTGGACCCTAACGGGGGGTTTTGTTTAAAAAAAAAACTAGGCATGACTAAATCAAAGGCCTACCTGGACCAACGGCAAAGATGAAACGGAACCAACGATCTCGAGTCATTAGAACATTCGCATCCTCCATCGAGGCAAGCAGACACGAACCCTGACCTCCAAGCTAGCCACAGCAGACACCACCATTCGGATATATTTTTTTTTACAGTGATCCGGTTCACGTAATAGAACCGTCGAAGTGCATAACAAAAAGAAACGAAATGTGGTTAAGTGCGTCGGAAATGAATAACAGTGAAAGTGCATCGTCTCAAAGAAACCACAAGAAGGGTTAAATAAGCAAGAAGAACGAAGACGAGAAGAATTTTTAGTGAAAATATTTTATAATCGATATTTTTTTTTGTTTCCAGCAATAAACATTATTGTGATTTTTGTTTTTTTTTAAGTATAGTGTTCTCACTAAGTAAACAGATCTTACTGATATTTCGACGAAATTAAAGGTATCCGGGGCAATTTACAAGTAAAAGACGATCTAACCTCTTAGGATGAGAACAAAATACTTCCAGGACAGATGGAATCGCCAATTGACGACGTCAGTTCCACTCCCACTTAAAGCTAAATTAATAAGATAAATGTCAGGACCAACCCCCGAGAGGTGAGAGATATCCTGTAAGGAAAAAAGACTTTCGGTTTTTCAACCCTACAGTCTTATTTTAGGGGGGGGGAAATTGTTATACAACACTAGGGCCTAACTGCAATAATAATAAAATACTATAAAAAGCCGATAAAATACTATAAAAAGCCGATAAAGGATAGACACATATACATGTGCATGATACCAAAAATTAGGGCATAAATATTCACCCTTTATATGCGGATTGAAATCTCAATCCAAATATACATAAGTGTTTTATAGATAAAAAAACTAAGGAAAAAATTAATATAAAATGACTTTTCACATCAATATATTTGTCAAACAATGAAGTCACACTTACGAAATCTTATATAATATCAAAAACAACTTATTAGTTTCAACCAAATAGGAAATTCTTACGAAACCTTATATAACCCAAACACATTAGGATAAGCAATTAAAAACATATTATATAAGTTGGCCATGACACACTAGGAATATTACTACAGATGGGGCAAGAAAATAGGGCTTCCATTAGCTTTAGGGGATGGTGAAAGGTAAAGATAATCATATAAAAGCCGGGATTTTTTAGTGGAAAAAGGCAGAACAGCAGCGGGACCGATTGCGGTCCCCCCAGCGGGGTCAGCAGGACGGTGGCGTCTACATTGGTAATATGACTCCTTTTTTATCATTCTTTGGTCATTTTAAGATTTAGAATTAAATAAGGGACCAAATGGTCCAAGGAACATATAATAACGAACAAAGTTGAATATTTTAAAATGATTGTTTTCTCTCTCTCTGAATTTTAGCACTTTAATATTTTTGAATATTTTAACGTTTGACAATGTGGCGATTTCAGCTGACTTTAATAACAGTGTTTTATATGTTTCATTTAATGTTTCTTTATGTTTGGTATTTATTTTAATAAATAATGTTATTTTTCGTTTACTGTGTTTTTAACATATTTAATTATAGAACTCTTCCTCCAAAACCAAGGCCAACCGCTCGGGCCAAAGACCACTTAAACAATAGTGGTCGTCACGCTATCAATACGCTGGGGCTTAACAGACGCCGCGCGTAATACAAAGCTATGTTAAATGGTTTTGGAAAGAAGATGATAATAATAAATAAGTTGAAGTTCAAACATTAAAAAATACACCACTCTACCTGATTCAAAAAGAAGGGAAACAATTCAAGAAAATTATCTACCATTCTGGAACACACAGAAAACTTCAAAAAGTATTCAACAAATTCAATATTACATTGGCACCAATTAACAAATTTAGTCTGGGTAATCTACTAATAACTAAAAAAGGTTAATGTCCCAGATAGCAAAAAATCTGGAATTTATCAAATTAGTTGCAATGATTGCAAGAAAGTATATATAGGAAAAACTAAAAGCAATTTAGAAACTTGTAAAAAAGAACATATCAGAAATATTAAAAATGGTGATATTGAAAATTCAGCAATTGCAGCTCATAGTTTGATAGAGAATCACAAAAATTGGAGGAGAAACTTTTTAAAACATTTAGAGAAGCCTTTGGAATTAACAGTATGGGAAAAGATATATATTCAGAAGAATAAACATAGAACCACGAATTTTGAAATTCCGGATTAAAAAAATGTATCTCCAAGTTCATAAAATCGACACCAGATAGCAATTTGGAAGATGGTGTTAATGGCAAAATTCTGACAGTTGGAGTTTGGATTTTGACTGAAGATGATGGTGATTGACCATTGAAACCAGTATAGTGAATACACACAACTTTATAAGGTGAGATACATAAAAACATTTTCTCGAACTCATGTATAAATTATAAATCTTAAATGTAAAATTTTCAATCTCAGTGCTAGGACAGGTGGAGGTGTAACATTTTCAGTCAGTAAATCTAAATTTGTGCTTCAGATGTTGTGATTAAATTCTAGACCCCACTGCAGTACTTTACATTGAGAAGCCAGTGAATTGAAACTCTCAAAACGATAGACAAAGGATTTGGTTAAGTAAATATCCAAAAGGGAACAATATAATCTCAAAATATCCATAGAAAAACTAAGGTAATGGCATTCCAAGGGAAAAATCAAATCAGATCCAAAATAGTAATAGGAAACATAATCATAGAACAGGTGAACCATCTCAATTATCTAGGATGTGACATTTCATTTAATTATGATAATGATATAAGTAATAAAATAGCAAAATTCCAGGGAATATGTGGTACGATAAAATGATCACTAAATAATAAAACAAGAGAGACCCAATTGAAATTTTATAAAACATTGGCAGTACCGGTACTGCTCTATGGATCAGAAGCCTGGATACATAAAAAACAATATCTAAGTAGGATAACGGCGGCAGAAATGAAATTTTTGAGATGTGTTAAAGGAAGACAGAATCAAGAACACAGAAACAAGACAGGAACTTGAAATATTTGCAATAACTGATAAAATAGATACATATAGACAAAAATGGAAGCAACATATAGACAGAATGAATGAAGATAGATATCCAAAACAAATAACAAAATACAATCCTAAAGGCACCCGAGATGTGGGCAGACCTAGAAAGAGATGGGCTGAAGTTGGAACGGATCAACAGACCTAATCCATGAATGCAGATGATGATGATGAAATATCCAAAAGGTGCACATTTCATGTCTTTTAACTCCATGGTGTGACAGACCTAAAAGGCCCTTGGCCTACCAGTCGTCTACTGGCCTCACATCCACATATGTTAATCAAATTTGTAGATGATCTCCAGCCAGTATAGACATGTGGTCAGCATGTCGGATCCTCAGCCATTATAGCTGATTTTCTCAACCTGCAGCTGCTACTTATTATAGCTACCCAAATTTCTCACAATACTGGGTGGGCACTGGTCCCACCTCGCCAAAATTCCATGAGAACATTTCTTCCCCCATGGAGACCCAAACCATTGCAAGTCACGTATCTCTGTGCCAAGACATCTTGCCTTAACCATTCAACTACAGCGTGGAATATTCTATTTTTAAAATAAATTCAAATGTGACTCAAATCTGCTAAACATGAACATTGATTTAGTATTCCATCAACATTAGGAATAATTTATATGAATTGAACACATATTAGTTCAGTCTTTTCTTTTTAAAATTTGTATAACACTAAATTATTAATAACTTTAAAATTATATATTAAATTTATTCTTTCAGTCACCTTAGGAAATTGGTTGCCCTGTGTGCACGCACACACTCCACACCTACTAATACCAGCCCTAAATTCTTGTGTGTCTTTGTAATAAAGATGGTTTCATTTCTCTGTTTAAAATATCCAAAGATTCAATAAGTTATACAATTTTTTCTCCTTTGTCTGATTCTGGTAAGAATGAAAGTTTTTATAGATAATAATGTTGCTTGGTTTTGCCACAGAGAGACATTACTACATTACTTTTTTCATGGAGTGACAATTACATATTACACAGAATGTCTCAAACTTTTATGTTTAAATTTTTTACAGATGACAGAGGATTGTAAACTCAATATTTTCAGATATGGAACCAATGTTAGGAAATGCATACTTAATGTTTTATGGCCATAAAAAACTTGTATTCAACAACATCAATAAGTTACAGTTAAGAGCAAATGTTCAAAGTGGCGACCTCCAGTCTGAATGCATGCACGACAATGGCACATAAAATTTTTCAACACTCTTTCAAAGATTCGTAAAGTCTGCTGCACAATAAGACAGACAGCTAAGATGCTAGAAAGCAGTTCCTGATCAATGTCTATCAGGGATTCATATACCAACAACTTGATCTGCCCCATAGAAAAAAAACCAAATGTCAATTCAGGAGGCAGGAAGTTGGTTTGCAATGAAAAGAAAACAGATTACAAAAACCTTAACAAATAAGGTGAATCCGGAGTCATCTCATCCCTTAACTGAGTGTGTTCTATTTGAACTAGTTTCGGTATATCTATATACCATCATCAACTTTTCCAGACTGTTGAAATTTACATTGTCGGTCCTGGAGGTCAGCTCCCACTCCATTTTTTGGCTGACCAAAGAACTTGTAAATCAAATCTTTTTTCCCCAGAAATTTTGAAATTCATAATCTTGTTTTTGTTCTTCTGTATGTAGATCTTCTCCCAAACAATAAGTTGTTTTGTATTGCTCAATTGTTTTAATAATGTTGTGTTTATATCAATTTTATCCTTTTCTGGCCAAAGTGAGCAGCCAATGCATATTTTTTTCTATTTCTCCATTTTTTACATTTCTAATGTGTTCTTTCGTTTTAATAGTCAAATTTCTCTTGAAAGCACTCTTCGTATAAAAAAAACTGATTGAAAAGAAATACAGGAAATTCACATACAACCCAAGGGCACACAATAAGATTTTTGACAAATTTAATATCAAGTTAACACCAAAAAAAAAAATTACAGCCTAAATAAACTAATTAAAACTAACAAGAATGAAAAGATTGATGAAAGAAAAAAATCAGGAAATACCAGTTAAAATATGCTGATTGTGATAAGATATTAGGGAAAACAAAGAGAAACTTAGCCATTAGAACAAATGAATACATTAGAAATGTAAAAAAATTGAGAAATAGAAAATTTTGCAGTGGCTTCTCACACTTGGTCAGAAAAGGATAAAATAATATAAACACAAAATTATTACAGTTTAATAATACAAAAGAACTCACTATTTGGGAGAAGACCTACATACAGAAGAACAAAAACAAGATTATGAATTCTGAAATTCCCAGGGAAAAACATTTGATTTACAAGTTCTTCGGTCAGCCAAAAAATGGAGTGGGAGCTGACATCCAGAGCTGACAATGTAAATTTCAATATTTTCGAAAAACTGATGATGATATACAGATATACCGAAACTAGTTCAAATGTAACACAACAATTTATGAGGTAAGATGACTCTGGATTCACCTCATTTATTAAGAAGAACCTCAGAATGTTACTTCCTAATGTAATTTATTAATTTACAAAAACCTTTCTTCCATGAAATATGCATTTCCAACCATTGCCCTCTATCTCAAAATATTCAATTTTTAGACCTCTACCATCTATATAATTTTAACTCCTATGATTTGAAATACCCGTATGTTCATGCAATTAATATTAGGTTATGATCAACCAAGGAATCATAGGTATCTAAAGAATGGCAGAAGTCAACTAACTCTCATCACCATTGTACAACAACATATTAAGTTATTAATGGTTCATATGTCATTTTCTTATATTACAAGTGGAAGTAGATCATCTGTGAAAATCAATGCATCTAAAATCAAATTTCTTTTTATGCATATTTGGATATGTCCTGTTTGCCTGAAATATATTTACAGGATATATAATTTATATATGGTATATATATATATATATATATATATATATATATATATATATCCATCCATAGTAATTCTGCCTGAGGGCAGGTCTTTCACTGCAATCATAGCATTTTCAAGCTATGCTTTGCAACTTTACTAGGGAATTATAGGTGTGGTAGCTTCCCGTTGCTTTCTACACCAGTAATGGATGATGATGATAATGATAAGGATGATGATGATGGCCGAATGATTTTTGGGGACCTTTGGGCCCTAAGCTTCCTGACATTTATCTTACAGGTGAGGAAAAACCCCGAAAAAAACTCACCCAGGAGCCTGTCCCGACTGGGAATCGAACCCAGGCCGGCTGCATGACAAGGCAGCACACTACCTCAAGACCACAGTGGTGGACTATATATATGTATATATAAATCCAAGTATCAGCAGAACTAGAAAGACAAAATGGACTCATCCAGATTCCCAAAGACAAAATTTAAATATTGCCCAATTGGAAAATGTTCAACTGCGTCACGCTATGAAAAGATCAAATCAAAACTCTTTTCTCAAACTTTAACAGTTCTTCCAGGACTAATACCCAACAGGATTATGATGATAATAATTTATATATTTAATAAAATAATTTTGTCTTCATTTTATCTATAAAAGTTGGTTGGTATCAAATGTCGAGCACTTGATAATGAAATCATTCGCTCTCTTGCACTCCAATATTTTTATCTATAAAAGTTAAAAAAAAAAAATCATTCCTTCTTTGAAAAAGAATAAAAATTGTCCTATAATTAATTCTATTTTAATTTTATTCCATGTATATATTATAAATTGCTTACTTTTAAAGGCATTTGAACTCCACACTGGACAGAGAGTTACAAGCTCAATTGTTTAACATATTGTCTGGACTTTCCATACTTCAGTACCCATTCTACCATCGAGCAACATTTTACTTCAATAAAGTAACTAACCTTATGGAGAAGTTGAACAATATGACAGTGTCAGACTTCATGTTTAAAGTAAGTTTACTTATGCACTTAAGTCTTTATTCACAATTTTTAGTGAAATCAGTCCTATATCTGATTATGAAGCTCCTTGTAAGCATATCCATTCATTGGCAAATTTTAAGTTAAGGTTTAAATTAAAATATTTTATATGTCACCTCATATCCAGTCTTCTAATTATACCAATTTTGAAGCCTGGGCAGCTTCATCTTCAGTAATTTCTTGTCGACTGATGTTATGTTATATTATTTTCCTATGAAAATTAAAATTTTAAGTTATCTTTAAAGTGACAATTTGTTACATGAAAATGGATTTAGTAAACTTTCAACATTTCAAAATATTACATAATGCATACCATGACTTTTTTAAGTTAAATAGTTGAATAAACTGGTTTGAATAAATATGTATTACTTATTTTATGTATTATTTGTTTATCTCCACTCTATAGACATCTTAAATAGTCTGTAATAATGTGGATTTCATACCACTAACATAGGTACATTATTTAATAAGGTACTTGAGCCAAATAACGCCAACTTAAAGTTCTATCTAACATATATAATGAATGTTTTTATTATTAATGTAACATTTCTCAATGAAAGATAAATTATATTTGAAGAGAAAAATTTTTGCCTAGACCGAGACACGAACCCAGGACCTTTGGCTTGCTGGGCCAAATGCTCTACCAACTGAGCTACCGAGGCGAGTTGCGATCTAGACGCAAATATAATTTATCTTTCATTGAGAAATGTTTAATTAATAATAAAAACATCATTAGAAGCTTTACTAGCTTTATAAAGTAATGTTAAATTCCCAATAAATGTCTTCTTTACTAAGAAGCCGCTATTTGCAAAGATAGAAACAATGGTTTCAAAAGCATTTGGTGAGAGGGAATTACAACGTATATAAGAGAAAAATTTGCGTCTAGATCGCAACTTGCCTTGGTAGCTCAGTTGATAGAGCATTTGGTCCGGCAAGCCAAAGGTCCCGGGTTCATGTCTCGGTCTAGGTGAAAATTTTTCTCTTCAAATATATATAATGAATGTTTGTTTGTTCATATTTTCTTTGTTACCTAGTATCCCAACTAAAAAAAAATGTTAACTATTTTGAAAAAGTGGCTAATTTCCCTAAAATTTTAAACAGAAACAATAGAAGAATACATAAGTCTAACAAAACAGATTTCAGGTTTGGCGATGGGCAATCCACTTTTGCCATTTTTGGCTAATTTGTTTATGGGTTATCTCGAATGTTTCATCACCAATGCCTAACCACGGATATTTAAATGTTGGCATAGATATTTTTATGATATTTTCTCAGTAATAAATTAAAAATATATTGAAGATGCCTTGAAATTACTTAACCTTCAAGGTGAATCTGTGAAATTTACTACTGAATTGGAGAAAAGTAATCAAATCAAGTTTTTGGAACCTGAAATATAATTAGGAATGAACAGCAACAAAAATTGAATTCAATATCCACTGGAAAGATACCCATAGAGATATTTACATTAAATCTTCAGGTTTTAATCATATTGCACATAAACATGCAATATTCAATAACTTAATATACAGATTAATGAACATTCCATTAAGTGAAGAAAATTTTAAGAAGGAATACAATTTTAAACATAGCTACGTTAAATGCTCTCGGAAAGAAGATAGTAATAAGTTTCAGGCTTAAAAGCAAATGTAAGTTTTCCAAAAGCTATGCTTCATTTATACCCTCAAGGCAAAAGATCGCTGGAACGTCCAAAAAAGCACTGGATGGAAAATTCCTCTTTGAGACCATAACAGCCCATATGGCCTTGCATGGATGATGATGAAAATAATAAGATAAAGAAATTCAAATAACAAAAAAAGAGTTAAATAACACACCATCCTACAATCTGATTCAAAAGAAGGAAAACAATTCAAGAAAATTACTTACCATCCAGGAACATACAGAAAATTTCAAAAAGTATTTAACAAATTCAATATTATATTAGCTCCCATTAACATTATTTTAGTATGCGTAATCTAGTAATTACTAATAAAAAGGTTAATGTCCCAGATAGTAAGAAATCTGGAATTTATCAAATTAGTTGTAATGACTGCAAGAAAGTATATATAGGGAAAATTAAAAGAAATTTAGAAACACATACAATATTAAAAATAGTGAAATTG
Organism: Diploptera punctata; assembly: GCA_030220185.1. Taxonomy (NCBI): domain Eukaryota; kingdom Metazoa; phylum Arthropoda; class Insecta; order Blattodea; family Blaberidae; genus Diploptera; species Diploptera punctata. The sequence goes on along the minus strand of JASPKZ010008895.1, from coordinate 1,179,635 downwards.
AAAAATTGGCAATTGCAACTCATAGAGAACTACAAAATTGGAAAAGAAACTACACTTTTAAAATGCCTTTCGAAGTAAAAGTTTTGGAAAGATATATATTCAGAAGATCAATAAAGAACCATGAATTTTGGAATTCCCAGTGACAAAAACTTAATTTCCAAGTTCATAAAATTGGCACCAGATGGCAGTTTGGAAGATGATGTTAATGGCAAAATTTCAACAGTTGGAGTTCAACTGAAGATGAAAACAAATTGACATTAGAAGCGGTATCAATAAAACATGGAATTTTATGAGGTGAGATATAAAAACATTTCATCCAACTCATTTATAAATTGGAAATACCTCATGGTGTTACCTCCCACTGTAATTTTGATTAAATAAAGTTTATTTGAATGTTTAACTTGTTTTGTACCACATATTTGTAGAGATTCAGTAGGATGCCCACAATTTAAAACTTCCTTTTTATCTTCATCTTTCCAAAGTGTCATAAACAGGATTCATATTTAAACCACCACAACAAACAGTGAATACGAGAAAATTTCATACACAAAACTACAAAGCAGATGGCTATTTTCCTCTCCCTACTTCACTTGTAGTATTTCGTTACATTAGACATCAGTGGGTGACGTCATGGTTATCTTAGCAATCAGCAAGGTAAGCTCCACCCCCAGAGGTAGGAGCAAGCTGGAAGTAAAAATCCTTCACTTCAGCACTGGCCAAAGGTCAGAATGATACCATGTGACGCGAGTGCTCTGGGTCATGATGCGTCTCACCTCATACACTAATACAGAAATATGTTTCTACTAAAACCAACATTCATGATAAGGAAAATAAAGTTTAAAAATAATTCTGGTAAAAATAAGGTGAAGTGGCACTTCATCTACTTTCCCTGAATAGCTTCTCATCAACTAAAGATAGAAATTTCTGCCTAAACTGGGTAAACAATGTCAATAAATTATGTTTCCCTCCAAAGGAAGCCATAATCAAGAAAATTTACACCGTTACAAATCCTTAACCCAAAATACGTTATCAACTGTAATAACAACAAAAAATGGAGGGTTTTAAGATGATTCATTGTCATGTCTTTTGTTTAATATAGATGTGGAAGAGATTATTCGAGACATTGGCTTAAATACATGAGGTACAGTAAATCAACTCAGATCTTGGCATATGAGGAGACACTGTCTTTCCACCTGGTACCTAGAAGCTGATTGTTTATGATGAGATGGAAGAGGATAGGAAAATCCTGGAATTAAGTGAAAGCTGTTGTCAATAATCTCCAGTGGAAAGCTCTTACTGATGCCCTATGCTGCAAAATGGAGCTACAGGATGATGATGATGGTTCTGAAACTTATCACTGAAAATTAAAAACAGCTGGCTGCACAGTTGAAGGAAATGGTTATTTACAGACAGGTAGTAAACCTACATCGAGGATCCTTCGCAAGACCCTCCAGACAGATAGTCTGAAAACTGTAAAAATCTTGGTGGTGGACAGGAAAAAACAATCCTGTTAGTCAGTGTTGGGTTCGTTCTGTAGACAAAAAAAAAATGAAAGTCGATACATTTGTGAATTTTGTGTTGTTCATTACCATAAAAGACCTTGCTTCAAAAGATACCAACAGTCAAATATTTTTAATTAAAAGGCATGCTAAGAAATCAACACTGATTATTATTAAAAAAACCAGTCACCAGTTAATGTGCAGGAACTAGGATATTTAATTAAAAAGAGAACCGGTCAGATGACTAGGCCACTTAAACCACAACTTTAGTTGTGATCCAACAGCAATGTGTTAATCAGGATTTAAGAGAAGTGAATTTGTACAGGGAATAACTTACTGGTTAAGGTTGGGGATGTATGAGAGCTTATGTCTACATTGCCTTGAACCTCCAGGTTTGATAGTGCCAATGAGTTAGTTATTATTAAGATCATTTAGTGCAACTATAATTAAACATTAATTGAAAAGATGTCCTGCTTAATAAAATTTTTAAAATATGGCTGATTAGTTGTTAATTATTGTGCTTCTTATTTTAAATAAATTAACATCCCAATATTAAGTTATATGAAGAATTAGCTCTATGTATTTTTATAGTATTGATAGGTAAAGATAATAAAATTATGTTTCAGGTGTTCCCAACCTGCAGAGAAGTTTTTAATGGTTGTTTCTGGCAGGGACGATATGTCAATTGTTGTGAAGTATTCACATTACAAAGAACTGAATCAGGTTTCTGCTATAGTTTTAATTCGTTAACCACAGATGTAACAAAAAACTGGTATGTAAACTCAGCTGTTACTTTTTACTCATCATTTATACTATAAAAACTCACTGACAACCTTCATATAAGACCAACAGTTTTTTGTTTTGTTAATAGATTTTCCAAAGATAGTTTATACAGAGTGTAAGTAAATTAAACCAAAGATATTTATCTGGTCATAGAGGAGTTGCAGACAAGCATTTTGAGATAGATTACCAGGATTTTAGACAAAAGTACCTGAGTTATTAATTAATAAAATTATTTACATTTGAATCTCTTAATCCAGTATTATGCAATAGATCAACTAATAACTGCACTTTCAAAATTATAACTTTTACAGAATTTTTCAAATGTCTTATTATTTGCTCACATTTTCACAGATACTTTAAAAGCTAACTTCAAAAAATAACTTTTATTAATTATTAGTATTTGAACTTCAATCAATTCCCAATTTGATATTTATAACTGGATAATGAGTACCAAAGCAAACAATTTTGGTTTTTTTATCTTAAATACTGTGTTTCTTATCTCGTTACTTGTCTGCAATTCCTCGACAACCACATAAATTTCTTTTGTTCCCTTCAGATGACAGAGAATTCTATAAGTAGAAAGAATTTTTGACATTCGTATTTGAGTTCGAATGATGTAACAGTTATCGTACTGACACGCAGAATCAGAGGTCCAGGGTTCAAGTCCCGGCTCAAACATTAATTTTTCTTTCTGAAATAAAAAAAAAGGTCTTCTGTTTAATTCATAGTCCGTACATGAAATACTGAAAATTTATTTTCAGTAATTCATAAAAATGCTTCATTAGGATTAAAAATGAATCTACTCTCTACTATTCCTCTATACACTAGTGTCCAAAATTAAAGCAACAAACTGAAATGTTTACTTTCTATCTTAATTGTGCCACAAAATATTACTGGCTCATACTAAAACAAAAGGACTAAACTCAGTAAACATTCTAACATCATTTTTCATGAAATAACAGAAATAAAAATGATTTTCTTCTTTTTAAAGTGATCTTAAGTTCACACTCAGTATCAAGAAATGTGGTTACAAGTGCTCAATATGGCGTGGTATCAACTCTGGCAGCAACACAGGCCTCAGCATGCTGCAAAAGAGGTCATCAATCTGATTTTGAGGTATGAACGTCCATTCTTCCTGCAGAGCAACTCTCAAGTCCTCAAGAGTGATTGATGGATGATGACATGAAGCAACTCGTCTCTTTAGCATATCCTAAACATGCTCTATCGGATTTAAGTCGAGAGACCAAGCAGGCCAATCCATTCCAGCAATCTCTTCAATTTACTGGAATTCATAAACCACCACTGCTCTGTGTGGACGAGCATTATCATCCATCAGCAGGAAGTCTGGACCCAAAGTATCTCGAAACAAGTTACATGAAGTAACAAGATCTCGGCACGATACCTGGCAGTGGTTAAATCTTGTCGATTTACCATATAACTTCCTGTAGAGGTGTTTGAGCAGTTATCATAATGCCTGCCCACACCATTATTGATCCACCTCCATATGAGTATCTGTCCAGAATGTTTGATGGCCAAAATTGTGTTCCAGATTCTCTCCAAATGCCAATCTGTTGAGGATCACTCTGAAGACCGAATCTGGACTTATCTGTAAAGAGACCATTAGTCCACTGTTCGTCCATCCAACTGACATGTTGTTGGCTCCATTCTCGACATCTTTTTTTGTGATCACGTGTCAGGGGTACATATACAGCAGATCTCCGACAGTAAAGCCCTCTCTGTTGAAGCCTTCTGCACACTGTTTGTTATGATACAAATGTTCCAGTGGATGCTGTGAGGTCAGATGCCAGTTGTTGTGCAGTACAACACTGTTCTGCCTGCCCTTATTGTCAAGTAATGATCCTCTCTTTGTGTGGTTACATTTTCTACCTCTACAAACTGTTGCCACATCCAGGAAACAACATAACTATACACATAGCCTATTGCCCACATCAGCTAGAGACTGTCCTGTCCAACTTATATTCTCCCTATCGTCCTAAAATGCAGGAAGTCTGCCTGGTGTCTTCTCAGTATCATACTGCACCTGAATGTTTACACAGTGAATGCTGAAGTGGGACTAAAGAGTGCACTGACGTTATCACTTCATTGATTCTACAAAGACAGGAATGTTATCTCACATAGAGGATATGATTATACAGACATTTGCTTATGTTCTACTGCCACTTGGTACTATTCTATTGTATATTGGACACAGGAAGGTGAAATTTCAGTTTGTTGCTTTAATTTTGGACACTAGTGTACTATGTAAATGAGCAACATCTTCTTCTCTGCATAGTTAGGCTAAGCTTATAACCTATTCACTCCTGTAACCAAGAAGGGGTTTCTAGAGCACGCATCGGGCACCCCTCCAGATGATGGATTGGGAAATGCTCGCCAAAGGGAGGGTACTGAGGAAACAAAATACTAGGAGCAAACCAAAACTAGCAGGACAAACCAAGTTATTTACCCTGTAGTGAAGGCAGGTTTAAGAGAAGGAAAACACTGAAATAAAATCCATCAACAGCCAGCCTAGCAAGCCACTCAAGATGTATTTTATTAAGCTCAAAGTACCAGAAACAAAGCAACAACATAATAAGTACAAAGAAGAAGAATTTTCAATAATTAAATATATACACATTGTGAATTGCAAGAACGTGACAAGTTACAGTTTTTTTGCAAATATATATTGCACTATATACACTTCCACGGTTCTAATGAGCCCACTGTGCTAGCTCAAATGGTAGCTTACCTGTTCTTCTGACTGGTAAAATTTTCAATCTCAGATCTAGGAGGTTTGGTTAGTTAATATTTTTTATTTAATGATGCTTTTTAATGGCTCAGATCAAATCTAGGCTTGAAAGGATAGAAAAATTTTTTTCTGTAGTCTCTTACTTCAGGCTTGAGGTTCTTTTATGTCCCATAAATCAACAACATGGAACCCATAGCAGGGATTACTTGGGATGCCATGGCTGGTACAGTGACATCTATAGTTGGTCACTCAACTACCTTATCAATCCTGGTGGCGCCTTTGGGTCATTGTAGCAGAATTTAATAGTAAAAAAACAAATGCAAGTAGCAAGGTGCATCCTGGTCAGCCATTACGTGATTAATGACTTTTATCTGTTCTTGAAACAAAGAAAATGCTTTTGAAATGTGCACCAGGCTACAAGAATTATATTGGAAGAGGCAAAACACTTTTCTGCTTCACTCGAGAACTCAACAGGTATTTATTTGTATTATATATGAATATTATATCTATTCAAAATATTTTTATTTTAAAAAATCTGTATAACAATTCAGACATTTTGAAACATTCATTTATAATATACGTATATTTCGAAAGTTGAAATATTTGAGTTAAATTTACTTGTTTTGTTATCTAAAAATAAATTTTTGTTTAATTTGTATATATCATATTTAATATTAAATATAAAAATATGTTAATATTAAAATTATTCATATTCATATATTAATCATTTTTTTTTAAGATGAATCTATTTTCAACGATAATTTGCTGTGAGAAGATAACATTTAAGATAATTGTAATTATATATTTTAAAATTAATTATATATTTTAATTAATTATATATTTTTAAATAATTATATATTTTAAAATTGGTAATATGTATAGTAAAGCTTTCAATGCAACAATTTGAGTACATGGATAAATATTTAAAAATTGTAAAAATATGTTATGAGTTTCATTACAAAACTTCAATGCTAGTAAGTTGTAACACAAATGATCTTTTAACAAATTTCAGGTGTTCGAAATGGCTAAGATTTTGCGGTCTGGAAGACATGTAAGACTGTTGCAAGTGTCCCCAGAGAGAAAAGGCTGTGTGTGGATCATTTCGTGGAGACTGCAATGAACAGGATATGTGGCACGAATACGGAATGAAAGAGGGGCAAGGAAGCTTCTTGTAGGAAAATAAGTGGAAAAATTCCCAGTTGCTAGACCATAATGAGGTGGGAGAATAACATTAACCTTGATTTGAGGGAAGTAGATTATACAGGAGATGATTGGAAAACATTAGCTCAGGACAGGGATGTGTCTACGTGCCCATGAACCAATCAGTTCGATAGTGCTAGTGATGTAGTTAATTTCTGTTCACTCCTTGTTCAATGTTCCATTCCATCTTTTTCTTTTCTAACTCGGACCGCATAGGACCTCAATATAGTTCGATTGGCTGATGTTTCCATTAAATGCAGTGAGAATTTTTGGCTCAACTGCACTTCTAATAGCGCTTGATTTTTCAGTTATCTTGTTGTAAACTATAGCTCTTCTTCTGTATTTACTAACATTATTTAATATTTTAAACTTTTTCAAACAATTTTTATAACAATATTATACAATTTTGAAGTATTTATTTAAATATGCAAATCACAATATTATGATTTATGACACTGTTAGACAATATTGTGAAGCTAACTGCTATTTTCTCCACAGAGTATATTACTTAGTCTATGATTTTTTCTATTGCTGTTTTGGGTCATTGTTGGTTTGTTCAGCATTAGGGAGTGATAAGTAAGTGTACACCCATTTTTATAAACGTTTGGTAATTTTAATATTATTAATATATTTTTTTAACATAGATTTGGGGATTTATTGCATATATTGGTCTTTTAAATTTCACAGCGACGGATAGTAATTGAGGATGATAATCGATATGTGGTTCGTTTGTGGGTTATCGCTGGCTCTATAAATTCTGGCGCATGCACACTGTTGTTCTATAGGACTTTGAAAATATTTCACGCTAGTTTAAGTGCAGTTTTTCCAAATTTTTTTCTATGTCCCAGGTAGAAATCATGCACATGCACCAACAGGTTATATTTTAAAATTATTTCCCACTATTTACAATAAATTTTACAATTTTTTGTAATGATTATTTCGACATATTTTTCTATGATATTTAACTATATACGTAACATGAAGACGTGGCACACATTGATTTTAATGAATATTCTATATAACAACAGTGCAGCCAACATAGAGTATGTACTTTAGAATTTCAGAACTTACTATTTATTTTTGGGCATTGCATTCCTTTCATTGGTTACAGTGCTTAAATTGTGTTAGGTTAGCTTTAAGGTTTCTTAAATAGCATGTATAATGTTGGCTGCATCGCGATATTCCATAGAGTAAAACACTTCGCGTTTGTTGGCACATGCACTAGGTTTCTGCCTGGGACTTAGAAAAAATTCTCACCGCGCTTAATGGAAACATTATCCGTTCGATCTGCCAGCACAGAGTATTCACACTCATTACACTAAATTACCATGTATAAACGTAAAGACATTGTAAGAAATAAATATTCTCATAGTGTAACAAGTAAATTATATTTAAATTCCTTATTATTTTAACATGTCATATTTAGTAATTGTATAATCTTGGTTACAGCTTATTAAACTCTGATTACAAAATTTATTCCACTATTATTAAGAATAAATTATATAAATATTATGAAGATATACTTGGGAAGAACAAAATGGCTTTCGGAAGGGTAGATCATGCTCTGATGGATATTTCACAATGCAAATTTTGATTGAGAAACATTGTGAATTTAATATAGAAACACACTTGGCATTTATTGACTTTAAAAAAGTGAACAGAAGTCTGTTATTTGAAATTTTGATGAATCAGATCCCAAAGTAGATCATATATAATATTTATAAAATTTATAAGTCAACTCTGATTGCAATAAAAATAAAAGAAAAAATAACTCAGTGGAAAGAAATAAACTCAGGAGTCAGACAAGGGTGTGGGCTCTCCTCTCTACTTTTCAACATATATATGAATGCCATTGTAAAAGACTTTAGAGAAACAAAACACGGAAGTATCATTATCAATAGAAATTTAAAATTAGATATAATAATGTTTGCAGATGATCTTGTTTTACTAGCAACATCTGAAGATGATTTACAGTGGTCAGTACATAATTTAAATTTGATAGCCCAGAAATATTCAATGGAAATATCTACCAATAAAACTAAAATAATGGCCTTTTGTGGAAAATCCCCAATACCAAGCAAAATTTGTTTAAATAACAAAATTTTAGAGAGAGTTAATGAGTTTACTTATTTAGGATATAAACTCTCTTTTGTTGAAAATTTGGATTTATCAGAGAAAATTGTGAAATTAAACAAATCAATGGGAATCATTAATAGAGTTTTAAAACCTTCATTAGTGCAAAAATCAACTCGTACTCATCTTTATCAAATAATGGCTCGACCAGTCCTATGTTATGGGAGTGAAGCGTGGACTATAAGGACAAGAGATGAAAGCAGACTAACAGCTTTTGAGATGACATTTATGTGCCGAACAGCTGGCTACACCAAATAGCATCAAAAGAAAAATATAGAAATCCTTCAAGAACTTAATGTGTCACCAATACTGGACTACATCTTCAGATATCAGCTAAACTGGAAGGAATATGTCTCAAGAATGGCTAGATCCAGGATCCCCAAGGCAATAATGAACTACTGTCCAAATGGGAAATGGTCACTTGGTCGACATATGAAAAGATGGCACGAAAACTGCTTTCTCAGGCCGTAACAGTTCTTCTAGGACTAATACCTGGCAGGATGATGATGATGATGATAATCTTGGTTAATGCAAGGACGGATTACTGAATAATTCAGTGCTAGAATTAAATACTTTTGTTACGGTACTTAAAGTTTATTTGATTAAACAGTTAGATTTCATAAGTAACTAGCACTTATTTCTTCACTTACTTCAAAAACTATGGTAAATTTAACCGAGAGTGGAATTATTTTTGTGCAAACAAAATGGTTGCAGATTGCTCATTGTGGACATTTTTATTTTGATATTTGATTATGATCTAGGTTCACTGATCATAATTTTCAATACTTTGTATTTAACATTTATTGTTAGCACAATGAGGTTATGCATTAATTATTTTTAAATAATAATATAAGTGCCTTGTTTTAATCCATCTTCCTGAATTAGAATTGATTTTTATTCAAGAAATGAAATCATGAAGATCTTTCAAATCATGTTTCATCTTCAAGCCAAAAACGATATATGTTTTGAAAGGCATTTGGTATCAAATTGCATGCCGAAGATGAGACATGTCCTGAAAGGCCTTTATGATTTTAGTATTTAATGAAGTTTTTGGAATAAAAATCAATTTTCATTGAGGAAGACATAAAAAAGTACTTATTTTATTATTTTATCACAATTAATACAAAATCATAACTTCTGCTAAGATTTTAAATAAATCCATGTCACTGAAAAGAAAAAACAAAAACAAAAAATTGATGTTGGACATAAAGTGACATCCAAAATTTGCTTATAATGTAATCATTTTACATTTTTGAATTAATATTTCCAACTTGAAGCCTCATATTATAAACTACGCTATTACTTATGATATAATTATTATTTGTAGAAATTGTGTAGGAAAGAAGTTAAAGTTTAAGTTAGATAAAGCCATAGTTTACATCATATTCCATCTAGCTCATGTACACATCAGACTGCCTTCGTGGTCATATAAATGTTGTTGCTTTAACATTGCTGCTTTACTGCTGCTCTTCCGATTACGTTCCAGTTGTAATGTAAAAAAACAAGATGTAACAATGTTTTCATTTGTCGAATAAATATTTTATCTTTGAGCATGTAAGAAAATATAGTTCCCTTTATAACACTTGAAATAAAGAAAATAAAAGTATTATCTAGCACATGTATATATAATTTATATAGGAAATTTTTAAAATTGTAATTAATCATATGAACATTGTTATATTGTTACGCATGCAGAATACGTTGGAATTTCAGTTGTTTAAAATGGCTGGTTCTATATATAATAATAATAAAATAATGGAGAGTATATGAAAATCAGAGAGAAACAAAGTATGCTTGTTATTTTCAAACAGTCCAGTGAAAATTGTGCTACATTAGTCACTGAGGTTGTGGTGAAAATAACAGAATTTGCAGGTGAGTCAGCATTAGAGCATATATTCTGCTCGTAATGAAATTTTAAATAAGATATAATTTGACATCATTGATAAAGCATAAACAACGGATTAGGTAAGCACATGGGCCTATATGCTATCTCCTCTTAAAGTGATCCTCATCAAAACAAAACGTGTGACCTGCTCGCTTTTCATTGGTTATTGACACCGACGTATGATGTAGAAGCAATAAGTACGTGGAAAAGTAGTTGACTTCATTAAATTAAAAATATATCCTCTGAATTTACTTGTTATTCTTCTTAAATGAAAATAATATTCAAAGCATAGAAAAATATTCTAAAATATATTTAATCAACAATTACAACTTAAAATAGTTTAGTACATATGGATGATGCATTTGAGTCATGCTTCAGTCGATTCCGATGTGACAACATAGCTGAAAGAGTCGAGCCTTCTGATGCCATGTCGCCATCTAAATTTGTAAAACACAAGTCTGGCAAACATTTGACTAGTGGTCAAAAAACAGTTATTTTAAATGTATTTCACAAGTTTAGTGAAAAGTATCCAGAACTTCCAGTAAAAGATATAGTGAATTTAACATCTGAGTTTACTGGTGTGTCGTGTACAAGTATAATAGTGCTCAGAGAGAAAAAAACTCGTAAGTTTGTAACTCCCATTAAAAAAGGAAAAATTTGCAATATGCTATTGATAAGTGTGATGAATTTGTGGCAAACGCAATTCGAGTAATAGTACATAGTTTCTTTTTAAAAAGAAAAAATAAATTATATACTTAACACGTGCTCCCTGTCAATATGATAGTAATTGTGGCACGAATGGCGGAAGGATACAATTGGCATTTGTTTATGTTAGCATCACTCTAACAGCGGATAAGGTATATATAATTTTTAGTCATAAATAAGTAAAGAAGAAATGAAAGTTCATAATTATTGGTACCATTTTACCTTATTTCCTATAATATACGATTATGCATAAGAACACTGTTTCTATTGATGATAGTTCTGTTCACATTTCAGTCACTTACTTACTTACTTACTCACTGGCACCCGTAGGTTCATGGCCACGCGGACATAACTTCTCCATACATCCCTATCCTGAGCTAATCCTTTCCAATCATTCCCTGTATAATCTACTTCCCTCAAATCATAGTTAATGTTATTCTCGCACCTCATTCTTGGTCTACCAACTGGGCGTTTTCCCTCTGGCTTTCCTACAAGTAGCTTCCATGCAAGTCTTTCATTCCCCATACGTGCAACATGTCATGCCCATCGCAGTCTATGAGACTTACCTGTTCTTTTATATCTGGCTTCCTATAAAGACCATGTAGTTCGTTGTTATGTAGTCTTCTCCATTCACCTGTCTGTTCATCTCTGTTTGATCCAAAAATTTTCCTAAGTACTTTATTCTCAAATACTTGTAATTTCCTTTCCTCCCTTAAAGTAAGAGTCCATGTTTCGCACCCATATAACATAACTGGTAGAATAATAGTTTTATATATTTTCAGTTTAACGTTTTTTGAAAGTAGTTGGGACACCAAAAGTCTCTGCAATGCATAATAGCACGCATTTCCAGAATTGAGCCTATGTTTAATTTCTTTGTGCATCTCATTCCTATTTGTGATTATTGTTCCTAGGTATTTGAATTCAGCCACTTCCTCAAAATTTCCCTCGTTTGTCATTAGCTTTCCATTTCCATTATATAATGAATTTCTACATGTGACCATATATTTAGTTTTATATATTTACATCCAGTCCTAATTTCTTAGTGTTACTCAACAGTGTGTGCGTGTTGTCCTTTAGTATCTCCTCGCTATCGGTCAATAATACTACATCATCAGCATAAACTAACTGCTTATTAATACCATTGAGTTGTAAGCCATCCTTATTCTCTAAAGAGTTAATGGCATGCTCTAGTACAAAATTAAATAGTAGAGGAGATAGTGCATCTCCTTGCTTCAACCCATTCTGGATTTCAAAAGTGTCCGAAAACTGTTTGCCTACACGCACCCTACTCTTTGTGCCATTTAGACATATTCGTATAAGTCTAACTAACTTTTTAGGAATTCCGAACTCCAGCAGGATACTATACAACTTCTCCCTCTTAATTGAATCATATGCTTTTTTTGAAGTCTACATATAGTTGATGTACAGTACCATTATATTCCCATTTCTTTTCTAACATTTGTTTTATACTAAATGCACATTCTCCTAGAATGTCATCAATATAGGGAGTAAGTCTGCTTATTAATATATTTGTTAGAAATTTATACGAAGTTGAAAGTAATGAGATGCCCCTGTAGTTGTTGCAATCAGTTTTATCTCCTTTCTTATAAATTGGTACGATAATTGATTCCTTCCATTCATCTGGAAGAGCTTCTTTTTCCCAAATCATACTAAGCAACCAGTGTATCTTGTCCATCAATTTTTCTCCCCCCTGATTTTATCAGTTCTGCTGGGATCTCATCTGAACCTGATGCTTTATACATCTTCAATTTTTCAATCGCCATTTCAACCTCTAATGCACTTGGTTCTGCGACTAGCATTTCTGCTGTCTGTAAATTATCCTGCTCAATGTCCTGTTCTGTATGTACATTTAATAGCTGATTAAAGTAACTTTTCCATCTATTTAATATACTCCTGGAATCTGCAATCATCTCCCCATTTTACATTTCAGTCACATGGCAGGTAAAGTAGCACCATGGTTATCACAATAGATAATGGCGGTGAAGTAATACCTTATGCAAGTTTGTTTACATTACAACAGGAACTTAGCTCAGAACTCAAGTAGTTAACAATTTGAAATATCTGATTTTAGAACAATCAGAATAAGTTTATTAATGTACAGATGTTTTTTTAATATATATCGTATACTGTATTGCATAAAATATGTATGCAAGAAGTGTTGAGTAAGCCAATTGTATGTTTGTGGAAGAGCTCATAATGCATTTTCTTAATTTGAAATGAATAAATATAATTTAACCCTCTGCATGCCACTAGTAAAATCTCTTGTGTCAGATATTTAAATCGCATCCGCCGATGTGATCGGCTTTGCAAGTAGTTTAAGTATATTGTCTGGCAGGTAATGGACAGGAGCAACAGAGCTGATCTAATCAGCTTATGGCACCTAAAGGGTTAACCCTTAACACTTCTTTACATTTCATTCTCCATTATTTCCGCATTCCATTTTCCTTTTAATATAAATACGTATGTATAAATATATGTATATGTATACATGTATATTTATGTATATATTATATATATATAATTATATACATAATAATATGTATAAACATATATATAATAAAAATAATTTTAAAAAAAGTGGCTGGTTATATGTAATTTCATAATTCAACTTTTGAGGGTACTGTTCTACAATGCAATTTCAAATTTGGTCAACAGATGGCGCTGTTTTTCATCTTTCTGTTTCATAATTTCTGCCACCAGAGGTGCTGCTGTAATAGTATAGTCAGGATAGTATAGTACCGAGTATATGATAATAGATGTCAGTAGGCTATTCTACACTAGCTCTGCTTGTGGCAGATACGCAAAACTCACTCACTGTGTCATCTATTCCTTTGATCTATGCCCATAGCTTTACTTCCCTTCCAAAGGAAGCCATAATAATGATGTAGACACTCTTCAATCTAGTCAGATTTTTAACCTGCAAACCTCAAAACCAGAGATAAGCATGGTAACCAGTGATTTACCAGTGGACTAACAGTCTAGGAGGAGCCATGGTGTATAATTAATATCTAGATTGTGTATCAGATGTCTGGACTAAATTTCGTACCTCTATGCAATACATATGTTCAGATGACAATATGGTTGGTTGGTATCTAATGTCGAGCACTTGATAATGAAATCATTCGCTCTCTTGCACTCCAATATTTAGCAGAAAGGCTGGTCTCTTCTACAAAAGCTGGACAACGGAGGAGATGGTTTCTTTCCATATCTTCATTTAAATTGCAAAAAGGGCATTTAGGTGAATCTGTTATGCCAATTCTGTGTAGGTGTTTATTCAAGCAGTCATGTCCCGTTAGCAGTCTGAATGTTGCTACTGCAGATTTTCTTTGTAATGTAGTAATGTCATAAGCTTGTAGATTTTCCCATTCCTTTCCAGATGTTTTGGTGGTGTATTCTTCTCTAAGTTTATTGATGTATTTATTTGAGATAATTCTTTTGATAGAGTGAAAGGAAACTGGAGCAGAAGTTGGGTTTGAAACAATTTTGCTACCCTTCTTGGCTAGAAAATCGGCTATTTCATTGCCTGTCACTCCACAATGGGCCGGAATCCATTGAAGTACAACTTTTTTATGTAGACGGGATAAATGTTTTATCATTTTGTGACATTCGATAATTTTGATGCTTTTGGGTGTTGTGTCTCGTGTTATAGCAAGAATGGCTGCTTTGGAGTCACATAGAATTACAACTTGTGTAAATTTTTGGATGTGATATAAAAGATTTTGTAAACTTAAGAAAATTGCTAGAATTTCGCCATCAAAGTTTGTTGAATTTGTGTTTAGTTTACGATAAAAGGAAAAAAGTGGACATACTGCACCAGCACCAGTGCCACCATCATTTGGTAGGCTGGAGCCATCTGTAAAAATATGTATCCATTCAGGAGCTGGGTATCTTAGATTTATCATTTCCAGTGACATTTGTTTTAAAATATATGGAGGAGTTTCAGATTTCTTGATGTCTTCTGTTAAATGAAGGTTATATTCAATTTCCAAAAATTCTAGAGGGTTGTTTCTCATCTGCATATTTTCTTTTGAATGTGGAAGTTGCAATTTCTGTTTGATTTCTTGTACAATGCTTAGGAAGCTTTGCTGAGATTTTAAACATACTTGTGGTTTTCTTTGGGTCCAGTTATTATGGGGTAGCCTTAAAAATTTTTCATACTGTGTGACTGCTGTTTTCTCAATTTCAGATGCTATGTTTGGGTTATTTGTTAAGATTTGCATGGCAGTGATTGGTGTTGTTTTAACGGCTCCTGTTATCAGACGGAGGATTTGGTTCCTGCAATTTATTAAGTTTTTCCACTTTAGTAGTTACTAGGATTTCTTCACAATATTGAAGTACAGGTTTTATGTACATTTGGTAGAAGGTGTTTAGGGTTTGTGTGTTGCAACCCCACTTTTTCCCTGCTAATCATTTTAATAATGGTAACCTTGTTTCTATCTTTGTACATATATTCTCCATGTGTTTCTCTTCCATGTTAATTTTGAGTCCAGAGTTATTCCTAAATATTTTGCTTCATGTGTTTGAGTTAATAATTCACCCTCCAATTTCAGAGTGATGGGTAGTGGTTTCTTTCTTAATGTAAATAGTTGATAATTTGTTTTCTGTATATTTATCTTCATTAAGTTCTGGGATGTCCAATTCTCTAACTGTATTAGTGATTGTTGGGCTATGGTTATTAATTGTTGACTTTGGTTTTTCGGTTTGGAGACCCATATTACAACATCATCAGCAAAAAGTAGGGTTTTCGTTTCGAGCTTTTCTATATGCTTAGGTAGATCATTAATGTAGATATTGAAGAGAATGGTACTGAGTACAGAACCCTGTGGTAAACCTCGATGTGTTTGTTGGTATTTAGAGAGGTGATTATTATACTTTGTAGCGATGAACCGTTGGATGAGAAAATTGCTGATCCAAAGTAGCATATTCCCTTGAATGCCTAAAGTCTGCATTTTTTCTAATAATTTATATCTCCAAATAGAGTCATATGCTCCTTGGAAATCAACAAACATTGCCAGAGTGTCTTCTTTTCTGTTGAAACTGTCTTTAATAGCTTGACTTAGGTGTACAATTTGTTGATTTGTTGATTGTAATTCTCTAAATCCAGCTTGATTGGGTGTGAAAGTAAATTATTGGTTTCTAAATACCAATTTTAATCGATTTGAAATCATTTTTTCCATAGTTTTAACAATTACACTAGTTAGTGCTATTGGGCGATAATTTGAAAAAGTATTTGTTGATTTTTTTGTTTTCGAAATAGGTATTATAATAGCTTTTTTCCAATCATCAGGAACTTTTGTGTTCCAAGAAAGATTATAAAGGGAGAGCAATTGAGTTTTGGCTTTATTGCCAAGGTGTTTGAGAAATTCTGCATGTATATTATCTGCTCCTGGAGATTTGTTTGATTTTAAACTATTAATGGCTATGTTTAACTCTTTAATGTTGAAATTCTTATTAAAGATATTATCTTTTGTACTGCTTGTTGATTTTATGTAATTTTTTAGGTTCTCTTTATTGTTTTTTGTTCTTTTTTGTTCTCTGAGGACAAAGTATAGGTGTTAGCGTAGTGTTTGTTGAATTTGTTGGCTATTTCACTTTCATTTGTAATCTGTTTGTTGTTGTGGATAAATGGTGTTTTTTGCCGTTCTTTTTTATTTTGTATATTGTGTACAAATCTATATGCTTTCTGGCCATCTTTCCTATAATCCATTTTTTGGAGGAAGTTATTAAAATTTTCTCTTTTATTGCTGTTAATTTCTTTTTTGAGTTGTGCGCACAGTTTTCTCCAATTTTGTACATCTTTTGGGTCTTTTGTTTTTTCTGCTTTATTTCTAGCGAGATCTCGGTCTATTTTCATTCTTTCTAATTTTGAATTCCAGAAGGGTTTGTAGTTTTTAACTATTCCTCGTGGTATATATTTTTTTGCTGTTTTTAATATTATTTTGCATATAGATTTGTTAATTTGATCTGACTGAAGTGATACGTTTAAAGGATTTTCAAATTTGGTTTCCAGTTCGTCTGTGTACAGTTTCCAATTGGCTTTTTTGAAGTTCCACCTGGGTTTAAGATGCATTATTGGTAATGCTGATAGAGTTCCTTTATTAAATTGGGAAGTTTAGAAAAGTAATCCCTTTGGTATTTTTTGAAGGAGTAGCAATTTGCTAGCACTGGATTTTATTTTCTTCTTTTCGTTCAACATTATTCCTCATCCAATCAAATTTTGACGTCAATGTAACTTGGCACAACAACAAATGATATAAAAGTAAATAGTGCTTATGTTTTAATAGCTCCACAACCGATGAATTTATAAAGGAAGATAACTTTGATAGCATAAATGGAAATGTATGTGAACTGTGGTACAATAGTGCCACGGGAACCACAAGTGGATTTGAAGTATTCTTAGCAACACCTGATGAGAGAGAATCCTTTGATAATGGTAATACTGAACCTAATGGTGTTAGGGTGAGTAACACTGTTTCATCAATAATGACTTTTGAATAAAAAATATATACTATAAAAAATAAGCTTCACTGGCTACAAATCTGGTGTTAATTCCCAATAAAGTCTTCTTGTTAAAGAAGCTGCAGATGGCATATAGAATGAAAAGTCCATAACCTCAGCATGTGGGAATTCATATAAAGGAGAGAATTAATATGCATTTTAATCAAGAGCCTGGTAGCTCAGTGGCCAGAGTACTGGTGTACAGAACCACAGACTTTGGGTTCAAATCCAAATTCAGGCATATATTTTTCTCTTCAAATAAAAAAATATCCTATAATTTCCTTAATGCTAAAACCCTGCAACTGTGTTTGCATTCTGAGTGAGTGCATAAAGAAAGATTTTTTTCCATTCAAGTCAATGTCTTTACACAATAAAAATTCCATTATATCGGCCGCAGTGGACTAGTGGTTATGCTCCTTGCCTCTGGTCTCGAGGGTCGCGGGTTCAAACCTGGCCAGGGTCAATGGATTTTTTTTAGGATGGAAAAATCCAAGGAGCAAGTCCTCCGGGAGGGACTTTAAGCTGTGGGTCCCGAGTCTGAAGATTTTCAGGCTCGTAAAAGATCCTTAAGCCTGAATGAAAAGGCCTCTAAGCAAAATTTACCGAATTTTCCCATCCTGGTACTACCTTGGTTTCCTAGATGTCAGTATGAGGCAGAACACTGACCATGGACCACTCAAATGACATCTATATGAAAACAAGTGTAACTAAATTAGTATGGTTCAAATTCTTCCCTGTAGAGGGAGAGCGCCTAAATCTCTGTTAAGGGAAACATGGGCTTACAAGATACAAGAAGAATTCCATTATTACCATAAACACACTATGAAATATTCATCACCACTAATGATACAAGATATTCCTCTGTACACTGGTGCAGAAAAGAAAAATCTTTTCTAGCTAGATTATCACATTTCTCACAAATTTTGGAATATTTCTCTTTACACACCCACCCAATAATTAAAAAATTGTTAGTTAACAAAAAAAGCTAATTATAAAGTTTTGGTTTTTAATTAATGCTATATTCTAATAATAGTTTATTTCACTTTATCATACACAACATCATCCTTCCTAAGAATACTGACTTCAAATATTTCATAACTCCATGTATATTTCATGCTTCTTATCTGTTTCTCTTTCCAGTTGTGTTCACATTCCTCAAATTTTTCGTATCTAATGTACACATCTTTTACATGTTCCTTTACCTGGTCATTTTCCTTTCACCTTTAGATTAAACAGACAATAGATTCCTTGTGTCATCATATATTATTCTCTCACTTCTTGTTTTTCATTCTTGCAGAATTTTTAACTGCAAAGACTGAATACTATTAATTTTTTGTGTATGTCCAAGAGTCTGATATGCATGTTAAGGAAGTAAGTTTTATGATTATTTAACTTTTTATGGGTATATAATATTAATTTTATTTCTATGTATACAGGTTATAATTCATCATCCTACATCGCCTCCAGAATATGGGAGTGCCATCTATTTACCAGAAGACAATATTCACACATCCTCTATTAGGGTGGCAATGTCTGTAACATTTGCTTCACCAGAAGTGAGGAGTATGAGCATTGAAATGCGCAAGTGTTATTTCCCTGATGAGGTTCAAAGTCTACTTTTCCGCAAATATACATTACAAGGTTGCATTATTGAATGTCGACTAAAATGGATAATTAAAAAATGCCAATGTTATCCCTATTTCTTTAATTTAAAAATGGGTAAGTAATTAGAGAGAATTATACACTATGATAATAATTATTTATAAAATTATTAAATGAAAAAATGCAGAGTAATAACATATCAGGTCATTAGCATTGCAATTCAAAACCATGAATTAAAGAGGTAACAATTTATTTCAAACTTAAGATATTTTATATAATGGTACCATAATCTGTTACATGGAATCTATAACTTTACTTTCCTTCCAAAAAAGAAGTCCTACTCATGTTTATGCCCTAACAACCATGCAGGCCCAGGTTCGATATCCAGCAGCATTAAAAATTGAATTTTTAAATTAATTTAATTAAATAATTTAATACCAAATGCTCTATCTTGGAACTAGGAGTGGTACTGGTGCACAATTTTTAATCACTGCATTAACCCATCAGCAAGAGCATTTAAACATGGCGTTCCTCTCCCAGATGCAGAAGGACGTGTTAAAATGCCTGGACTTTTAAATATCCAAATGCAGATTGCTGTGTCATAATGTGTTAGTACATCTATGATTTTCAAGGCCTATAGGGAGTTTGTTAAACATTCTGGAGAACTTATTTTTTGTTGCTATGGTAGGAAAAACTCACCTTCGTGTTATGACATAATTTACGACACCCACGTGGAGTGAGTTGGCTACTTATTAGTGAAAGGAGATACTTTTTGTATTTTTTTTTCTCTTTAACTACGCTCTTCGTTCGAACTAGTGAATGCCCTATTTTGCCAAAAGGAAATATCTGTAAAGTGTCTCACTGTGTGGTCTCATAACTAACCTTTCTTTCAAAACCAACGTGGATCGTGTGAAATAGACAAAAATTACATGTCTCAGACATTTCCAACTTCTATAACAAATTTACGTGGTGAATTTGATGTGTAGAATTATAAAAAAAATAATAGAAGGATAAAGTAAAGTAAAGTAAAGTGATCCCACAACAGACCCGGAGGCCCTTGGGGTAGTAGGAGGTTAGGGCTCCCACTTTTTCTAGACAATCGGCACTTTATGTCAGCCGGGTTGTCAGCCCTGCATGACGGCCGCCTTTACTCCCTGAACAAGTGTCTGGTACTCATTTCTGTTAGAGGCTGAGTCGACCCCAGGGCCATAGTGCCGCCAGAGGGTTTGGGTCAGTTTAAAAATCCTGACCCCAACAGGACTTGAACCCTCGACCCTCCGGCTTGTAGCTCAGTGCCTTAACCACTACGCTACGGCGTGCCCCAATAGAAGGATAATAGTAGTAGTAATAATAATAATAATAATAATGGTAATGATACTAAAAATAAAAATAGTTATAACAGTAATAGTAATAATAATAATAATGATAATAATAACTTCCAACACAGGTGCTCCCTAGCAGGAGTTTATTAACCAAGATAATCCATTCAACAAGAATCAATTTCTGTAATTATATAAATGAATTTATATCACAAATAAAATTTAGATTCTCCAACTTTTATAAATATTGTCCATAGTGAATCTGATGTGTGGAATTATGAAAATCTTTAATTTAAAAATATGAATGAAGGATAAATAGATGAAGTTTAGAATTATAAATTATAAGTAAACCTTTGGCAACAATTTAAAAAATGAATGCATTTTAACTTATATCTTGATGAAAGTATAAGGAAATCTCCATCTACAATTAAATATAACTTGTAATGAACCAATCAAAGACACCATTCTATATCATTCTTTGTTTCGATATTATATTCTATAGTGTTCTGTTCTAGTACAGGTCTTTCACTGTAATCATAGAATTTTCATGCTATGATTGCTGCTTCATTAGGGAATTATAGGTGTGGTAGCTTCCCACCCAGGGGGATGATAATGATAGTAAAAATTATGATAAAAGTCAGATGATGTCCATGGACCATTTGGGCCTCAAAGCATACTGCATGACAAGACAGTATTCTACCTCGAGACCACAGATATAATAATTAATATTTTATTAACCCTTTCAGTTTGTTATTTGTTTTATTTATTGATACTTACACTTATTTACCAACATGTCAACAAGATACGTGTGGTTAGCACATCGTCTCAATGAGATATATTAGGAAACGAAGGTATAACTTGGAAGAAAGACGAACATAACACTGAGCAACGTGATATCTATGAAATCTAGATGTAATAAAACATTGCTGCTATGGGTAGGGCATGTGGCACCAATAGGAAATTATATAGGAACTTCGTGTACAAAAACTAGAAGCAAAGTGCCCAGTAGAGAGGGATAACCATAAAGTGCAAGAAAAATATTAACCACGATTTGAGGGAGATAAATTATACAGGACCCTCACTGCTGGGTTCTCGAGATCGAGTCTCGGTCACTCCACGTTGGTTTCATGACGGAAAAAACGGAGCTTGGACAGGTTTTTCTCGGGGTTTTCTCCCACCTTCCCCTGCCGTATTTTCATTCCACCATTTCTCCATACTCATCTCATCATATTCATTTTGTTTCATTACGTTCATCTGCCTCTGTGGTGGTGCGTCAGATATGGTTGGCCACACCATTGTCATTCACAGACCTCTATATATAGCAGCTTCTTCTCATCTCATCCCTCGACCCGACCCTGTCTTGGACACGAGTTGAGGATATTATTATAAATTATACAGGAATATATGGAAAACATTATTTGGGATAGCAATGTATGGAGAGGTTATGTATGCATAATCATGACCTCCATGTTCGATGGTGCCATTAATTTTAAGACAACACAAAACAAGTTGGTTTCCGATGTCCTTCATTTTTTTTTCAAAATTGTCCCTTTCATTGAATATTTTAATAATAAATTCCATTCTCTCTACATTCCAAATCAAGATATTGTAATTGATGAATCATTATGGTTATGGAGGGGCAAACAATTCCCTCCACTTAAAACTGCAAATTTTATTTTAAAACTTATGAATTGTGTGAATCTAGAACTGGGTATGTGGTCTCCAGGTAGCGTGCTGCCTTGTCACGCAGCTGACCAAGATTCGATTCCCAGTCGGGAGAGGCTTCTTGAAGAGTTTTTTTCTTTTTTTCAGGGGGTTTCCTGACCTGTATGACAAATGTCAGGAAGCTTTAGGACCATAACGATACCCGAAAATCATCTGGCCATCATCATCATCATTATCATTATCATTCACCGGTTTGGAAGCAACGGGAAGCTACCACACCTATAATTCCCTAGTAAAGCTACAAAGCTTAGAATGAAAATGCTATGATTGCAGTGAAAGACCTGCCCTGGGCAGAACACTATAGAATAGAATAGAATGGTCATTCATTCTTTACATTCTATTAATCACAATTTTATATGTATCTAAAATAAGTTACTGGGTGAGTAGAATTTAAAAATACTACCACACAGGGGTACTGCATGGACTTTTAAATGACCGCACAGAAGGGCAGAAACCGGTCTTGTATATGTACGGCAAACCACTATGTGGGGTTAAATTGCAGGTCCTTCTTTTGGGGCAGAGTTGAACACTTTTCTTTTAATTATTTCTGGTTTAACAATATTTATAGCTGGTCTTGGTGCAAATTTTGAGTATGACTTAAAGAAAATTATTGCTCTTTCTACTTTAACCTCTTGCAGTACAAATGTTGAGAATGTATAAGATACTTTTAATCAAATAATAATTTAATAGAAGTTTCATCTCATATTAGCTCTCTCTTCCTCCCCCTCTCTCCCCTCTCACTCCATCACCCTCCCTCTCCTCTCCCCTTCCTTCTCTCCCTCCTCCTCCCTCTCTCCAGCCCTCCCTCTCTATCTCTTGTCCTTCTCTCTCTCTCCCTCCCCCCCCTCTCTCTCTTCCTCCCTCTCTTCCTCTCATCTCACTCTCTCTCATCTCTCATCTCACTCTCTATCATCGCTCATCTCTCGCTCTCATCTCCCATATCACCCTCTCAGCTCTCTCTCCCCCACTCCCAACCTCTCACCCTCTCTCTCCCTCTTACTACTCTACTCCTCTCCCTCCCTCTCCACTCTCTCCTCTCGCTACCACTCGCTACCAACCGCTCTCCCTCCCAATCTCCACCCTCTTCCCTCTCCATATCCCTCCCTCTTGCCCCTCCCACATCTCTCCCCCTCCTCTCTCTCCTCCTTCCTTCTCAATCATCTCCTCCCTATGTCTCTCTCTCTCCATCTCTCGCTCCCTCGTCTCCTCTCTCTCTCTGTCTCTCTCTCCTTATCTCTCTCACTCTACCCTCACCCTCTCTCTCTCCCTATCCCCTACCTCCCTCTCTCCCCCTCTCTCATCTCTATCAACTCCCTCCCCCCATCCCTCAGCCCCCCCGTCCCCTCTACTCTCTTCTCACCTCTCTTAACTCTCTCTCTCCCTCCCTCCGCCCCTCCTTTCCCTCTCTCTCTCTTTGGCTTCCCTCCCCTCTCTCTCACAATCTCTCTCTACTACCCCTCTCTCTCTCCTCTCTCCATCTCTGTCTCCATCTCCGTCTACCTCCCCTCTCCCTCTCTTCCTCTGCCTCTCTCTCTTCGTCTCCCAACTCTCCCCTCTCCCCTTCCTCCCTCTCCGTATTCCCCTCTCATCCCCCTCCCTCCCCCTCCCCCTCCCTCTCTCTCCCATCTCCCTCCTTCCCTCTTCCCCTCTCTCTCTTTTCTCCCCCCTCTCTTCTCTCTCTTTATCCTCCCTCTCTCTTTCTTTCTTTCTCTATCTCTCTCTCCCTCCTCGTCTTTCACACCTCTCTCTCTCTCCCTCACCTCTTTCTCTCCCTCTCTCTCTGTCTCTCTTTCTCTCCTCTCTCCTCATTCCTCTCCATCCTCCTTCTCTCCTTCTCCTCCCCCTCTCTCCTCCTCCCCACCATCTCCCCCTCACTCTCTCTCCCTCTGACCCCTTCCTCCCATCTCTCCATCTCTCTTTCTCTCTCTCCACTCTCCCTCTCTCCCCCTCTCCCCCTCTTCTCCTCTCTCTACCATCACCCTTCTCATCTCTCCCCATCTCCCTCGCTTCCCCTCCCTCTCTCTCCCTCCTCATCTCTCTCTTTCCCATTCTCTGTCTCCCCCCTCTTTCCTCTCTCTCCCTTTTCCCATCTCCCTCTCCCCCTCTGTCTTCCTCTCTTTCTATCTCCCTCTCACCCTCTCTATCTCTTTCTTTATCTATTTCTCTTTCTTTCTCTCTCCCTCTCTCTCTGTCGCCCTCTCTCTCATCTCTCTCCCTCTACCCCATCTGTCTCCCCCCTCTCTCTCTCTTTCTCTCTCCCTCCCTCGTTTTGAGGGATTTGTCTTCATCTCAGCTAAAAACCAAATCATAGTATGACTTCACATAAATTTTCTGATAAACTTAATTTTAATGATTTAATAAAATTAATAATGTATAAGAGAAAAATTTGCATTTACATTTGAGTGCTTAGGAAACTCAGTTGATAGAGCATTAGCATGGATATCCAAAAGTCCTCAGTTCAAACTCTACTTTAAGCATATATTTTTCTTTTCAAATTTAATGTTAATGTTTTATTAATTATTGTTTTACCCCAGCATAACAAACCTCAAACCACTGATTTAATGGAAAATCCCATGTATTTTTCAATGTTTATCACTGTCAGTAGAAATATTTTTAAAAAATTGCATTAGATATCAGGTTTATCTCTATTTTTGTTATTTTGTGATATTCCCTGTTTTTCCCATGGGGTCTTCATTTTCTTTTAACATTTTTTTAAAAATGTCAATCAATTAAAAAATCACCAGGGAGTCTATACCAATAAGGTTAAGAGTGCTGCCCTCCTTTTTTTATGAACTATATTATGTAAAGTAAAACTTTGATAAATGATTTGAATTTTTTTAGGTGCTCAATCATTGGTGAATATATTACTACTACCAGTACTACTTTTGAATTATGCCTTCCTGTATTTTACATAGGTTACATCCCAGTCAGCTATGGGAATATTGATAATCATCCTTGGTTGCCACTATGTTACATTGCAGACCTGCCAATGTCTAGAATATATGCAAATTCTGGGATCAAGGTCCTGAGCTCTTTGCTTGAGCTGTTACCAGACCCAGTTTATAATGATATTTTAAGTGAAGAACATCATCATCATCATGAACAAATTCGTTTTAGGCCATGTGGCCTGTACGGTAAACCTAGCGAAGATGGTCTTGATCTTTCCACCGATGTTTTGGTCTTCCTTGGTCCCTATGTCCAGTTGGGGTATATTGGACCATCAATTGAAAACCTTCATATTGGTAAAGTATGGACTCTGGTTCAATGCTCTTTGCCACCATACAGAGTTTCATCCAATAACTCTTCACATAAAATATCAACTGGTCGTTATTTACCAAGTCATTCTTGGTTGAATGAGAGTTTGTAAACCAAAACAACTTGAGTTCAGCTCTTTGAAAAGTGAAGTTAAATGACCCCTCTACAGACCTTAGGAGGTCCTTGAGATAGTGTAGTAGGAGGTTAAGTCTCCCACCTTTCTAGAGAAACAGTACTAGATGTCAACAGGTTGTCAGTCCTACATGATGGCTGCCTTTACCTCCAGAACATAGTCAAACTCATTTTCATTAGAGGCAGAGTGACCCCAGGGCTTTGGTGTCATTAGAAGGTTTAGGGCAGTTTAAAAACCCTGACTCCATTGGGACTGAAATTCCGGACCTTCCAGTTTGAAGCATATTGCCTTAACCAGCTATGCTACAGCATCATGCTCATTGAACTTATCAAAGAAATCTAATAAAAAACAGTGGCATCCAATAATACTTAAATTAGACATTGAACAAAAAGTATCTACATGTAAGAGTTGTGGCACATTTAAACAAAAAATGTATATTTCATGTTCCAAGTTTGTATTTATTTGAGCCTTTCAAGAAAAACAAATGTCATGAGGTACTATTGGATCTCCAGAAGGCATTTTTCCTACCATCATTATTTAGGCAAATTTAAAGATTCTTTTTTATAAGGGCAGCATTTAAGTATGAAAGATCACATTGATCAGAAGTGATATTGATTCTTATAATTATTCAAAACAATTATTGTTATTACAGAGTGAGTTATTTCAGTCAGTGATATTTGAGACTCAAATTCTTTAAGTTCTGGATTTAAAATCTAGTTTCAACCAATGTTTTTTTTCTCAATATTCAACGCACATGCTGAATCAGAATTTCATTACCAGGATCCACTTTATCTTCATTATCATTTCACTGTGTCATTTAAATTAAAATCAGTTAATTTCTTCAGAAAACTTACTACAAACACAATATTAGCAAGATATGATGTTCCTAGATATATTACTTTAGATATTAAAGTATCTACAAATAAGAATGAATAATAATCTAATTCAATAATCTGTCAGCAGATCATAAAATTCTTAAATACTTTTGAAATTATCATATTCAAATTTAGAAAAAAAACTGTCATTTTATATACTTAATAAGAGGTAGACCTACAGTAAGGGTTTTTATAACCTGTAGGAATTTTCTGACACTAACTATTTGAGGCGGTCAGAGGACAAGGGATACAAGTGACAAAAACTTAGTTTGGAGAAAATTAAGTTTAAGATCAATGAGAATGTAAAATTCTAGGAATATCTGACAAGTCTCATAAATTGTATTTATGTTCCTTATATATGAGTCCATTTATCTATAAAATATAAACAGATTCAATATATACATAAACCCATACTATACCTTTTTTTGCATTAAGGCTCGTATCTATGAATGCAATCGTGTGTAAAATATGTACTCAGGTATTAGTAATTGAGTGAGTATGTTGCAAAGAAGTTTTCCATTCTCAAGAATCTGTTCACGAGATAATAACTGCCAATTCAAGTGGAAATGCAGTAAGCTACCTGGACATCTGACTTTGCGCATTCAAGCATGAAATTACGACTGCTTCAATGTTTTTTTTTTTCTTAATTTCGTAAAATTATGTCATTGTCTGTTATGACTTATATGTCTCTTATTTTAAATAAATAATTTGTTAATATTGTATGTTTCTTGAAATACGTCATAAACATTTTGAGGTTAGGCATAATAATACATATGGAACTTGGTTAAAAAATAATATTTAATTAAATGAATTAATGATTTTTCTAGTAGTCCATATGTAATTATAATTAGTTACACATGAGTTTAAGCCTTATTAGCACTTTTGTTTGTTAAATAAATAATAATGAATTACGTAACATTATTTTTACTTAGGTTTTAATGGGCGATAATACGAATATTTAATATTTTTTATTACAATAAATAGCTATCAAACGGTAGTCTAAACTAACAATTTTGCTCATCATGAAAACAAAATTTATTTATAATGAGGATGGTACTCTGTGATGATAATTTAACATATTAAAGAAATTTTACAAAAAATTAGTTTATGCCTATTTTTTAATTTTTAGAGGCTTTCATAATATGTATGTGTATACATTTCACAAAATTACTGTATCTATGGCAATTAATTTTGATAAAGAATTGTCATTCATGGGTTAATGATTGATAGAGGTATTTCATTATATCCCAGTATAAAATAATCACAACATTACTAAAAAATCTATCTCATAGTCTAATATTTTTTATCATAGAGAGCCTAAACTTTTTTCCATTACATTATAACTCTGTCAAATATTGCAAAGATATATATTTTTTTTTTTATTTACACAAGTTAGTTGATAAACTCTGTATGAATTTTTTTAAAGAAAAAATATATTTTTTTTTGGAAATATTGCATTTATGTAACACTGGGTTAATATCCCTATCAAACAACAGTACAGTATATTTGCTCATACAATTAATCCAGATATTTGGTATCTAATCTCCAATTCCATGGCATGAGAGGTCTCGAAGGTCCTTGACCTACCTGCCAGCTTCACATCCACATGTGTAAATCAAAGAGGTGGACTATCATCTAGCCAATATTAGGATGAGATGTAGTCAGCATATCAAGTCCCCAGTCATTATAGCTGGTTTTCTCAACCTGGAACTGCTACTTATTGTAGCTACCCAAATTCCAACAATGTTGGGTGGGCACCGATCCCATATAATTGAAACAAATGTCTGCTCTCATGGGGATTTGAACATGCACCAATGCATCATGTGTTAAAGTGCTTGGCTATATGCAGAATTACTCACTTAATCTTGTCAATACACTTCTTATATGTAGTTTTAATAGCTCGAAAAAATTATTATCGCATCAGGTTTTAAACTCAGATCTGCAGGTGTTTTACCATCTGACCTAACATAAGAGCATTTGGTTAATGCAAATATATAGTATTAAACAGTTCTATTAACATGCAGTGTGCCACATTACACCTTTGTTAACTACAGCATAATTCTTCTACTTCTTCTTCCTTTCATGTGATAGACCTAGGGGTCTATTACGGTCTCAATCTAACATTTGAAGGGTCTGCCCAAAGATAATTATACAAACAGAGCAAATCATACATCATTTTCAAATTCATAACATTTGCATACAGGAAAGAGGATGATAATTTAGCACTCAGTAAATCTCATTTAAAAACCATTTGTCATAAAACAGACTTTTTTAAATTCTGTGATAAACAATTTATTAAATGTTAACATCAATTTGTGACTCTACACATAACTGGAGTAGATTCTAGTATTAATATCTATATTTTATTTTAAAAAATAGCAAATATAAATTCTCTATCTAATGGTTTAAGGCAAGCTGATGATGTGTCTCCTCTGTTAATCAATTTTGTACTAGAGCAGGTAATCAAATATCTAGGTGATAAAAGAAGAGGTATAATTAAAATGGTACATTGTTGGTATATATTGATAATGCACTATTATTAGGTGATCTGGTAATAAAGTTCTTAGAAAAAAATTTTAATGAAAAAAGAGATTAACAGGCAGGCGAATGGAGAAGACTACATAGCAGAAATGTTACACCTACACTAGGGCCTAACTGCCATAATAATAAAATTCTATAAAAACAGATGAAGTATTTACACAAGATACTTCTTTATTATACCAAAAGATAGGGAATAAATAATCACCCTTAATATGCAGATTGAAGTCTCAATCAAAATACACACGTGTTTTATAAATAAAAAACTAGGGTAAAAATTATAATAAAATATCTTAGGAATGATTTCACATCAATATATTTTTCAGTCTATGAGGACACACTTACGAAATCTTATATAATATCACAAACAACTTTGTTAGTTTCAACCTAATGGGACACTCTTACGAAAACTTATATAACCCAAACACATTAGGATAAGTAGTTGAAAACATCTTATATAATATGGCCCTGATAAAACTAGGAATATTACTAAAGATTGGGTAAGAAAATAGGGTTTCCATTAGTTTTTGGGAATAGTGAAAGATAGAGAGGATGATATAAAAAGCGGGGTTTTTGGTAGGAGAAGACAGAACGGGCTGGGGGACCAACAGGTCCTCCAGGTGGAGGAGGCAGCTCTACATTGGGTAAGACGCATTTTCTCTATACTATTATCTCTCTAAAAAGTTCATGGTTTTTTAAATGGTCGTTTTCAAACATAAATTTAAGTAAAGGACCAAATGATCCAGAGAACTTAGAATAATTTTATTGATTATTGAGAATGCATGATATTAAGAAGACCTAAGGGTCAAATAACTTAGAATAATGACCAAAGTTGATTGCTTTCTCTCTCTGAGGTTTATCAAGTTTTTAGTGTTTTCGGCGCTTTTCAATATGACGATTTTAGCAGGCTTTAATAAGTTGTTTTATATGTTTTTGATTTAATATTTCTTTATGTTTTGTTTTATTCAAATAAATAATGTTATTTTAT
The DNA here is from genome assembly GCA_030220185.1 of Diploptera punctata. Lineage (NCBI taxonomy): Eukaryota > Metazoa > Arthropoda > Insecta > Blattodea > Blaberidae > Diploptera > Diploptera punctata. The sequence continues at coordinate 1,149,730 of JASPKZ010008895.1, read as the reverse complement.
TGTTTACTGTGTTTTCCATATGAGGATTTAACACCAAAACCAAGGCCAACCGCTCGGGCCAAAGATCTCTTAAAACATGAAGATTATTTTTTACGCTACGTTACAGCTGGGCTTAACTTCCACCGTAACAAGAAAGCTACACATGACATTTATGGGAAACCAAATGTAATGAGAATGGTTAAGTTTCATAGACTGTGATGTGCAGGATATGGGGAATGAAATAGGGGCATGGAGACTAAAATAACAATAATCATGATTTGTGAGAGGTGAATTATACAAGGAATGACTGGAAACCATTAGCTCAGGATAGAGATGTATGGAGAGCTTATGTCCGTACAGCCATAAATCTCTGGGTCTGATAATGCCAATGATTTGTTGGCATTAGGCAATATAGCATTATATTTATGAGTTATAAATATGGTACACAATTTTTACAACATTTAAAAAAATATAACTAAAGGTATAAGTGTATTTTTAATAGATTATTTATTAACCAAATTTCCTGTGTAGGCCTAACCTAAAAATATAAAAATTATGTTAAATATTTCGACAGCAGTACCATATTAAATTACTTATTTTTAGTTTCGGCATAAACCTCACACGGAATAATAATAATAGTAATAATCAAACATAAAAGTCATAATTTTGTCTCTTAATTTTGAGGCTACGGCAAGCATTTCCATTTGAGGATCTTAACAAATATATAAAATTAAATATTATAATTGAAATAATCGTTAGAAAATATAAAAATCATTGTAAATGGCGGGGAATAATTTGAAAAATGAAACCCTAAGAATAAAATTTGACAGGAGTTAATGAAGGAATTAAAAAGTCGCGTCACAGGTTGTAAAGAGTAGCCTTATCTATTATAGAAATATCTGTAGACGTACATAATTGAGAGCATCCATATTCAGTAAAATTTTGCTTGTTATTTCTTTTTAATTATTGTTTCCTACTTTGTAACCATGTAATTACAGGTACTTTTGTTTTTAAAATTTTATTTTTGAAACGAATAATATATCCATTATTCAGCAGCTGTCTGCTATAATACACCTCAGGCAAGTTGGAAATGCTTTGGAAGGCATTGAAAACTGGTTTTATTGCCAACCTTGTCGCAAAAACGAGATCTATTCTTCATTAAAGAGCAACTCACTAATTCGATCAATGAATGTTCTCACGGAAAACTCAGCTCACCTGTGATTGGAAGTAATTGAGTAGAGACAAATGTTTTTGCATGCGGCCCTAAGAGTCACTTGTACCCCTTGTCCACCAAGCAATATTTTGAAATAGATTTTCCAAGAAAAGTTTATTCATACCAGAATTTTTATTTTATGATTGGAAGTATGTTCTTATCCAAAGAGTTACATATTACAACAATATTAATTGAAAAATCAATCTTAAAGTTCATTGGACTTAAAGCTGCATTCATGGATACATTCTCTCACCTGCCTCTCCACATGAATGTTTCCCTTCCTGCCTGTATATTATTTGTCTGCATTCCTTCCTCTCTTTGCTTTATTTTTTATCCAATTTTCTCATTTACTAATCCTCTTTCTGCCAATGTACAATATTAGAACATCTTCTTCTTCTTAGGCCCTGTAATGCCGGGTTCTTCAATGCCATCTTCATTGGAATCAATCAGGAAAAAAAACACACAATCTTCATATTTTAAAAATCATACCTTTGTTATAAACATTATTAAATTGCAAATCCTGTAGATCTAAATCATATTATATCTTTGGATTGTTAAATAATTTCCAATTATCTCAAAATGTATTGGAAAAAACTATTATTTTATAATATAGGCCTATAATTGTGAAAATATAGATAAAGTAGTTAAAATATTTTACTTACCATGAAGGCTGAGGTTAAGTTCATTCTCATCTTCATCAGATTCAGATATATTTGATAAATCAGTAAACCTCGAAGAATCACCAGCACTAAATAAAATACTAATAATACAATAATAATCTTCATGTAAAATTTGTTGGAAACATTAAAAAATACAACGCTCTAAGCTTGAGTCCACCTAGCTGTTAGAAGCCAGGACACAACTACAGATGTACCCCTTGTCTGCAAGCAGAAGAGCTATTTTTCTGAGTGATTTTCACTGTATGTCAAAATCTGTTAAACTCACGCATATATCCCTTGCGCACCAAACACTTTGTCATATTAGCTAACAATTTCTGCACTTAACTCATTTTTTAAGAAATGTCACTTGTACTCCTTATCCTCTGACCGCCTCATTTAATGTAATGTTATATTATTTCATTTTTGTTATGTCATATTGACAAAGGTACTTCAAATTTAATCTAATTTAATTAGCCTTTTTGGAGGTGCTATATTCCAATTTAAATGCTAGACATATTTTGTTTTTAATGAAAGCTGATAAAGTTCTTAAGGAGCATTGTACCATTAACCTATCTAATTTTATATATTTCAGAAGGAATTCCTGAATGCAGCATTAAAAATTTACTTTGTGTGGCAGGAGAGAGTGGTAAGCAAAATATTTAAACACTTTTTTAAAATCAAATTTTAGTATGGAGGTTGATAAACATTATATACATTACAATAATTTATGATTTTACATTGTTCAGCCTGTTCTTACATGTCCCACTAAACTCCAGAATAGGACAGAAAATGTTGGATGTATAATCTACTCTCCTGACTGGCAGGCTGGGTTCAATATTCGGTGGGGTTGAAAATTTCAATTATTAAATTTATTTTATTTTATTAATTTCATTACAAAATGTTAAATCTTGGGGCTAGTAGAGGTGGTGGTGTACAATATTTAATCGTTAGATTGTATACCAGATTCCTGCACTAATTTACAAACCTCTCCATGGTACTGTTGATAATGATTCATCTGTCAGATGAGTACGTTAAACCTGGTGACTCCCTTGGTGTAGGCTACGTGCCGGCACTGGGTTTCACCTTCTCTCTTCTCATATGACACACTTTACACTACACAAACATAAACATACACTCATCCTACTCTCCTCTCTATACATATCATCTACGTGTATGCCGAAGTGGTGTGTAAATTGAAAATAGACCACATTAATAGCTCTATCCACCGAGCGTGGAATCCAAAGCAGGACAGTGCTGGCCTCATATCCACATATGTTAATCACAGAGATAGACAATCATACAGTCAGTGTAGGGGTGACATGTTATCAGCAAGTTGGGTCCCCCAGCCATTATAGCTGGTTTTCTCAACCTGGAGCCACTACTTATTGTAGCCACCCAAATTCTTCACAGTGCAGGGTGCGTACCAATCCTATACTGACCAAAATTCCATGAGAAAATTTCTTTCCCCATGGAGACCTGAAATAGTGCAAGTCTCGTGGCTCTGGGCCAAAACATCTTGCCTTAACCATTCGGCTACAGTGTGGAACCTTATATAAATAATCTTACGTAAATATCAATAATTTATTCTAACAAACTTGGATAAATTTTTTCTCAATATTATAAAGTATTCCATCACAATATTCTGTGGAATAATTTATATGGCATGCACTAAATTTAAATACATCCTCTATTGTTATATTGACCTATCACATTTTTACATGTAAAATTAATTCTACATTCTCATGACGTATTCAAAGACAAGTTCTATTTGGGCCAAAAACATTTGAAAAAATTAAATGTTAGAAAATCAAGTAAAGGTGAAAGATTTTGAATCTCAAATTTTAGGGATGTTAAGGATAAATGGATTATAAGGTCTTTACCAATAAATTGAAATGTATATCATCTGCCCTACCAACATTATTAATAATTGTTGATGATTTGTTTTAAAGAGAATATTAGAGTTTCTTCTTCAACTTTCGAAGTTTCAAGATCAGGACAAGAGTTAAAATGTCCCAATTGTCTACCAACATGTCACGGCAGTTCTATGAACTTAGATTATGACCTGCATCCAACATCACTCGATACTTTGACTGGCTCTACAGGGCATCTGGACGTTTATCATGCAAAACCAGGAGCCATCAAATATCGACGTGAGAATTCTTTTACTATCATGCAACTCATAGGTAGGTAGTGAAGTTCATTCCGATAAAAAAACAAGGTGATTTATTCCTTAAGATAAAATCACTACCTTTATCTTCTCATTTTATATAAAATCAAAGGGGAAAAGAACATTAGATAATAAAAGACGGAATAGGCAGTTGAGGAGAGAATTACAGGGAAAAGGTTGGCATGGAAAAACAGGTCAAAAAGAGAACAATGGAAGAAGCATTAGATTTTATATTAAATTTTTAAGTGATCAGTGCAAAATTTGACTAAAAGAAAAAATACCTAGAAATGGGCATTTAAATTTTTTTGGGTGACTGATTCAATGTGATAAATAAGTGGGAATAAAAAAAAGTAAAGTATAATAAATAATGTTGGCAAATACAATGGACAAAGTATACGAGTACAGGCCTAAATCAGTACAAAAAAATTATGAAATAATCATATTGCCATGAGTAAAACATAGAAAAGTCTATAAACTATATAATGAAATAATAAAAACTTTCAGGTGGAAAATGTTAGAAATAATGTACTTTTTTTATAATTTCTTCCATCCTAAGGTTCTTATAGCCAAAGTCAGGCCCTGGCCTCCCTTTTTTGGGGATTCTTAACAGTCTGATTTAGTTATGCTGATTTCTCTACAGATGTTGTTAGTGACATGTGGTCAGAAATATCTAGTAGGCAACTAAGGTTTTATTTGGATGGTATAAAATCTTATATGTTGCTTAGAGGCCTCTTTTTACAGGCTTAAGGTTCAGGCTTAAGCCTGAAAATCTTCAGACTTGTGACCCGTGGCTTAGAGTCCCTCCCAGAGGACTTGTTCCTTGGATTTTTCCATCCTAAAAATCTATCAATTCTGGCCAGGTTTGAACCCATGGCCCTTGGGAATTGAAGTCATAATTGTAATAGTCTTCGTAAAAGTTTTCTAGTACATTGTAATCAGTATCTTCTAATACACTGGATCTCGACTTTTTGATGGAGAGAGTTCGCACTCACTTTAACTTCAGTGTTCCTGTTGCTCTGGAGATGAACGTTGTGTACTACTTGAACATCTATCCAGTGTAACGTCATATATTTCTGTGTCATCCCCATTATATTTCTCAATTATTATGTTATATAATACATCTGCAAACTCCATATCCTCGGCCCCGATGTTATTTCCATATTCAGCACATCACAACTTTGTCCCTAATATTTGGAACAATTAGGATTAATTCTCTTCATGATATCACTGTACTGTACACAGTAACATGCTTGCAAACACTCCAAGAGACAAACACGTACTGCAGCTACACCATTCATGCAACTGGAGCACTAGTTAGTGCAGCTACAATATGTCACCATCTAATGGTGCTAACAGACAATTGCAGAGTTTTACATGGAAATGATACAGACCACTGTTGTTTTAATGATCGCTTGTTATTCTAAGCAGGTTTTTGTATGGATCCAATCATTCGAGGTCAAAGGTTTCCTTTGTAAGTAGTTGTGTTATATGAGATATAATGTTTGAATTTAAATTAATTCAAACTTTATGACAGTTTACAATACAAAGATCATGTAATGAGTGATTGGTCTGTGGAAACACTGAAGGGAAAACACAAAACTGTAGAATATGGAGAGATTAATGATCATTTATGGGAATGGTTAATTCAAAGAATATGTCTATTTCTTAATAAATTTTGCAGGAATATTAATATTGCAATTTTTTTTCAAGGTGTAAGTTAATGGAAAACAGATCTGGCATAATATGAGTAAGGTAAAACAAAACCAATACATCATTACATCAAGTAGTCTGTAGGAATAGCTGCTTTTTCTTCTTCTTCTTCCTTCCAAGTATTATGCCAAGGCCTGTTACGATCCTATAGAAAATTTTCCCTCCAGCGTCCTTCCGGGGAAATTCTCGTATAAGACTTGAAAGCATAATAATAGTCCCTTCGATTGGTTACTGGCCAAAGGAAGGCAAGACCAGTGATGGGACTGCCATCTTATAGCCTCTGGTCAGGCTTTTCTGGAGAAGAAAAGAAAATAAAGGAAAGAAGAAATGGAAGTAAGGAAAGACTCCCTAGCCCTCGGATGCCCTAATAGCATCGGGGTCGAAAAAAACAAGAGTTAACCAAGAGGTTAGATAGTAAAGTTAAAAGAGTCTGGTATAAGTAAGTGGAAGAAAGGAAGAAATACCAGATCGGTTAAAGATAAAAGTAAGGAGCAAAACTCAAGTAAGTGGAAGCAATGTTTTGCTTAGCTTGGGCACCTTATGGTCGCCATCCACATATCTCCTAGGTGGGGACCCCTGAGGGGCAATTATAGAAAACAAGTAAAAATGTATATCTGATTAGTATGGAAAACTTTCCAAAACATATGGATAATAATCAGGAGCAAATCACTTCTATTTTTAGCAGGTTTCACTGTATTAAAGAAAATGAAAGTTATTTACACCTCACTTCATATTTTGCTTTTCCTGGGACATATTTCAAAGAATATTTGTATCATTTTCAGCCAAAAACCAACTGTTGAGATGACTATTAGAAGTCTTGTATATCCTTCCTTTTGTATTGGTCAGACAAACCTCACAATAAATTACTTTTCTATGGGAACTTCAAAATGCTTTTATCTTGTCTCTATTTTTATGGATTTAGACCTTCTACCAAACTGTGAGTTCTGATAGTTTTTACAGTTGTTTCAGCAATTTTAATCTCTCCTCAAGTCTATGGCCGAACAGTTACTTCTAATTTTTCAGTTTCTCCGTATTATACATTTCTAAGTTGCTCATTAATTCTGGTATTCAGATATCTTTTTGTTTTTCCTATATAAATTCATCACATTTTTCTGATAAATTTTGAGTTTCTTATTTTCATCTACTATTTTCCAATTTATTCGTTTTAATTATTTTCCTGATAAAAAAATGATTTTTTGGTGCAAATCTGATATTGAAATTATTGAATACTTTTTAAAATTTGTTATGTGCCAAAGGATGATATGTAAATTTCTTAAACTTATAACCTTCTTTATCTTATCGAAGGATATTATATTTCTTAATTTCTGTTTTTATTATGAAGTCTGTCTGCCCAACACCAGAGGGAGATCATGAATAACGGTTATCTCAACAGTTATTGTTTGGCTGAAAATAATAAAAATGTCCTCAGGTGATAGATCAGGTGAGGTGGAAATGATCAAATTATTTTCCTTGATAAAATGTATATTAGTGTGACTTCTTATTAATTTTATGTATTTCCCAGATTTGAAGTAACATTATTTCATTATTACTTTGTATCGACAACAATTTTTTTACCTTCAATGAAAAATTTTATAAACAAATCTCAGGTCTGGCTATGGGAAACCCACTTTCACCATTTTTGGCAAATTTATTTATGGGTTATATAGAATGTCATATCACCAATGCTTATCCCTGGATGTTCAAATGTTGGTATAGATATGTGGATGATATTTTCTCTGTGATAAATTCTAAATATATTGAAGATGCATTAAAATTACTCAACCTCCAGGATGAATCTGTGAAATTTACTATGGAATTAGAAAATAATAACCAAATCCCATTTTTGGACCTCTACATAAGAAGGAATGAACAACAACAAAGAATTGAATTCAATATATACAGAAAAGATACTCATATTGACAATTACATAAAGTCTTCAGGTTTCAATCATATTGCGCATAAGCATGCAATTTTCAACAGTTTGATATATAGATTATTGAATGTTCCACTAAATGAAGAGGATTTTAAGAAAGAATACAATCACATTTTGGACGTAGCTAATTTAAATGGTTTTGGAAAGGAAATAATTATAACTAAATAACTAAATTGAAGAAATTCAGACAACAAAAAAGATTAAAAGAATACACTACCCTGCAATCTGATTCAAAGAAAGGAAAACAATTTAAGAAAATCACTTATCATCCTGGAATACATAACAAATTTCAAAAAATTTTCAAGAAATTCAATATTACATTGGCACCGATAAATAAATTTAGCCTTGGTAACTTATTAATAACCAATAAGAAAATGAACACCCCAGATAGTAAAAAATCTGGAATTTATCAAATTGATTGTCGAGATTGCAATAAAGTATACATAGGAAAAACAAAAAGAAATTTGGACACTCGCACAAAGGAACACTTTAGAAATATTAAAAATGGTGAAATTGAAAAATCAGCTATTGCAGCACATAGTTTGTTGGAAGGTCATAGAATTGAAAAAGAAGCTAAACTTCTAAAACATTTGGAAAAACCTTTGGATTTGACAGTTTGGGAGAAAAATATTTATACAGAAGAACAAATTTAAATCTATGAATTTCGACATTCCGGATGAACGTGACCTCATCTCGAAGTTCATCAAATCAACACCAGATGGCAACGATATCTCAAAGTTCGTCAAATCAACACCAGATGGCAACGTTATAGAGGGAGATTCCAACGAATATCCGGTAGTCATAATGGCGGTTGAAAATGAATGACAAGATCATTTGAAAACTATAGTTACCGTGTTTGAAAAACATGAAATATGAGGTAAGATGTTAAAATGACTCATTAATTTATTAACATTATTTCAGTTTACTGCACCCTATATGAAAGTAATTTGTAAATGTTTCAGTTTCTTCCGGTGGCATCTTGGGTTTGATTCTTGGAATTAATCTCTTCAATGGATTGGAATTGGCTTTCATCATTATAATGTTTTTTAAAGCAATTTTCAATAAAATTAAAAAAAATACATTTGTACCAGCACATGAAAAAGTTCAACCTATGATAAACCCCACAAACAATGAGAAAAATGTATCAATTGTTCAACATACTAAACAAGATGTACAAATTATGTTCTACAATTAAATAAAACGGCACTGTATCATAGAATTATAGCAATTAATTTCATTAAATTAGCTATGTTTAATCTTCTTCTTCCTTCCAAGTATTAGGCCAAGGCCTGTTACAATCCTATAGAAAATTTTCCCTCCAGCGTTTCATAGGACGGCCCAGAGATCTTCATCCCTCTTGGTACATAATTATAAACAGCTTTGGGGATCCGATTTGAACTTATTCTTTCAAGATGGTGTTTCCAATTTAGTTGGTACTTAATATTCAATTTTAGGAAGTGATATTTTGAGGTTATTTTAATTATATTATTTTTTAGTCTGATCATCTTACCTCAATATTAATGTTGATTTGTTCGTGAACATGTTTCAAAACAATTCTGTTTTATCATCAGCTTGTCCAGACTTGTTTTATTTATGTTGCATTATGTTGCACAACCTGGATGTCGATGTCAGCTCCATCCTGTGGTTGGCCAATTTTGATATACCGATGGAGCGTGACCTTGTTTGGAATATTTAGGAAATAAATTTGAATCAAAAGACCATTATTGAAAGGAATTTACACATATAATACAAGAAAATAGAAGATTATATAACTCAATTAAAGATTTGTGAAAATAGGAAATATTTTATCTGTAAAATACATATCTTATTCATACAGTAATCTATCCTACTAAATATAATTATTTACAGCAAAAAAAAAAGTAAAATACAACCAGCAGAGATGAAAGGAACTGTTGAGGAAAAAACTGAACAAAAGAGTTTACAGTGATTCAGACATGTTAAGAGAATTGGACCAGAGAGGTTACCAAGAAAAGTTTAGAGATTAAAATAGAGAATAGGAAGAGATCATTGGAATCCTAAGAATGTGGTAGTTGGGAGCTCCTAAATACAAGAGATTTAAAGTGCTTAACAATGAGTGAAGAAAGTTGGATTGATATAGATTCTGGGAGGCTATATCATATGACCCACATAGAACAGAAGAAGAAAAATTAACTTGTTAGTTTATTTAATAAATTTACTAATTAGATTATTAGATGATTTTGCAAAAGATTTTTTTTTGTAACTATCTGAATAGCAGCAAGTGATATACTGGTCACTGTCTAAAAACTTCTAGGGATCTTTGCTGGTTATATAAAACTGGATTGAAGACTGCAGTGACCTGAAAGGCAACAAGTGCATTGTAATCTGAAGATAAAGATAGTGTTAGAAAGTTACTGCTTCTGCGAGTATGAAGAAATAATCTAGAAGAGAGATACCGGTACTATTTTTGTGAAAGGCTCAAAGAAGAATAATCATTTATGCTTGTACAGTGTAAAATGAAATAAAGAAGACTGGAATTTTTTGTGTGAATGGTGAAAAGGTAAATTAAAGAAATTCTACCTTTCCCCTCTAAATTCCAACTAGTGATAATACCATAGGGTGAACAGTAACATAATTTAGAAAATCTTGTGATATTTTTTTCCATCCTTATCTCTACAAAAGCTGAACCTAGATTGAAATCCAAGTTTTACATCTTTCAGAAATTTGAAATATTTCTTATGTTGTCTTTTATCACAGTCATTTTGTATTTCTATTATTTTCTCATTTTCCTAAGTCTTCTTTTCCTTTCCACAAATTCTACTGGCACTTCTCCTCAGTGATATTTTTCTTTATTGTTGTCCTCTGGAGCATTTAACTTGTGCATTTTTTTTGCTACTTTATTTTTTTATAATAGATTTTGATACCTTCCCATTCTTCTTCAATATTACAATCTTATTTAATTATAGAAAAGATTATCTAATTATAGGGACACGCCGTAGCGTAGTGGTTAAGGCACTGCGCTACAAGCCAGAATGTCGAGGATTCGAGCCCCGTGGGGGTCAGGATTTTTAAACTGACCCAAACCCTCTGGCGGCACTATGGTCCTGGAGTCGACTCAGACTCTAATGGAAATGAGTACCAGACGCTTGTTCTGGGGTAAAGGCGGCCGTCACGCAGGGGCTGACATCAAGTGCTGATTGTCTAGAAAAAGAGGGAGCCGTAACATCCTACTACCCCAAGGGCCTCCCAAGGCCTGTAGTGGGAACACTTTACTTTACTTTACTTATTTAATTATAATGAAAATGACTATTAAAACAATGTAATACTACCACTACAAAAGCTTGGTGCAGTACTGTAGAGGCAAAAAACTGATAATAATAATTCATTTAAAAAAAATTGTTTTTATTGACGTAGTTTGGTTATTCTTCAATATAAAATTTAATGCAACATGTTACCAAAAGATTGCAATACGCACAGTCAAAAAAAAAAAAAAAAAATTAACGCTTATAACAGCGATCGATTATAATAACTAACACTATAAACATAATTCACTCAAAGCACGACACTAATCATTTTCCGTAAACTTTTATAATTCTGACCATAAAAATATTTTGATATATGCATGGTCATAGAGTATGGACCTGTACAGAAGTGCTAACAGAAGAAGAATTTAGTAGCAACATTTGTACCCTGTTACAAGTTACAGTATAGCCGGGCCGTGAAGAATAATGCTTGGATTTAACATGAAAAACTGGACAAGCATGCGTACTGAGTTTTTGGTGTTTAATATATATTTTTTTAATTCTCCTAAAGGAGGCGAAGAAGTCAAGGTAATAATGATAATAATGGTAGTGGATTACCCAATTACGGCTTTTCTTTAACGCGGATTAATTAAATATCCCAGCCCGGAGAATGGCTTGATCCAATAGTATATAGAAACGGCATAGATCAAAAGAATAGATGACACAGTGAGTGAGTTTTGCGTATCTGCCACAAGCGGCGCTAGTGTAGAAGTAGCCTACTGACATCCATTATCATATACTCGGTACCGGTGGGTTATCTCTGCTCGGTAATATACTACTACAGCTGCACCTCTGGTGGCAGAAATTAGCCAAGTGGTTAAGGTAGGAAGCCTTGGCGCAGAGCTACGGGACTTGCACTGGTTCAAGTCTCCATGGGGGAAGAAATTTTCTCATGGTATTTCGGCCAGTATAAGACCGGTGCCCACCCAGCATCGTGAGGCAATTGGGTAGCTACAATAAGTAGCGGCTCCAGGTTGAGGAACCAGCTATAACGGCTGGGGGACTCGACATGCTAACCACATGTCACCCCATATACTGGCTGTTGATCATCTACCACTGTGATTGACACATGTGGATGTGAAGGGTCAGCAGCCGGTTGGTAAAAGGGCAACCGCTGAAAAGTGGAGAGACCCTCAATCGGAATCGGAAGATGTAAAACAGCGCCATCTGTTCCCTAATTTTGAAATTGCATTGTACAACATCGCCCTCAAACGTAGAATTATGAAATTACATATAACCAGCCACTTCTTTTTTTATTATGTTATATATATGTATTATTTTATTATATATTTTTATCATATATTTTTATTATATATATATATATATATATAGTATGATAAGAAAAATAAATGCCTGGACGGGATTCGAACCCGGAACTCTGAGTCTGTACCTCAGCGTGTTATCCATTACACCACCAGACGAATCCAATTCAAACACTTATTTTTCTTATATATGTATTATATTCTCCATCATTACTAGATGTCGCAAGAACTCGGTCTTCACTGCCATCTAGCAACTGACTATAACAAGTAAGCAAATTAAAGAGAATATTTTTACTTATAGCAGTGACGCTTTATAGATGTTATAATTAAATGTTTAACATTGAGCAATGCAAGCTTAATATGGTATGATAAGAAAAATAAATGCCTGGACGGGATTCGAACCCGGAACTCTGAGTCTGTACCTCAGCGTTTATATATATATATGAATGATATGAAAAGAAAAAAGAATGCTTGAGTCGGGATTTGAACTCGAGTCTCTAAAGTCTGTACCTTTAGCGCTCTAACCAATTGAGCTACCCAAGAATTCCAAGACAAACATACAATTTTCTTATACATGTAGTATTCTCAATTGACACAAGAGGTAGCGGACAATTGTTCCAACTCCCATCTAGCGGCTAACATAACAGTTAAGCAAATTTTTAAAGAGAATATTTACTTTATAGCAGTAACGCTTGTATATATAGATATTATAAATATATTTTTGACATTTGGCAATGAAGGCAAATATGATATGAAAAGAAAAAAGAATGCTTGAGTCGGGATTTGAACTTGAGTCTCTAAAGTCTGTACCTTTAGCGCTCTAACCAACTGAGCTACCCAAGAATTCCAAGACAAACATACAATTTTCTTATACATGTAGTATTCTCAATTCACACAAGAGGTAGCGGACAATTGTTCCAACTCCCATCTAGCGGCTAACATAACAGTTAAGCAAATTTTTAAAGAGAATATTTACTTTATAGCAGTAATGCTTGTATATATAGATATTATAAATATATTTTTGACATTTGGCAGTGAAGGCAAATATGATATGAAAAATGCTTAACTGTTATGTTAGCCGCTAGATGGGAGTTGGAACAATTGTCCGCTACCTCTTGTGTGAATTGAGAATACTACATGTATAAGAAAATTGTATGTTTGTCTTGGAATTCTTGAGTAGCTCAGTTGGTTAGAGCGCTAAAGGTACAGGCTTTAGAGACTCGAGTTCAAATCCCGACTCAAGCATTCTTTTTTCTTTTCATATCATATTTGCCTTCATTGCCAAATGTCAAAAATATATTTATAATATATATATATATATTTATACATATGCATTTATATTAATGGAATAATGGAGAATGAAATGCAAAGAAATGTGTTAAATTATATGTATTCATTTCAAATTAAGAAAATGTATTATGAGCTCTTCCACAAACATACAATTGGCTTAATTCTCATATACATATTTTATGCAATACAGTATAAGATATATATATATATAATTTTGTACTAGAGCATGCCATTAAATCTTTAGAGAATGAGGAAGGCTTACAACTCAATGGTATTAATAAGCTGTTAGTGTATGCTGATGATGTAGTATTGTTGGCCGATAGCGAGGAGATACTAAATGACAATATGCACACACTATTGAGTAACACTAAGAAATTAGGACTGGAAGTAAATATCAATAAAACTAAATATATGGCCACATGTAGAAATTCATTATATAATGGAAATGGACAGCTAATGACAAATGAGGGAAGTTTTGAGAAAGTGGCTGAATTCAAATACCTAGGAACAATAGTCACAAATAGGAATGAGATGCACAAAGAAATTAAACATAGGCTCAATTCTGTAAATGCGTGCTATTATGCATTGGAGAGACTCTTGATGTCCCAACTCCTTTCAAAAAACGTTAAACTGAAAATGTATAAAACTATTATTCTACCAGTTATATTATATGGGGTGCGAAACATGGACTCTTACTTTAAGGGAGGAAAGGAGATTACAAGTATTTGAGAATAAAGTACTTAGGAACATTTTTGGACCAAAGAGAGATGAACAGACAGGTGAATGGAGAAGACTACATAACAATGAACTACATGGTCTTTATAGGAAAGAACAGTTAAGTCTCGTAAACTGCGATGGGCATGACATGTTGCACGTATGGGGAATGAAAGACTTTTGCATGGAAGCTTCTTGTAGGAAAGCCAGAGGGAAAAGCCCAGTTGGTAGACCAAGAATGAGGTGGGAGAATAACATTAACTATGATTTGAGGGAAGTAGATTATACAGGGAATGATTGGAAAGCATTGGCTCAGGATAGGGATGTATGGAGAGCTTATGTCCGCGCAGCCATGAACCTGCGGTTTCGATAGTGCCAGTGAGTAAGTAAGTAACAGTCTTCGAATTCTACATCTGACCTGTGATCTCCATATTCCATTTGGTAAATTTCATGACCACTCTCTTCATCATTACTTTTATTCTTCTCAATTATTTTCCCCATGATTCCATCTGTTTCCCGGTACTCGCGTTAGCTGTCTTTATTGAATATGTTTTCCCATTCATTTTACTAATATGTTCAAAGTTTATCGACACAGCTTTTTAATATATATACCAATGCCACCACATTGCCTTTATGACATTTCTGACATGGTGGAATTGTAATGCACTTCTTAATTTGGGGCGCCTGGAAGGCGGAGTTACGTTAGCCCGAAGATATAAGTGACGAATGATAATGAAGCACCAGGAGAGTCCTTAAATCTAAACTTAGCCTAAATCCAGACCTTATGCGACCATATGAATAATTTCCTTTAAGAAAAAAATCCTGTGGTCTGACTGGGAATCAAACCCGGGACCGCATGAACCGTAGTGAGAAGCTCTGACCACTAGCCAATAAGGCTGGTCAAATATTTCAATTTAAAAATGGCATTTTTACTAACAACTCACTATGTTATATCTCCCCAAAATAATTAAATGGGATTTCAATTGGGATGGTAAAGTGGATGTCTCAAACTGCGTGATTATTTTCGGCTAATATTGTCAGTTATGTATGTTTTGTGTTGGTTTATTAATGAATCATATAAACGTGTTTTAGTGATTTTTCTCGGTGAGTATATTTTTTGTATTAACCCAGATTGCATTTATTTTTCAAGGAATTTGATGTTTTAGTTTTATTGATTTGTATGAAACATTGTTAACAACTGAGACAAAGTTTTATTTTTCTTCCTCTTTCACGGAGTCCTAAAAAATATATAAATATAATAATTGGAAATTATATAAAGATAATTTTTTTTTTCCTTTATCAATGTCCTTATATCCAATTAGTGACGTGAACATTAAAAATTATCTCCCAAATTTAATTGTGAACAGTTTCTCCTTTTAACTTCGAAACTGTGATAGGCATTGAGTTATATAAAACAATATACTTCAAAATTATTAAATTATTTACATCCATGTCACCTTACAATTTTAAAACTACAGGATGCAAAGGTACAAGATATTAAAATTAAGAACTATTGTTAATAATGTAATAGCAACACGTTCCTTCTCACTAAAATGTACAACTGACTGTACTCAGACATAGTATTACAAGTGAGATTGTTTTGTTAGCACGTGTCTGGCAGGGAATTTACAGTACTCAGCAATCTTCGTAGGCTCGTCCACTGATTTACCGTCATGGACATTGTTCTAAATCCCTTGCATGGCCTATAGTTGTGTTTATTCCTCAGTGGTGTTTAATCATAAAAGAAAAATGATCGGACAAAGGAACTACCTCACAACAATCATCACAAACATACTTCAATTCAACAGTATTATCATAGATAACATTCTGGAGAAATCTGAACCAATCTTACAGACAAACGGAGTCCTCTAGGGAGATCCCCTAAGCCCAGTACTATTCAACATAGCAACTGCAGACGCATAGAAGCAACTACGAAAGAAAATAGTACAAAACAACTATACATTTACACAGATGACATGGTCCTAGTATCAAACAGAATAGAGGACTTACAGAAAAGCCTAGATGGCCTATCAACATGGGCCGATAATAATGGTCTGATAATAAACACCGACAAAAGTGCACAGATATTCAGGAAAGGAGGGAAAATATCAGGAAAAGACACACTGCAACTTAGATCGGAAAAGTTAAAAACGGTAAACCAATATAAATATCTTGAAATCACACTACAAACATCAGGGACCACATTTAATATACATATAAAACAGAGAGCAATTGCAGCTATTATAGCAATGCATGAAATAAAACAGCTTCAATCACTCTCCCTGAAGACAGCAATGAGAATATTCAGAGCAAAGATAACCCCCAAACTCACATACGGAATACAAATAATATGGGAGCATCTTAGGAAGAGATACTTCAAAACCCTTGAACACGTCAAAACAACATTTCTAAAGAAAGTCCTAGGTGTCTCAAAGTACACACCATCCAGACTCACATACTTACTAACGACGGAACCATTCCTAATAGAAGAAGTGCGCTTCAGACTGCTATTGCCGTCCACTCAGGCATACCAGAGACTCATGACGGAATGTCTACAAAAAAGAAACGACATAGAAGATGAATTCTACATTACCACCGCGATGACAGATAGAAATTGGACAAGGGCGAACCAACAGATGAGTACAGTCAACAGACTCGCAGTCCATCACAAACTATGCAACATTAACACCTTTCACACCAGGCACGTAGCCAGGGGGGGCTTAGGGGGCTTCAGCCCCCCCTCCAAAATTTTCAGGCGGAATGTAAATTTGTTTTCAGTTTAATAAAAGCATCACTGTGTACAACGCAATCCACATAAAAGTTATTTTTTATTTGTTATATTTTAATATATAACTGAATAAAGGTAGCTGTATATAATTTTTATTTATTCACTTAAATGGATCCATATCACTAAGCCAAGAACGAAATAAGGAGAGCTGCCCTGTGAATGGCGATTTGTTTTGTCACGGACGTGAGGTTGGTAGCTATGGTAGTTGCCTTTGCTCTTTACAACGTTGCATCTACCAATAACAGAGCAGTTCTGGATGATTCAGCAACCAGAGCGTCACAACAGAACAACTGTGTTAATTCCAGCCTCGCGCACAACGTTACATTACACAACCACAAGACGAGGAATTCGCAGGAACTGGTGACGGCAATGATTGTGATTCTATTTGTCTAAATCGTTTGATGTTTAGGTTGTAAGAGAGATAATTTTGACTGAAATTTTGCTCTATACTTTTCATTATTGAAAAATTTTACAATATTAGCCACGCTTTTGATTCCTTAGTTTTCCTATCAAGATGAAACGAAGTCAAATGAGCATAACCTCAGTCTTCAAAAAACCTAGAGAGGAAGATATTTTATCTGAAGGTAAGTTTTACTCGGAACAATAATAATGTAGGCCTATTGTTTTTTAAATAGGCTACATGGTTTTAAGTTTACGATGAAAAACTGTACAGTAAGTTTTGAAAACTTATACTAAAAGTTTCCGGTAATTGCTAAGAAATTTTGTATTTGTATGAACGATTAAATAATAAATGAACGATATGTGCAATGATAAAACTTAACCAAAATGTGATCTCACTAATAATGAACGCTTAACAAAAAAAAACTAAGATTAGTGTAAATTTATTTTGATTTGTGTGAATTTATTTTTGTTAGCTTTTAATTTGAAGGCAGGCGTGTTTAAGAGTGTTATAAAACTCAAATATTATTCTTTGGATACCGAAAATGGAGTGATATGTATTAACTATTATCTAGGATTGTAATATATAGTTCAAAATTAGAATATGTTCTGAAAACCTGCATTAAGGGGGGCCTGCATCAAATGCACACTGCTCAATTCAAGAAAAAGTAGTGAAATCCTTAAACAGTGATAAAATCTCAGATATTTCTACAACTTGTGTGTCTACATGGCACACAGAGTCTTTTGACATAGGAGACATTCAAAGAGACTGTCTAGATGACAACACAAAGAAAAACATTCTTCAGTCAGTGCTTCTTCCAAAACAGTCCTACGTATTTCCATCAACCGAAGGTAAAAATCAAAAAAGACGATTCCAGGAAAATTGGATTACAGACCCTATGCCAGGATTTGCTTTTCTTGCATATTCCAAAAAAGACGATGCAGTTTATTGCAAACCGTGCTTTTTGTTTTTTCATGAAGGTGTTGGAAAAGGAGCTCACGAGGCTCCTGGAAAATTAGTAAGTTGTGGTTTTAGAGATTGGAAGAAAGCTAAACAAACATTCATGAAGCACTCCACTACAGAGTATCACAAGGCTTGTGTAGCTTATGCAGAACAGTTCAATAAGATGTCAGGAAAACAAATGGATGTTGTTTCTCAGATTGACATACAACATGCAAGGGAAAAGGAGGAAAATAGATCTGCACTAATACCGATAACTGAAACAATACTCTTTTGTGCTGAGCAAGAACTGCCTCTTAGAGGAGATGTAGACAGTGGGCCCCTCTCCTTAGAAAATCCAGACAAAAAAGATGGGAAATTTCGTGCTTTGCTACGGTTCAGAGCACGTTCTGGAGACGAAAATCTGAGCAGGCATGTCATCAATTGCGGTAAGAATGCTACATACATAAGCCCCAAGATACAGAATGAGATCATTCAAATCTGCTCAACTTTAGTTACAGAAGAGATTGTTTCTAGCGTCAACAAGTCTGATTGCTTCACAATACTGTCTGATGAAACTATGGATGTTTTGGCAACGGAGCAGCTTTCATTATGTCTTCGCTATGTAGACTTAATAGACGACTTACCTATAGTCCGAGAAGATTTTGTAGGATTTGTACCAATATACAACCAATCAGCAGAAAATGTTACAAAAGTTATCTTGGAAAAATGTAACAAGTTGAAATTGGATGTGAACAAGTGTGTAGGGCAAGGCTACGATGGAGTTGCCACTATGGCTGGCCATCTAACTGGAGTTCAAACTAGGATTCAAGAAAAATATCCCAAAGCAAGGTACTTCCATTGTGCTAGCCATTGACTGAACCTTGCTTTGAGTGACATGTTTTCATACTCTTTTTTCAGAAATTGCCTTGGAACAATAAAAGAAATAACACATTTTTTTTCCAAAAAAATACAAATGCTAACAATGTTTTGCAGGTAAATATCAGCGTTCATGTGCCAGAAACTAAGAACATAAGGCTGACATGATTATGTGAGACGCGTTTCATTGAAAGACATGACAGTGTATTGACATTTGTTGATATATTTCAGCCAATTGTAGTTAGCTTAGAAGAAATTGCGGAGAAACCACTGAAAATCTCTACTTCAGCTTCAAACTTTCTGGCTGCAATTGAAAAAAGTGATTTTATTGTCAGTCTGTTTGTTTGTGAAAAACTCTTTAGCCTTACTTTGCCCCTGTCAATCTTTCTTCTGGAAAAAAGTTTGGACATGGCGTCAGCTATGAACCACACCAAAAATTGTTCAAATCTCTAGAAATTTTGAGAAAAGATGCAAAAAATAAGTTTGCAGAATTATTTGCCTCTTCAAAATCACTGTCTGAAGAAATATTTCATTGTGGCTTGACAGTTCCTCGGTTAAGTTCAAGACAGATGAATCGAGCAAATCCAGAGATGAACTCGGTGGAAGATTATTTTAGAGTAACAGTATACATACCATGTGTTGAATCACTTCTACAGAACATAACAGACAGATTAATATCTAATGAAGATATTTTAACCAGTTTCCAAGTTCTCCTTCCTGGATTCACAGATCCCGACAAAGTAAACCATTTCGAAAAACTGTCAGAGTACTTTGATGATAATATATCACTTGCTGCTATTAAAGCTGAATACACATTGTGGTGTAATATAACATCATCTACTAAGAAAGGTAGCGAAGTACTTAAAGTCTTGGAAATGTGTGACAAACATATTTTCGGTCAATCAATTTCCTTCTGACAGTGTTAGCTACCCTACCAGTAACAACATGCAGTGTGGAAAGATCTTTTTCAACCATGAAAAGTGTGTCTTGAAGTTTGATGACAGATCAAAGACTGAGTGCACTAGCGATGATTTCCATTCATCAGGACATTAGAACTTATTATAATAATTGTTATAGGAAGAAGTAGAGCGATTTCTACATCAAAGATTAAAAAGATAACTGCAATTAAGAAGAATCGCAGGGAAAATGGTAGGCGTGCAGAGGTTTTGGGGTCAAATCCGCATTCAAATGGGGAGGATTTTTCTCGGTCTTCAATTATTTTTTTTGATAAAATTGAGGCTAGACTTTCACTATCAAACCAGATAAAGTGATCGATAAAATGGCTGGGGAGAAGAAAAGAAGACTGTTGCTGTAAATTAAAATGGTGTCACAAAACTTACAAAAAGAACAAAACTATCTAATTAACAATGTTTACTACTACTTTGATTTTCAATGTATTAGTAGTCTGCCAAGAAATATTTTTAATGAAAATAAATAAACTGAAATGTTTATTTTAACTGTTATTGTTATTCATTCCATTATACTCATCTTTTTTTATACACATAAGGTTTTATTAGGGTGGATTCTCTCACTCCGACTCAGCCCCCCCCCCAAATGAAAATGAAAAAAACGTGCCTGTTTCACACTGTAACCGAGAAATGTGTATGCAAACCATAGAGAAACTTTATGCTAACTATGTGGACAAGTGACAAATACCACGTTTTGAAATGCAAGAAGAACACAAAAACTGTGATGGATCTCAGCACAGAGCATCTGATTCCACTGCCTACTCTACTCTTATGCACAATTGTGCGCGTTTCCTATTATTAATATCTTTAAATGATCTTTGTGATTATCTTTGGATAATGGTGAAATTTTGTTAGACAATTAGTTTATAGGTTATGTCCAGGTATTCTTTTGATCTATTGGCTATGTCAAATACAATACATTAATTTTAAAGTTAATACAAAAGTTAAAAGAAAAAAATATGACAACTGCAGCTCGGCCAACTTTTGAACCAGCACGTGGAGGTCAGGGTCGTGGAGAAAAGGACCTAAGTGCTATATCAAGACAATATTCTAGTAGAGATCTACCTTCACACAACAAACTTAAATACAGGTAACGTATATATCGTTATCGTAATGATGAATAATTATGTAGCTTTGTTCTGATCGAATGCGTATTTTTTTTTATTGTCCCGTTTCCTTTGAAGATATCTGAATAAAATTATAGGAACAACACTTTCTATCATTCATATTTGTCATTACATTATTTTAGAGAACATGGTCAGGGTACTTCAGAGGAGCTCCGTTCACGAGATTTTCGCAAAGAGCTTGAAGAACGTGAAAAAGAAAAGAGTAGTGCACGAGAACGCCGGGTTCCAGAAATAGTATCACAGTGAGTATTCAAGGAGTTCATAATTGTATATATATACAGAGGTATTATATTATATTTGGAAAAACTGCACTTAAACTAGCGTGAAGTATTTTGAAAGTCCTATAGAACAACAGTGGTGGGCATGCGCCAGAGTTTTAAAGCCAACGATAACCCACAATCGAACCACATATCGATTACCATCCTCGATTGCCGTTGCTATGAAATTCAAATGACCAATATTTGCAATAAATCCTCAAATCTATGTTAAAAAATATATTACTAATATTAAAATTACAGAAAAAGTCGGTTATATGTCTCAGACGAATTTTTGGCTGTTGTACACTTCAGGTTGCAAAAATTTTTCAATTTAATATCTTATTCCACTGATGCACTAAACACGTTTAAAACATTTTGCAACACTTTTAAACACATTTTAAACATCTTCCAATGTTGCAACGATCTTTTTTTTATATTTATATATTTACGTAAAACATGGTCGTGCTACATTGCTTACTGCTATTTTCCCTCCTCTTCCTATGTTGTTCCAGCGTTGCCACCATCAACAACCCAAAATACTCCAGATGTTGCCAACCATTCCCACATTCCCTGGATTTCACCTACGTTAGAGTAATTGATTTGTGTTACAGTAATTGATTTAGGTTTGGTTAGCTTTTAGGTTCCTTGCTTTTTAAATGTGAATTCACGTTCCCGGATTTCACCTACGTTAGAGTAATTGATTTGTGTTACAGTAATTGATTTAGGTTTGGTTAGCTTTTAGGTTCCTTGCTTTTTAAATGTGATTTGATACGTAAAATAAATTACCTCTTCATATCTGTTATTCCATGAAAAATTCAAAATATCGGACGGTTACAACGTAAAATCATATTTCTACTAGTTCATTTCGTGTTAATTATACATTTTTAGACAAGTTCTGGGAATTTTGTGTCAATGTTGGTCATACTGATTTCTCATACATATACCGCCAACTGCTGGAGGTTGCATTTATCTACCTGGGATAATTGGAGCACTAGCGCATGCGCACTGCGATTCTATAGAACTTAGAAAAAATTTCGTGCGACCCGAAGTGTAACATATCCAAATTTTTCTAAGTTCCACAGAATTGCAGTGTGCATGCGCGAGTTGCAGGAATTGCCATAATGGTTAATATAGCCTTCGGTAAATGGCTCTGCAGTCGGCGTTACCAACTTTAGGAATAAATTTCCAAATGCAAAAAAAAATGGATGTTAACTAACTTGCCATTTTCTAACTAAAGAAAACAGTTACATGCATATTATTTATTCCCAAATGTTTAAAAAAAATGGGCGTAAACCAACTTCCCATTTCCTAACGTAACAAAGCAATTTACATGCATACTATTTAATGAACTACAAACTAATTTTACGACACTAACACTAAATATGGCTTTGGATTATTTTCAAATGGTGGCAACGTTGGAACAACATGGGAAAGTAGCAAGAAAGTAATTTATCCGCGATCATGTTTTACGTAAATATATAAATATAAAATATTGTAAAGAAAGCTTGAAGATCATTGGAAAATGTTTAAAACAGTACAAAACGTGTTTACAAGTGTTTAGTGCATCAGTGGCATAAGAGTGTAAGTGTAGAATTGTGAGAGACATAAAACCGACCACATCCGATATCTCTTATTCACAGCTTCTAACGCTAGAGCTTTTAGTGTTATATATAATTTGTATTTTACTTATTTAAAGTATAAAGAAATTGTAGAGAGCAAACATGCTTTTGTTCAATGTTCTATAAACAATATTTGGAAAATGTCGGTTTGGCATAAGAATGTAAGTGTAGAATTATGAGAGGCATAAAACCGACCACATCCAAAATTACCAAATGTTTATTAAAAATGGGTGTACACTTACTTATCACTCCCTAACGCTGATCCAACCAGTGACAACCCAAAACAGCAATAGAAAAATCATAGACTAAGTAATATACTCTGTGGAGAAAATAGCAGGTAGCATCACAATATTGTCTAACAGTGTCATAATATTGTGATTAGCATATTTAAATAAATACTTCAAAATTGTCTAATAATGTTACAAAAATTGTTTGAAAAAGTTTAAAATATTAAATAATGTTAGTAAATACAGGAGAAGAGCTGTAGTTTACAACAATATAACAAAAATCAAGTGCTAGTAGAAGTGCAGTTGAGCCTTATATTTATTTGACAATTAAAATTTGGGAATTGAAGGACTGATATTTTTCTCAGAGGCCTATTATTTTAGGCTTGAGTTTCTTTTACAAGCCATGAATTTATTATATGGACACATGACTTAATTCCTTTCAGTAATTTTCTAGAAAGAGCCCTACGAACAAGTTGGGGTTCAAGTCTAGTATTTGTCGCTCACAATTTTCCATACAACATTCTTATGCCACCGTTACATTATACACTTTTATCATTTGTAATAATGTTCTGTACTATTTTAAACATTTTGCAGTGATTCTTTAAACATTTCTTATGATGTTTTAATATTTATATAATTATGCTTAATGTAAGTTCTGCTAGATGGCTCTAAAATCAGTGTTTCCAAGATTTGCAAACCATATTTCAAGAAATTAACTTCATTCCGATGGGAACATTTGGGAATTTATTGCAAAAAGTTGGTAACACTGATCTCAGAGCCATCCAGCGGAAGCTGCATTAAACATTAGAGCATTTCGTGCATGCGCATTGCGATTCTGTAGAACGTAGAAAAATATGTGTCAAATACTAGACTTTTTCCCAAATTGGAACCGGTGAATGATTCTCTTTAGGTAGGTTAGATTAGATTCAGGAAATTTATATTGACTGGAACTGGTTCAACTCGATGAATGATTCACTTTAGGTAGGTTAGGTTAGAATAGATATGGGGAATGTAGACTGGTATGGTACAGAAGCAAATCATTCACTGAGTTAATTCAATTCCAAGTAATTGAAGAGGGCACTTTCTACACAATTGCTTTCCCTTCTAAATGAAGCCAGTCTCAGGATCTTTACTCCCTTAAGGTTCCATTGACCCTGGAACCAGAGAGACAATATCTAAGAAGTGTACAAATTAAAAGGCATATATGCTGCTCCAATAATATATTAACTTTATTGGGGGATTCTATGCCAGGATTCCATCTACTAACTCACTGGCACTATCAAACCCTTAGGCTCATGGCCGTGCGGACATAAGCTCTCCATACATCCTTATCCTGAGCTAATGTTTTCATAACCTGTATAATCTACTTCCCTCAAATCATGGTTAATGTTATACTCCCACATCATTCTTGGCCTGCCTACTAGATGCTTTCCCTCTGGTTTTTCTACAAGAAGCTACCGTGCCTCTCATTCATGCCACATGTGCTGCCCATAGCAGTCTATGAGACTTAAAGTCCTTACTGTGTCTGGTTTCCCATAAAGTTCATTTAGCTCGCCGTTATGTAGTTTTTTCCATTTTCCTGTCTGTCCATCTGTCTTTGGTCCAAAAAAATGTTCCTAAGAACTTTATACTCAAATACTTGGAAAAACTGCACTTAAACTTACTTGATATATTTTCAAAGTCCTATAGAACAACAGTGCACATGCGCCAAAGTTTATAGAGTCAGCGATAATCCACCATCTAACCACATATCGATTATCATCCTTGCCACATAAAAAACTATTATCAATATTATACTAAAGTTCATACAGCTTATGCTAGATGGCAGCACGTCGCTATGAAATTTAAATGACCAATCTTTGCAATAAATCCCCTATTCTATGTTAAAGAAATATATCAATAATATTAAAATTACCAAACGTTTATTAAAAATGGGTGTACACTTACTTATCAGTCCCTAACACCGTTCCAACCAGCGATAACCCAAACTAGCGATAGAAAAATCATAGACTAAGTAATATACTCTGTGGAGAAAATAGCAGTTAGCATCACAATATTGTCTAACAGAGTCATAATATTGTGATTTTCGTATTTAAATAAATACTTGAAAATTGTCTAATCTTATATATAAAAATGTTTGCTTGTTTATTTGTACTTTATGTGCACCCATACCCTTAATCCGATTGTGATCGGGTTTTTTGCAAAATGTTTAGGAGATTCCCGGGATGAACATAGGCTATAAGAGAGTTGTGATACTCAACTCCTACACCCTTTAAAAATCACCCTTTGTAGTGAAAAATGTGAATAAAATCCTCTTTTGACGACTAAATGGCTAACGCTGCCTAAACCACAACAAATACACAAAATTAATTTACACAGAATTGAATCTCTCAATAAACTCTTCAAAAAAATCCACAACAGCATATGTTTATCTTTTACGGATAATTCACAATAGCCATTTTTGTCTTTCATTGATGCCAAGAAAAACGGGGTAAGTAGATTGCCAGACAAGCGTGTACTGCCGTACCATTCATCCGGTTGTGGTGGGGCTTTTTGAAAATGTTCAGGATTTTCCCAGGGAGGTTATAGGCTACAAGAGAATTTTAATGCTCAAGCCCTTCACCCTTAAAACTCGCCCTTTGTAGTGAAAAGTAATATAAAAGTGGATTTTTGTACGATTAAATTGCTTATGCTGCCTAAACCATAACAAATACACCAAATTAATGTACACAGAATTGAATATCTCAAAAAAAAAAACTCTACAAAAAAGCCCATGACAGCATATTTTTATCTTTTAGGGATATCTCACAATAACGATTTTTGTCTTTCATTTATGCCAAGAAGATCTGGATTAAGTAGATTCCCAGGCAAGCAGAGCAGCAGCACGAATAACTCGAAATAACGAATTTTGTCTTTCAGCTCATTCATTCCAAATACATCAGGATACATAGATTCCCGGGCAATGCCGGGTAATCAGCACGGGGTATCTTAAAAAAATAATGATATAAATTTATAATCAATTGAGTTGGTGTTTACTTGATGAAAATCCATATTTATTAATTATTATTCCTTTTACTTATTCAACTAAACGTAAAAACACATAATTTATTTAGGCTTGCACCGGGTATTAGCTAGTAATGTTATAAAAATTGTTTGAAAAAGTTTAAAATATTAAAAAATGTTAGTAAATACAGAAGAGCTATAGTTTACAACAATAAACTGAAAAATCAAGAGTAAGTAGAAGTGCAGTTCAGCCCTTTTTTCCTCCCTTAAAGTAGAGTCCATATTTTGCATCCATATACAGAGAGGATCTCCCTACCTACAGCCGGGCTAGTGGGAAAAGCGCATGCAGCTGCTGAGTCCTCACTCTGTGTCATGCAGCAGAACAACTGCACGGCTCTTTTCCTACTTCTTTCACTTGGTTTGTGCATGACATGAGTGAAAATAAGTTACATACCTTATGACAGTAGATGAAAATGTTCTCCTCCTACTTCCACACATTTTTGGCATCTTGCTAGTAAAAGATTCTTAGCTCGCAATGCTGACGTCTTTCAAACACAGTTTCTTGTGCAAGTCGTCTTAGGAATTTTGTTGCCATATGTTCTAATTTTTCCTCAGTAAGCACACTTTTGTTACCTTTGGATTCTTATCGAGCACAGAACCCATTTCTCTAAATTTGTTTTCAAGTCGTCGAATGGTATCTCTATTTGGAGGATTTACATCTGGAAATTATGTTTGAAATAATCTAACGACTTCTCTGCAAAACTCTGTTTTCACATAATTATTGTACATAAATACCCTATGCTGTACTGTAAACGCAGATCGAGGCATAATAACTATGAACTAAGACCACTAATACGAGAATACACATCGCTTGTTGCACCTTACAAGCATGAAACTCAACTGCCTTGCCAGGTGGTTAAGTTTCAATATCTAGACGGTGCGAGTTTATGACTCACAGTGAGCTGTGCAGTTGCTATGCTGCGTAATGCGGAGTGAGGACTCAGTGGCCGCATGTGCTTCTCCCGCTAGCCCGGTCGTAGGTCGGGAGATCCTCTCAGTAGTATAACTGAGAGAATAACAGTTTTATATATTTTCAGTTAATTTTTTTTAAAGAGAAGTTGGACAACAAGAGTCCCTGCAATACATAAAGCATGTATTTCCAGAATTGAGCCTATGTTTAATTTCTTTGTGCAACTCATTCCTGTTTGTAATTATTGTTCCTAAGTATTTGAATTCAACCACATAAATTGAAATTAAAAAATACACAAATTATTTAATTTTAGAATGAAAAAATGATGTTCAAACTGAGAGTCGAACCCCAGATCTCTGACTCTGTGTGTCAATGTGATAACTATTCAAACTTCCAATAGGAACATCAAATTTCTTTCCACTTATACAATTCTCCTTTCTTTCTAAAATTAAACTACATCCAATTCTGAAAAGTGTTAATTTAAAATATAACATCAAAACACAAATTATTGTTCCAAACATTAATAGCCAACATATTGTCATGGGGGTAAACTAGTTTGTTGTACACTATCTTTGCCCATTTTTCACCTAACAAAATAAAATGAGTATAGAATATTAAATAGTACAAATTAATAGATATATAAAAAAACACAATATGATAGTGGAAATTAGTATTATTATGTAATAAGATATTAAATATAAAATTGGTACCTGGTTAAGTCAGTCGTCCTCAACTAAATTATTAAACTTCATCAAGTTATTCCAATATTTTCAAAAGTGTTGATTATTATGTTGGCTAACATGATGCTTGTAGTCACTGTTCTCTGTTGGAACATACACAGATGAACTTCGGCATAGAATAACCCTTCATTGTATTTTTCTTAGAATGCTTGGAAGTAAAGAGAGAGATGTTTTTTAGAAAGAGGGAATCCTATGTTAATGCAAGCAGAACAATACACCAGACAGCAATTTATCTTTTTTTAAAAAAAAACAGGGTTAATATAAAGACAGGTAAATAAATAATGAAATAAAACAAGAAGAAAGAAATTGATGCTAGCAGTATTTTTTCCGACAAGCGTATACAGTTTAAATATGCCTTGCACACGTCCTAATCCAGAATCTTTCCCTTAGACCTATTTGTATATGTAGCATTTGTGATGGCTTTAGATAAAGACATTGAAAATTACAAAAAAAATCAGTTTATGGGCATAGGTAGTAATTTTCTTACATTCTAGGTGAAAAAGATGTATATTTCAAAATTAATTTTATCTCCTTCCAGTTAAGACAGTTGAATGAAAATTATGACCCTTCTATAAAATTGGTAAAAGTTATCTCTAGTTCGGGGCACGCCATAGCGTAGTGGTTAAGGCACTGAGCTACAAGCCGGAGGGTCGAGGGTTCAAGTCCCGTTGGGGCCAGGATTTTTAAACTGACCCAAACCCTCTGACGGCACTATGGCCTTGGGGTCGGCTCAGCCTCTAACGGAAATGAGTACCAGACGCTTGTTCTGGGGGTAAAGGCGGCCGTCACGCAGGGCTGACAACCCGGCTGACATAAAGTGCCGATTGTCTAGAAAAAGTGGGAGACTTAACCTCCTACTACCCCAAGGGCCTCCTGAGGCCTGTTGTGGGATCACTTTACTTTTTACTTTATCTCTAGTTCAAAACTCAGTTAAGAGATTATGCCTAAGTGTCCCTAAAACTTGTTCCATTGAAGCTATGAAAATTGAACTTTCTGTAATGCCAATTGATCTTTATGTACAAAAACAAATTTGGATACAATACCTAAAACTGTCTAAATATACTTAACTTCCTTACTTACTTACTCACTGGCACTATCAAACCCATAGGTTCATGGCCACACAGACATAAGCTCTCCATACATCCCTTTCCTGAGCTAATGCCTTCCAATCATTCCCTGTATAATCTACTTCCCTCAAGTCATAGTTAATGTTATTCTCCCACCTCATTCTTGGTCTACCAACTGGGCGTTTTCCCTCTGGCTTTCCTACAAGAAGCTTCCATGCAAGTCTTTCATTCCCCATACGTGCAACATGTCCTGCCCATCGCAGTCTACGACACTTAACTGTTCTTATTATATATGGCTTCCTATAAATACCATGTAGTTCATTGTTATGTGGTCTTCTCCATTCACCTGTCTGTTCATCTCTGTTTGGTCCAAAAATTTTCCTAAGTACTTTATTCTCAAATACTTGTAATCTCCTTTCCTCCCTTAAAGTAAGAGTCCATGTTTCGCACCCATATAATATAATTGGTAGAATAATAGTTTTATATATTTTCAGTTTAACGTTTTTTGAAAGGAGTTGGGACATCAAGAGTCTCTGCAATGCATAATAGCACACATTTCCAGAATTGAGCCTATGTTTAATTTCTTTGTGCATCTCATTCCTATTTGTGATTATTGTTCCTAGGTATTTGAATTCAGCCACTTCCTCAAAATTTCACTCATTTGTCATTAGCTGTCCATATCCATTATATACTGTATTTCTACGTGTGACCATATATTTAGTTTTATTGATATTTACTTCCAGTCCTAATTTCTTAGTGTTACTCAATAGTGTGTGCGTGTTGGCCTTTAGTATCTCCTCACTATCAGCCAATATTACTACATCATCAGCATAAACTAACAGCTTATTAATACCATTGAGTTTATCACCCACTTTGTTTAATATATATATAGACGATATTTTTAATAAATGGAAAGTTTTAGTAAATCCAGGAATAAGAATGGATAATAAAATGTGCATAAATAATCTTTTATTTGCTGACGATGTAATCATAATACAGAAAAATGACGACGACTTACAGAAATCAATGCATGCATTAAATGAAATATGTAAATTATACGATCTAAAAATTTCTGTAAGGAAAACGAAGACCATGGCTTTTAGAGGAAGAGATCCAGTGAGAACCAAAATTATTTTAGAAAATCAAAGTATAGAACAGGTGTCTAGTTTCAAATATTTGGGCTGTGATGTTGGCTACAATGTGGAAAGAGATATTGACTCCAAATAAATAAATTTCAGACGGTGTGTGGAACAATACAGAGAACATTCAAAAATAAAATTAGAAAAGAAACCAAGATAAAAATGTATAATGTTATGGCGGTTCCCACAATATTGTATGGATGTGAAACTTGGGCTCCAGTGAAAAGACAGAAGGATAGAATACAGACGGCAGAGATGCGGTTCCTAAGACAAGTAAAAGGATGTACAAGACTTGATAGAATAAGAAATGAGGATATAAGAGAAGAATTGAAAGTACAGCCTTTATTGGATAAAGTCACGAATTACAGACAGAAATGGATTGATCACATGGATGGAATGAACAAGGAGAGATATCCATTGTTAGCCAGAGTTGGAAGACCTAGAAGACGTTGGGCTGATGCAATATGAAGTCGGAACGGGCAATTGCCTAATCCTTGGAGTGATGATGATGATGATGATGATGAGTTGTAAGCCTTCCTCATTCTTTAAAGATTTAATGGCATGCTTAGTACAAAATGAAATAGTAGAGGAGATAGTGCATCTCCTTGCCTCTACCCATTCTGGATTTCAAAAGTGTCCGAAAACTATTTGCCTACCCGCACCCTACTCTTTGTGCCATTTAGACACATTCGTATAAGTCTAACTAACTTTTTAGGAATTCCAAACTCCAGCAGGATACTACTGTATATAACTTCTCCCTCTTAATTGAATCATATGCTTTTTTGAAGTCTACGTATAGTTGATGTACAGTACCATTATATTCCCATTTCTTTTCTAAAATCTGACTTATACTAAAAATCTGATCTGTTGTAGACCTGTTTCTTCTAAATGCACATTGATGATCTCCTAGAATGTCATCAATATAGGGAGTAAGTCTGCTTACTAATACATTTGTTAGAATTTTGTACGAAGTTGAAAGTAATGAGATGCCCCTGTAGTTGTTGCAATCAGTTTTATCTCCTTTCTTATAAATTGGTACGATAATTGATTCCTTCCATTCATCTAGAAGAGCTTCTTTTTCCCAAATCATACTAAGCAACCAGCATATTTTGTCCATCAATTTTTCTCCCCCTGATTTTATCACTTCTGCTGGGATCTCATCTGAACCTGATGCTTTATACATCTTCAATTTTTCAATCGTCATTTCAACCTCTAATGCACTTGGTACTGCGACTACCATTTCTACTGTCTGTAAATTATCCTCCTCAACGTCCTGTTCTGTATGTACATTTAATAGCTGATTAAAGTAACTTTTCCATCTATTCAATATACTCCTGGAATCTGCAATCATATCCCCATTTTCATTCCGAATTATGTTTGTTCTAGCCTGAAACCTTTTCTTCTCTATACTAATTCCCTGATATAATTCTCTAATGTTCCTATTTTTTGCGTTCATTTCAAGATCATTAATCTTCTTTCTCAAATATTCCCTCTTTTTACTCTTTAATAACTTGGTGGTTTCCCATCTAATACTACCCAATTGCTCTAAATTTACCTCATTTGGCTCATGTAACCATTTCATTTTTGCTACCTTTCTTTTCTGTACAATGTCGGCACATTCCTCATCAAACCATTTCTTGTTTTGCCTCTTTTTTAAACAACCAATACTTTCTCATGCTGACAATTTAATAGTATCTCTTATAGCCTCCCATTCTTTATTTATATTAGTTTCTTCTTCGTTTGCCACATTGTCATCTGAAGATTCCAGTACTTCAAATCTATTAGCAATTTTGATTTGGTATTCTTGCCGCATTTCATAATTTTTCAAGTTTTTTAATTCAAATTTTACAGAATCATCTGTCTAAATATTGTAAACTTAATAGGGAAAACGCCCAGTTGGTAGACCAAGAATGAGGTGGGAGAATAACATTAACTATGATTTGAAGGAAGTAAATTATACAGGGGATGATTGGAAAACATTGGCTCAGGATAGGGATGTATGGAGAGCTTATGTCTGTGCGGCCATGAACCTATGGGTTCGATAGTGCCAGTGAGTTTTATATTGTAAACTTAATATGCCCATAATGTTTGGGGAAAGTAATATGCTAAAATTATACAGATTGCAAGAAAATGACATCACCTTGACAATATGTAGCAAAAATATCCCTAAAATCCCAGTTATAAATGAAATAACCCCATGGCTATGGAAATCACCTAGAGCTAACTTGAAAGTACCAGGAAAATCCAATAAAAAAAAGACTTCAAACCAGTTCCTTGGAGTTAATCTCAGAGAAATATCATGGTTTCTTACATATCTATCCACCGCTGTGGTCTCAAGGTAGCGTGCTACCTCGTCACGCAGCGGGCCCAGGTTTGATCCCCGGTCGGGACTAGTTTCCTGGGTGAGGTTTTTCGGAGTTTTTCCTCACCTGTAAGATAAATGTCAGGAAGCATTAAGGCCCGAACGGTCCCCGAACATCATCTGGCCATCAATATCATATTCACCTAATTTGCTTAAATTTAATTTAAGGCCTCTCCTGGTGCATCATTACCACCAATCATCAGGGCAACGTAACCCTGCCTTCCAGGCGCCCCAACACTCAGAAGTGGGTTACAAATACACCATGCCAGGAGAGAACACCAGGAATGTCGAAAGACAACCTGGGTCATTTGCAAAAAAAAAAAGAGAAAATACCGATGGTTATTTGAATATCAACATGGATAACTCAGAAGCTGGATATTATATTTTGCAAACCAAGGAAAGTTATTATATCCCATGCTCTTCCTGTTCTAGCTTGGACTCAGAATTTATAGTAATAGAAGCAGCTATTCAGTTTGCATCACAGTGCCCTTCTCTGTTAATATGTATCTTCACTGATTTCTTAGCAGCAATATATATATACCACATTCCAGATGTCTTCGGAGCAAAGCAATAAGCCAGCCCTCCCCTTCATTTAAAATGCTGGCACGTCATTGGTTGCATTGCACGTGTCTGGTGGGAAATCCCACATCAGCATTATTCACAATATTACAATACAAGTCAGAGACTCTTGTCGTCCCAACTCCTTTCAAAAAACATAAAAATGAAAATATATAAAACTATTATTCTACAGTTATGTTACATGGATGCGAAACATATACTCTTATTTAAGGGAGTGCTATGATTGCAGTGAAAGACCTGCCCTCGGGCAGAATTACTATAGATGATGGATTATTATTATTATTGGTATTCATTATTATTAGTATTATTTATTATTATTATTATTATTATTATTATTATTATTAGTATTGCTATATTATTATTATTATTATTATCATCATCATCATTATTAATTTCAATATTATTGCCAGTATTGCATTTCATTGTTGTTAAAAAAATATGTTCAGAAACCGTAATTGCATGTCGATTTGTCCGCTTGTGAAGCGCGCTTTTTCGCCTTTACAGTCACTGTTTACATCTGCTCCGTAGACATCTGGAACCGACTATAGTATCATTCAATATACCCCAACGACTTAAGCACATAGAATAATACCAATACAGAAAAAAATGGCTCTAGTTAAATAACCAGGGGAAAACAATAACATTTCAATGGATTCCCAGCCATTGTGGCATATTTGATAATGAAATGGCAGACAAAATTGCAAAAACTGCCACAAAATTGTTTCCACAGCCTAGAAAACTGATCCATCCATCCATAGTAATTCTGCTCGAGGGCAGATCTTTCACTGCAATCATAGCATTTTCATGCTATGCTTTGCAGATTTACTAGGGAATTATAGATATGGTAGCTTCCTGTTGCTTTCCACACCGTGAAGGATAATGATGATGATGGCTGGATGATTTTCAGGGGACCGTTGGGCCCTAAGCTTTCTGACATTTGTCTTACAGGTGAGGAAAAACCCCAAAAAAACCTCATCCAGGAGCCTGTCCTGACCTGGAATCGAACCCGGACCCCACTGCGTGAAAGGCACAGCTGTGGACAAGAAAACTGATATCCCTAAATAAAGCAATTGCATCTATAAATGACACTTCACAAAATATTGGACAAGCAAATGGTTAACATCTGAAAATGGAAAAACACTGAAAAAAAAAATTATGAAGAAACCAAATGATTTAAAACAACTATATGACAACACTCCACGGCATGTGCAGACATTTGCATCAAGAGGAAGAATTGGTCACATAGTGACTAATACATATTTATATAGCTTCAACCTTAATGACTCACCTGTGTGCCCACTGTGCCAAGCTGAAGAGGAGGATTTAGAACATATTCTGCTGAACTGTACAACTATAAATTGTCATACAAATACCTAAGTCACCTCAAATCTTGGGTGAAACATTTCAATTCATCTTATCCACACCCAAGCTTTGGACTATTGCAGAGCTTGTATGTAGTTTACATAGGAAAAATCACCAATCAACTCTTCAAGTAGTGTAACTATGCAATGGAATCATGTCATCAGCTACGGCTGAAACATGTAATGAAGAATGAATGAAAATTATGACACCAATTAAACATTAACAACTCCATTAACAAAATTACACTGATTAAGTGAGTAGATATTTTCTTTATGAGTAATTAATGTAATAATAATTATGTAAATTTTATATAAAAAGTGATAAAAATGTAAGAACTTTTTTGGTGCACTTTTCTCAGAAACTACTTGCCCAATTGCTTTTTAAAAAAGTTATAATCCATGCTTCATTTGTCAATAATGTTTCTTGTTTTAATAACTGTATTCAATTAAGTATGGTAACACTAGACAATCACAATCACAAAGAATAGTTTTCTTAAAATAAGTTCAAAATTAATCCATCCGCCCAGCTGGAAGTGGGATGCACATTTTATATATATATTTTTTTTTGTGGGAAATACCCTATACCTAGCAAAATTGTTTTGGATGATGACATTTTAGAACGAGTAAACAAATTTAATTATTTGGGTTATAATTTAACATTTCAAGATGAAGTTGATATATTAAAGAAAATCACAAATTTTACAAAAACAACGGGGATAATTAACAGTATAATGAAACCATCTTTAGTACAGAAGAACACACGATAATGACTTTATAAGGTTCTTGCAAGCCAGTATTAAGATATGGTAGTGAAGCATGGACAATACGAAGAAGAGATGAAAGCCGAATAACAGCAAATGAGATGCAATTTATGCGCCGTTACAGCAGGCTACACAAAGTGGGACCATAAAAGAAATGAGGAAATTATGGAAGAGTTGGATGTAGAACCCATTCTTCACCATATACAAAACTACCAGAACAACTGGAAAGCCCATCTTCAACGAATGCCATCTCATAGAATTCCAAAAGCCATGCTTCAGTATTGCCCCCAAGACAAAAGATTGCTGGGACGTCCAAAAAAGCACTGGATGGAAAATTCCTCTTTGAGATCATAACAGGCCACACGTCCTAATACTTGCATGGGTGATGATGATGATGATTTTTTTAAATTCAAGACTAGGCCTATATGTAGCACAGTGATAAATTTACCTTATTTTTATAAACCTCTATGAAGTGATATCCATACCAAAAGACGAAATATAATTTTTTTTCAAAACATTTACATATTATATTAATTATTCAAAATAAAAAATTGTGTTGGTTTTACCATCATGTCATTATGGAAGGAAGGTTATTTAATTAGTGACATAACTTGAATTTTATACTTTTTGCCAAGAATACAAGGAAATTACTAATTTACAACCTAGTTCTTTTAAAGAAACTTATATTGGTAAATAAAAAAATACCTAGGCAAATATACTGAGTTTTTGTTTGTTCCATTTATACTTTCATAACACTTCTGGTTTTGAACACAGTTAAAATCACACTATGTGATCTGTATTTTATTATAATGCAAAAGAAAATATGAAGTTACCGTGCTCTGAGTTACCATATCATAAATAATCACCATTTTAGTCTATGTGGCATTACTAGTGTTATATGTATATCATTTTTGGATAATCAGCCTCAATATGTTTCTCTTCAGTTTTATGTGTTTTAAGACTGAATTAATGAATTATTTAAATGAGCACGGAGATAAAGAAAAGGGCTATGACTTTAATTTGGCAACTGCATTTCATTTTTATTTAATATCAACTCTAAGTCAACTTCATCTAACTCTGACTTGCATTCTTTCTAAATTTATATGCCCTATAACTTATTCTTATATAAGTCTGAAAATTCAAAGTAAAACAATGATTTGAACATTTAGCAGGGTTTACTAAAAGCCCACCCACCCAAAAAAAACGGGTTTTTAAAAAAGCCCACTTAAAAAACCTAACTACCCAAAACATAAACCCATTTCTAAACTTACTTTATTTTTAACACTATTTGTAAAAAAATAATGATTAGTCAAGATACAAAAAAGATAAATAAATAGTTCAACCAAAAAAATAATAAAGATAAATTATTCTTTCAACCAGTATATTTAATTCACAATTTACAACTGTTATTAAAAGTAGTAATAAATACTTAAATTTCTAAATCAGAATCACACTCTTCAACATCATATTATTTTAATTCGCCCTTATTATTAAGATATATGTGCACTTTTACTAATTTTTTAACCCATCAGCGCCGACATCCATACGTGGTATAGACCCTCTGTTCTTCACTTATTGCGACATCTATTGTGGTATAGACCTATGCAGGTGTGTTTTCTTTTTGTTCTGCATCGTACATTTTTGAAGCTACAAATATGTAATTTATTTGTGTTTAACGTAGAAATTATGAGCTTTTAGGACATATGAATAAAAATAATATTTGTTTAAAATTTCATTTGATATTATTTTTTAAAAAATCAGATAAGATTGAAGTAATCGTAATTTTCTCTAAATGTGCACGACCTTTTCATTTGTTTTTCTACTGCTGCATATTCTTATATTTGCATATGAATAATATATTTTTGAAGCCTAAGATCTTAGCTTTCTTTCTAAGTGTATGAATCAGCTGTGATCACATTTTTTTCATGTGGTATTGAGGTTGAATTAGTTTCTTACTTCAACACTCGATGGCACACAGACCTAGCTTTGTGCTGCTTTCTGTAGGGCTTCTAATAAACTTATACACAATCTAATTTTTCAGGTCGATAAAATGATATACAAGCTATCGATTGATATATAAATTGACCTTTTTAGGGGAATACCTGATTTATTTTGCCTCTTTCAAATAGATGTTACTTACAAGGAATCATGGTTCACAGAATCAGTCTGAGGCACGGTGTCATGCATTATATAAGTAATTATGGCCAGTCGTAACCTAAAAGAAAGTGAAATTGTTGAGTTTTTTAAGCAATCTGATGATAGTTTTAGTGACAATGAAAGTATATTTAGTTCTAGTGAGAGTAGTGATAATGAAATTGATGATAAAGCAGTAGCTAATGCAATTATAAATAATGATAGTGATGATGATGATGATGAAGAATCGGTATTGCAGCATGACTTCGATTAGGAAGATATGGATAATTATGCAGGACAACATGAAATATTTACAGGTGATTTTGGACCCTAAAACAGTGCTAATAATATTACTACCATCATTGAAAGTTTTGAGTTGTTTTTCGATAGACATTTAGTTGAACTCATTGCCACAGAAACGAACAGATATGCAGAACAGTTTCAAAATTCACGGGGTAATCTCTTCACATTTCAATCTCCAGTAAGAAGTTGGGTACCAGTAACAATAGAAGAGATATGTATTGTTTTAGGAATTTTTTTTTTGCTCATGGGTATTGTCCAGAAACCAACAATTAGATCTTATTTTTCTAAAAGGAGTGTTATTCTGACACCAGGCTTTTCTGTTATGTCCAGGGACCATTTTGAGTTGATATGTAAATTTTTACATTTTACTAACAATGACAGCCGAGAAACTTACAAAGGACCACCTAAACTTTTCAAAATTTTTCCAATAGTACAGGACCTAGATCACAAATTTAGATTCTTCTATTTGCCAAAACAAAATATAGCAATAGACGAAAGCCTATCTCTGTGGAAGGGACGGCTTTCTTTCGTACAATATATACCTCTAAAAGCATCAAAATTTGGTATTAAAACCTATGAATTATGTGAATCCAGCACTGGCTATTTATGGTCTTTTCTTATGTATACAGGGAAGAACACAGTTATCCATTCAGGTCTTATTTCCCATGAAGCCCCTAAAACCATGGCTAAAGTACTAAAATGGATTGAGCCTTTGATAGGTAGAGGTCACAAACTATGGATGGATAATTTTTATAATAGTCCTGATCATCAACTAAAAGTTATGCATTCTACAGATTGTGTAGGTACCCTAAAACTAACGAGGAAAAAAGTCCCAAAAGAAATAAAAAATGCAAAACTAAAAAAGGGGGGAAGTTATTGCAAGATATGCAGGTCCTGTCACTGTCCTCAAGTGGCATGATAAGATAAACGTCTCTATGATTTTGACTTACCACAATGCTGACACATTAATAGTCAATAAAAGAGGCAAAAATATAGAGAAGCCTGTGTGTGTTGTGGCCTACAACAAGTGGATGGGGGGAATAGACCTAAAAGATCAGCTGCTACAAGTGTATCTTGTTGAAAGTAAACGCCAGACAAAATGGTACATGAAACTTTTCAAGAGGCTCCTGAACTGTTCTGTACTAAATTCTCTTATAATATACAGACAAGTAACTGGAAAGAAAATAGAGCATCTTTCATTCAGGATCCAGTTAGTTGAGGAATTATTTATGAAGTACGGATGTTCTGGTGACCATTTAGTGAGAGGAAGACGTGCATCTGATAACACACTACCAAGACTGAGGGAGAGACACTTCATCAGAAAAATTACCCCTAAAAGTAATAAATTGAAACCTTAAAGGACTACTAAACATGGGAGAAGAAAGACATCTGTTTATTGTTGCCAGGAATGTGATGTAGGTCTGTGTATTGAAGAGTGTTTAAAGCTGTATCACACCAAGCTCAACTACTAAGGTAATGCAAATTTTTATTTCTAAAATTAGTAGTACTAAAATAAGAGAAAATTATTTTTAAGGTCTAGGTAGTTGTAAATAACTGCTGTATACTTTTTATATGAATCCAAGCAATAATCATCATCATCATCCTGCCAGGTATTAGTCCTAGAAGAACTGTTACGGCCTGAGAAAGCAGTTTTCATGCCATCTTTTCATAGGTCGACCAAGTGACCGTTTCCGATTTGGACAGTAGTTCATTATTGCCTTGAGGATCCTGGATCTAGCCATTCTTGAGACATGTTCCTTCCAGTTTAGCTGATATCTGGAGATGTAGTCCAATATTGGTGACACATTAAGTTCTTGAAGGATTTCTACATTTTTCTTTCGATCCCATTTGGTGTAGCCAGCTGTTCGGCGCATAAATTTCATCTCACAAGCTGTTAGTCTGCTTTCATCTCTCGTCCTTATAGTCCACGCTTATAGCAGGATTTTAATATAATAAATATGAAAGTTTAAGTTAATAATTTTATACTTTAAAATTCTTTTAATATTTAAATATAACTTAAATAAAGAAAAACATCTAAATAATTCATTGTTGTTTATTGTTGAATAAAAAATGTCTCAGTAACAATTAAAGAAATTGTAATACATAACAGTCTTTCTGAATAATGTTTTTAAAAATTGTTTTAAGTTATTGTTGTCAAAATTATAAAGCTTTCTGTTATAACTGTAATAAGAACACCTGCTTAACTTCATATTTTTAAATAAAAGTAAACTAAATTCTGATTGGATGTTAAAACAATTAACTTTCATGTTTAACAAATCAAATTTAAACCTTATATTTAAAAGACTATTAACCAACAGAATTTAAAATTACCATCATGTGATGTAATAATGTTCTTTAAAAATTATAAAATAATTACACTAGTCATTCTGCATATAACTTTCAACAAAGATAGAAGCAAGAAGAGTTCTCAAGATAAAATGTAATATTTAATACAAGAATAATTGATTCCAGAAAAGAAAAGAATTTATTTTAATTGACGGTGAAGAATAATACTACCTACATTTACTTAATCTGCTGGGAACCTACAAAGTGAATAAATGTGAAATTATTTCTACAAGAAACAGTTTTTAGTGATTTTTAAAGTGTTTTCCTATCCAGTGTACCAACTACCGACCCTAAGAAGAGAATCCGGCTCTACCGAAAATCAAACCCAACCTGAACCAGTAATTCTTTTGGGACATAAATCCTTCTTTAAAATGTTACTAGAACATCGGGCATGAAGAGAATTACTGCTTCAAAATGTCACCACAATGTAGAACAGCAAAATACTTCTTCACGCTTCACTCCTATAACATAGGACTGGTCGAGCCATTATTTGATAAAGACGAGTACGAGTTGATTTTTGCACTAATGAAGGTTTTAAAACTCTATTAATGATTCCCATTGATTTGTTGAATTTCACAATTTTCTCTGGTAAATCCAAATTTTCAACAAAAGTGAGTTTATATCCTAAATAAGTAAACTCATTAACTCTCTCTAAAATTTTGTTATTTAAACAAATTTTGCTTGGTATTGGGGATTTTCCACAAAAGGCCATTATTTTAGTTTTATTGGTAGATATTTCCATTGAATATTTCTGGGCTATCAAATTTAAATTATGTACTGACCATTGTAAATCATCTTCAGATGTTGGTAGTAAAACAAGATCATCTGCAAACATTATTTTATCTAATTTTAAATTTCTATTGATAGTGATACTTCCGTGTTTTGTTTCTCTAAAGTCTTTTACAATGGCATTCATATATATGTTAAAAAGTAGAGAGGAGAGGCCACAACCTTGAGTTTATTTCTTTCCACTGAGTTATTTTTTCTTTTATTTTTATTGCAATGAGAGTTGACTTATAAATGTTATAAATATTATATATCATCTGCTTTGAGATCTGATCTTTCATAAAAATTTCAAATAACAGACTTCTGTTCACTTTATCAAAGGTTTTTTTAAAGTCAATAAATGACAAGTGTGTTTCTATATTAAATTCACGATGTTTCTCAATCAAAATTTGCATTGTGAAATATCCATCGAGCATGATCTACCCTTCTGGAAGCCATTTTGTTCTTCTCCAAGTATATCTGCATAATATGTATATAATTTATTCTTAATAATAGTGGAATAAATTTTGTAACCATAGTTTAATAAGCTGATCCCTCTGTAATTATCACAATTGGTCTTATCTCCTTTTTTAAATATTGGAATTACTAATGATTTTGACCAATCTTGAGGTGGATTTTCTCCTTGCCATATGATATTCAAGAAGTTTAAATATCTTTTGAGAAATAGTTGACTGGAATGTTTAAATACATCAGTGGGTATTTCATCTTCACCAGGTGCTTTGTTACTCTTTATATTTTTTTTAAAGCTATTTGAAGTTCTTCTAAGGAAATAAAGTCTCTTTGTAAATTATCTGGCTCTTGTATCTGCAAAGAGGGACAGTTGTTTGTCCATAAATTTTGATAATAATTAATCCATTTATCATGAGGAATTATATTTATTCTAGCAATATCTTTGTTTTCACTATTTAAATTTTTCAAAGTTTTATATATTGATGGTTGGGGCCTTGTTACATCATTCTCCAAGAAGGATACAAATTGTTCCCAACTTTTCCTGTGGTGCTTGCAGACTTCACGTTTGGCAATGGCTCTTTTTCTGTGGTATTCTATTTTATCTTCATCTTTTTTTGTACTAATGAATTTTATATATGCCATCTGTTTTTCTTGTATAATCTTTTTTATTTCATCATCAAAGTTTCTTAGGCCTTTAGCTCGTTGCCATTTTCGTTTTTTGCCAAGACTTTCATTAGCTGCTTGTTTTAAAATTAGCAATAATTCAGATTCTAAATATAAACATTGCTAGTGCTTTGACACAAGATTGAGCTTGAGTTCATTCTTCTAAATATTCATTCTGATTTTGGTTATGTCAGCTGCTTTTGTACATACAAGTTACAGATGAATCAGCACTATGCCACACAATGTATTTAGTGTCTCACAGAAAGAAACAGGGATGTCCAATGTGAGCAAATCAAATTATTTATTAAAAATGTGTATCATGAGAGAGAAAATCAGATTTCAAAATTTTTTTAAATAGTTTATAAAGGCTACTGAACTCCATATGGTATGTATTAAATTTCGCATTAATTTCTGAGCTAACAAGTAAAAATTTCATTCAAATTCATCGATATTTAAAAAAGTTATGATCGTTTATATAAATCAGTATTCTAGGAATACTAAAATTTTAAAATGGCTTCTGTCCACACAGTAGGAAAACAAGTAAAAGGGTGTCACTGACGGGTTAACTTTTTCACAACCCAATCTGTTATGCATTTTCAACCATATTAATCCTAAGGTTGAAAACACTTGTTCTATTGATGCTGTATTATATATAATTGTAGGCTTTCATGGCCGGCATCTTGATCCATATTTGGTTCGTCTTCCGGGCTTATAGGCCGTGGTCTGGTTGTCTTCATACTCGACGTTTCGTCTACTGCTGTGGTAGACATCATCAGGAGATACTGCGTGCTCTCTGTGAACTCCTCAACAGTCTGCAGCCGACTGTTGAGGAGTTCACAGAGAGCACGCAGTATCTCCTGATGATGTCTACCACAGCAGTAGACGAAACGTCGAGTATGAAGACAACCAGACCACGGCCTATAAGCCCGGAAGACAAACCAAATATGGATGCTGTATTAGTTGGGCAACTAGTCAGTCCATTCAAAAAGTTACCCAAAGCTTTAATGTTTTCATTTGTAAAACATTTCTCCAAAATACTCCACCACTGGGCAGAACTAAAGCTCTTTATTACATCATCCGCAAACATTAATGGTGGATATATTTGTTTATCTTTAATTTTAAAGGTTAAAAATGGTACAAGCCATTCAGGGTGTTTGCGTGTCAACCAAGACTTAGCCTGATTTTCTTGATCAGAAGATAGGTATTTTGCTACATATTTAGGATTCATCACATTTACAAGATAGTGTATTGGTAAAACAGTTTCACTCATCCTATGTTGAATACTGCCTTTATGTGTTTGAAGATCAGCACATTCTATTAAGTCTATCCAAAGTTTCACAGGATCAGAAATATTAGTTTTTTCAGCTTGCATACGATCAAATATTTTCCAAAAAATATCAGCTGTTTCTGCATATGCAAAACATTTTTGTAAATAAGTACATTTTCTAAAATTCGGGTAATTTTTTCTGGAATTTCAGAATGTTTCTCTTGATGTATTTCTATGTATTTAGGTTAATTCTTAACAAACGTGTTTAAACAGTCAAGCTAGGAATTCCAGCATGTAGCATTTGGGATCTGTGGCATTAAACCCTGGTTTTAAAAAAAAGTTTTTTTTTGGGTTTATTAAA
Source organism: Diploptera punctata (assembly GCA_030220185.1). Taxonomy (NCBI): domain Eukaryota; kingdom Metazoa; phylum Arthropoda; class Insecta; order Blattodea; family Blaberidae; genus Diploptera; species Diploptera punctata. The sequence continues at coordinate 1,106,027 of JASPKZ010008895.1, read as the reverse complement.
AAAAACCAAAGTAACCCATATGGGCTGGGTTTCTTTAACCCTGCAATTTAGTAATAGCATAGGAAACAAAATAGATATAGAGAGCATATAGCCGTTTCTACAATACATGAGTAGTGTTTAAAAAATAATTATAATATTTCTTCTAGTTGAGGTCGAGAGCACCTGCCAGATATTTATTTTAATATTTTGCATTGTTTCTTCTCTTGCCCACTGTACTGGCTCAGGTTGTAGCACATTTGCCTCTCAATCAATAGATCTAATTTGTTACTCAGGTTTGAAGTTTTAATATAGTAATTATCATTTCCGAGTCTAGGAGGGGTGACAGTAAGCAATTTCTAATTCTAGATTGTATCTCAAATACCAATGTTAAATTCCAATCCCCTCATAAGTTACACACATACAATAATTAGTGACTGGGTGTTTCTTCTTAAATGGAAAACACTATACATATGTGTATATACCTATTTAATGATGTTAAATTATTTTACATTTTTCAAATAGCAAGAGACCAAAATTAGACCAGGTGCCAGCAGCCAGTCTTGATGCAGATGATCCTCTTGATGAAGATGATTCAGACGATGACGATGATGATGATGACACTGCTCAGTTGTTGGCAGAATTACAGCGTATCAAGAAGGAGCGTGCTGTGGAACAAGCAAAGCGTGAAACTGAAAAACGACAGGAAGAAGAAAGGATTCGTATGGAAAATATTTTGAGTGGAAACCCATTGCTCAACTATTCTTCACAAGTTCAGAAAGGAGATCTTAAGGTAATTATATTAGAGTGTATCATAATTGGAATGTATATAAAACCCTTAAATTTATACACTAAAAGATCATTAGTATATAGAATTTGTGTAAAAAATTTTAAAAACAATATATGAAGTATTAAAAATAAGAAATATGAGGTGAGTCAAAACACACAACTCAAATACAATTATTAAAAATCAGTTCCATATATCACTGTGAGTCTTTGTAAAATTCATAGTTGTGGAATATTTTGAATATAGTGTAGCTTATTTGCATATTTGGATGGTCACAATGAAGTTATCTCTGTACATACTAAAAATATATTATTAAGAGATGGAATCTGAGCTTTCAAACTACGAAATTATAACTAAAATAAAATGTTGCTTTGACAAAATATTTGTGTAGCTAAAAAAAATCTTCAATCCTCAGCACTTCAAAACATACTTTAATCTGTGAATGATTGAAGTCTCTGGTCTAAACCATATTGTAAACACTACTGTGTACATCAACAGTCCTTAGGCAATCAATTAAGATTACAATGTACATATATTCCAATTCAAATTCTACTCCCCTATAAATTTTACAACTACTAATTTCATATATTAAATAAAGAAGTCACAGAGAGAGAATTGCAATAAAGATTAAAATGATAGCGGGGGCAATTGTTCATGCAACTTCAATTAGTTGACCTTCAAGGAGGAATCGGTTATTAAAATAATTTATAATTAACTAATGTGCTATGCACATTATTTATTTCAACCACATTGCACACAAACAGGTAATCTTAAATATTAATCTTATTCGTTTTTAAACATCTTAATGATGGACAAATTATATTTGAAAAGAAAAATATATGCCTAGACTGGGGTTTGAACCCAGTACCTTTGACTCTATGTCAATGCTCTTCCAAGTGAGCTACCTAGGCCTCCAATCTAAACGCGTATTTTTCTCTTCTACATAGTTAACCCCCCTAACCCCAAATGCTATGAGCTGTTGCTATGATTTTTGCAAATGGTGACTTTTTTTGTTAAGAAGACATTTTATTGGAAATTTAAACATTACTTATAAAGCCAGTAGTGCTTCTTTCAATGTTAATATTATTAGTTTTTAAACATCTTAGATTGGAGGCCTAGGTAGCTCATTTGGAAGAGCATTGACATAGAGAGTCAAAGGTCCTGGGTTCAAACCCCAGTCTAGGCATATATTTTTCTTTTCAAATATAATTTGTCCATCATTAAGATGTTTAAAAACAAATAATATTAACATTAAAAGAAGCACTACTGGCCTTATAAGTAATGTTTAAATTCCCAATAAAATGTCTTCTTAATAAAGAAGCGGCCATTTGCAAAAATCGTAGCAACTGCTCGTAGCATTTGGGGTTAGGGATTTAACTATGTAGAAGAGAAAAATATGCGTTTAGATTGGAGGCCTAGGTAGCTCACTTGGAAGAGCATTGACATAGAGAGTCAAAGGTCCTGGGTTCAAACCCTAGTCTAGGTGTATATTTTTCTTTTCAAATATAATCTTAAATAGTTTAACACACAGACATGTAAATGTCCCCATGAGCAGAGAAAATTTTAATACAGAGAACAAAAACATACTAAAGATAGTAAAAGAGAATGATTTTGAATTAGAGATGATTCATAAAAAAATAAATAGAGTAAAAAACAAAAATTGATAAATGTAAGTACTCTTCAGACCAATAAAGAAATTAGTAAGAAATTCATCCTTTGGCATATAATAAGTTTCAAGAAATGTTCAACAAATTTAACATTAAATTAGTACTGAAAAATTATTATAGCCTGAATAGATTAATTAAAACCAACAAAAATTAAAAGATTAATGAAGGCAACAAATTAGGGATTTATCAAATTGATTGCAAAGATTGTGAAAAAAAATATATGTAGAACGAAAAGGAACTTGAATACAAGATTGAAAGAATACCTTAGAAATGTTAAACATGGGGAAATAGATAAATCTGCCATAGTTGCACATACATGGTCATATGTGATCGAGCAAATGCTTGTAGCATTCGGCACTCAGGAATTAACAATGTATCAAGGAAAAATTTGCGTTTAGATTGGAATTTCTCAGGTAGTTCAGTAGTAGAGCATTGGCCTTAAAAGCCAAAGGTCCTGGGTTCAAACCCCAGTCTGAGTGTATAATTTTTCTCTTCAAATATAAATACATGGGTTGTTTCTTTAGTTTTGGCAACAATAGTGTGGAATTCAAATAAAACTAGAGTTGACAATTCTGTTTATTGCACGTGTAATTTCAGTGCCTCCCCTCCATCTGAGCATATGGACTTGCCTCTCCTCCCTCCCTCCTCATGTAACAATGACCAAAAGTTATCAGTTTTGATCTAGGCGTCGCAGTATAATGTAGTACAATGTTTTCAAAGCAGGAGCAGAGATACTGGATTGGCACTTTCGACACTGCATCGAATCCTTAAGATCTGCCTTAGGACGCAAAAAATTGCTTCATGATGGGTCCCACATGAGTTATCGGAGATGCAGAAATTTCTGCGATATGAAGCTGCTCGTACGTACTTGGAACGCTATGAGAGCCCTTCTTATGAAGTATCATCACCATCGATGAGACCTGGGCGAAAAGTTGTGAACCACAGTTGAGACATCAATCGTCCAAATGGCATCATATAGGGTCACCTCAAAAAACAATAGTTCGGCAGACCGCTACGAATGTGAAAAGATGCTAATCCTAGCCTCCGATTGGGATGGTGTTATCTTAAAACATGTCGTTCCCCCAAGGCAGACCGTCGATGCAGAGTACTGTTGTAAGTTTCTGCGAGCAGCGTTAAGAAGAACCCGACGACACTTCATGAATATTCCACCCATCATTCTGCATGACAATGCAAGGGCGCATGTAGCAGGAGCAGTGTCTGATTTGTTCAATCGCTGGGGTTGAGAGGTGCTCTACCACCCTCCATACCTGTGACTTCAACCTCATTCCTAAGCGTGGGAGGAGATTCAGAACAGTGGACGACATTCTGAGTGTAGTTAATCAGTCTCTACACACCATCCAGAGATTAGGCAGTGCCGACGGCTACCACATTGCTGGGAACACATTGTATGCAATGCTGGTGACTACATCGAAGGCCTCTAAAACTTACAACCATGTATGTATGCTATGTATCCAGAAAATAAATAGTTGCCAAAACTAAAGAAACAACCTATGTATATGAATCATTACATACAATATGTACCCGCTTCACTTTTCAACGTAACACAGTAATTTATAACATTTACAAGAAAACAATTTTTTTTAAAAGCTATGAAGGTGAATTCCATTTCTTAATTGAACATATCTGAAAAGCAATATATACAGTGCAATCAGTATAGCATTGGACAGCAGACACGGGATTTATGCTGTGCGGTGATGAAGGCTTACATGTGCAGACAGAGGACTTGAAATGTGCACAAACTCAGCAGTATTCAAGCACATCCCATGTATTCATGGTCGCAGTCAGATCATGTGCTTCGAGTGGATAAGGTACTCGCTCGCTTTTCCTTGTGTACTGAATGGCGTGTGTATAAGTTATTTCAATTTTAAAATTTGTATCTTATAAAACAGGCGTGTATAAGTGTAAACTGAATGACATGTGTATAAATGTAAACTGTATAATGCCTAATAATTTTTCTACTGGACAACATGTATTTATTTATGATCAATATTTGTTAAATCAGTGTGCCAGCCAAGTACAAAGACTCTTTGAAACGTGAAACCCAGGTGTAAAAATTCCATCACTGTTTAACAGTCTATACTCTGTACAACAAATTTCATGCAACAGGAAGTGTCGAACCTAAGAACACAAGCGCACATAGCGTTCTCACAGAAGAAACAATAGAAGACATCTGTTATCGATTGGAACACTTAGGCACCTTCTGCAACAAGTAGAAATCTCTTAAGGCTCTATACAAAAACTACTAAATTGTTAAAATTGCATCCATATAAAATAACCAAGACACATGCTCTTCAACCGGTGACCCTGTTCCAGCACCTGCATCAATAAAGTTGATAAGTATGACAATTTGTAAAATAGTTACGAAAATGTGTGGTTGTATCACCGCGATCTTACGATGTCCGTTCCCCGCTGTGAGTGCATCAGCAGTGTACAGTGAAATCCCCGCGTCTGCTGTCCAATTTTATACTGATTGCACTGTAGAATGTACACCTTCATGACAAATGGAAAAATACTACACTTGAACAAAATCTTATTCCCCTAATTTTTTATAGAAGTGTATTATTTACATATTTTTTTGTTGCTGGTGTAACCGTTTGTTAGGCAACATCTGAATCCCCATTAAACTGGGATTTTGCTGTACAATGTATTTCTAAGTATAAATTCACCTTGTATGGAGTATATGGGTATCATTAAGAGGGCTGTTAATAAAAGCAATAAATTATAGGTTACCAAATTTGTATGTACAGTATATATATATATATATATATATATAAATAATACATTTATACATAAACTGATGTGTCTAAAATTTATCAATTTTCAAATGATTTAAAGAGTCCTATCCTTTATATATATGTATATATTTATTTCTTTTTAGGTAAAGCGACGTTGGGATGATGATGTAGTTTTCAAGAATTGTGCTCGCTCTGAACCAGACAAGAAGAAGGAACAAAATTTCATCAATGACTCACTGCGCTCTGAGTTTCATCGTAAATTTATGGAAAAATATGTCAAATGAATCTCTGGAATATTTTGTGGTGTTGTGTTGATAGCCCATAGATTCAAATATTGGACATTTAAGTTATACATTACTTTGGATTAAAAATAAATATCAGTTTTGTGTTTTCGATTTTGGCAGTTAAATATGTATTTTATAGAACAGCACACCTGGTTTTCAAATCTAAACTTGCCAGTCTGAATTTATTTTCATTGCTCTTCTTTAAAATTCAGAATAAAATTTTAAAAACATATAACATTAAATATGATTACTTATTATTTTTATCAACTTAAAAAATAAGATAGCAGGCATAAATAAATAAAATAGCTTCTTGTAGGAAAACCAGAGGGAAAATGCCCAGTTGGTAGACCAAGAGTGGTGTGGGAGAATAACATTAATTATGATTTGAGGGAAGTAGATTATACAGGAAACAATTGGAAAACATTAGCTCAGGTTAGGGATGTATGGAGAGCTTATGTCCATGCTGCCCTGAACCTACGAGTTTGATAGTGCCAATTAGTTAGTTAGTTAGTTATTAAGATGAAATTATTTTTAAAGTATAAAGTAGCAATGCCATTTAAAATGGAAGCTTCTTGTAGGAAAACCAGAGGGAAAACGCCCAGTTGGTAGATCAAGAATGAGGTGAACTATGATTTGAGGGAAGTAGATTATACAGGGAAATGATTATACAGGGTGATTGGAAAGCATTAGCCTCAGGATAGGGATTGTTTATGTATGGAGAGGCTTATGTCAGTTGGGCCATTGAACCTACGGGTTTGATAGTGCCAGTGAGTAAGTAAGTATAATTTATAATAATATCCTCAACTCGTCTCCAAGTCAGGGTCGGGTCGAGGGACGAGATGAGAAGAAGCCCCTATATATAGAAGTCTGTGAATGACAAGGGTATGGCCGACCACATATGACACACCACCACAGAGGCAGATGAACAAAATGAATGTGATGAGATGAGTATGGAGAAATGGTGGCAGGGGAAACGGGAGAAAACCCCGAGAAAAACCTGTCCACGCTCTGTTTTTTCTGCCACACAAACCAACATGGAGTGACGGAGACTCGATATCGGGAACCCCGCAGTGAGGGTCCTGTATATAATTATCTCCCTCAAATTTCCAGTTAATATTTTTCTTGCACTTTATGGTTATCCCTCCATACTGGGCACTTGGCTTTTTTCTAGTGTTTCGTACACGGAAGTTCCTATAGAATTTCCTATTAGTTGGCTACAATAACATGGAGGCAGCATAAGAGACTTGCACTGTTTTATTACATCTGGATTTCATAGATATCACGTTGCTCAGTGTTATGTTCATATTTCTTCCAAGTTATACCTTAATTTCCTAACAGATCTCTCATTGAGGCGATGTGCTAACCACATGTATCTTGTTGACATGTTGGTAAATAAGCGTAAGTGTCAATAAATAAAACAAATAACAAACTGAAAGGGTTAATAAAATATTAATTATTATATCTGTGGCCTCGAAGTAGAATATTGTCTTGTCATGCAGTGGGCTTTGAGGCCCAAACAGTCCATGGACATCATCTGGCTTTTATCATCATTGTTACCATCATTATCATCCCCCTGGGTGGGAAGCTACCACACCTATAATTCCCTAATGAAGCAGTAATCATAGCATGAAAATTCTATGATTACAGTGAAAGACCTGTACTAGATCAGAACACTATAGAATATAGTATCGAAACAAAGAATGATATACAATGGTGTCTTTGATCGGTTAATTACAAGTTATATTTAATTGTAGATGGAGATTTCCTTATACTTTCATCAAGATATAAGTTAAAATGCATTCATTTTTTAAATTGTTGCTAAAGGTTTACTTATAATTTACAATTCTAAACTTCTTCTATTTATCCTTCATTCATATTTTTAAATTAAAGATTTTCATAATTCCACACATCAGATTCACTATGTACAATATTTATAAAAGTTGGAGAATCTAAATTTTATTTGTGATATAAATTCATTTGTATAATTACAGAAATTGATTCTTGTTGAATGGATTACCTTGGTTGATAAACTCCCGCTAGGGAGCACCTGTGTTGGAAGTGTGCAGTACATACATTAATATTATTGCTATTGCTATTATTAAATAAATTGGTAAGAGGCACTCGAAAGAGCATTAAGTTATAAGTTTATGATTTGTCTTTTATGAGTTCGTTCAGTGATCCTGTCCATATTCTGCATTGTTTGTAATGGTATCGCTCACACTTTCGGTCGCATATCTTGCATTCACACGAATCTCTCGGTTGGTGGAATTTTGTATTTTTGCACATTTTGTGATGATATCCGTGTATTGCTAATCCTATGATTCTGTGCCTTTGTGGTTGGTTACTTCCAGTCCACTCTCTGTTTACCATGGCATCTGAGGCGTAGAAATCTTCGTCGATCTCTTTTTCTCTCTGTTTCTTTTTTTCGATGACTTTCTTATATGGCTCCGTTGCTGGCAGTAGTATCCTTTGCCTCAGGTCCTCTAGGAAGAAGTATTGCTATTATTATTATTATTATTATTATTATTATTATTATTATTATTATTATTATTATTATTACTATTATAACTATTTTTATTTTTATTACCATTATTCTTCTTCTTATTATTATTATTATTATTATTATTATCGTTTTATTATATTTTTTGTTTATTTTTTTCATAATTCTACACATCAAATTCGACATGTAAACTTGTTATAGAAGTTGGAAATGTCTGAGACACGTGATTTTTGTGTATATGCACGATCCACGTCGGTTTTGAAAGAAAGGTTAGTTATGAGACCACACAGTGAGACACTTTACCGATATTTCTTCTCGGCAAAATAGGGCATTCACTAGTTCGAATGAAGGGCATAGGTGAAGAGAGAAAAAAAATACAAAAATTACCTCCTTTCACTAATAAGTAGCCAACTCACTCCACATGCCTGTCGTAAATTATGTCATAACATGAAGAGGGGTTTTCCCTACCACAGCAACAAAAAATAAGTTCTCCAGAATGTTTAACAAACTCGCTATAGGCCTTGGAAATCATAGATGTACCAACATGTACTGACATGGCAATCTGCATTTGGATATTTAAAAGTCCAGGCATTCTAACACGTCCTTCTGCATCTGGGAAGGGAACGCCATGTTTAAATGCCCACGCTGATGGGTTAAGATATTTTTTGCACATGTTAAATAAATGTTATAAAAGGCATAGAAAGTTGTCAATGAGGTAGAAGTAAGGATGAATTGAAATTTACATAAAACAGTGTTAACTTAATTTTAAAATTTGTAATTTAAAATATTTGCTATAATAGTTCAATTAAAAATTTGTTTTTAATAAAAATCACAAACCTTTTCTGTAGGCCACTTCTATAATGTACTGGTATGTTCTTGCAATACACTTGTAGATATTCTTGAAGCGCAACTTCAGTAATTTAAAATATTTGCTATAATAGTTTAATTAAAAATTTGTTTTTAATAAAAAGCACAAACACTTTTCTGTATAGTCTATAATGTACTGGTATGTTCTTGCAATACACTTGTAGATATTCTTGAAGCACAACTTCATTACACCTACTGTAGAGTCTGAAAAAAAAATATATATATATGTTATAACTAAATGTTTAACATTGAGCAATGCAAGCTTAATATGGTATGATAAGAAAAATAAATGCCTGGACGGGATTCGAACCCAGAACTCTGAGTCTGTACCTCAACGTATTATCCGTTACACCACCAGGCGAATCCAATTCAAACACTCATTTTTCTTATTATGTATTATATTCTCCATTATTACTAGATGTCGCGAGAACTCGGTCTTCACTGCCATCTAGTAGCTGACTATAGCAAGTAAGCAAATTAAAGAGAATATTTTTACTTTATAGCAGTGACGCTTTATCGATGTTATAACTAAATGTTTAACATTGAGCAATGCAAGCTTAATATGGCATGATAAGAAAAATAAATGCCTGGACGGGATTCAAACCCGGAACTCTGAGTCTGTACCTCAGCGTGTTATCCGTTACACCACCAGGCGAATCCAATTAATTATTCGCCTGCTGGTGTAATGGTTAACACGCTGAGGTACAGACTCAGAGTTCCGGGTTCGAATCCCGTCCAGGCATTTATTTTTCTTATCAAGCCATATATATATATATATATATGTACATATAGAGATACAGTGAGTTTCACTTGACCTGCGGCCGATAGCGGGAAAAGTGACTGCAAGCATTGAGTCATCAACTCACGTTACCGACACAGTGTCTACGCTAGTTGCTGCATGTCAAGTGAAACTCAATGTATTTGTCAGTGTCCTTCACAATGAAGGTATGTCCAACTTTTAAATAAATATAATTAATTAATATATATATATTGACAATCATACTAAATAAATGTTTTATTTAGAATTCTAGTTATGTCAATGTCCCATATCTATGGGCATTGGATGAATAGATATTCCAATTTTCTAAAGGCGTTACTAATCAAAATATTGAATCCCTGGTTTATTATCAAAATGGTTATGAAAATGGAACATTCACTTAACGTCATAACAAGAACTGTAAAAAATGGATTTCAAACAGTGTGATCCTAAACCATTGTATATGTATATGTACATGTATACACTTACATATTTTTAAGTTTTTTTTGTAATATTTCACAAGCAGTCGAAACTTACATTGAAAATTGAAATGAGAATTCATGAAAATACTTGACTTAAAAGAATGGAATACTAATACCATAAATAAACTAATAATAATGATTACACTAAGTCTTTATTACGAGGTGTGATCAATAAGTTTCCGGAATGGCTTCAAAACAATTATGCCATTGAGGAGTTTTTAATTTTCACCCGGGCTGTACACTCAGAATTTCCTTGTGATGAATTTGAGGGATCGCGCGACCTTCTCTGACCTTGCAGTATGCTGGTAGAAGCTCTGAAGTGAAGACGTGTTTTGTGCATGCGGCGATTTCTCTGTGTAGCAACAATGCGGGATTACGAGGAACAAAGAACATGCATCAAATTTTGCTTTAAACTTGGTAAAACTGCAACAGAAACATATCAAATGTTAAGAACAGCTTATGGGGAGGAAGCAATGGGCAAATCTCAAGCATTTGAGTGGTTTTCGAAATTTAAAAGGGGCTTGACATCGGTTAAGGATGAAAATCGTCTGGGATGACCAACTTCCAGCAAAACCAATAAAAATATCGATCAAGTGAGGGAAATGGTATTAAATGATAGGCGAATTACAATACGAGAACTGCCTGATGCACTAGCACTCTCGTTTGGAAGTGTTCAAAGCATTTTGAAAGACGATTTGAACATGCGAAGAATTGCTGCGAAGTTCGTGCCCCACCTCCTTTCAAATGACCAAAAGGAAAGTCGTGTGATTGCCTGCACAGATCTTAAAGAACAGCTTAAAAATGACCCACGGTTCATGGAAAAGGTTATTACTGGTGATGAAACATGGATTTATGGCTACGATCCAGAAACTAAACAACAGTCTTCGCAATGGAAGAGTCCTGCATCTCCACGCCCCAAGAAAGCCGGACAAGTTCGATCGAATGTGAAGTCAATGATTGTTTTTTTTTGACATTAATGGAATTGTGCATAAGGAATTTGTACCACGGGGTCAAACAGTGAATCAAGTGTACTACAAACAAGTGTTGCAAAGATTGAGGGAGAATGTGCGACGCAAACGGCCAGAGAAATGGAGGACTGGTGACTGGTTCCTGCATCACGACAATGCGCCCGCGCTCAAAGCAATTTCTGTCCGCCAGTTTTTGGACAAAAATAGGATGAGTACTGTTCCCCATCCAGCCTATTCTCCAGATCTGGCTCCAGCAGACTTTTTCCTGTTCCTGAGGACATTGATGTCATCCAGCACGAATCGCAGAAGGCATTGGACACATTTAAAGAAGACGACTTCCAGAAGTGCTTCCAGCATTGGCAGAAGCGCTGGGACAAGTGTATCAACTCCCAAGGTGACTACTTCGAGGGTGACAGTGCTGAATAGAAACTTTGAAGTGTTGTGTTGTGTTTATGGCCTCATTCCGGAAACTTATTGATCACACCTCGTATCATCATTTTGTGTTTAACTTCCTTTTTTTAAGTTTAAGACTTTGATATTGGGATGTTTCTCCTCTGGTTGGCAGTGTTAATTTTATTATGTTTTATACGGTGGCAGCCCCATCAGATGATTCTAAATTATATCCATTTTTATCTCATGGCACATGTGTATGGGTCTACATAGAGTTGGAATTTTTTTGGCCCAACTTTAGATTATCTTACCCTTCATTTTCCATAGTATATTCTTGTAATGCTGTTGCTGTATGTACTTCTTCTGCCTTTACTAACATTTCATAATGTTTTAAACATTTGCCACAATACTTATAACATTTTTTTTTACAATTAAATATTAAATATTTATCTATGTATGCAATGATTTCTTCGAAGTTATATAGATTTGTTGTGCATATGCACGAATGTTTAAATGAACTTCCACTAAACGGTGTAGATATCTGTGAAATTGGAATAACCAACATTCAAAAATATGTTTTAAAAAATGGATGTTCACTCACTTCATTTTGTTAGGTTCCGATGGGAAAAGTTAGTGAATACTTCATTAAATAATATGCATATAAATTATTTAGTTAGGTTAGGCAAGGTTAAATTAGTATATGTTCATATTTAATAAATGTTTGGGAATTTATTGCAAAGGTTGGTCATATCGATTTCACATCTACATGGTTTCATCTAGCAATTCAAATCTATAAACATTTTATAAATTTTTGCACTTGTTCACTATTATTCTGCAGGACTTAGAAAAATTATTAGTAAAGGTAAACTGAAGTTTTTCATTTTTTGTCACATAATGGAAACTTTATCCCTAAATTTCTGTTATCTTCTAAGATTTTATTTTTAGGCTTACAGGTGTTCTAGATAATGCTACCTCACTTTGATAAATTAACCTATACAAAAAATTTAATCTATAAAAATATGTTAGGGTAATTTAGTTTAGTTTAACTTTTATCAGGTTATATCAATTTAAGGTTAAACTTCGAAGTTAGTAAAATGAAGGTAGAAGCATTAGATCCACTTACCTAAAATTTTATACGTATGTAGACTTCCCAATCACTGTTATAAGAAAATAAGCCCATAGGATTTGATCTTGACAGCCTCATTTATTTTGTAAAAGAAATATTGATGAATAAGTACACATATTCATAGTTAAATATGGGAAATAACATTGAGGTTCTTAATTTGTAAATTAAAGAGTCACTTTTTAACATCTTACCTCATACTTTATGTTTCTTCAAATATGGGAACTAGTTTTCGAGAGAAGGATCTCTCTCATTTTCAACCGACATTATGACTACCGGATTTTCGTTGGAATCTCCATCAATAACGTTGCCGTCTGGTGTTGATTTGATGAACTTTGAGATGAGGTCACGTTCATCAGGAATCTCGAAATTCATGGATCTAAATTTGTTCTTCTGAATATATATCTTCTCCCAAATTGTCAATTCTAAAGGTTTTTCCAAATGTTTTAAAAGTAGGGCTCCTTTTTCAATTTTATGATTCTCCAATAAACTATGTGCTGCAATAGCTGATTTTTCAATTTCACCATTTTTAATATTTCTGAAGTGTTCCTTAGTGTGAGTGTCCAAATTTCTTTTTGTTTTTCCTATGTATACTTTATTGCAGTCCTTACAATTAATTTGACTATTTAACTCATGCCCCAAATGGGAATCAATGACCAATCACGTTTCAATGATTTCTGTTTTACAACCAATCAGAGTCGTGTTTCACCAAATATTTATCAGTGTTATAATTACCATATTAAAGAAAGCTCCTCCTTACAATATTGCGTTCCTTTGGCAATAAATAGTAAGATCTGGTTGCAGTGATAAACAAATGAAGCAGTAGAAGCATACCTATCGTTTCTCATTTGTTTTCAAACATCGCCGTTTACATTAAATATATAAATATTTTAAAATAATTATAGTTAAATAATGATTTGTGAGTAAACAGCTTAATTTTATTCGTTAAATAGTCCTAACAAATGCCACTCTTGATTTCCAAATTCTCTAGATAAATTCACTCCTCACTTCGTGAGTCGTGAATTTATCGATAATTTGGAAATCACTCGTGGCATTACTTATGATAAATTTCAGATTTTTTGCTATCTGGTGTGTTCAATTTCTTATTAGTTATTAATAGATTACCAAGGCTAAATTTATTTATCGGTGCCAAAGTAATATTGAATTTCTTGAAAATGTTTTGAAATTTGTTGTTGACAAATTAAGTTGAAAAGTCCTTCTTCATCAAGACAACGTCCCAAGTCACAAATCCTTAGGTGCAACAGCTGTGATTTAGTAGCAGACTTTGAATTGCTGGATCATCCACTGATATGGCCCCCAGCGACTACAGGCTATCCCCAAAAGTCAAGGAGCACCAGTTTGGGAAGAAATTTTCATCCGATAGCGAGGTAATGCTGTCCGTAAACCAGTGGTTTGCAGAGGTTGGACAACCAGGAAACTGTACATATGTTGGAGCACCGCTGGGAGATGTGTGTCAATCTCCTAGGGGACTATGTGGAAAAATGAGGTAAGAATAATTTTTTTTTTCCCACAATCCTATGTGGGTCAGGGACACAGCATAGGGATTACCCCTCATATTACTGTTGATGTACATGAAAAAATTATATTGAAACATTATAGTTAATGGAAATAAAAATTGATGTTATCTTCAAAATTTGGGATTACTTAGATAAGAATTAGATAGTATTTTATTTAACAATGTTCTTTGACAACTTAGGTCATTAACATAATTCAATTCTAGGCTTGAATAAATCAACAAATTTTGTTCTGAGGTATATTATTTCAGCCATGAGGTTCTTTAACATGTTTTAAATCTAGATATGGAATTCATGGCTGTTTCTCTTCCAAAGAAAACTATGCTCACATTTTTTTTTTTACATCTTTAAAAGCCGAATGACTCCCATCTGCCTCTAAATCTGCAAACCTTCGTACTAGAAATGAGCATGATAATCTCAAGTCCATTGGGGACAATAAAAACATAAGCGTGCACTAAAGTAACTTCTCTTAACACACACACATATATATAATGTTAAACACTTGCTAATATTTCTGACTTGTACTTGAAATACACGGTGTAGGTGTCTTAAGTAAAAACTAGAAGTTACAATATGCATATGAGGTTACTAGGAGAAGAAACAAACTGTGGATTGAATGATTGCATGGGTTTTGGCACAGGATATTTTTCACATCCAGAAAACACTAGAACTGGAAGATACATAGTAATATTTTTAACAATACCACATACAATCTCTTTCATAACAACCAGACGTGAGCTAGTAACCACTATTTCAGTGTCATAATTACATTATTTAACATTCACAATGATGGATAATTTGAAAATCTGGTGGCAAAAAACCACATAAAATGAGGAATCATGGAAGATAACATCGCAGGATAAAGTCCTAGTAGACTCTAAAGCTGCATCCAAGCTATTACCCAAAACAAAATTCCTGAATTAGAAATCATAAGAGAATGCCAAACAGTATTGAAATTTCTACAAAACCACAAGTAGTGGGTAGGCTTCCAATGGATTCCATCTCACATCGGAATTTCTTACTGTCTGGAACATTGACATTGTCATTAAGAAATCTGGAATTTATCAAATAAATTGTGAAGATTGCAATAAAGTTGATATAGGAAAAACAAAAAGGAATTTGGAAATTCGGACAAAAGAACATTTCAGAAATATTAAAAATTGTGAAATTGAAAAATCTGCAATTGCTACACATAGTTTATTAGAACATCATAAAATTGGAAGAGAAGCTAAACTTTTAAAACAAGTAGAGAAACCTTTGGAATTGACAGTTTGGGAAAAAATATACATTCAGAAAAACAAAAATAGATCAATGAATTTTGATATCCCTAACGAAATTACATTGATTTCGAAGTTCATAAATTCAACCATAGATGGCAGCACTGAAGATGGCGACAATAGAATAGTTGACGGCCGAAGAATTTCATCAGTCGGAGTTATGGCTGACGATGAACATGATTATGTTTGAAATCGCGATATCATGGAAGCATGAATCCTATGAGGTGAGTTGTTTAAACAATATGTTCTCCGATGAATTTTAATGTTAAAACTTATTATACTTTTTTTAAATTATTTTTGACCAAAAGTAATTAATAATATAATTACAAAGAAATAAACGTTATCTCAGTCAAAACATAAATTTATTGTGTCGACGTTTCAATCTCCTTATGTGATATCATTTTCAAGACATGTAAATTTATAAACAACTATTTCTTGAAAATGATCTCACATAAGGAGATTGAAACTTCGACACAATAAATTTATGTTTTGATTGAGATAACGTTTATTTCTTTGTAATTATAATGTTAAAACTTATTGATCTTTATAGAAACAAATAATTATTGTGGGATCCTCAACATAAGGATAATTTTAAAAAATCATTGAAATGATATGCCTGGAGGGAAATAGGAGATAAAATGGATATATCTCCGGATACATGCAGGAAGAAGATAATTACTTTACTTTCATCCTACCGGCGAGAGAAAAGTAAAATATTGTTATATTGTTGACACACAACTTAGTATTGTTGGTTTAGCGCTACAATAAATAGTGAAGATCGTCAGGTCAATTTGCACGTTGATGTCTATCGATGATTTTTAATCTAAGGAATAAAAAAAAAATGATTTCACAATATTGTTACAGCATGCCTGTTTTTTTTTCAATGTTATGTGTTTTTTTTGTGTGTACTAAATACGTTCATTTCATAATGTTATATATCCATCCATAGTAATTCTGCCCGAAGGCAGGTCCTTCACTGCAATCATAGCATTTTCATGCTATGCTTGCAGCTTTACTAGGGAATTGTGTAGGTGTGCTAGCTTCCCGTTGCTTTCCACACAGGTGAAGGATGATGATGATAATGATAATGATAAGGATGATGGCCATATGATTTCGGGGACCGTTTGGGCCTTAAAGTTTTCCTGACATTTGTCTTACCCCGATAAAAACCTCACCCAGAAAAACTGCCCCGACCGGGGATTGAACCGGGCCCGCTGCGTGACAAGGCAGCATGCTACCTCGAGACCACAGTGGTGGACAATGTTATATATGAAGTATCACAAAACAATAGAATATATAAGCACATACCAGTAATAAGCGTACTGTGTATGACCAGACGTTCCGATTTTTAACAATTTGTCCCGCGGCATTTTAAAAAAAGTCCCGATTCTTGGGAAAGAATTCACGACAAGCTAGGGAACGGCGGGAGAACGGAAAGGGAATATACAGTTTTTGGCGCCCATGTAGTTATTTCGCCAGGATATGAGTTTTATATTATTTTTGTTAATTTTATAATGTTAAACTTTAATAATAACAAATCATTGTTGAGAACTGCTTATCAAAGTTTACATTGTTGATTCGACCACCATTGTTTGATAAATAAAATGTGGACATAAAAAAATCGCAATTGAGTGTTAAGGCTTTGAAAGTTATTTTATGTGTGAAATATAATTTAACAAATTCTTGTGAAAAATCCATGACCTTTTACACAACGACAGCAATCTACTTAAAAAATTCACTCAAATGAGAAATATGCCAAAGAATAAAATAATACTGGTACTATACATAATTTTGTAATGTATTACATTTGTAAATTGTACTTATGTTGATATTAAAATTAATATATTATAATACTATTTTTGCGTTCTATAAAAGTTTTTGTTGCTCCATAGAGTATCTTTACATTTTATAATCTATAGAATCAAATAAGACCAACATATTTTTTTCCATATTTCATAATATTTTGGCGAAATGTTCATATTTTATTAAAAATTTAATATTCCTTCATATTTTTCAATTTTTTAAAAATAAAATTTCAATAATTGGTTAAAAACATTTCTGAAGTGATTGTAGTTTTGAAATTATTTGACAATGTATTATGGTATACAGGTAAAAATTCCTCAGTATCCCATCCAGAACAAAATAAATAATTTTGATAAAAGAAAATAATTGAATAAGGAGACATGGAATGGCCAAGTGTAGGCCTTTATCTCTGCAAAATGTCTACTGAAGGTTTGTGGGTTTCCTATGGATCGCAGGAGGTTCGTTGAAATTAATAATTTTGACAATCATAACATGAACGGCGTGCGTGCCGCACGTGTTCGTGGCGTGCATATTTGTACGTACCTTTACACATACAACCATATCAAATGAGGAATTATGGAAGATAACATCACAGGATGAGATCTGAAAGGAGATTAAATATCGCAAATGGAAATGGATTAGACACACTCTCAGAAGACAACGAGATAGTGTGCCAGAGAAAGTACTAGTTGGTGTAATGGATAGCATGCTAGCTTATAAAGATAAGAGAATTTGGATTCAAGTCCTGGTTCAGGCATTCATTTTTCTATGTATTTATTATTAATTTAATACTTCTCACTGAAGAACAAATTATATTTGAAGAGAAAAATTATACACTCAGACCGGGGTTTGAATCCAGGACCTCTGGCTTTCTATGCCAATGCTCTACCACTGAGCTACCTGAGCACTCCAATCTAAATGAAAATTTTTCCCTTACACATTGTTAATTCCCAAGCACCGAATGCTACGAGCATTTGTTCGATTACACAAATGGTGGCTTTTTATTTAAGAAGACATTAATTTTTCTTTTCAAAATAATAGTAACCATTAGTTCACAAGGGCCTCCAACAAATTTTGCCAGCATCGTAAGAAATTGGATAGCTACATTAATAGTGGTTCTAGTATAAGAAAATCAACTATGCGGAAATCTCCATGCTCACCATATGTAACCCTTAAACTGGCAGGATGATCGTCCACCTCTGTGAATAAGACATGTGGATGTGAGGCCAACAGGTAGCCCAAGTACCTTCTAGGCCTGTCACATCATGGAGTTTAGTTTAGTTTTCAATTTATGCGCCATTTTTTAGACTATATTGTATAGCTGATGTGTATTTATATTATGCACAGAGAAGAACACGAATGAAACCAAGGATCTCTTGAATGAGCCTCTTAATCTAGGATGGTAGTTAATTATAACATTTGAGTTGCATCAAAACTCCAAATGTAGAAATATAAGGCATATTTCAATTGATCCTAAGAAACTAGTTACACTGATATAATGTAAAGATTTGATCCTATTGCCAACGTTCAACTTAGATGCCTCATACCCAGCTCAAACATACAGTCCACAGATGAAAAGAATGCAAGTGCGGGATAAGATAGGCTGAAAGCAAATTCAGCTGTCACAATACCAAACACTCTCACAAATACAGGAACAGTCATATCATGAATCAGTGTGATATATTTCAGGCATATTCTGCTGAGGATTGTCCATCAGACTTGGAACTAGTACACCCCCTGAGAAACTGAAAGTTTTAGTTAGTACAATCCCTCATGATATAAGACTGCTTTCTTCTGTTTAAGAGTTCATTATGTGAAGGATAATGAATCTGGTGATGGCACAATACGGGTCCAAGGGATAGTGATGTACAATACATGATTTCATCAAGTGAAATCACTTAGCCACTCCTATCCAACTCTGCTCTCACCTTTACGTGGTGGACCCCATTAAACCGAGTAATCCAGTACAAGGTTGTGGTAACCAATTCCATCGGCGTGCTGGGTCAGTGAACTAATGAGAGACAGAGGTCCTAGAGGAGCTGCTTGGGGATAACCTGAGATTAGGTCTTCTAGGATAATGTGGATTGGCAGGGTCCACATTTAGACAGGTGGCAGAAGAATCCTTATGGAACTACAGCAGCGTCTAAGGTTTAGTTATTGACCTACTGCAAAAGGAATGGTGATTCTCTATAGCCAAGGTGAAGGCAACTACCTAGGGGTCAAGCTCCCCGAAATAAAGGCTCCCAGTCCCTCTAGTAATGGGTTGATCATAAGGCTGATGACCTTATATTGTAAAAAATCTCTTGTCACGAAACCTACACAATTGGAAAAGCCAGATGGATCAAATGGTAAATGACTTGGCAATTGAAAAAGGAATAAACAAATATTAAATATAGCCACCTAGAATGTAAAAACTATGTTAAAACCTGGAAAAATGATGGAAATTGCAAATGAGACAAAAAAATGTTATAAATATTTTAGCTTTACAAGAAATCAAATGGACTGGACAAGGGAAAATTGATAAAAAAGGATTTTACACTGTTTTTAGCAGACTAGAACAGAAAAATATGGGACTGGTTTTATTATAGATGCATCTATATGTAAAAGTTTTATTAATGAAAGAATGTGTAAACTTAGACTAAAAGGACATTTTAGAAATATTACAATAATTATAGCCTATTCCCCAACAGAAGATAGTGATGAAGATGAGGAAGCAAAATTCTATAACCAACTATACAAGGAATGTGAAAGAATACCTAAACATGACATGTTAATAATCTTAGGCGATTTTAACGCTAAAATTGGCACTGAAGATTTTTTGAGGATATTGAAGAAAAGTTTACATTGCATTTGGAGAGATATGAAAATGGGAAACTGT
Organism: Diploptera punctata; assembly: GCA_030220185.1. Taxonomy (NCBI): domain Eukaryota; kingdom Metazoa; phylum Arthropoda; class Insecta; order Blattodea; family Blaberidae; genus Diploptera; species Diploptera punctata. The sequence continues at coordinate 1,085,977 of JASPKZ010008895.1, read as the reverse complement.
TAAGTCAATTGGCAACTGCACACAATTTAGTTATTCAAAGCACACGTTTTGAATTCAAATGAATTCACAAAGGCATTTGGAAAATACCAGGAAGCGATAATGTCAACCAAATCGACCATATTTTAATCTCCAAAAGACATAGTACTTCTACGCTGGATGTTAGAACTGTAAGGGGACCAAATTGTGACTCATATCACTTCATGGTGGAAGCTAAAATAAGAGAACGCCTATCTATAAAGAAATATGAAAAGATATGTAGACGTACAAAATGGGATACAGATAAACTTAAGGAAGATGAATCACAACATAAATTATACCAACAAATAATAGAATCTAAGTTGAATGAAATTAATAATGGAGAACAAAATGAAAATAAGACAATAGATGAATGGTGGAAAAATATTAAACTATTTTAGAAGCCGCCAAGGAAACTATAGGAGAAAAAAGTAAGACAAGAAATGTAGAATGGTTTGATCAAGAGTGTAAAGAAGCTATAAAACAAAACAAAAAAATGCTGATAGATTAATTATGTTACAAAAAAAAGAACATGCTTAGTATATGAGAAATATAAGGAAAGCAGGAAGGTAGCAAATAAAATAATACATAGGAAAGAGAAAATATACATAAAAAAAAGAAATTGAAATGATCGAGATAATAAATACTCAAAATGAGACACAAAAGTTCTATCAAGCCGTTAAAAGGATGGAAAAAGGATATCAACCTAGGCTAGAAATATGTAGAAATAGAAATGGTGAGATGATTGAAACTAAAGAAATTACAGAAATGGGTTGAACACTTTGAAGAAACTCGTAATAGAAAAGAAGAGGAAAATATTATAAGGAGAGAAGAATATATTTCGGTTGATCAAGAAGTTGAAGTGCCAGATGAACTTGAACAACAAAAGAATAATAGAGCACCTGGACAAGATCTTATAACAGCAGAACTTCTTAAATAAGGTGGACATACACTAATTAAGCAATATATGAAATAATTGTGTCAATTAGGGAGAATAAAGAAATGCCTAAAAACTGGAACTCGAGCCTCATATACCAATTTTTAAAAAAGGTGATAGATCTGAATGTAGGTATTATTGAGGTGTAATGTTATTAGATGTGGTATACAAGATCCTTCTCCACTATCATCTTAAACAAAATAAAAGTTTTTGCAGACAATGTACTTGAAGAATGTCAATGCGGATTTAGAAAAGAAAGAAGTACTACAGAGCAAATATTTGTAATGCGTCAAATAATGGAAAAATGTTATGAACATAAAACATCTCTTCATATACTGTTTATTGATTTTAGGCAGACTTTTGATGGTATAAAAAGGACATACTTATTAAATGTAATCAGTGAATATGGTAAACCATCAAAACTTATAAGACTTGTAAATATGATACTAAACAGTGAAGCAAAAGTAACTATAGGAAACACTATAAGTAATACTATAAATATGGTTGGTTGGTATCTAATGTCGAGCACTTGATAATCGAATCATTTGCTCTCTTGCACTCCAATATTTAGCAGAAAGGCTGGTCTCTTCTACAAAAGCTGGACAACGGAGGAGATGGTTTCTTTCCATATCTTCATTTAAATTGCAAAAAGGGCATTTAGGTGAATCTGTTATGCCAATTCTGTGTAGGTGTTTATTCAAGCAGTCATGTCCCGTTAGCAGTCTGAATGTTGCTACTGCAGATTTTCTTTGTAATGTAGTAATGTCATAAGCTTGTAGATTTTCCCATTCCTTTCCACATGTTTTGATGGTGTATTCTTCTCTAAGTTTATTTATATATTTATTTGAGATAATTCTTTTGATAGAGTGAAAGGAAACTGGAGTAGAAGTTGGGTTTGAAACAATTTTGCTACCCTTCTTGGCCAGAAAATCGGATATTTCATTGCCTGTTGCTCCACAATGGGCCAGAACCCATTGAAGTACAACTTTTTTATGTAGATGGGATAACTGTTTTATCATTTTGTGACATTCGATAATTTTGATGCTTTTGGGTGTTGTGTCTCGTGTTATAGCGAGAATGGCTGCTTTGGAGTCACATAGAATTACAATTTTTGGATGTGATATAAAAGATTTTATAAACTTAAGAAAATTGCTAGAATTTCGCCATCAAAGTTTGTTGAATTTGTGTTTGGTTTACAATAAAAGGAAAAAGTGGACATACTGCACCAGCACCACCGTCATTTGGTAGGCTGGAGCCATCTGTAAAAATATGTATCCATTCAGGAGCAGGGTATCTTAGATTTATTATTTCCAGTGACATTTGTTTTAAAATATATGGGGGAGTTTCAGATTTCTTGATGTCTTCTGTTAAATGAAGGTTATATTCAATTTCCAAAAATTCTAGAGGGTTATTTCTCATCTGCATATTTTCTTTTGAATGTGGAAGTTGCAATTTCTGTTTGATTTCTTGTACTATGCTTAAGAAGCTTTGCTGAGATTGTAAACATACTTGTGGTTTTCTTTGAGTCCAGTTATTATGGCGTAGCCTTAAAAATTTTTCATACTGTGTGATTGCAGTTTTCTAAATTTCAAATGCTATGTTTGGGTTATTTGTTAAGATTTGCATGGCAGTGATTGGTGTTGTTTTAATGGCTCCGTTATCAGACGGAGGATTTGGTTCTGCAATTTATTAAGTTTTTCCACTTTGTAGTTACTAGGATTTCTTCACAATAATGAAGTACAGGTTTTATGTACATTTGGTAGAAGGTGTTTAGGGTTTGTGTGTTGCAACCCCACTTTTTCCCTGCTAATCGTTTTAATAATGGTAACCTTGTTTCTATCTTTGTACATATATTCTCTATGTGTTTCTTCCATGTTAATTTTGTGTCCAGAGTTATTCCTAAATATTTTGCTTCATGTGTTTGAGTTAATAATTCACCCTCCAATTTCAGAGTGATGGGTAGTGGTTTCTTTCTTAATGTAAATAGTTGATAATTTGTCTTCTGTATATTTATCTTCATTCCAATTCTCTAACTGTATTAGTGATTGTTGGGCTGTGGTTATTAATTGTTGACTTTGGTTTTTCGGTTTGGAGACCCATATTACAACATCATCAGCAAAAAGTAGGGTTTTTGTTTGGAGCTTTTCTATATGCTTAGGTAAATCATTAATGTAGATATTGAAGAAGTGGTACTGAGTACAGAACCTTGTGGTAAACTTCGATGTGTTTGTTGGTATTTAGAGAGGTGATTATTATACTTTGCAGCGATGAACCGTTGAATGAGAAAATTGCTGATCCAGAGTAGCATATACCCTTGAATGCCTACAGTCTGCATTTTTTCTAATAATTTATATCTCCAAATAGAGTCATATGCTCCTTGGAAATCAATAAACATTGCCAGACTGTCTTCTTTTCTGTTGAAACTGTCTTTAATATCTTGACTTAGGTGTACAATTTGTTGATTGTAATTCTCTAAATCCAGCTTGATTGGGAGAAAGTAAATTATTGGTTTCTAAATACCAATTTAATCGATTTGAAATCATTTTTTCCATAGTTTTGACAATTACACTAGTTAGTGCTATTGGGCGATAATTTGAAAAAGTATTTGCTGATTTTTTGTTTTCAAAATAGGTATTATAATAGCTTTTTTCCAATCATCAGGAACTTTTGTGTTCCAAGAAAGATTATAAAGGGAGAGTAATTGAGTTTTGGCTTTATTGCCAAGGTGTTTGAGAAATTCTGCATGTATATTATCTGCTCCTGGAGATTTATTTGATTTTAAACTATTAATGGCTATGTTTAAGTCTTTATATAAATACAGGGGTAAGACAAGGTGATAGCTTGTCTGCACACTATAAGTAATACTATAAATATAAATACAGGGGTAAGACAAGGTGATAGCTTGTCTGCACACTATAAGTAATACTATAAATATAAATACAGGGGTAAGACAAGGTGATGGATTATCTGCACACTATAAGTAATACTATAAATATAAATACAGGGGTAAGACAAGGTGATGGATTGTCTGCACACTATAAGTAATACTATAAATATAAATACAGGGGTAAGACAAGGTGATGGATTGTCTGCACACTATAAGTAATACTATAAATATAAATACAGGGGTAAGACAAGGTGATAGCTTGTCTGCACACTATAAGTAATACTATAAATATAAATACAGGGGTAAGACAAGGTGATGGATTATCTGCACACTATAAGTAATACTATAAATATAAATACAGGGGTAAGACAAGGTGATGGATTGTCTGCACACTATAAGTAATACTATAAATATAAATACAGGGGTAAGACAAGGTGATGGATTGTCTGCACACTATAAGTAATACTATAAATATAAATACAGGGGTAAGACAAGGTGATGGATTGTCTGCACACTATAAGTAATACTATAAATATAAATACAGGGGTAAGACAAGGTGATGGATTATCTGCACACTATAAGTAATACTATAAATATAAATACAGGGGTAAGACAAGGTGATGGATTGTCTGCACACTATAAGTAATACTATAAATATAAATACAGGGGTAAGACAAGGTGATAGCTTGTCTGCACACTATAAGTAATACTATAAATATAAATACAGGGGTAAGACAAGGTGATGGATTGTCTGCACACTATAAGTAATACTATAAATATAAATACAGGGGTAAGACAAGGTGATGGATTGTCTGCACACTATAAGTAATACTATAAATATAAATACAGGGGTAAGACAAGGTGATGGATTGTCTGCACACTATAAGTAATACTATAAATATAAATACAGGGGTAAGACAAGGTGATAGCTTGTCTGCACACTATAAGTAATACTGTAAATATAAATACAGGGGTAAGACAAGGTGATGGATTGTCTGCACACTATAAGTAATACTATAAATATAAATACAGGGGTAAGACAAGGTGATGGATTGTCTGCACACTATAAGTAATACTATAAATATAAATACAGGGGTAAGACAAGGTGATGGATTGTCTGCACACTATAAGTAATACTATAAATATAAATACAGGGGTAAGACAAGGTGATAGCTTGTCTGCACACTATAAGTAATACTATAAATATAAATACAGGGGTAAGACAAGGTGATGGATTGTCTGCACACTATAAGTAATACTATAAATATAAATACAGGGGTAAGACAAGGTGATGGATTGTCTGCACACTATAAGCAATACTATAAATATAAATACAGGGGTAAGACAAGGTGATGGATTGTCTGCACACTATAAGTGATGAACAGAAAAGGCAGTGTGTTTCGGGAGATTGGGTAATCGGTGTAGAAAGGGGATTGAAGGGCATAGGGATGGGTTGGGTATGGGAGAGGAGTACGCGGAATAATAGAAATGTTTGGAGGACAGTTAAGAAGAGACTAATCGATATAGACAGACAGTATATAGAAGCAGAGTGTAACCAGAAAATATCGCTCACCTTGCAGACGGAACTGAAACTTTCGTGGGGAAGGGAGAAATATATTGACTCTTTGGATGGGGATGATAGAAGTGCTATTGCATGGTTTCATTTGGGGGGATGGATGGCCCATAATTTAACAAATGATGAAGGCATTAAACTATGCCCACTATGCGATGACCATGAAAACTGGCAGCATATTATAGCATTCTGTAGAGAGACAGAACAACTTAGATTACAGATGCTGCCGGAGAGATTTCTCAGGTCGGATCGAGGCGTGTTGGGATCTTTTAGGACGGATCGAGAGTGAATCAAAAACATGCAAATTTTTGGGTACAGTAAGAAAATTGAGATATAACAAAATTGTAGATTAAGGATATATGTATTAACAATAAGAAGAATCTCAATATGGTCTTTGTTTTCGATCTATAATCATGTTATATAATAAGTAGGTCTGATAAGTTGAATAGTCTGATAGTGCATTTAATGTCTGCAGGGACGGGGGGAGGGGGGTATGAGCGTGCGGTGTGTATATGTGTGGGGATGTGTGGGTGTATGTGTGTGTGTGTGTTTTTTTTTTCTAATTTGTTTTCTAGCATTTTTTTTTTAAATATTAATGTACGGAATGTGGATGAATGTAGATATGTATTATTGTGATTTAGTGTAGACATAGATTTTACATATATGTAGCCTGTTATTGTTTTTTTGATACAGGTGTATTTGTTTATATTATTAGTTTTATTTTTTTTTATTCATGGAAAAATAATGCACGTACGGCCAAGCAGGCCCGTGCGCAATGTAAATGCATATGTATTTTCTTTATTCTGAAAAAAAAAAAAGACAATAAATTCCATTATCTACTATAAATATAAATACAGGGGTAAGACAAGGTGATAGCTTGTCTGCACACTATAAGTAATACTATAAATATAAATACAGGGGTAAGACAAGGTGATAGCTTGTCTGCACACTATAAGTAATACTATAAATAGAAATACAGGGGTAAGACAAGGTGATGGATTGTCTGCAATGTGCATCTATTGACTCTATAAAGTATTGAAAGAACTTAATTTAACAGGACATATACTATATAAAACTAAACAAATATGTGCATGTGCCGATGATATTGCCTTGATTGCTAGAAATTTACCCACCTTACAAGAAATGCTATATACAATGGCTGGAAAGTCAGCTGGACAGGAGATAAATGAAGATGGAAGTAAATCCAGTCAATAATACAATACAAAGAATTAACATAGGATATTATAATTTTGAAAAAGTTACTACTTTTACATATTTAGGAGCAAAGATAAATAGTAAAGGGTTAATAACAGAAGAAATAAACCACAGAATATTAACAGAAAACAACGCATATTTTGGGAATCTCAGTTTAATAAAATCAAAACTGTTAACTAGAACAACTAAATTAAAAATATATAAAACCTTGATTAGACCCATGGTAACATACTCTGCTGAAACATGGGTGTTAAACAAAGAAGATGAAAATGCTTTACGTATATTCGAAAGAAAGATAATAAGACAAATATATATGGACCAGTATTGGAAAACAGTACATGGAGAATCCGATCAAATTCTGAAATTGATCATATACTCAGAGGAGAAGATCTTGTAAGATACATCAAGTCATTGAGATTGAGATGGTAGGACACATTGAAAGAATGGAAGATGGAAGAATACCAAAACAATTAATACATGACGACATAATAGGAGTAAGGAGAGGAAGACCGAGAAAGAGATGGCTACAGGATGTGGAACAGGATTTGAGAAAGATGGAAATAAGAGGATGGAAAGGGAAAGTACAGGATCGAGATGAATGGAGGAGAATTGTGAAGGAGGCCAAAACTCACAACGGGTTGTTGTGCCAAATAGGAAGGATGGCACAATAACTTACATTTGTTAAAGAAGCATCCAGGTTGATGTTCTGCCATCAACAGTACGACATAATTATGTATTGATAGAGTGTTTGAATAATTTAACCAGGTTTTATCACTCACCTCATATTTTTCTTTTCTATTTTAAACCAGTTTCGGAACTTTAAACTTCAGTTCCATCTGCAGTAATTTCGTGACCGTTGTTCTGTCGTCTTGAAGAGCCACCTCTCACCCCCTTTGTTGGTAGACTGAAAAACATCGAAATCAGGTAATTTTCCCCTGGAATTTCAAAGTTCATTAATTTCTCCTTTTTGTTTTCTTGAATGTAGATTTTTTTCCCAAACAGTGAGTTCTTTGGGTTATTCTATTTATTCTAATAATGTAGCCTTCCTTTCGGTAATATTTTTTCCGACCATGCATGGGTAGCCACTGCAGATTTTTCTATTTACCCTTTCTTGATATTCCTAAGATGTTCTTTCACTCTGGTTTTCAAATTTCTCTTAGTTTTTCCTGTAGACTTTCTCACATTCATCGCATTTAATTTAATTTGATAAATCCTTGATTTTTCTTCTTCTATTTTCTCATTTTTGTTAGATCTAATTAATTAATCTAATGATGCTATAATCATTTTTCGGTGCCAATCTTATGTTGATTTTTTAAAACTTATGGTGCTTCATTGGATGTCATATATGCTAACTTAGATTAAGTTTACCAAGGCAGCCGGAGAGCATAGATGTTTGAGTGATAATGAAATAGGATGAACATGAAGTTTCTAGTGATTCTGAAATTGAGGAAAGTGATTCAAGTGGCTGAAGATATTGTTGCAGAAGTTATTGCTAATGGAAATGATCATGAAGAAGAGGAAAGAAAACTTTATATGGAGAATGTCAATAGTTATGTTGGAAAAAAATAATTTTGTTGGGATGTCTCTGGACCCCATAATAAAACTCAAAATGTCAGTGAAATTGTAGAATGTTTTGAATTAGTTTTGATAGAGATATAATGCAAACAATCATTCAAGAAACAAACATGTATGCCGAACAATACAAAAATTCTAAAAGGAACTTGTTTTCATTTCATTTGCAGACCTTAAATTAATATAATTCTGGGTTTGTTTATGCTGATGGGATAGTTAAAAATACATTGTCTTGTTATCATAGAAATTATAATTGAATTGAGAAGTGTTTAGAGTGAAAGTTTATCACTGTGATCAAATTTCATATTCATTTGCTCACAGGCATTCAATCGTAAATGATTTTAGATTTGCATGATCAACCAAAGGTTCATTGTTACGCGGGGACAGTTAAGCCCCGCCGTAATGTAGCGTGAAAGATCTCTAGAGTTTAAGTGGTCTTTGGTCCGAGCGGTTGGCCTTGGCTTTGGAGTTACAAAACACAGTAAACCATAAAATAACATTATTTATTAAAATAAAACCAACATAGAGAAATATTAAAACCAAAACATATAAAACACTTATTAAAATCAGCTAAAATCGCCATACTGACCAGCGTCAAAAATACTAAAACTGTTAAAATTCAGAGAGATATAACAATCATTTAAAAGAATCAACTTTGTTCATTATTCTAAGTTATTTGGTCCTTTAATTAAATCTATGTATGAAAAATGACCATTAAAGAATGATAATAATAATAATAATAATATAAGATAAAAGATTCATATTACCCATGTAGAGCTGCTCCCGTCCGCAGGGGGAACCGAACCCTTCGGTCCCCCTCCACCGTTCTGAATTCGTTAGAAAAATCGCGAATATTTATATGATAAATTTGAAGTTTCTAATCGGGGGAAATTTGGGTGGAAAGTACATGATCTAGTTCGAAACCTTCATCTATGTCACAATGGAAAACTTTGTTCCACTTTCACTTCTTGCAACTCACATTCACCCTTATCTAATGTGGTCACCTCTGATCTTTCTGACTAAATAATCCTGGAATCTTGTGACATGGTTTTGATCCGGGATATAAACCATTATAGATTTTTACTTATATTATATGAGTATGACTAATTTGTATTTCAATGCGGTTATTTATTCCTTATTTCCTGATATAATACACATGTAAATGAGTCTATCCTTTATCGGCTTTTTATAGTTTTTTATTATTATGGCAGTTAGGCCCTAGTGTAGGCATAACATCCCCCACCCTAAATAAGACTGTAGGGTTGAAAACCCGAAAGTCTTATTTTCCTTATAGGGTATCTCTCGTCTCCCGGGGGTTTTGTCCTGACAATTATCTTATTGACTTAACTTTAAGTGGGAGTGGAACTGACGTCATCAAAATGGCGATTTCATCTGTAACCTGGAAGTATTTTGTTCTCATTCTAAGAGGTTAGATCGTCTTTTACTTGCTAATTGCACCGGATACCCTTAATTGTGTCGTAATATCGGTAAGATCAGTTTACTTAGTGAGAACACTATACTTCGAAAAAAAAAACAACCAAAAAATTACAATATAGCATGCCTTCGTGGGCTCTAAAACAAAATGTCTACGCACGGTCAAAAAAAAATTATTTTTCCATTAGAAATGTTTACTGATCTCCGTCCTTTTTCCTTTTTTAAACCTTCTTGTGGTTTCTTTTGAAGCGATGCACTATTCACTTTTATTCACATCCGACGTACTTAACAACATTTCGTTTCTTTTTTGTTTTTCACTTCTAAGGTTCCATTTCGTGAACCTGAACACTTTTTTTAAAAAAAATATCAGAACTGCTGTGGCTAGCTTGGAGGACAGGGTTCGTGTCTGCTTGCCTCGATGGAGAATGCGATGTTCTAATGCTCGAGTTCGTGGATCATGTTCAGCTCCCGTTGGTCCAGGTAGGCCTTTGATTTGGTTATGCCTAGTTTCATTAAACAACACCCAGTTAGGTCCAAGGAGAGCTTGTGAAAGGTTTGATGGGAATTGATCTTGACGGGGATTTTTGTTTGCTTGATTAATTTATAGGTGCAATATGTGGTATGAAGGAAGTTAGGTCAAGGTTGACGTTGGAGATAGTGTTTTTTATAATTGCCTGGGTTTGTTCTATGTTGCTTGTGAGGTGGTTGCCTTAGGCTGGTTGCGAATCTGGACATTCACCCATCTTATGCTCCGTCACGAGAGGTAGTTGGTCCTGGCAGTTCTATGTTGTGGCTCTCGTCATCAGATGTACAGGATGCGCCGTGAGTCTGGGCCTCTTAATCTTGCTCCCATCATTAAGTGTGCGTGGTGGGTGGCCGCAGGTCCAGGCGGGAAGCAGGTAGTTCGTAATTTCTGAAATCTCAGTTTATTTTGTTAAAACCTAGGAGGATAACTTTAAACATCGATTTCTGGGTTGGCGGGTATCTTGCTCTACATGGGTTCGCATCTCCCATTATCACTCCTTGTCATAAAAATGGTCATTTTCGGTTTGATTTAAACTCATCGCTTAGATGCTTCATTGTATAGCCATCTTATTTCTGACACTATATTCCGAACCCTGCTTACTAGACGTCCTGGCTTTAGGTCTCATTGTTATTCTACATTTCATATTACTTAGTGTTTGTTTATTATGTGCACCCAAGCACCTATCGGTCTTGTATGGCTAGCCTCATGTTGCAAAAGAAATGCTCTTATGTTTCTGGTATTATGATTCTCATGAATCATTTACGCCCTTATTGCAATTCAGGTTTCACTGGATTAAAAAAAAAATGTTCCCTGTATCTTACCGTATTTTTACCGCTTGTTTTCAAAACTTTCCATTGCTTGTTTAAAATTACAATTGTGTTTTTCCCTCTATAAAGTCCTGGGTTCGATCGAGCGTGCTCGCCTACACATAAATCGATAGGGCTTTAAGATGTAAATACTACTTAGTACAAATGTGTAACCTGAATTCCGAATATCATTCCCTCGTGAGGTCCTGATTTTTGAGAGCATTCCTTTCCTTCTATCATTCTTCATCATTGATGCTTCTTTGCATCTTAAATTCCATTGTTTCTAACCTATCTGTCAATTTCCCGTGCTACGGCCTACAATAGTTACTTTACAAAAAAGAATCTAAATGGTGTTGTTCCCTTAAGTCCTTCCTAATTCGTTCAGCAATATCTCATCTGTTCTCTTGAATTTCTTTATTTAACTTTTTACATTACCCCTGATTATGCGTGGACTTTATTCCTTGTCTTGGGTCCCCATCTTACCTATGGGTTTAACCTCTCCCTTTTGTCATCTCCTACTCCTTTACTTTCCTCTTAATTTCCATTTACGTTTTTGGGTCAGTTCCTGGTCTCATACGTGTAGACTTATTCCCTATCTTACCTGCGGGTGTAACCTCTCATTTCGTGTACTACCTTATGTATTTAATTTCTCATTGCGAGTACTCCCTATAGTGTTTAATCTCTCATTATACTACCCTATGTGTTTAACCTCTAATTTCATGTAGTACCCTATGTGTTTAACCTCTAATTTCGTGTACAACCCTATGTGTTTAACCTCTAACTTCATTTACAACCCTATGTGTTTAACCTCTAATTTCGTGTACAACCCTATGTGTTTAACCTCTAACTTCATGTACAACCCTATGTGTTTAACCTCTAATTTCGTGTACAACCCTATGTGTTTAACCTCTAACTTCATGTACAACCCTATGTGTTTAACCTCTAATTTCGTGTACAACCCTATGTGTTTAACCTCTAACTTCATGTACAACCCTATGTGTTTAACTTCTAATTTCGTGTACAACCCTATGTGTTCAACCTCTAATTTCATGTACAACCCTATGTGTTTAACCTCTAATTTCGTGTACTCCTTATGTGTTTAACCTCTAATTTCATGCACTTCCCTAAGGGTTTAACCTCTAATTTCATGTATTACCCTATGTGTTTAACCTCTCATTTCCTGAGATCTCCCTACCTAGGTCAATCTGTCCCTCTTGGCTCTACTCGTCGATCGCACAATCGTATGTATGTGTGTTTCCCTTAGTATTATTCCTTTAGTGCACTAACGTTTCTGATGTCCCTGACTAGTATTCGTTGTCTCTTCGTTATGACCATATTCTATGTGTGCGTACGGCTTTCTCATCGCGGTTTCCCTTTCCGCTTTGCTATAACCACCGGTGGCCCCTTTTTTTTTCCTCTGGCATCATTATTGACTCTGGATGGTCCCTGACCATCGCTTCTTGTATTCCTGACTTCTTAGTCCTTGGCAAGTCGGCGGACTCGTCGAGCAAATCGCCTCAATGGAGGTGGTGTTTGTTCCTTACTCCCTTCGGGGCCCAAGAAAACTCGAGCAAATCGCCTCAGGGGAGGGGAGTTAGCACCACCCTGCCCATTCGGGGTCCAAGTTGTCCCTACCGCACTCCCGCTTCTTCTGTTTTGTATCCTTGGGGTGGGTTAGCCAATTCGTCGGGCTCGACCTTGAGGACCAGGAATGGGCTGCCATCCAGACTTGGTGACTCGGGTCTTCCCGGGCTCGGCCTCAAGGCGGAGGACAGCTAGTTCCACTCCTGGTCGACAGTGACTCGAGTCATTCCTAACCCCACCCCTCTCATCCTGCTGCCTCAGAAATCTCGATTTTGATAATAAATCACTAAACAATATGAAACTAAAGGGAGAGCCTTTTGGGCTCATCGGACGACGGCCTCATCATCGGAGTGGATTTGATCCGATTCTCTTTTGATGGTGATCCTACTATTGCCCTCATCGCTCCCTAAACCCGGGTATCACGGCTGTTCCTGTGGGTCTCTGCCCGTGATTGCTTCTGTGTTTCCTGTGGGTCTCCCTGCCAGTAATTGCATTGTGCTTTCGTTTGTCTCTAGTTTCTCGGATGCCTATCTCTCCCTAAACGATGCTGTTCCATATGGTCCCTAACGTCAGTGCCAAGCCGGCAAGGTTTTATGGCCAGTGCCCCAAGATCATTTTGGAGATCTCTGTCTCTAGATCATGTCATAACGGGGGTGTCCCACCTTCCGACTTGCACCTGCCTAGCTTTCTCCCTAGCTCGTTGGCGAAGTGTTCAGGCAACTCTCCAAAAGGGTCCTTAGTCCTTCCCAACTTGTATCTCTGTGTGCGACTGTGTAAATGTTTCATCTCTGTGTGTGTATCTGTTAAACGTTGCCTAGCCAAGATTGACCTAAGTTGCAGCCTATCCTCTTATTATCCCTCGTATGCCTAAAAATGAAGAGTCTTATGCGATCTAGTTTTCATCCATTATCTTAATATGTCGTATCCATATGTGTGTGTGTCTACTTCTCGACTGGTCACTAGCCCTAACTGACATGGTACGAGGCCTGCAGTTCAAGAGAGTCTAGGCGCCTATAGACACTCCAATCTTTCACAAGCCAGTCCATTTCAGCAGGAACCATTGCCTGTAGAGTGTATTATTTGTTGTGTAATACTCAGTAATAGTATTTCGTGTAACCCCTGGGTTCCCATTTGAACTTCCACTTTCTACTAGATCGGATAAAACATCTCACTGTTTGTCAAGTATCCTAATTTCCACCAAAAAATAAATAAAAAGTCTTAAAAAAATGTATGTGAATAAGTCTTATCTTTTTTATAATTTCTGCAAGCATCTTGGTTCTACCTTTACTCCGTATTTCTCACTAGCGGAGTTCCCCTATGATTGGGCCAAATCTCCATTCCCCTCTTCTGTTCGAACTCTCGTATTTATTCAGAGTTACCATTCTTTCCGTTTCCGAAACTATAATCTGTATTTCGGGTCAAGTGAGTTCCCCCCTTAATTCCGCTAGCCTTTGACTTCACTCATGATTTAAAAACTTCACTTATGATTTAGAATCGCCTCATACTGTAGTGGAGCCCTTCACATGATGCGCTCGCCTGCATTGTTGAAAAACTCTCAACACCGCATGAGATGTTAACCAAAAAAAAATTATTTTAAGCTATTATTTAACCTGAAGTTCGGTCGTCTTCCCTTCCATGAGTCTCGAGTTGGAAATCCCTCAGTAATGTTATTTCCCTTAGGGAGGTGTGTGGTGTCTGCTTTGTTTTATTGCACTAAATCTCCATTCCCCGCTTTTGTTCGAGTTCTCTCTAATTTATCCTAAGTTTCCATGCCCCTTTTCCATATTCTCTGTTTTCGAAACTAGAATCTACATTCATCATTAGTTGAGTTCCCCTTTTTTGATTCGGCTAATTCTCTATTCCTCTCTTTGTTCGAGTACTCGTTTATTTATTCTAAGTCTCCATGTCCCTTTTCCATCCTCTCTGTTGCTAAAATACCTTGTCTCTATTTGCTAATACATGCCACTTTTATTTCCTGTAAATTTCTTGGGTCTTTAAGTTGTTACTAATTTCTATCACTTCTTTTTATTTAAAGTACGCTTCCTGATGTCAAAAAAATAATAGTATTTATTTGTTATAATTAAATGTTTAACATTGAGCAATGCAAGCTTAATATGGTATGATAAGAAAAATAAATGCCTGGACGGGATTCGAACCCGGATCTCTGAGTCTGTATCTCAGTGTGATATCCATTACACCACCAGGCGAATCCAATTCAAGCATTCGCCTTTCTTATATATGTATTATATTCTCCATTATTACTAGATGTCGCGAGAACTCAGTCTTCACTGCCATCTAGTAGCTGACTATAACAAGTAAGCAAATTAAAGAGAACATTTTTACTTTTATAGCAGTGGCGCTTTAATCGATGTTATGATTAAATGTTTAACATTGAGCAATGCAAGGTTAATATGGTATGATAAGAAAAATAAATGCCTGGACGGGATTCGAACCCGGATCTCTGAGTCTGTACCTCAGTGTGATATTCATTACACCACCAGGCGAATCCAATTCAAGCATTCACCTTTCTTATATATGTATTATATTCTCCATTATTACTAGATGTCGCGAGAACTCAGTCTTCACTGCCATCTAGTAGCTGACTATAACAAGTAAGCAAATTAAAGAGAACATTTTTACTTTTATAGCAGTGACGCTTTATCGATGTTATAATTAAATGTTTAACATTGAGCAATGCAAGCTTAATATGGTATGATATCATTTTTATCATACCATATTAAGCTTGCATTGCTCAATGTTAAACATTTAATTATAACATCGATAAAGCGTCACTGCTATAAAAGTAAAAATGTTCTCTTTAATTTGCTTACTTGTTATAGTCAGCTACTAGATGGCAGTGAAGACTGAGTTCTCGCGACATCTAGTAATAATGGAGAATATAATACATATATAAGAAAGGTGAATGCTTGAATTGGATTCGCCTGGTGGTGTAATGGATATCACACTGAGGTACAGACTCAGAGATCCGGGTTCGAATCCCGTCCAGGCATTTATTTTTCTTATCATACCATATTAAGCTTGCATTGCTCAATGTTAAACATTTAATTATAACATCGATAAAGCGTCACTGCTATAAAAGTAAAAATGTTCTCTTTAATTTGCTTACTTGTTATAGTCAGCTACTAGATGGCAGTGAAGACTGAGTTCTCGCGACATCTAGTAATAATGGAGAATATAATACATATATAAGAAAGGTGAATGCTCGAATTGGATTCGCCTGGTGGTGTAATGGATATCACACTGAGGTACAGACTCAGAGATCCGGGTTCGAATCCCGTCCAGGCATTTATTTTTCTTATCATACCACAATAGTATTTATTGCCCTGTAAATGTAAGTAGTATAAATTTTGTTCAATACAGTTGCTTGGAGTTCATAACTATGTGGAGAAATCTAACTTTCACATCCCAAAATAAACACATTCCAGAGCCTTGGCTGAAATTTACTGTTATCTGACCTTCTAATAGACACTCAGTCTCTTGCAAGTTGAGGGAAGAGTGATTTCTTGAAAGTGCTTAAGTTCCCAAAAAAATAGTTCTCAAGATGGCAGTTTTTCCCATTCCTCCACGATGGTGAGTCCATATGTTATTATTCAGAAAAAAATTACTATTTCCTGTATCGCCAGTGTATAGCTAGGATGGGCCTTACCACTTCGCTTGCCACATTATTATTACTATGTCTATTATGATTATTATTCTTATTATTATGTTACTGTGTTTATTATTATTATTATTAATTTTAAACTACTCAGTTATTAGTTCTCTTTTTTTGTCTAACTCTCGATTTTTAACTGAAAAAATGTCCCTACATATTATAAGGTGCTCGCCTTTACCATAAAATATCCTAGGATAACAATTCCAGCAACGAAATCGGTATTATTTGCCTCATGCCCTGCCTTGTCATTGTCGCACGGTTGCGCTGTTTAACTCTAGTAGTGTTTAAAATTACTTTGATATAATTAGTATGATTATTTATTCCTATTAGCATAGTGGTTAAAGCACTGCGCTACAAGTAGGAAAGTCGAGGTTCAAGTCCCGGTGGGTTTAGGATTTTTAACCTGATCCAAATCTTCTGGCGGCACTATGGCCCTGGGGTCGACTCAGCCTCTAACTGAAATGAGTACCAGACGCTTGTTCTGGGGTAAGGGCGGCCGTTACGCAGGGCTGATAACCCGCTGACATCAAGTGCCGATTATCTAGAAATATTGGGAGCCTTAACGTCCCATTACCTCAAGGCCTCCTGTAGGGGGAATACTTTACTTTATTTTTCCACTGTTATTACTTTATTACGAAATTATTCCTGTTTTCCAAATCCTTTGACTTTTATGTATTCCATTTCCCTAACTATTTTTTCTGCTAGTCTTTGGTCATCAGTTTTGTAATTAAATTATTTATAGTCCTATTATTAGATTTATTTTAACTTATTTATTTTCCCAATATAAATCACTCATTACTTTGCAAGTTATAATGTGGTTCCTTGAGCCTTACGTGGCCCAAGATCAATTACCTAACTACTATTAGTGAAAAGGTCCCAATGTGTATGCACGAGTTGCGGGGGCGGCTGTAAAGGTTAATATAGCCTCAGGTAGATGGCTCTGTAGTCACCGTTGCCACTTTGGCAAGAGAACTTAATAATGGACGTAAGCCAACTTCCCATTTTCTAATCTAACAAAACAATTACCTTGTTAATAAAATATAAATAATTTTACGTATCCTACCTCTATCCATGGTTCAGTAAGATATCCAAGATCATGTTTTACGTGAATAAAAAAAATGAATGTTTACATAGTACAAAACGTGTGACAAGTGTTTAGTGCATTAGTGGCATAAGTGTAAAATGTGTCCGCCATCTTGTTTGCTCAAATTTTATTACCTTTTTCGTAATCCTGAAAATATATGATAAAAAAATTCAATCTAGTTGCGTGTAAAGCAACCTAGGATCCCTTGGGCTTATCTCTCGTGGTGATGCTTTCAGAAATGATTTATATGTACATTTGACCGTGCCACGCTTTCCCGATAGACGAAAAAAAAATATGTCATTATCAAAGTAGAATCATTAACAGTAAATGAGACATTGCCTTAATTAACACAAAAAAATTAAATCAATTTCATAACTACACTTCTGGTTACTTAAAGAGTGTAACTCTACAAATATTCAAGTTCTGAAAAAAAAATATCATAACCTAGGATACCAAACAAAAATATCATCTGACTGAAAAAACTTTGTCAAAATCATCTACAACACCAAATTATCTATAACCAAAAATTATGTGTATCCTAAAAAAATCAAGTTCTGAAAATAATACATATAACATAACCTAGAAATATATATATATATATATATATATATATATCTGACTGTAAAGAAAATAACATCTCTATGAAAAAAAAACATCAACAACACCGAAATTTGCAGTATAGTTACATATCCAAAAAAAATTTACCCATTGACTATTCAAAACCATTGAATTATACCCAAAAAAATAGATCCTAAAAAAAATAAAATAACCACAAAAAAATACACGACAGTCCTAAAGCCAGTTATTAATAATGTCCCAAAGTTGAAAATTTTCTGGTTTCTCCTCTGTTTTAAAAGACAGTTTATTCATTAGTACCAATGTGGCTCTTATCTTCCCGATTAAAAAAAATATAGATTTTTTACTGTATACGAATTGAGGGTTAATTTTGGGGTCTAGGGTTCGTTTCCTTATCCGTGAATATAATAGAATATTATGTTCACGAAATCGCACCGCCTGTTCACCAGAATGTTATGCGGGGATAGTTAAGCCCCGCCGTAATGTAGCGTGAAATATCTCTATAGAGTTTAAGTGGTATTTGGCCCGAGCGGTTGGCCTTGGCTTTGGAGTTACAAAACACAGTAAACCATAAAATAACATTATTTATTAGAATAAAACCAACATAGAGAAATATTAAAACCAGAACATATAAAACACTTATTAAAATCAGCTAAAATCGCCATATTGACCAGCGTCAAAAATACTAAAACTGTTAAAATTCAGAGAGATATAACAATCATTTAAAAGAATCAACTTTGTTCATTATTCTAAGTTATTTGGTCCTTTAATTAAATCTATGTATGAAAAATGACCATTAAAGAATGATAATAATAATAATAATAAGATAAAAGATTCATATTACCCATGTAGAGCTGCTCCCGTCCGCAGGGGGAACCGAACCCTTCGGTCCCCCTCCACCGTTCTGAATTCGTTAGAAAAATCGCGAATATTTATATGATAAATTTGAAGTTTCTAATCGGGGGAAATTTGGGTGGAAAGTACATGATCTAGTTCGAAACCTTCATCTATGTCACAATGGAAAACTTTGTTCCACTTTCACTTCTTGCAACTCACATTCACCCTTATCTAATGTGGTCACCTCTGATCTTTCTGACTAAATAATCCTGGAATCTTGTGACATGGTTTTGATCCGGGATATAAACCATTATAGATTTTTACTTATATTATATGAGTATGACTAATTTGTATTTCAATGCGGTTATTTATTCCTTATTTTCCTGATATAATACACATGTAAATGAGTCTATCCTTTATCGGCTTTTTATAGTTTTTTTATTATTATGGCAGTTAGGCCCTAGTGTAGGCATAACATTCATAATATTTTATGATCTCGGGAATTAAAAATGTATAAGAGAAAATTTTGTGTTTAGATTGGAGTGCTTAGGATAACTCAGACAGTAGAGCATTAGCATATAAAGCTAAAGGTCCTGAGTTCAAACCCCAGTCTTAGCATATATTTTCCTTTAGGTAAAATTTGATCACTCACCTCATATTTAAAGTAAGTAATATATTTTCCCTGGGGCATGCCGTAACGTAGTGGTTAAGGCACTGCGCTACAAGCCGGAAGGTCGAGGGTTCAAGTCCCGGTGGAGTCAGAAATTTTAAACTGACCCAAACCTTCTGGCGGCACTATGGCCCTGGGGTCGACTCAGCCTCTAACGGAAATGAGTACCAGACGCTTGTTCTGGGGTTAAAGGCGGCCATCACGCAGGGCTGACAACCCGGCTGACATCAAGTTCCGATTGTCCAGAAAAAGTGGGAGCCTTAACCTGCTACTATCCGAAGGGCCTCCTGTGGCCTGTAGTGGGATTACTTACTTACTTACTACTAATATATTTTCCTCTTCAAATATTATATTTACTTCCATGAATTCTACATTACATACACGCAGTTGCTATGAAACAAAATACTTGGTCCTAATAGTCATATGAAAAGACTAGATAATGCATTTTAATAATTCATGTTCAACAAACAATTCAAAAGTAAAATATCATAATAAATTCTTTGCATCTGTACACAATTGTAATGTATTGTACATTTCTTTTCTGTGTTTTGTGAACACTTTTATCCAAATTTGATATTTAGCAGAGATGTGGCAATTTGAAAATAATCTGGTAAAAATGATGTTTAAATCTCCTCTTGTCCTTGCAGTAGGAGTCCACTTAAAGCCTGCTGTTGCAGACCCACTATCAATGAGTGATTGTGACAAACAGAATAATGACAGAAGTAAATTCTTGCATCCTTCCATATTCCTTATTTAATTTTTTTATGTACTTGAAGAGTTGGTTTTTTTAATCTAATAACCTTTTTTAACTGCTTGTTCATTATCATCGCAATTAAAATCTCGACATGAAAGGGATTACAAAGTTTCTTCAGAAGCTTCATATTCAGACTTATTTTTACATGCAATCCACAGCATTACTTCTCTTCCAAAGGAAGTCATGTTCAGGATTTTTACACCCTTAAAAATTAATTGACTGGCATGATTTGAAGCCACAAATCTCGGAACCGGAAATAAGCATGGTAACAATAACCAACAGAGTTAAAGGAAATGCAAAAGTGAATATAGAACTCATTAAACAATTTATGGATTTAATTTTTTTAAATATCCTGAACTCGTGTCCAACTCAGGTTCAAGTCGAGGGATGAGATGAAGCTCCTATATACATGTCTGTGAATGACAAGAGTGCTGGCCGAACACGCCTGGTGCACCATCACAGGGCAGACAAACAAAATGGATGAGTATGGAGAAATGGTGGTATGAAACTGGCAGGTGAAAACTCCAAGAAAAACCTGCCCAAGCTCTGTTTCTTCCACCACAAAATCCACATGGAGTGACCAAGTCTCGATCTCGGGACCCCAGAGGTGAGAGGCGAGCGTCTAACCGCTTGCACCATAGAACCACCTAATTTATGGATTTAATAATTCTAAACCAAAAAATGAAATCTTACACTTACGAATTTTACCAGGAATACTGTTCTGGCTAAGTCTGATTCATGGCTTTTAGCTTCCTGTGCTTAAAAATGTATAACTGACATTGGATCTGGGAGGCAAAGGTACAAAAATATACTTTTCTCATCCATACTGCCAAGAATGCTAAATTAATTTTGACAGACTACAAATCTACAAAAATAAATAAGGCTTGCCTTTTTTTTTTAATTTGCAAGCTCACCATTAGAGATGCAGGTAGCACCTCCATTACGGTATAATGTAATGAATAAAATTGACATCCTCTTATTGATTGTTCATTATATAATTTGAAAATATAAAACTAACCTATCCTAAAAATAATCATCATCTATCTTTCATCCTTAGTCCTGAAAATATTTTTTTACTCCATGGTATGACAGGCCTAGAATGCCTTTGGCCTACCAGACAGCTGCTGGCCTCACGTCCACATGTGTTAATCAGAGGTAGACGATTATCCAGCCAGTGTAGGGATGACATGTCATCAGTATATTGGGTTCCCAGCCATTATAGCTGGTTTTCTCAACCTGGAGCCGCTACTTAGTGTAGCTACCCAAATTCCTCACTATGCTGGGTGAGCACAGGTCCATGAGAAAATTCCATGAGAAAATTTCTTCCTCCATAGGAACTCAAACCAGCGCAAGTCCCGTAGCTCTGTGCCAAGGCTTCTTGCTTAACCACTTGGCTACGGCGCAGGACCCTGAAAAGAATAGTTCTTTACAATCTATTATATATTTTCAACCATCTCTTTCTTGATCATCCCAGTGATCCTTTGCCATTTGGTTGGTACTACAAATTGCCTTAGGAATCCTTAACTGAATTATTCCACTTCTGCTTATACCGGTGGATGTAATCTCTTATGAGCACCATATTCAATTCCTCTAGGATATCATTCATTCTGTGAATGCACCTATTACAGCCTCCTGTTTGGCACATAAAACTCATCTCACTAGCTATAAATCTTTTATTACTCTATAAAGTCCATGTGTTAATTTTTCTTTAAAAAAATAATTTGTACAGGACTGGAATGTGTTAAAATAAATATTGTGATTAATAAGTTCATTAATTAAATAAAAATAAAACGTAGTTTTATTTTTATTTAATTAATGAATATGGATTTTCATCAAGTAAACACCAACTCAATTGATTATTAATAAGTTTGTTCTAATGCCACGCACTGCACAATTTTTATGTTTCACATGATTTGATGTAATCAAGATAATTTGCTATATTGTTGTAATTTTATATCTGCATTGTCTTCTTGTTCCTTTCATGTGATAGACCTAGTGGTCTGTTACGGTCTCAATCTCCAACATTTGAAGGGTCTGCCCAAAGATCTCTTGCCTGTGATTTAAGATTTGACGTGATATTCTTGTTCTGCTCATTCTTCTTACGTGAAATTTTCCTAGTTGTTTTCTGTATTTGTGTACCCTATTCCATGATTGATTCTGTTTGGGGGGTGTAATTCTCTGAGGAATTTCAGAATTCCTCTTATGGTCTGTTCTGGAGTACACCCTCAGCACGTCCTTAATAACATTCATCTCTCTGCCGCCAGTTAATCTTTGTCCATCTACAATGCGAAATTGTCCAGGGCCCACTGCTGTAACATAATATTGGTCTGGCCAGTGTTTTAACATAAATTCTAGTTCCTTTGTTTTGGCTTGAAAATATTTATTTATAAATTCCTGTTACTCTCTCTGTTAAAGTTAATTGTTGGGGGGGCGAATATTTTCCCTCTTGGTGAGGCAACTTAGTATCCGAGGTAGTTAAATGTGTTGGTTCTAATATTTAATGAACGAGCGAATCACCCGGCGTGCGCTGCGACACGTAACTCTAATGAATGTGGTTTTGCATTTAGTTGCAATAAGTAAAGGGCGAAAATACGTAGTAAAGTTATATCGGGATTATTTTTAGAGTCCACCGCTGTGGTCTCGAGGTAGCGTGCTGCCTTGTCACGCAGCGGGCCCGGGTTCGATCACCGGTCGGGGCAGTTTTTCTGGGTGAGGTTTTTATAGGGATTTTTTCCTCACCTATAAGACAAATGTCAGGAAAACTTTAAGGCCCAAACGGTCCCCGAAATCATATGGCCATCATCACCATCAACACCCTTATCATTATCATCATCATCCTTCACAGGTGTGGAAAGCAACGGGAAGCTACCACACCTACACACAATTCCCTAGTAAAGCTGCAAGCATAGCATGAAAATGCTATGATTGCAGTGAAGGACCTGCCTTCGGGCAGAATTACTATGGATGGATTATTTTTAGATCCCCTGCTGATTACCTGGCGTTGCCCGGGAATCTACGCATCCCGATGTACTTGGCATAAATGAGCTGAAAGACAAAATTCGTTATTTTTTAGATATCCACGAAAGAATACCCGCCGTACGCTGCTATGCTTGCCCGGGAATCTACTTATCCCGATCTTCTTGGCATCAATCAAAGACAAAAATGGTTATTGTGGGTTATCCTTAAAAGATAAACATTTGCTGTCACAGACTTCTCTGTAAAGGTTTTTGAGATATTCAATTCTGTGTAAATCATTTTGTGTGTTTGTTATGGTTTAGGCAGCATAAGCCATTTTAGCTTGCAAAAAGCGACGTTTTTTCACTACAGAAATTTATTTTTAAGGGTTAAGGACTTGAGCATTTAAACTCTCTTGTAACCTATAACCTTCCCGGGAAAAACCCCATGACAATCGGATGAATGGTAATGGCAACACATGCTTGCCCGGGAATCTACTCATCCCGATCTCCTTGGCATCAATGAAAGACAAAAATGGCTATTGTGTGTTATCTGTAAAAGATAAGCATATGCTGTCGCGGGCTTCTTTGTAGAGTTTTTTGAGATATTCAATTCTGCGTACATTCATTTTGTGTATTTTTATGGTTTAGACAGCATTAGCTATTGAAGAGTAAAAAAATATACTTTTTCGCATTTTTCACTATAAAGGATATTTTTAAGGGTGTAGGAGTTGAGTATCTCAACTCTCTTATAGCCTATGTTAATCCCGGGAATCTCCTGAACATTTTGTAAAAAGGTCCATCACAATCGGATCGTGCATAAAGTACAAACAAACAAAAAACATTCATTTTTATATATTAGATATTTAGGCCCGGAAAGTAATGATTGTGAATGTATTTTTAAATGTCTTTTGCAGTTTATGTGGAAATTTCATTAAATTGTAACTTATTTTATATTATACTAATCATTATAAAATTATTTTATTAAGTATTCTAAGAATAATGGAACTTAAATTTGTTTAACTGTGTAAATAGTTACCTCTCCAATATAGTTATGCTATGAAAATTCAAAATGGCCGACAGTTACAGAGTAAATAAAGACGAAAATTTAAAAATACATTCACAATCATTATTTTCCATACCAAAACATATTTAATATAAAATTCTACAACATCCCATTCAATAAAATTGCTTGAGAAAATTTTGGCTGTTATACATTCCTATCGATAAACATTACAGATGATTAAAATATTTAACAAAAAAGAACACACATATTTATTTTATAATATTCATTTATTACAGGAGCTAAAGTAACATTAAAATTAATCTACTTTTTCTACATTAATTACGATAAAGTAACACAATTAAATCTAACTATACACTTCGTTAACATATATTTACATTAGGTCAAATTACTATTTGCAATTATTAACATTAAGTTTAAGTGCAGACAGTACTAACAGTTCACCTAAAAGATATATATTTACATATTCTAAGACGTTGCTTAAAATTATTCACAGACCTAATGATAGTGATAATACTGATAATTCTGATACAGGAATGAACTGACATCAACATATCATAATAACTGTTGCAGAAAATGTGTATAATGTTGACAGAAGTAAAATATTAGGAATATAACACAGGTATTGCGAATACTGTACACTGGTGATGTGGAAGTGTCCAGATTATTCTGAAGGCGTATTTAGTAACATTTTAACCTCTCGTCTGCAGTAGTCCACAATTGTTCAGTCAGAACGCTCGTGTGTGGGAGAAAATACTGATACGCTGAGACTTCTCTCCCGATGGAGGATCCCGATATTTATCAAGTTTTTCCCTCGGGAGTCGGGGAAAATGTTGTGGGACGTTTTCTCCTCTTTTCCCACTGGAGGATCCCCATATTCTTCAGGTTTTCCCTCGGGAGTCGGGGAAAATGTTGTGGGACGTTTTCTCCTCTTCTCCCATTGGAGGACCCCGATTTTCTTCAGATTTTTCCCTCGGGAGTCGGGGAAAATGTTGTGGGACGTTTTCTCCTCTTCTCCCACTGGAGGATCCCGATATTCTTCAGGTTTTTCCCTCGGGAGTCGGAGAAAATGTTGTGGGACGTTTTCTCCTCTTCTCCCACTGGAGGATCCCGATATTCTTCAGGTTTTTTCCCTCGGGAGTCGGGGAAAATGTTGTGGGACGTTTTCTCCTCTTCTCCCACTAGATGATCCCATATTCTTCAGGGTTTTCCCTCGGGAGTCGGGGAAAATATTGTGGGACGTTTTCTCCTCTTCTCCCACTGGAGGATCCCGATATTCTTCAGGTTTTTTTCCTCGGGATTCGGGGAAAATGTTGTGGGACGTTTTCTCCTCTTCTCCCACTGGAAGATCCCGGTATTCTTCAGGTTTTTCCCTCGGGAGTCGGGGAAAATGTTGTGGAACGTTTTCTCCTCTTCTCCCACTGGAGGATCCCGATATTCTTCATGTTTTTCTCTGGGGAGACGGAGAATATTTTGTGGGACGTTTTCTTCTCTTATCTCACTGGAGGATCCCGATATTCTTCTGGTTTTCCCCTCGGGAGTCGGGGAAAAATTTGTGGGTTGTTTTCTCTTCTTTTCTCGCTGGAGGTTCCTATATTCTTCAAACTGTTCCCTCGGGACTCTCGGCAGTCCATTTTCTCTTATATTTTCGACTCTTTTTCCACTGGATGGTCCCAATATTAAGATGTTCTGAGTTGTGTTCGATTCTCTTCCGACTCGAGGATGTCGATGTGGTTACAGTTGCTCTCTTGGAAGTCGGATATCATTTTGTCGGACTTATACGCTTCTTATCTCAATTATAATTGTTCCCTCGGGAATCAGCAGGATATTAACACAATCCAAATGTTTCATTTTACTCCGCATTGCTATTTTACTGAATTAACTAAATTTCCTTTTGAATATACTCTCTAGATATCTCCTGAACTCTTTGTACTGTCATGTGTGTTGTATTTAGAGCGACTTTTTGGTGAAATATTGATCTATGTTTTTTTTTTAATTCAATGTCTCCTTTTTAGCTTCTTGCTGTAAGAAAACACATTTTTGCCTTGTTGATGATGTTCACTTTTTAATGTAGCTGATTGGAATTTCATTTTTTTATTGTCCGCAGGCTGAAATTAGTTTGTATATTGCATTAATTCACATCCACACTCCGTTCATGAAGTAATAGACATTACTTACTCTTTTTCTCAGTTATTGTATTAAAGTATTTTCAACTTATAGCTGCCGATTTCGTCCATTTAATTCATCTAGACTTTTTCTTCATTCTTTTTTCTCTTGTTGATAATTTTCACTTTTTACGTAACTAACTGTAATGTTTTATTTTATTGTCCACAGTATGTTTATTGTAATATTTTACACTCTCGATTCATGTTTCTCTATGCTCAGTTATTATAATAATTATTAATTTAAACCTGTAGAATATGTCAATTTAATTCCTTTTGATTTAATTTACTTACACAGAATTTAGAGAGTATTTATAACTGATAGAATTTATATTCAATTTAAGATTCAGTTTCATAGCAACTGTCTGACAATAAGTTTCGTGTAAAATTAACAGTTTATTGGGATCAGAATACAATTAATTTCCTGTCCTATGGTTTGTAATATTGTAACTTAAGAACAAAAAATTATATCAATAAAATATTTCACGTGTCAAATAAAAGTTATATTCTCAACAATCCAGGAAGAATGCAAGAGGGGTATAAGTCCTCATACGACCTCTTGTGACGAAATTTATAATGGAAAAGCTTTATTTTGAAGACATGTTTAATTTATTTTAAAGAAATGAGTAGTATCTATCGTGAGCATTTTCCTTTAGTCCCGAGGGTCTCTTGTTCAAATGTGGCCGGGGCCATTGGATAGGCTACTTAGGGTGGGAAAATCCAAAGGGAGAAGTTCTCCGGGAGGGACGATAAGCTGTGGGTACTGAGTCTGATGATTTTCAGGCTCGTAAAAGTATCGTAACCCAGTATTAAAATATATTTGTGCAAAATTTAAATTATAGGTTATTATTATAGGTTACTGGTTAATACCCGGCATGCGTTGCTACACCTAAAAAAATTAAAAGTGTTTTTATGTTTAGTTGAAAAAGTGAAAAGGAAAATAATTATAAATTTATATCGTAATTATTTTTAGATACCCCGTGCTGATTACCTGGCATTGCCCGGGCATCTGATTTTCCCGATTTCTTGGCGTAAGTGAGCTGAAAGATAAAAATGGATATTGTAAGTTATCCGTAAAAGATAGATAACTTATATGCTGTTGCGGGCTTTTTGAAGACTTTTCTGATATGTTCATTTCTGTGCACATTATTTTGGTGCATGTTATGGTTTAGACAGCGTAAGCTATTTAACAGTCCAAAAAGTCACGAAAAACACTTTTTCTCTACTAAGGGTGAAGGGGTTTACAACTCACTTATAGACTATAACCTTCCACGGAAAATTCCTGAACATTTTGCAAAAAGCACCATCACAATCGGATGAAAGATATGGCAGCGCATAAAGGACAGACAGACATTCATACATTAATTTATATATATATATATATATATATATATATATATATATCTTATATTAGCTAATACCCGGCGTGCGCTGCTACTCCTAAATAAATGTTAATGTGTTTTTGACACCAGCCGTGCGCTGTTATACTCTACTTTTTTGTAGAGTTTTTTTAGATGTTCAATTCTGTGTACATCAATTTGTGTATTTGTTATGGTTTAGGCAGCGTCAAATAGGGACTCCATTTCACGTTTTTCACTACAAAGCGCGATTTCTATGGGTGGAGTTGGTTGATTATTACAACTCTCTTATAGCCTATGTTCATTCCCGGAATCTCCTGAACATTTTTCAGAAAGCTCCATCTCAATCGGATGAACGATATAGCTGAGGACGCTTTCCCGGTAATCTACTTATCCCGATCTTCTTGGTATAAAAAAAACTCAAAGCGCGACAGGCGTAGAAGGCTTTTGGCTGACCAGCCGGCTGTTGGCCTCACATCCACATGTGTCAATCACAGAGGTAGACGATCATCTAGCCAATGTGGTCAGCATGTCGGATCCTCCAGCCGTTATAGCTGGTATTCTCAACCTGGAGTCACTACTTATTGTAGCTACCCAAATGGCTCACGATTTTGGGTGGGCCAGATACGAAATGTAGCTGGAAAAAAAGTATTTTACTTACTCTCGCGAATTCATCTTTCATCACTCTAAAATTATTGCCAGATTACTGTTTTTCACTTATCTGTAAAGGAGGGTAGCATTCTAAAATATATGTAGACAATGCAAACATCGGAAGTTGCCGATAGTTAAGAACTCATCTGGTCTGCATCCCAGTTGTGTATTGAGCTGTAGAAATAAACACGTTTTACATTGTAGTTCAGTGAGTTATTCTTCTTATTATATATGGATACTTTACCTCAAGGTTTGTACTTTTCGTTGATATATTTAACACGTTTCTATGCAACCAGATATTGTGTTAAATACACGTGGAATCATACCTTCGAAACACTAAAAAATTTACACAATCGCTTTACTTTAAATTCTGCTACGAAAAAAAAAAACAGTTCTGAACAGTAGTACAAATTTTAGTCAGAATATAGAGTGATTTTTGGACTTCTATTCCCGCACAATAACACGTGTGCAAATTATTGCGTTTTTTTTTGTAATTAGCTTTTTTTTTATTAGAGGAGGCGGCCGGCAGCTGAGGCCTATCTTCGCGCGCAGAGAATTGTTTGATTTAATATATGAAGAAAAGTGATCGATAGAGGCAATAAGTGATCCTCTATTAATAAATTACAGATAGGGGATGTTCGGAGAATGTTTTAAAAAAATTAAAAACGTTTATTTAAAAGCGATTTTCTAAAACATAGGAAGTTGTGCGAGAGAAAAAAAAAATATTAGATTTATACTGAAATATTCTGATTAGCTAAAAGTAAATGTAAACTTTCCCGTTATTAAGAATTTAGAACACTGATAGTCGTTGGAAAATCCTGTTCCATCTGCTTATGAAATTGTAAGACCCAAAATATCTTTCGAAGAGGCTGGAATAAAAACAAAAAAAAAAAGTCTTATTTCTGCTGAAATATCTGTCTTGGGAATGGTAGCATAACAAATTTGCTTCCCTAGAAGCATTATAGGGTGGATAAAATATCACAACCTCTCTTTTTGACACCTAGTCTCATGTTAATATATCGACATATTTTATTGTCAAAAAAGACAATGCTTCGTCCGACATAGAAGATAGGGGAGTTGAGCGGGGTGATTTGTAATGTTTATTATTACCATTGTTCTAAATTAATTCTTAATAACGGGAAAGTTAACATCCACTCCTAGGGTCGTATGTTAGAACATTACTCTCTACTCAAATTACTTCCAATCACTAGTGAGCTGATTCACCGTGAGCAATTGCTGAGAACGAATTAACGGCCGACTTAACGGTCATGCACGAGAGTCGACGTTTTCGTAATATTGGCAACGAATTACCCAGAATTCTCAGCGATAAAACCACTTCCGTTATTTTCGTCTGCTATAGAGGAATGCATTTATGCTTGCATCCCGCAAATAATACCGTATACAAACACGTCTGCGACACGCAATATTACGCCGATTCTCCTGTTCTTCCAGTTGAATTCTTTGGTAGACTCTATCAAATTCCTCTTCTCCGTGTATACCGAAAACATGATCGAAGTCTTCAAGGTCCGACATCTTGGATAAATGTTGGATAAAGCAGCAAAGTACATCGGTTTCCTTCGGGATTTTAATTTGAGTTGCTCATGTAAGGTACCTCCGCAGGTAGCTTACAAATTTAACCAATTATTATCGCATGAACAGATTTCTGAGTAAGCAAAATCGTATTAGCATACAACTTGCTCAGCAGAGAAGGCATTTTACTGTCTAATGCGTCCAAACATGCGACCCCTAGCCAATCAGAATATTTCATTAGAATGTTTTTCTCGCGCACAACTTCGTACGTTTGACAAAATCGCTTTTCAAAATAATATTGATTTTTAATATAATTTAAAACATTCAACTAACATCCCCTACCCTTAATTTGTTTACTAAATGATAACTCATTGCCTCTATCTAACATTTTCCCCCATATTAAATCAAACAATTATTCTCTGCGCGCAACGTTAGGCGTAAGTTGTTGGCTACCTCCTGTAATGAGAAAGCTAAAAAATGCAATAATTTGCACACATGTTATTGTGTGGGAATTAAAGTCCATAAATCACTTTATATTATAACTAAAATTTGTACTACTGTTTAGAACTGTTTTCTTTGTAGCTCAATTTAAAAAAAGATGATTGTGTAATGTTTTTAGTGCATGGAAGGTATGATTCCACATGCATTTAACATAATATCTGGTGGTTATATAGAAAAACATAAAATATATCAATAAGATTACAAACCTTAAGGTGAAGTATCCATATAGAATAAGAAGAATAGCTCACTGAACACACAACGCTAATAACATAACTGGGATATAGACCAGATGAGTTCTGCAACATCCGATGTTTATATTTTCTTAAACATTAGAATTGTACCCTCCTTTGCAGTTAACAACCGTCATATAACAATTATATTAGAGTGAAAAAAAAGATAAATTGATGAGGGTGAGTGAAAATAGTTTTTTTCCAGCTAGATTTAATTTATGGCCCAGTGTGCACCGGTCCCGTACTGGCCGAAATTCCATGAGAAAAATGTCTTCCCCCATGGAGACTCGAACCCGTAGTTCTGCACCAAGACTACTTGCCTTAACCACTCTACTACGGCACGGGACTTTTGGTATCAATGAAAGATAAAATGGTTATTGTGAGTTATCCGTAAGAGATTAACACATGCTTTCGCGGACTTTTTTGTAGAGCTTTTTGAGATATTCAGTTCTGTGTATTTCTTATGGTTTAGGCAGGGTAAGCCATTTAAGCGTCCAAAGAGCTACTTTTTTCACATTAGAATTGCAGGCGTACCCTCCTTTGCAGATAAGTCAAGAACCATCACATAACAATTATATTAGAGTGAAAAAAGATAAATTGATGAGGGTGAGTGAAAATAGTACTTTTCCAGCTAGATTTCATTTCTGGCCCACCGGTCCCATACTGGCCGAAATTCCACGAGAAGCCTATGTTCATCCCGGGAATCTCCTGAACATTTTGCAAAAAATCCATCACAATCGGATCAATGGTATGGTCGCGTATAAAGTACGAACAAACAACATTAATTTTTATATATAAGATGACAATTTTACTGCAAACTGGGTCTTTTCCTAAGAAAGACTAGATTTTTCTGTTGAGATTTCCATGTTGTATTTTATTGCAATTTGGTGAAAAGAGTAGGTCATCTTCTGAATTTGCTATAACACAATGTCATCTGCAAATAATAGGGTGTCTAAATTATATGAGGGGCTCATTTTAAAAACGTATCTTGTCCACTTCGCACCAAATCTGACTTCTTGTGTTTCTGCATTCTTCTTAGGTTCCTCTATGTACAAATGTCATCATTTGGCTTCAGAACGTTCTTTAAACGACTAAAAAACATGTGTAAATGTGGCTACTGGAATCAAACTGACTCTTGTCCATAGCAAAATGGCGACCATATATTAGTTGCAGGTTTGAAAACAAAATGTCTCATGTCCTTATTTGATGGTATATACACCTAGACTCTTTGGTTTAAAAATGTCCCACGTCCATCTAGTGAGTATTTTTACAATCACATAAAATAACATGTTTTCTGCTGTATTTCGCATTAGTTCTCTTTGTTTGAAGGGAAATTTCAAGAGTGACAACACTGGTAGTCATTTATAAAAGCTTTTATTTACATTTCAACGGAAGTTCTTGTTTGTATGCTTCTCTGAATATAGTACTTTTCAGTAAAAATTTCAAGTCGTTTAGGTGTATTCAGCTATTTTATTTATAGATTTATCTTGTAAGTGGGAATTATATTATTACCAAATTACAGTTCAAATTCTAGTACGAATAACAATTTCATTTGACTGTCAAAAGAATTAAGTCCTCCCTAACATGACAAGGCAGCCTACTACAGTAGACAGGTGTACATATATAATTTGACAATTACATCCACTGATAAGCATGTAAAGTATATATCTACACATGGACGGAGGCAGACAGAGTCAAGGGCTCATCACGGATTACATCTGCAGTATATCACATACTAAATAACACAAATTTTATGAAATCTTCCATAGTCCGGTTGTTTACAGATGGCTGCGGGGGACAGAATAAAAACTGTTCTATGATATGCATGCTCATGTATTGGCTAAAAACATGTGCTCCACCTCATGTGAAAGAAGTTCTTGCAATTTTCCTTGTGCCAGGGCATTCCTACATACCGAGAGATAGGATCTTTGGGAGGATTGAACTTGAACTCCAGGACATTAACATACTTGTCAACCCTGATGGTTACTGGGACATTTACCATAATCATGGAACACTTTTAAAATTGGAACTGACTGGCATCTGTATGATTGGAAACTCATGTCATAACACAACGTGAAGAGCCCTGTACAGTGGCATTTCAAATTTGCAACAACGAAGAGATCAGTCGAGGAATGACTCCAGTTGGGGTTCCAATAAAAAGTAATAAAATTGGTGACATGAAGAGGCTTTTCAGACTTCACTTTGGTGATCGATGGGAGGGAAATTCTGACTTGCAGTTCTATCATGAGATAATTAACAGATATACAATCGATGAAGACGTCTCAGAAGATAAACTGGAAGGAGGTATGATGGAGGATGCTGGTGAATTGTGAAGACCGATTCGTTCCTATTTATGTTATCCAGTATTTTTTGGAGTATTCTGAGTACTTACTTACTTACTCACTGGCACTATCGAACCCGCAGGTTCATGACCGCGCGGACATAAGCTCTCCATACATCCCTATCCTGAGCTAATGCTTTCCGATCATTCCTTGTATAATCTACTTCCCTCAAATCATAGTTAATGTTGTTCTCCCACCTCATTCTTGGTCTACCAACTGGGCGTTTTCCCTCTGGCTTTCCTACAAGAAGCTTCCATGCACGTCTTTCATTCCCCATACGTGCAACATGTCCTACCCATCGCAGTCTACGAGACTTAACTGTTCTTATTATATCTGGCTTAAGGAGTATTCTGAGTACACAATGTAAATATAAGTTTGACATTATTTATTTACAATCTATTTTATTTATTAAATAGTATTGTTCTTTCAGAATTTTTCTTTCATTACTTCGATGTTTACAATTTTGGAAACAAAGTAACGCATGTCCATTACTTTTGTTTTCAAAACGTCTTTTGTCCACTCTTTAGTTTCAAAATGTCTCTTGTCCAGATTATTTGTTCAAATTACATAAATGTTTTTCGTGGTTCCCCACAAATTTATGAAAAAGGACTAGAGATGTTTTGAAAATAAGCTCATTATAATCTATTAAGTAGTGGTTGTCTCCATATCTGCATTGTATATTTCTTAATAAATTACTATCACGTATGTAACTAAAATTATTCTGAATTAAAATTCTTGATGGAAGCCTGGCTTTGTACTAAAACTGACTTTTAGGCCGTTTTTCAGGAACCAAGCTTTATGCAAAGAGCGACTCTTTCCCCCTCTCTATGACGTAGAGAATATTCATAAAACCGGTTTTATGAATACTCTCTATGTCACAGAGAGGGGGAGAGTCGCTCTTTGCATATAAAGCTTAGTTCCTGAATATTGGCCTTAATTATCTCTATAGATTACTCCATATAGAAAGTTATCATTTGGCTTCAGAATGTCCTTTAAATCACTACAAACTGATAAATGCAGTTACTGACTTGTCTACTTGCAGTTTTGGGAAGACTCATACTCCCATTTGATAAGCATCTCAAAATGTAAAATGAGTCATTTTTAACATCTTTCCTCATATTTTATTTCTTCAAACACGGGAACTAGTTTTCGAGACATTATGACTACCGGATTTTCGTTGGAATCATCAATAATGTTGCCATCTAGTGTTGATTTGATGAACTTTGAGATTTCATGTTCATCAGGAATCTCGAAATTCATGGATCTAAATGTTCTCCTGAATATACATCTCCCAAATTGTTAATTCTAAAGGTTTTTCCAAATGTTTTAAAAGTTGGGCTTATTTTTCAATTTTATAATAATAGTATAAAGGAGCACTCAGAAGAGTTTCGAAAGTTTTACGTCCTTTTTCACTGATCACTTGTATTCACTCTTTGCTGTATTCATTAATTGATTTTGTTCTGTTTTTACACTCTGTGATATGATAAAGTTTACATTTATCACCGCACAGTGCACATCTGCAGTCTTCAGTTGGCTGGTGGAATTTTTTTATTTTCGCAGACCTTGTGATGAAAGCCATGTATCGCTAGTCTGGTTACAACGTGTCTCAGTGTCTGACATTCTCTTGTCCAGTTTATGTCTGTCATGGCACTGGAGGTGTAAAATTCCTCATTTATTTCCTTCCGTTTCTGTTCCCTCACTTTTACTGCTTTTTCATACGGTTCTGTAGATGGTAGGAGGTATGTTATCCCGATGTCTTCTATGAAATATGTTTCTCGCATAAGTTCATAAATTAATCTGGATGGTGCTGTTTTTCCAGTTCCAGTGATTCTCTTCATGAAGCTTGCTTTCACTTTTTCTATTTTGTTGAGGTCACTGACTGTTAATTTCTGCCATATGATCTCGATTCCGTATGTAACTATGGGGGCTATCGTTGTGTGGAAAAGTGTCATTGCAGTGTCTGTTGTTAGTTTTGTAAGGTTCTTGATATTGTAGATCGCTTTTATTGCTGCTGCTGTTCTGTCTTGGACGTGTATGCTGAAGGATGTCGCTGTGGTCTGCATGGTGATACCTAGATATTTGTACCTGTTGACTGTCTTTAGAGGACTTCCTGCCAGTGTGATGGTATCTTCTGCTGCTCTCCTTCCCCCTTTTCTGAACGTCATATGAAATGTCTTGTCCTCATTTACTGCAAGTTGATTTTGGTGTGCCCATTCTTCTAATTTATTCACTGTTTCCTGCAGTTCTACTTTATTTTGGGATCCAATCACCATGTCATCTGCATACATTATTATAGTTGTTTGATCACCATTTATTATATTTTGGCAGTCTGCTGTGAGGATGTTGAATAGTGTAGGGCTGATGGGGTCCCCTTGTAATACCCCATTTGTTTGCTTGATGATTCCTC
Organism: Diploptera punctata; assembly: GCA_030220185.1. Taxonomy (NCBI): domain Eukaryota; kingdom Metazoa; phylum Arthropoda; class Insecta; order Blattodea; family Blaberidae; genus Diploptera; species Diploptera punctata. The sequence continues at coordinate 1,050,675 of JASPKZ010008895.1, read as the reverse complement.
CGGTTTCGACGTCATTTTTTATTCTTATGTAGTTATATTTCATGATGTTCTCTATTGTTTTTATCAGTGGGTGTGTTTTTCCAATCATCATCTTCAGTTTCTCTATTAGAGTTTTTCTGTTCACCAGGTCCAAGGCTTTCTGAAAATCTACGAATATCGTGTAGAATTTTCCTTTCGGGTGTCTTAGCGCTTCATCTATTTGTTCACATAAGCATGCTACAGCTTGTAGTGTTCCTCTTCCTTTCCGAAAACCGAACTGGCATTCGGGTATCAGATGATCGACTTCAGCCTGTAGTCTGTTGTTGAGGATTTTGGTGAATATTTTAAAGATCGTGTTTTCTAATACGATTCCTCTATACGAGTCTGGATTTTCTTTTTCCCCTTTTCCCTTATACAAAATTTTCATTGAGGATTCCCTCCAATTTTCCGGTATCTGTCCGATTTCTAAGCATTTATTCATTAAATCAGTCCAGAGGTCTTGCAAGATTTCTACGGATTCTTTTACATGTTCTATATATATATATATATATATATATATATATATATATATATATATATTGTCTGGGCCCGCAGCTTTCCTATTTTTTCCCGAAAGGATGACATTTCTTAATTCTGAGGTACTTATGCGAATTGGGCATTGTGGGACTTCATATTCGACTGTTGCGTTGAATGCTTCTTCCTCTACATTCAAGATTCTTTCGAAGTGTACTTCCCATGTCTTCATAGTGATTGTCCCAGTTGTTGGTTCGGTTTTTCTTTCGTAGTGCTGCGAAGGGATCTTTCTTTGCATCTTCTGCTAGTTTGTTGGCCTCTTTTTCCAGGTGATCTGCTCTCTTCGCTTGTAACAGTTGTTTGTATGTTTTTCTTCTCTTTGCGTATGTAGCTAGATCTTCTGTTTTCCTGCTGTGTTTAGCTATATTTAATGCTTGTAGGGTTTTCTTTCTCACCATAATATGCACTGTCGAACCATATTTGTGCATGCCGTTGTTTCCTTTTCAAGGTGGCCAGGTTGATCAGCGATGTATAACAGTTTGAGGCTTCTGTCAGTTTCCCGTCGTTTACGAGTTGTCAATTTCTTCTTTGTTTTCCATTAGCATTTGCAGGTTCATTTTTCTGGAGTGTGAGACTTGTTTCTTTTCTTTGGGCTCCTTTTTCGTATCTATTTCTATGGTTGTTATGATAGGGATATGTTTTCTTATGGGCGTTGCCGTGGAGTTCAACAACCCTTCTTGTTGTATTACGTTTGTATATTTCTTCTTCTTCTTCCTTCCAAGTATTAGGCCAAGGCCTGTTACGATCCTATAGAAAATTTTCCCTCCAGCTTCTTCCGGAAAATTCTCGTATAAGACTTGAAAGCATAATAATAGTCCCTTCGATTGGTTGCTGGCCAAAGGAAGGCAAGACCAGTGATGAGGCTGCCATCTTATAGCCTCTGGTCAGGCTTTTCTGGAGAAGAAAAGAAAATAAAGGAAAGAAGAAATGGAAGAAAGGAAAGACTCCCTAGCCCTCGGATGCCCTAATAGCGTCGGGGTCGAAAAAACAAGAGTTAACCAAGAGAGGTTAGATAGTAAAGTTTGTATATTTTCCTCTATAAAGGACTAGGTCTATCGCACTAGTTCCATTGTAGGCAATGTATGTTGTGAGAGTTTTCTTATTTATCAATGTGAATCCTTCTTCCAATATGGCCTCCATTATGATTTCTGTTTTGAGGTTCTGTTTGTCTATTCTGCAGTTGAGATCCCCTGCAATGATGACGTTTCTGTCCTCTCTTGTCTGGGAAATGGCTTCTATAATCATTTCCATTGCGTCTTCTATTGTCATTTGTGGATTCATATAGGTTCCTATGATCGTTAGTAAATCTGTCTTCACATTAACTGTATTGTAGTATTTCTTTCAGTTTACCGATCCCTGGCTTGAAGAAGATGGATACCCCTCCAGCTGGTCTTCCAGAGGTGATGGTTGCAAGTTAGTGTGCGCTGTAGAATCCTTGTAGATCTGTAGGTTCTGTTAGAAATGTTTCGGTTGCGATGATGGCTTCTATATTATTTATTGTATCCGAGTTGATGTATGATATTGCATTTTTAAAGCCCTCCGTGTTCCATAGAAGGATTTTGTTCGAGTGATACTCCTTGGTTGTATTGCCTCGATATCTTTGTACGTTGACTCCTTTCGGCCAGAAATTTGGGTCCTCTATTAGATTCACGTAGTCAAAGTCGACTCCGACTCTAAATGCCTTGTATCTGCCCCGCACTTTTATTTCGTCGCAGATTATAGGCCCTCTTATTTGCTTCTTCTTCTTTAGATAGTTTTGTACTGCTGTTTTCGTTGTGTTTTCCTGCAGCCGTCCTACGAATATCCAGGCCTTTTCAATTTTATGATTCTCCAATAAACTATGTGCTGCAATAGCTGATTTTTCAATTTAACCATTTTTAATATTTGGCTGTTCCTTAGTGTGAGTGTCCAAATTCCTTTTTGTTTTTCCGATGTATACTTTATTGCAGTCCTTACAATTTATTTGATAAATTCCAGATTTTTTGCTATCTGGGGTGTTCAATTTCTTATTAATAGATCAAGGCTAAATTTGTCGGTGCCAATGTAATATTGAATTTCTTGAAATTTGTTATGCATTTCAGGATAAGTATTTTTCTTTGTTTTCCTTTCTTTTAATCAGATTGCAGGGTAGTGTATTCTTTTAATCTTTTTTGTCTGAATTTCTTTTCCAAAACCATTTAAATTGGCTATGTTCAAAATGTGATTGTATTCTTTCTTAAAATCTTCATTTAATATATATCAAACTGTTGAAAATTGAATGTTTATGTGCAATATGATTGAAACCTGTAGATTTTTGTCTGTATGAGTATCCTTCCTATATATATTGAATTCAATTTTTCCTTGTAGTTCATTCCTTATTAATCCTCTGCATGCCACTGGTAAAATTTTATGTGTCAGATGTGATCGACTTTGCAAGTAGTTTTAAGTATATTATCTGGCAGTTAAGGGACAGAAGCATCAGAGCCGATGTAATCAGTTCATGGCACCTAAAGGTCCAAAAATGGAATTTGTTTATCCTTTTCCAATTCCATAGTAAATTTTACAAAATTGTCTTACAGGTGAAGAAAAGCCACCACCCAGCAAACTTGTCCCAACCAGAAATCGAACATGGACCCACTGCATGACAAGGCAAGCACGCTACCTCAAGACCACAGCAATGGGGACAGCTTAGAAATAAAATAATGGGAAATTATAAAAATCTGCAGTTTAAAGCAGAATTTTAATAATTTTGTATTTTAAAATTCTTTTAATATATGAATATAACTTAAATAAATAAAAACGTCTAATAATTCATTGTTGAATAAAAATGTGTCTAACAATTAAAGAAATTGCACTACATAACAGTTTTTGTAAAGAATGTTTTTAAAAATTAAGTCATTATCAAAATTGTAAAGCATTCTAACTAATAAGAACACCTGCCTAACTTCATATTCTTAAATGAAAGTAAACTAAACTCTAATTGGATGTTTAAACAATTATCTTATTTAAAAAATCAATTTAGTATATTTGAGGGAAAATTTTCCATAGGATCATAACAGGTCTTGGCCTAATACTTGGAAGGAAGAAGAAGAAGAAGAAGAAAGAATTATTAACCAATAGAATTTAAAAATATCATGTGATATAATGTTCTTTAAAATTATGAAAGTCATTCTGTATACAACTTTCAGGCCATCTTTCCAATGTTAGATGAGTTTTTAGTAAGTACAGTAAAAGCTCTTCATTTGCAGTTTCATTATCCATAGGTTAAAAAATTGCAACAGTTCCTGTCCTGTATTCATGGCTCCAGTCGGTTTATTAAAAGGATTAGTGTCCGTTAACCCTCAGCAGTTTTTTTTCTTTACTGCAGGCAGGTGCCAAGGCAGCGTTCACAAGTAGTGATTCCAAAAATGGATAAATATCAAAACAAATACTTTGTCACTAACCCTGAAGTTCATCGTTAAAAGCTGTTGTATTTCACGTGCCGATATGTACTTTGTTAAATGCCTCCTTCACCACAATCGGTATATTGTTTGAACTTGTCATTTGTTGCAATAATTTAGATTGAATAACACATGTCTCTTGTACTTTGTTCCCAGTTCAAAAATGTCAAGTAAAAGGAAAATTTAGTACCGAAGAGAAAAAAAAATTAGTGGTGCCGCTTAAAGTAAAAATAGAAATGCTTGACCGTTTATATGCATTGGCAAGTCACAGCTGAACAATCTTAATTGAAAGATCTTTTAAAAGCGGCAAAAAAGGAAAAAAATGTTGTTTTTCAAATGCTGGGCCTTGGCACCGAAGTCATTAGCGTTCTTGCTCTCCAATATTTCTCTATGGTGGATCCAACAGGTAATACTTCACAGGTTTGTAGGTGTTCTTCATTCATTTCTTCGTCTTTATTACATAGAGAACAATTTGGATTCGTGTAGATTCCTATTTTATATAAATGTTTGGCCAAATAGTCATGTTCTGTAAGCAGTCTAAATTTTGCTACTGTAGTTTTACGTGGAATTTCTGGAATAATATCTGGCTTCTTTACTAAAATATTCAATTTTTCGTCTTTGGCTTTATTACATAGGTCTTGGTTTTGTATGATTTTATATTTGTTTTTAATTATTTTTTTATTGATGTGGAGCCTTTTTTGGCAAGAAAATTTGCAGTGTCATTTCCAGCAATTCCACAATGTGCAGGTATCCATTGCAATTTAATTCTTTTCTGTAGTTGTTGAATCATTTTGTAGCACTCTTTAATTTGTATTGACTTCATTTTGTGTGAATTTATTACATATATTGCTGCCTTAGAATCAGAGAGTATGACAGCATTTTGAAATTTATTTATTCTGTATAGTAATTGTTGGAGTGAAATATGAATAGCCGTTACTTCCGCATCAAAAATTGTGTGGTATCCTGCTGGTTGATAAAAAGGAAAATAATGCACGTGTAATTCCTGATCCTGAGTTATCAATAGTAGATCCATCTGTGTAGACATGTAACCATTCTTCTGGTGGATATCTCTTATTCACAGCTTCTAATGCTAGAGCTTTTAGTACAGGCGTGGGAGTTTCAGATTTTGTAACTGGTTCTTCTAGATTTAGCTGAATGTTAATTGGTTCAAAAGTAAGAGGGTTATTTCTGATCAAATCATTTTCTTTAGATTTAGGAAGGTTCAAATCTGTTTTTATTTCCGTTACTTTGGACAAGAAACTTGTTTGTGTTTTCAACTTGGTTAGTTGTAACTGTCTTTTTTCCCATTTTGTTAATCGTAACATTTTTCTCATGTGTTATTGACAAACGAAGAAGAAACTGATATAAATAAAGAATGGAAGGCTATAAGAGATACTATTAAATTGTCAGCATTAGAAAGCATTGGTTGTTTAAAAACGAGACAAAACAAGAAATGGTTTGATGAGGAATGTGCCGACATTGTAAAGAAAAGAAAGCTAGCAAAAATGAAATGGTTACACGAGCCAAATGAGGTAAATTTAGAGCACTTGGGTAGTGTTAGACGGGAAACCACCAAGTTACTAAAGAGTAAAAAGAGGGAATATTTGAGAGAGAAGATTAATGATCTTGAAATGAATGCAAAATATAGGAACATTAGAGAATTATATCAGGGAATTAGTATAGAGAATAAGGGGTTTCAGGCTAGAACAAACATAATTCGGAATGAAAATGGGGATATGATTGCAGATTCTAGGAGTATATTAAATAGATGGAAAAGTTACTTTAATCAGCTATTAAATGTACATACAGAACAGGACATTGAGGAGGATAATTTACAGACAGCAGAAATGCTAGTCGCAGAGCCAAGTGCATTAGAGGTTGAAATGGCAATTGAAAAATTGAAGATGTATAAAGCATCAGGTTCAGATGAGATCTCAGCAGAACTGATAAAATTAGGGGGAGAAAAATTGATGGACAAGATACGCTGGTTGCTTAGTATGATTTGGGAAAAAGAAGCTCTTCCAGATGAATGAAAGGAATCAATTATCGTACCAATTTATAAGAAAGGAGATAAAACTGATTGCAACAACTACAGGGGCATCTCATTACTTTCAACTTCGTACAAAATTCTTACAAATATATTAGTAAGCAGACTTACTCCCTATATTGATGACATTCTAGATCATCAATGTGCATTTAGAAGAAACAGGTCTACAACAGATCAGATTTTTAGTATAAGACAGATTTTAGAAAAGAAATGGGAATATAATGGTACTGTACATCAACTATATGTAGACTTCAAAAAAGCATACGATTCAATTAAGAGGGAGAAGTTATATAGTATCCTGCTGGAGTTCGGAATTCCTAAAAAGTTAGTTAGACTTATACGAATGTGTCTAAATGGCTCAAAGAGTAGGGTGCGTGTAGGCAAACAGTTTTCAGACACTTTTGAAATCCAGAATGGGTTGAAGCAAGGAGATGCACTATCTCCTCTACTATTTAATTTTGTACTAGAGCATGCCATTAAATCTTTAGAGAACGAGGAAGGCTTACAACTGAATGGTATTAATAAGCTGTTAGTTTATGCTGATGTAGTACTACTGGCCGATAGCGAGGAGATACTAAAGGCCAACACGCACACACTATTGAGTAACACTAAGGAATTAGGACTGGAAGTAAATATCAGTAAAACTAAATATATGGTCACACGTAGAAACTCATTATATAATGGAAATGGACAAATGAGGGAAATTTTGAGTAAGTGGGTGAATTCAAATACCTAGGAACAATAATCACAAATAGGAATGAGATGCACAAAGAAATTAAACATAGGCTCAATTCTGGAAATGCATGCTATTATGCATTGCAGAGACTTTTGATGTCCCAACTCCTTTCAAAAAACGTTAAGCTGAAAATATATAAAACTATTATTCTACCAGTTATATTATATGGGTGCGAAACATGGAGTCTTACTTTAAGGGAGGAAAGGAGATTACGAGTATTTGAGAATAAAGTTCTTAGGAAAATTTTTGGACCAAAGAGAGATGAACAGACAGGTGAATGGAGAAGACTACATGGTCTTTATAGGAAGCCAGATATAATAAGAACAGTTAAGTCTCGTAGACTGCGATGGGCAGGACATGTTGCGCGTATGGGGAATGAAAGACGTGCATGGAAACTTCTTGTAGGAAAGCCAGAAGGAAAACGCCCAGTTGGTAGACCAAGAATGAGGTGGGAGAACATTAACTATGATTTGAGGGAAGTAGATTATACAGGGAATGATTGGAAAGCATTAGCTCAGGATAGGGATGTATGGAGAGCTTATGTCCGCGCGGCCATGAACCTACGGGTTCGATAGTGCCAGTAAGTTATTGCCTGTTCCTCTAAAGTTAGACATATTGGAGGATTCTGAGTTAATGCTTGCATTGCTGCGGTTGGAGTTGATTTTGGCATACTTCTAGGCGAATCAGGTTCGAGTTATTTGCTGATTATTAACTTCCCATTGTATAGTAGTATTGGCTTGATGAATGTTTTGTATGTGGTGTTCAGAGTCTGGCAATTACTACCCCACTTTGCTCGGGCTAATCTTTTCTTTGCTTTGTTTACTACTGCTTCAATGTTTTCTCCATGATAATTTTGAATCAAAAATTGTTCCTAGGTACATTGTTTCATTTTTCTTGAACTGTAGATTTAGTTTTGGGAAAAAATTACTAAGTTCTTTAAGTCATTGCTAAAACCTAACAGTAATGACTAGAGCGAGGAATTTTATGAAATTTCATGATTTAAACTATTTGCCAGAGAGCGCTGAGACTAAGCATCTTTACATTTCATGATATGTAGAATCAAATAAGACCAACAAAAAACTTCATATTTCATTAAAATGTTCATATTTTAGTGAAAATTTCATACTCCATATTTTTCAACTTTCAAATTCCGGTATTTTTTTTCAATAAAAGTTCTAGGAATTCATTAAAATATTTCAAGTAAATGTATTTAATTTTTGACAGTGGAATGTGGTAGACAAGTGAAAATTCTTCAGTACCCCTTCTGAACAAGATAGATTTTATAAAAGCAAACAATGAGTCACAAAGGGACAGTTTTAGATGGAGGTTTTTGTCCTAAACTCGATCCCCAGACAAGAATATGAGCCTACATGAATAAGTAGAACAATGTTGGAATATTCTATAGTCAGGTATAATAGCTGTCAACTCGTTATTGCTACCTGAGAGCAGTCCTTACCTTACCTTGTGAACAGATTACAGCATTTAAATATAGGAGAGACTCCTGGTAAACTTGAAGCAGTAATCTCACTACAGGCCCTTGGGGTAGGAGGATAAGGCTATCACTTTTTCTGGACAATCGGCACTAGATATCAGCCCTGCATGACGGCCGCCTTTACCCCCAGAACAAGCGTCTGGTACTCATTTCCGTTTAAGTGCTTTGTGAAATTAGTAAAGTTCATGTAGTAAGGGCATCAAACTATCAAATATAGCATGATACAAGTATGCCGTAACATTGTGTGATGTTGGGCATAATTTTTCATCGTGCAAAACAATTGTGACCGACAGGCCTTATAGTTTACCATCAGAAAATATAGAAAAAAAAACTTCTGTGTATTACAAACAGAATTAACAATTGGATTGTTCAAAACACAATTAGACCAAGATTATGGACACTATGTTAGACCCATTTCACGAAAAAAAGTTAACATAATTTCACCATGTTTGAAGTTCAATATTAAATTTAACTTTAATTGCAAAGAGAGTTCTGAAACAATCCCTGGAATCCATCATGGACTAATAACTTTTAACATCTTTCTCCAAATATGTCATCTGGAATGGTTTACTTGTATTTTAAATCATCCAATTTAATGTTATTGTTACACTTGCATCTCCAGGAATTTAATATCTTTATGCAATGTGAAAATAGCAATAATCCAAAATATACCTGTTCTAAACTTTGTTAGTGCTATGTTTCATGGAAACCTGTTTGTTTTGGTTACAATCTCGTTTCTTGCATATGTTTGGATTTCATAATTAAATATTCAGTACATTAATTAATTGTATTATATATAACCTCCCAGTTTTTATTTATGAAGGTAAAGTGATTCCTCTGCAGTCTTGGGAGGCCTTTTGGGTAGTGGTATATTGAAGCTCCCATCTTTCTAGAGAAGACACGAAATGTCTGTCGGGTTGTCGGATCTGCCTTATGTCCGCATTTGTGCCCTGAACATGCATCTAGTACTCACTTCCATTAGGATGAGACCCCAGGTCCACAATGCCACCAGAAGGTCTGGTCCAGCTAAAAATCTTGACAATATCGAGACTTGAACCCACGACTTTCCTGTTTGCACCACGTTCCTTATAAAACTACACTATGGCATGATCCATTAAAATTGTTTCATATTGTGAATATATTTTATATTGGGTCAGAATTAATGAAAAAGCTAATTAAAATTGAAATACAGTTAATATCTTGAGTTATAAATAAGTTCTGTTTGTCTCATTTATGTGCTGGTATGTACACTTATAAGTTATAGTGGGCCTATGTATATAAATATATGTAAAAAGTTTAGAAAATAGCATAATATTTTTGGGTCATAATTTTCATATTTTGTCTTTACGATTTCATATTTTCGTATAATTTTCATATAATTCCTCGCTCTAGTAATGGCCAATATAAATTGTTCAAAATCTGATTTTATTTTGACAAAATACAATGAAAATATCTGTAACCATGACAAATTTAACAACTTTATCAACCATGAAGAATATTTATAAATGTAAACCCGTTATTTTATTCTATAACCTTGGAACATATACCCTACATACCCATACAAATTACCATTCCACATTTACAGAACATATCCCTCACGAATAAGGAGCTTTTACTATATATATATATATATATATGTTTTAAACTAAGAAAATATAAAATCTAGCAAATAATATGAACCAAACAGTATGTACAGTATTACCCTTCTTTACACTGTTTATGGGACCAGAAGGAAGTGGTGTAAATTAAGGGAAAATGTAAATTATGGGAAGAGGAGCTAAAATATATTAACTCCCACATTCTGCAACCATTCTAGATCATGCACAAAAAAACTGGGATAATATACAATATTGGTAAATAATGAAATGTTTTTCATCTCAAATAAAGTTGTATACATCTCATAACCTGTCTTATTTATTTAGAAGACAAGATGAGGTGAGGTGTAAAAAAAATGTTTAATTAAACCTCAGTGATATTTTCTATATTAGTTCAATGTAATGTGTGTTTTGAACTGCTGTAAACATTAAATTACTTTATTTCAAAAATAAAAGATGGGAAAACATTACATGCAGGAATGTAGAAGCAGGGTAATACTGTATTTACATTAGATACTAGAACCAAATTTTTAATCAAATCAAACAGTGTTTCACATTTTAAACCTTCAATTTGTAGTGAATTAGGATTCCAGATGGAGAGAAATGGAAAAGGCAACACATTATAAATAAATTAACATTCAGATAGAAAAGCCACTGCTGTTTATTTCAACACATTATACATATCCAGATGGTACCAACTCAGCCAAACACCAGACAAAAGAATCAGCAAGTCTGAAACAAAATAAATCTATTATGGACAAAAGTTTTCTTTTATTGGAGAACATTTCCCATCTTTTTAATCATTACACGCAAACTGTTTATTTAAAATACACTTTTTAACATGTAGCCTTAAAATCAAAATAAGGTTAGAAATTGGTTCTGATCAATCATATTACGTATAGATAATATAAACTGGTAAAAAAAAAAATAACCCCATATTTTGCTCTCACAGGAGCATTCTCCATATCCAATTATTGGCTAAAATGGAGGTAATGTCCTTTAAAACATCTTCAAGTGACAAAATAAAAACCAATTTAAATTATATGATAAAGTAGGCCTTCCTCCAATTTTGTGAGTATAAAATTTTATAAGTTTGTTATTCTTAAGGTGGCGGAAGTGGGTTTGGCAATTCACTGGAATCAAATTTTACTCATTACAATTAAACAAAAAAGCATTCCATTGAAAAAGCACATACCAATACACAGAATGGCAAAACGAACTAATGCTCCCAAAAAACCAATATGAGAATTAAATGTCCTCCACCAGCAAGAGAACCAAAGATTTAGAAGAAAAAAAATGAAAACATATAGTACAACCTGCAAAAGCAATAGAAGTCCTCCTAACAACAGAACACAAGGGCTAAAAGTGATTTGATAAGGAATGTTAACTTAGAAACTTAGTATTATGGATGCTGTTCAAATAAAAAAAAAGCATTCGAGAAATATGTAGCAGAAAGATACAAAAAGCTCTCAAAATAAAAGAAAACACATTGGAAAAGGGGAGAAAGAAGTCAGAAATGCACGGCGAGCACCATATTACCTTACAACTTTGGGGCACTTTTGAAAATATATATCCACGTCCCTTTGTTAAATTTGTTACTTAGAATGCTTCACCCCTTTATGCCATTTTTGGCCTAAAGTACAAACCCCAACTGATTGAAGTATTAATTTTTAATGTTATTTTCTTTTTAACAATTTTTTTGGCAGTAAAGCTTTATTCTTGGTATTTTAAATTAAACTTGTAACAAAGGACAAATTAATATTTTAAAAGCGGCTAAACCGAGATTGGACTGGAATGAAATTCCAGAGATCCAGAGTTCAATTCCCAGTTCAGGATTAGAAGGCTAATCGAAACATGTTCAAGAACAAATCAACATTAAATCGTGGTAAGATAGCACAGACACAAAAATACTTGATTAAAAGAACCTCAAAATATTACTTCCCAAAATAGAACACTAAGATGAATTTAATATTAAAACAAAACTTGACCTGTTTTAATATTTGAGGGACTAGTCTGCAAGTAAAATAAAATATGAGGTGAGTAAATAACTCATAAATATTGACGTTTTAAACCTAAAAGCTTACCAAAGGTACTACCAATCCATATCAAACCGGACAGCAAAAAATCTTGCCATTTTTTTAAATTTTATGTATCCCTAAATATAGTGAATACATTTATTAACTTACTAATATCGAAATTTAATTTTTATCATTTATAGGTTCTAAGTTATGATTAAGAATTATCGTAAGTATGATAAACTAAAATGTTATTAATATTTCTAAAACAGTAAACAGCAAAAATTTGTTTTAAACATATTTAAAAAGGTGATATCATCTAGTTTCAGAGTGTTATTTTTAAAATTAGGATACTTTTTATTTTTGGTGTCAATTTTCTATTTTATGGCAGTTAATGCAGTACATATAAAAAATTAAAACGAAAAAAAATAGAGGATATTATTCACAAGGATTAATTTCCAGCAAGTACCTTTTTGATGGGATGAATAATTCAATGTTTTTTATTCTATTTTTGTTAAAAATTGGCAGATCCACAGTGCAGCTGGTTCATTTCACGACCAAAGTCATGCACGTAGTTAATTGAAACAGCTGACTCCACTTCATAAGTGACCCTTTCAACTGCCATTAAATCTTATTTTATTGTAAGCCTATGTTTTCCCTTTACAAAGATTTAGACACTCTCCCCATACAGGAAAAGAATTTGAACCATACTAATTTAGTTGCACGTTTTCGTATGCCATTTTGAGTGGTCCGTGGTCAGTGTTCCGCCTCATAGGAAACCAAGGTAGTACTAGGACAGGAAAATTTTGCTTAGAGCCTTTTCATTCAGGCTTAAGGATTTTTACAAGCCTGAAAATCTTCTGGATTCAACCATTTTGCTCACAAAGAGGCAGTATTCAATAGTTTGACACATAGATTGGTAAATACGCCTACGAGCAAAGAAAACTATGAAAAATAAAAATTAATGTTGCAATACATAATGGTTATGAAGAAAATATGGTACACAATAAAAATAAATAAATAAATTTAAAAAACAAAAATTAATTAATGAAAGCACACTTATAAAAGAAACAGAAAAAATATAATTCAAGAAATTCACTTACCATCCATTGAAACACCATAACATTAGCACCAAAGAATGAATACAGCCTTAATAGGATAATTAAAACCAATAAAAATGAGAGAATTGATAATGAAAACAAATCAGGAATTTATCAGATCAAATGCAGGGATTGTGACAAAACTTATATTGGAAAAACGAAAAGAAATTTGAAAACAAGGGTGAAAGAACATCTTAGAAACATCAAAAATGGAGAAGTGGAAGTCAGCAATAGCTGCTCATGCTTGATCCGAAAAACATTTAATTGAATCAAAAGCCAGTCAAACAAAAGGAACTCACGGTTTGGGAAAAGATCCACATTCAGAAAAACAAAGGAAAAACTTATGAACTTCAAAATTCCTACAAATTTTGACCAAATTTCTTTCAATCAGCATAACATCAGTCGCCAAGATTGTACTGAAAATGAGACCGTTGTGGTCTCAAAATCGGTATCTACTTAGAAGATTTATATGAGAGATAAGAAATGTAAATTAATGAGTCATTTTTAAACATCTTACCTCATATTTTGTTTCTTCAAACACGGGAACTAGTTTTCGAGAGAAGGATCTCTCTCATTTTCAACCGACATTTCATTGGAATCTCCATCAACAACGTTGCAATCTGGTGTTGATTTGATGATCAGAAATCTCGAAATTCATGGATCTAAATGTTCTTCTGAATATATATCTTCTCCCAAATTGTCAATTCTAAAGGTTTTTCCAAATGTTTTAAAAGTAGGGCTTCTTTTTCAGTTGTATGATTCTCCAATAAACTATGTGCTGCAAAGCTGATTTTTCAACTTCACCATTTTTATAGCCTTGGTAATCTATTAATAACCAATAAGAAATTGAACACCCCAGATAGCAAAAAAATCTGGAATTTATTAAATTAATTGTAAGGACTGCAATAAAGTATACACAGGAAAAAACAAAAAGAAATTTGGACACTCGCACTAAGGAACATTTCAGAAATATTAAAAATGGTGAAATTGAAAATCAGCTATTGCAGCACATAGTTTATTGGAGAATCATAAAATTAAAAAAGAAGCCCAACTTTTAAAACATTTGGAAAAACCTTTAGAATTGACAATTTGGCAGAAGATATATATTCAGAAGAACAAATTTAAATCCATGAATTTCGAGACATCTCAAAGTTCACCAAATCAACACCAGATTGCAACGTTGATGGAGATTCCAACATAAATCTGGTAGTCATGTCGGTAAAAATGAGAGATCCTTCTCTCGAAAACTAGTTCCCATATTTAAAGAAACAAAATATGAAGTAAGATGTTAAAAAATGACTCAATTTATGGCCTATCATGCTCATAAACATATATCAGTGCTTGATACTGATTTCCTGGTCTTTGAAAGATCCTGGCTATAATTATACTAAACATGGAACAGATTCAGAAGTAGAATGTGACTGAATTTTTTAGCACATCCTTCCATACAAACAGGACACCTATAATAGACATAGAGTACGGGTTTAGATGATCAAACAATTATTTTGCATGTATGTAAAAAAAATAAAAAGCTGCCATTATGCTGTCTAACATGCACCATTCGGATTATACTGATCCTGAGACATGCAAACCACAAATTATATTCGTATTTTTATAATAGTACGAAAGGGGGAGTAGATACCTTTGAACAAAACATTTTTACATATAGCACAAGCAGGTGAAGATGGAGATGGTCCCTTGGCTGTCTGCTATGCTCTTCTGAACAAAACTGATGTCAATTGTTAGGTATTGCAATCAACTTTCAAGGATTACAAGCCTATTTCTCACTTTGAATTTTTTAAAACTTTAGGCCAACAATTTACAGTGCTATACTTGAACAAAAGACTTGTAAATGATCGACTACCAAAAGAACTCGGAATGATTTTAATTTGCAGAGATACCTCTCATTACAAACAGGAAGAGGCAAGATTATCAACATGAAGATGCAAAATTATCAGTGTATGAATTATTTAGTTATTATTTTTATATATACAGTTTCCAGGATATTGAAGAAACCATTTTCAAAGAATGGAAGACCAGTCAAGGATGTAAAAGAAAACAGTGTGCATTGTGTCTTTGTTCGAACGGAAACAAACCAATTTTGTGTTAGGTGTGATAGACCAATGTGCCAGAACATGATCATTGATCAGTTATGAGAAAAATTAGGAACATTCTATTATGAAAGAGTTTTTGTAAATTACATGGGGTTTTTATTCAATGTTTTTAGACATTTCAGTAAAAAAATGTGTAACACAAAATCTAACAAAATCATTCCATATACGTTTGTGGTAATTATTGTTCTATTATTCACTACACTTGTGCTATATCCTGTAATTTAGTGTATTTGCCTCCCCCAAACGATCCATATTATTCCACAATCAGTTAACTCCACTAACGACATACAAAATGCACAACTCCAGTTAAGGGTTAATTGCATTTACGCCCTTCAAAAAAACAAATATTAACATACCAATTTTCAAGCGAGAGCATAAAATCATCTATAATGTGACTATCTTTTCAAGTTGAGGGAGAAGTTATACTTCAAGAAATTTATTCCATAAAAGAAGACTATTTAAAACAATACGATAAAGACAGCTCTATACTCTTTATTACATCGAGCAAAGACCTGATATTCAGTATATAAAAGTTACAGGTAAAAAATTGTAAACTTTTAAAGATGCGAGTTCCAATTTTCACAATTTTTTGCCAATTTCGTATGGAATATCCCACTAACAAAATTATAGCTCTGGAATTTATATATGGGGAATTTATGTGAGTGAAGGTTAGCCAAACAAATTTCTTTGTCACGATGTGCTGCCATCTATCGGTAACTTCATAATCATTGCAAATACACACTAGTATTTTGCAGAACTTAAGATGGTACGATCAAGATTACCGTTATAATACTTACTGCTTATTTTGACCTTGCCCTCATCTTCCTCCTCTTCCGCTTAAGCCTCCGCATCCTCTTCTTCCTCCACTGAAATATGATTCAACATTAATACTCAATGGAAGTACAAGTTTCAAATTAATTGCTTGGTAAAATTTCCAAGATTAGAACTAACTTTAGCTATTCTATGTAATGTACCAGTCTATGAATCTTACAAGAGTGCAATCATCAATCTTGCAAGAGCACATTGGTTACAATTGTACCAGCAACATAATTTTAAAATACTTTTGTCAAATTTCACTTTAAATATCATATATTCCTATTTAAAACAGACTGTTCTTTAGAATCAACACTCTTATGACACTATTTTACATTATGTACTTTTCATTTATAACATTTGCTACTATTTCTATTTTAAATGTTTTGTGATGATTCTTAAAACATTTTTTTTCACTTATTAAATATTTATTGATGTACACAAAATGTGGCAATATCTCCCAATGTTTTTTTCAAAGTTCTACACAATTGTAGCATGCATGCACAAATATTTATAAAATTTCTGGCAGATGGCAGGACATATCTATTAAATAAGTGTGATTAACCTTCACAATTAATTCATAAACATGTTTCAAGATGAAGTACTGAAGATGGAAGGTCTCTATTGGTCTAATAAGAACAAAATTGTGTTTATTTACCTCTCAATGACTTTCAAGCTTCTTTAAGCATTCGCACATGTCTATAATGATTATGCAGAACTTCAAACAAATCATTGATTTTAAAGGCAAATATTTAATAATATTGTAAAAACACCAGTTTTGAGTCCTGTCGATGATGGGGCAAGTCCCGAAAGCACTACAGTTAAATAATCAAGTTGAGGAGTTCGGGTGAATATTCCGTCATTTTATATTTTAATTTTGAATAATACCTCAACGGGACATACCATGAATCTTATAAAAGTTGTTTATTATAAACATGTTTGGGAATTTATTGTAAGATTGGTCATACAGATCTCACAGATACGGGGATCCATCTAACATCAATTCCATAAATGTTTGCACAAGGAATTGAATAAGTTATTCTAAATTTTTTTTAGAATCATTCTATTCCTGACTCCACTTCCACACAAAGCAAGTGCAACTGTAATCAGCAATTATGTATGAGGGTCATACTGAAAGTTGTGAGCAACCCATTGTTAAAATTCAAATTTCAACAATGTAACAAAAACTGCAGGATTGTAATCTACAGACTTTATACAACATTGCCGTTTTGTGGCGTCATAGCTTCTATCATGTGACCACATGCAGTGTTTCCAAAATGGCAGACATCAATGTTTTGTTTCGACAGCGCGGTGTCATTGAATTCCTTGTTAAAGAGAAACAATCTGCTGTTGATATTCACCAAAGACTTCAATGTGCTTACGGAGATGCCTGCATGGGTGCCAGCAATGTTAGGAGATGGGTGAAACATTTTAAGGATGGGAACATGAGTATCAAAGATGAGCCTCGTAGCGGTCACCCACGTTCTGACTCCACGGATTGCAACAAGGAAAGAGTTGATGCACTCATTAGAGATGACAGGCGTATCACAGTGAATGAAATTGCTACAAAACTTGCAGTAGGACACAGTGCAGTGCAAGATATGATTCACAGCTTAGGTTACCGAAAAGTTAGTGCCCATTGGGTTCCACATTTATTGAGTGAAGATCACAAACTTCAGAGAAGAACCATCACCCATAACCTTCTTCAGAGATTTCGAAACGAAGGTGATGATTTTTTGACGAGTATTGTGACAGGTGACGAAAGCTGGTTTCATCGCTACGAGCCTGAAACAAAACGCCAGAGTATGGAATGGTACCACTTGAATTCGCCAAAGAAAAAAGCGAAGACAGTGCAATCTGTTGGGAAAGTTATGGGCAGCGTATTCTGGGATGCGCAAGGTTGCATTCTGGTTGAATTTCTTGAACCTGGACAAACCATAAATGCTGCCTGCTATATCCAGACACTTGTGAAGCTCCGTCGTGCATTGCACTGGAAGGAAGATCATTCTGCAAACACGATAACGTGCATCCTCACACTGCTCGTGCCACTGTGGAGAACATCAGGACATTTGGGTGGGAAACTTCCACATTCTCCCTATAGTCCCGATTTGGCACCCTCCGACCACCATCTTTTCGGTTCTGTGAAGGAGCAGATGAAAGGCCAACGCTACGAGACGCTGGAGGATATTCAGAAAGCAGTGCGTCAGTGTCTTCGAGCAGCTGGAACGGACTTCTATCATAAGGAAATTTTCAAGCTTGTAGAACGCTGGACAAAATGTGTGCAAAGAAATGGAGACTATGTTGAAAAGTAGCACAAAGGTCTGTAGATTAACATGGTGTATTTGGTTTGTCTAAAATAAATATTATGATTGTTTAAAAAAATGTTGCTCATGACTTTCAGTATGACCCTCATATATCCTAGCAATTAATAGACATCAATTTTTCATGGAAAAAATACATAAATTATGTATATCTTTTTTGTCTTTCCTATTTGCATTTGCTTGTCCTTTTTAAAGAAAATACGCCATTGATTATGTGGAATTGTTTATTGACCTACATCTGACGGCTATTATGATGCCAGACTTAAGAACACCAGAACATTACAGTGACTTGTCATCCAATTCAAACTCTTGTGAACTGGGCACTAAAAATTGAGTATTTTAATGACAAAGAGTCCACTTAATCTGACCGCTGCAGTGCACATCAAATTAGTTTAAGATTCATTAAATAATATACACGCAATTTATTGCTAGGTTAGGAGCGGGGCTCAACTTCAGATAACCTTCCGCTTGATTTTCCATACTATATAATACTGTTGCTCTACATACTTCAGTCTTTACTAACATTGCATACTATTTTAATTATTTTGCAACAATACTTATATCATTTTTTACAATTATTAAATATTTATCTAAATATGCAATTTCTTGTAAAAACTTTAATTTACCTTTCCCAATACATTTTTCAAGTCCTACAGAATAATAGTGTGCATGTGCAAAACTTTATAAAAAGTTTAGTCATTAGATGGAACCACATATCTGGAGTCCTACAGAAAGTTTATAGAGCCGTCACTAGATGAACCACATAGCTGTGAATTCGGTATGACCAATCTTTGCAATAAATTCCCTAGCATTTATTAGAAATGGACATACACAGACTTACCCCTTTCTAACCTAACAAAATAATTTACATACATATTTTTTATTTTTTATTATTTCACTCACCTCATACTTCATAAATCATAGCAGACCCTGGATTTCTTCACGTAATTTGTGACATTGTCAATGCTGCGTCACGTTGACAACTGACGTCCAACGGCCTTCTATCCTGCAGACTGACCTCCGCGCCATCTGGTGGCCGACCGAAGAATTTCCAAATCAGTCCTCTTTCTTTATAACCGGGTATTTCAAAGTTCATAGTTGTATTTTCATTCTTGCATATGTAAATTTTTTCCCAAATTGTGAGTTCCTTCGGTTTTTTCCAATTGTTTAAGTAATTTTGGTTTTTGTTTCAATTCTATGTTTTTATGACCATGCATGTGCAGCTATTGCCAGAAGATTTCGGTTTTCTCCATTTTTAACATTTCTGAGGTGTTCTTTTAATCTTGTATTTAGATTCCTTTTTGTTTTTCCTATGTATATCTTTTCACAATCTTTACAATTAATTTGATAAATTCCCGATTTTTTACAGTCTTCAATTTTTTCATTTTTGTTGGTTTTTATTAAATTACCTAAGCTGTAATCATTTTTCGGTGCTAATTTAATGTTGAATTTGTTGAAAATTTTTTGAAACTTGTCAAATACGAAAGGATGGTATGTGAACTTCTTGAATTTTTTGCCTATATTTTTATCTGTCTGAAGAGTACTTTCATTGATGACTTTTTGTTCTTTGAATTCAAAGAACCATTTTATAACATTTCTTACAATTTTAAATATTTATAAATTACGGGAATATTGTGCATTGGGTTCTAGATGCAGAAATGCTTCATGTAACATCTGCTAGGTGGCTCTCAAATAGAAGTTACCAACATTTGAAAATAATTTCAAACCATATTTAGTGTACGTAAAAAATTTTTATAGTTTATTAGATAATATGCATGTAAATTGTTTTGTTAGATTAGGAAATGGGAAGTTGGTTTACGTCCATTTTTTTAGCATTTGGGAATAAACAATATGCATGTAAATTTTCTTAGGTTGGGGAATGGAAAGTTAGTTTACATCCACTTCTTCAGCATTTGGGAATTTATTCCTAAAGTTGGTAATGCCAACTTCTGTGCTTTCCTTCAGGTCGCAAAAATTTTTCAATTTAATATCTTATTCCAATGATGCACTAAACACTTTTAAACACGTTTAAAACATTTTGCAACACTTTTAAACATCTTCCAATGTTGAAACGAGTTTTTTTCCATATTTATATATTTGCGTAAAACACGGTCGTGCTACATTGCTTACTTCCTACTCTTTGTTATTTTCCCTCCACTTCCTATGTTGTTGAAGCATTGCCACCATCAACAACCCAAACTTGCTTTTTAAATGTGATTCCACATTCCCTGGATTTCACCTACGTTAGAGTAATTGATTTGTGTTACAGTAATTGATTTAGGTTTGGTTAGCTTTTAGGTTCCTTGCTTTTTAAATGTGATTTGATACGTAAAATAAATTATACATTTTAGACAAGTTCTGGGAATTTTGTGTCAATATTGGTCATACTGATTTCACATATATATACCGCCAACTGCTGGAGGTTGCATTTATCTACCTGGGATAATTGGAGCACTAGCGCATGTGCACTGCAATGCTATAGAACTTAGAAAAATTTTCGTGCGACCCGAAGGAAAGCATATCCAAAATTTGTTTGCACCCATTTCTGGACTTTTTTCATAAACCGGTATTGTGAAGACGCACATCTTTATGATTTGGGTCAGTTCATAAATTCTGACCCTATTGTGAATCAAGTACTACAGATGCACAAATGCTTAATGTGTTAACATCTGTTAGATGACTCAAATCAAGGTTACCAACATTCACAAATAATTCCATACCATATTTCAAGAAATTGCAGGAGTTGCTGTAATGGTTAATGTAGCTTCCGGTAGATGGCTCTACAGTAGACATTACCAACTTCGGGAATAAATTCCAAAATGCTAAAAAAAATGGACATTAACCAACTTAAGGTACGTAGGATAACACTAGGGTTTATTTGAATTTTGTTGAGAAGTATGAGGCGAGTCGAAAAACAAAGAAAACCATTTTATAAACATTTATTAAATATTTATAAGTTACACAAAATGTGTGCATCGGGTTCTAGAGACGAGGAAATGCTTCATGTAGGTGGCTCTCAAATCGGAGTACCAACATTTGAAAATAATTTCAAACCATATTTAGGGTCGAATCTATGAACGGATTAGACTGTAAAAGGCGTTCTCTGCTGAGAAAGTTGTATCCTAATACGATTTTGCTTACTCAGAAATCTGTTCATGCGATAATTGTTGAAATTCGCTAGCTACCTGACGAGGTGAGAGAAACGAATCTTGAGAATCCCAAAGGGAACCGATGTAGTTTGAAACCTTGCTGCTTTATCCAAGATGTTGGACCTTGAAGACTTCGATCTTGTTTTCGGTATATGCAGAGAAGAGGATTTTGA
Source organism: Diploptera punctata (assembly GCA_030220185.1). Lineage (NCBI taxonomy): Eukaryota > Metazoa > Arthropoda > Insecta > Blattodea > Blaberidae > Diploptera > Diploptera punctata. The sequence continues at coordinate 1,029,149 of JASPKZ010008895.1, read as the reverse complement.
TAAGAGTCTACCAAAGAATTCAACTGGAACAGGAGAATCAGCATAATATTGCAGGATGCAGACGTAGTTGTATACGGTAATATTTGCGTGACGCAAGTGTAAATGCATGCCTCTAGCAGACGAAAATAATGGAAGTGGGTTTATCGCTGAGAATTCTGGGCAATTTCTTGCCAATAATACGAAACGACGACTTTCATGCATGACCAGTTAGTGGGTAGCTAATTCGATCTTTGCACTTGCTCACGGTGAGTCAGCTCACCAGTGATTGGAAGTAATTAAAGTAGAGACTAATGTATTTGCATGTGACCCTTAGTGTTAGTGGACGTAAAATTAGTTTATAGTTTATTAAATAATACGCATGTAAATTGTTTTGTTTGGTAAGGAAATGGGAAGTTGGTTTACGTCCATTTTTTTAGCATTTGGGAATAAATAATATGCATGTAAATTGTCTTTGGTTAGGAAATGAGAAATTAGTTTACGTCTTTTCTTAGCATTTTTGAAGTTATTCCCAAAGTTGGTAACACCGACTGCGGAGCCATCTACCGGAGGCTACATTAACCATTACTGCAACTCTGTGGAACTTAGAAGAATTTGTCTGCCAAATAACCGACTTTCTCCCTAATTTTGTTAGGTTCTCTTGGGACAAATTAGTGAGTCAGACATAACATGTAATTTATAATATTTAAAAATTGTAAGAAATATTTATAAAATGGTCCAAAAATCTTTAAAACAGAAAAACGTGGCAGCCAACAATAAGAGTATTTCAGAATTTATTTATTTTTGGGCGTCATATTCTTTCATTGGTTAAGAGTGCATAAATTGTGTTACGTTAGCTTTTAGGTTGATCCCTCACAGCTGAAAAATACCGGGCTTCCAATATAAACCCGGACCGGCCTGATGGGGCTTCACCCATCAGGCAGCGCTCTCTCCTCGTCCACATTTCACACTCTGCCAGCCCCTCGTCCTTGAACTAGTCAGTTTACTATCGTTCGACAAGATGAGACTTCAGCTGACAGAGCAGCGCATTTGTGTGTAAATGTTATTACAAATACGAATCAGCGTCACATTCGCGAGGAATTTATTCGGAACTTCCCTGGACAATTACCTCCTTCCAGATCGACAATCCACGATCTTGTGACTAAATTTGAGACCACTGGTTCAGTACAAAATAAACACGCGAAGGCATACGGTTCTCACCGAAGAAAAATTAGACGAAATTGGCGAAAATTTGGAACGTTCAACACAAAAATCATTACTGAAATTAGCACAAGTTGGGTTTTCAGTATCTTCTGCACATACAGCAACAAAATTGTTAAAACTCAAACCTTACAGTGTACATGTGTTCATTGTCTAAACCAAGGTGATCCCATAGCATCATGCTACACTTCGGGCCGGACGAAAATTAGTTCTATAGAATCGCAGTGCGCATGCGCTAGTGCTCCAATTATCCCAGGTAGATAAATGCACCCTCCAGCAGTTGGCGGTATATGTATGAGAAATCAGTATGACCAACATTGACACAAAATTCCCAGAAATTGTCTAAAAATGTATAATTAACACGAAATGAACTAGTGGAAATGATTTTACGCGGTAACCGTCCGATATTTTGAATTTTTCATAGAATAACATATATGAAGAGGTAATTTATTTTATGTATCAAATCACATTTAAAAAGCAAGGAACCTAAAAGCTAAATCAATTACTGTAACACAAATCAATTACTCTAATGTAGGTGAAATCCAGGGAACGTGGAATCACATTTAAAAAGCAAGGAACCTAAAAGCTAACCAAACCTAAATCAATTACTGTAACACAAATCAATTACTCTAACGTAGGTGAAATCCAGGGAACGTGGAAATGGTTGGCAACATCTGGAGTATTTTGGGTTGTTGATGGTGGCAACACTGGAACAACATAGGAAGTGGAGGGAAAGTAACAAAGAGTAGGAAGTAAGCAATGTAGCACGACCGTGTTTTACGCAAATATATAAATATGAAAAAAAAACTCGTTGCAACATTGGAAGATGTTTAAAAGTATTGCAAAAAGTTTTAAACGTGTTTAGTGCATCAGTGGAATAAGATATTAAATTGAAAAATTTTTGCGACCTGAAGTGTACAACAGCCAATTGGATGTGGTCGGTTTTATGTCTCTCACATTTCTACACTTACATTCTTATGCCACTGATGCACTAAACACTTGTAAACACGTTTTGTACTGTTTTAAACATTTTGCAATGATCTTCAAGCTTTCTTCACAATATTTTATATTTATATATTTACGTAAAACATGATCGTGGATACATTACTTCCTTGCTACTTTCCCATGTTGGGAAAAAGTCGGTTATATGTCTCAGACAAATTTTTCTAAGTTCCACAGAATCGCAGTGCGAGTTGCTGTAATGGTTAATATAGCCTGCGGTAGATGGCTCTGCAGTCGGCGTTACCAACTTTGGGAATAAATTTCCAAATGCAAAAAAAATGGACGTTAACTAACTTGCCATTTTCTAACTAGAGAAAACAATTTACATGCATATTATTTATTCCCAAACGCTTAAAAAAATGGACGTAAACCAACTTCCCATTTCCTAACATAACAAAGCAATTTACATGCCTACTATTTAATGAACTATAAACTAATTTTATGTACACTAATATTAAATATGGTTTCAAATTATTTTCAAATGGTGGCAACGTTGGAACAACATGGGAAAGTAGCAAGCAAGTAATTTATCCACGATCATGTTTTACGTAAATATATAAATATAAAATATTGAAAAGAAAGCTTGAAGATCATTGGAAAATGTTTAAAACAGTACAAAACATGTTTACAAGTGTTTAGTGCATCAGTGGCATAAGAGTAAGTGTAGAATTGTGAGAGACATAAAACCTACCACATCCCCATGTTGTTCCAACATTGCCACCATTTGAAAATAATTTGAAACTATAGTTAGTGTTAGTGTACGTAAAATTAGTTTATAGTTCATTAAATAGTACACATGTAAATTGCTTTGTTACGTTAGGAAATGGGAAGTTGGTTTACGTCCATTTTTAAGCATTTGGGAAGAAATAATATGCATGTAAATTGTTTTCTTTAGTTAGAAAATGGCAAGTTAGTTAACGTCATTTTTTTTTTGCATTTGGAAATTTATTCCCAAAGTTGGTGACGCCGACTGCAGAGCCGTCTACCGGAGTCTATATTAACCATTACAGCAACTCGCGCATGCACGCTGCGATTCTGTGGAACTTTGAAAACCGACTTTTTCCCAGCCAATTTTTGCGACCTGAAGTGTACAACAGCCAATTTTTGCAACCTTAAGTGTACAACAGCCAATTTTTGCGACCTGAAGTGTACAACAGCCAATTTTTGCGACCTGAAGTGTACAACAGCCAAAAGTGTTTAGTACATCAGTGGCATAACAATATTACATGGAAAAATGTGTGCGACGGTTTGTAACCACAGCCTAATATAGTATGGAAAATCAAGTGGACAAACTACAGTTTTTCCTTTGCCTACCACTCATCTGCAGCATGCCTTCATCAAACGTGGAAGAACAGTAGTGATAGTCACTTCATCAGGTGCCTCAACTGTTGTAGCCGTTTCGGCATTCTATTCAACTACGGGAGCCACTACTCAGTGCAGCTACCCAAATGCCTCCCAACGCTAGGTGGGCATGAGAAAATTTCTTCTGGCCACGAGAACTTAACCAAAGAGTAAATCCCGTAGCTATGCACCAAGGCAGTAGTGTTGCCTTAAACAGCTCGGCTATGACGGGATAATTATTAAAACAAAGAGGCTATTAGAAAGGATAAATTATTCAGCAGGATCACAATGTGTTTAAGCACGTGGCATGGGAACTCTAACTAGAATAAATCCCGTAGCTATGCACCAAGGCAGTAGTTCTACCTTAAACAGTTCGGCTATAAAGGGATAATTATTAAAACAAAGAGGCGACTGGAAAGAATAAATTAACATTCAGCAGGATCACGTGTTTAAACACGTGGCCCTTTTCCGAAATTTCTCAATTATTTTCTTTCCCATGTACAGAAAAACAAAATTCTAGAAAAGCTAAACTAAAATTTACATAAATATTCTCACCTTAAATAATATTGGAAAAATAATAATCTAGACTTAATACAAATAACTAATGTTATCAGAATGATAAGTTCACATGCCAAATTATTCCACATTTAACATTACCCGTTAATTAAATAATGCGAAAATAATTAATAAATACCTTAGCTCTCATCCTGTAAAATTAATTTGGAGTAGTGCCTTCCTATAATGTCTTAAAGAATATGTACGATTTCTCTGATCTGCGTCCAACACCTTCAGTTACCAGTATCCATGTGAGAGAGACATAAACGGAAACTTGGTGAACAAGAACCCGAATAAACCGGAAATTGCGTGTAACATTGACCAGAGATTGTATTAATAAAATGAAACGCGCACAAATGTGCATAATGCTATGGTTTATTTACGACGCAACGCGCAAGCGCAAAAATTGCTCCCCATGTATTTAAATGGAAGTGGTTTATCTACAACGCAAATTGCTGGCGCAAAAAAATTTGCGCTGACATGTCGCGTCGTGTTTTGGAATCTCTTGAATCCAGGACGCAATTTGCCAGCGCAAACAAAGAATATAGAAGATATTACCCGTACTCATTGGTGTAATGCTGTGGTTTATCTACGACGCAACGCGCCAGCGCAAAAATTGCTCCCCATGTATTTAAATGGAGGTGGTTTATCTACAACGCAAATTGCTGGCGCAAAAAAATTTGCGCTGACATGTCGCGTCGTGTTTTGGAATCTCTTGAATCCAGGACGCAATTTGCCAGCGCAAACAAAGAATATAGAAGATATTACCCGTACTCATTGGTGTAATTGCTAAAAACAAACTAAGATTTTATAACAAAATGTCGCAAATACAGTACTTGTTTTATAACTTTCCAATTTTAACGATGAAAGTTAAATAGTTTTGTTGCAAATCATCGAGTTCTATACATGTTTTATACAATATGAGCATGAAGGAGTAGAGAGATGTACAGAAAAAAGTTATTGTGGCTTGAACTTAGTCAAGAGATAAATAAAAGCTGTAAATATTGTATCTCGGGGATATTATGGATGTGCATAAATTTCGTCTTCTATTAAATTCAAAACCTGATAAAACTGCTCAGACGAAAATCTGAAGAATTCTAAAATTTGGTATATTCATCAACGATATGTTTATTTAAGAATCATTTATTCTATAATTTTCCATACAACATTCATATGATGCTGTTGCTCTAGGAACTTTTTCTGTCTTTACTAATATTTCGAACTATTTTAATCGTTTTGCAAAGACTCGTGAAACTTTTTTTTATGAAGAATTTTAATATGTTTATCTATGTAGACAAATTATGACTTTTCCTCTCAATTTATTTTCAAAGTTCTTTATTAGAATTGAAGTTGGCATACGTGACGCTCATAAAATTAAATCTACCAGATGGCAGGACATATGTGTGAATGACCAACATTTGCATTTAATTTCAAACCATACTTTAAGAAATAAATGTTTAATCACTTCATTTTGTTAGATTCCGATGGGTCAGTTTAGTGTACATCAGATTAGTTTATAGTTTACTAAATAGTATGTATGTAATTTATTTTATTAGGTTATGCAGGGACAGGTTTGTATACATTAGTTTTTGTAAACACATTTGGAAATTTATTATGAACGTTGGTCATTTTGATTTTCCATATATGTGGTGCCATCTGGCGACAATTCCATAAACATATGCGCTGTAGCGTATGCGCTCCATGCGAAACCAGCATCACGCCGAGCGAAACGCGAATTCGCGTCACGTCGGGTGCGACACGCTGTATAATAAACCGTAGCATAATTGCTAAAAACAAAGATTTTATAACAAAATGTCGGAAATACAGTATTTGTTTTATAACTTTCCAATTTATAAGTCAAGATGGATGCAACATGTACATCGAATGGAATATCACAGAATACCCAAACAAATGTTAAGATATTAACCTGCAGGAAGAAGAAGACCAGGACGTCCACTCAAAAGACTTCTGGATGGTGTTTCTCTTGAGGCCGAAGCAGGTCAACAAATGGCCTAAATTCGTGAATGTACTATGATGATGATGAACTTTCCAATTTTAACGACGAAAGTTAGATAGTTTTGTTGCAAATCATCGAGTTCTATACATGTTTTATACCATAGAGAACTGATATGAGCATGAAGGAGTACAGAGATGTACAGAATTTTTGCGCTGGCGCGTTACGTCGTAGATAAACCACAGCAATACTCGATTCTCTATACATGACTTTCATCACGAGATATGCAAAAAACCAGGATTTCACCAAGCGGACGAATATTGTGTGTGTTCTCTGTTCGGATGTAAATGTAGAACTGTGTACAAAAAGCTTACAGTAAGAGAGTATTTTAATGCACATTTGTGCGCAATTCTACTTATTATATTATAAAGTGTGAGACAGTGTGGGTTATCTCTGTGTGGGACTAGAGTGGATTACCTCTGGTCATAGAGAAGCTTTCGAGAAACTACTCTGTGTGCCTATGGTTCTTTGTTTATGTTGTTTATGGAGTCGTTATTGATCTTTGTGATAGCATAATATATGTTAATTTATATTAAAATTTAAGAAATCGCAAGTAGCACCGAAAGAAACAAAAATGTCTGGAATAAATGACGAAAAGTTGAAACTAATGGAGGATATGAATAGGTTTGAAGCAGAAATTGCTTTGCCTGTAATTCCTCCTCCACCAGCAGTAGCGCCTAGGCCAGTAATTGGCTCCAATACATATACTCAAGTACAGCGTAGGTTAGAAGAACAGCAGATGCCACCAGCACCGGGTCCAGATTTTACAGCATGTGCACCAATGCCATTTCCACCTATGATTCCTCCAACTGTGCCAAATTTTCCAGGAATTCCTCCTCCTCCTCCACCACCATTATTCATCCCACATCAAGTTCAACGTGGACCACCACTCAGGCTTCCTGCAATGCGTGGAACAGGACCAATGATACCTGGGCCACCAGGTCCAATGATGCCTGGACCACCTCCAGGATTCATGGGTCCTACCATGACTCGGCCTGGTCCACCTTTCATGGGTCCCTCAGTACCTGGACCAGGACCCCAGGTGATGCCACCAATGGATCGTATGCCTGGCCCCATAGCACCAGCTCCAACTCAAGTTCCTGCCATTGTCAGTGCAACTCCTAAGTTGTACCTGCGAAGACCAACTGTTGGTAAGCCTGATGACACTGAACCAAAGAACAAGAAAAAATGTTTAAATGAAGAGAACATTGCACCAATTGTAGAGATATCACGAGCTCGAGACATGGCAAAAAAGGTAAAAGCAAGTACAGTGATGGTATCTGTTGGACCTGGACCACAGCAATCAACAAACACAGAGGAATCAACACCTACAGCAGGACGCAAGAAGGAAAAGAAAAAATAAGAAAAGTATTCGAATGGCAGGAGGACAAATTTGGGAGGATAATTCCTTGCAGGAATGGGAAGATAATGATTTCCGGATATTCTGTGGCGATCTTGGAAATGATGTTACAGATGAAATTCTTACTAGAGCTTTCAGCAAGTACCAATCTTTTTTAAAGGCTAAAGTAATCAGGGACAAGAGGTCGAATAAAACGAAGGGATTTGGTTTTGTGAGCTTCAAGGATCCTCAGGATTTCATCAAGGCTATGAAGGAGATGAATGGTAGGTATGTCGGCAGCAGACCCATAAAATTGAGAAAAAGCACATGGAGGGCGCGAAATATAGACACAGTAAGAAAGAAGGAAAAGGGGAAAGCAGCTCTTATCGGACTCCTTACGAGCAGGTGACCGACGTGATGTCTCTTAGGAACAAGATGTATACAATGAAGTTCGCATCCATGGACGTGAAAGAGGAGTTTTTTGAGAAGATAATGCTGGAGAAAGCAACAGGAGAGAAATATTACTTGAGTCACAGAAGGCATATAGACATTTATAATATTTTCATGTTACCTGAAAAGTATGATACGTGTACATAAAAATTGTGATCATCTGATTTATAAATGAAAATAAAACATGTAGTAGAATAATGTTTTTATTATTGATTTAACATTTCTCACAGAAAGATAAATTATATTTGAAGAGAAAAATTTTCGCCTAGACCGAGACTCGAACGCGGGACCTTTGCCGGGCCAAATGCTCTACCAACTGAGCTACTGAGGCAAGTTACGATCTGGACACAAATTTTTCTCTTATATACGTTGTAATTCCCTTTCAATATGTAGTAGATTAACATGTATATTATGTACTGTACGTACAAGCTATGAGAAGGAATGACGAGTTGGTGAGCTACGTGTTGTTACGTCACTAACACAGTGCATTATGGGCATACCCAGCATCAAAATAAAACAAGGAATGTCTTCCTCATGATCCATTTCATTTTTTAGATGAACAATTCATTTATAAAATATATTAAAAAAACTATTAACAAGATTAAAAAATATTATCGGTAACTTTTTTATTAAGGATTTTCTCTACATTACAGTAACCATCAGCCCAAATGTATTTTGCACCACCACAGATTTCAACATCTTCGGTAACTGATTTAATAAAATTGTTTCTTCATTAAATTATATTGCTGATTTTTTTCACATAGTTTTGTGATACTAAAAAAATAATAAAAGTAATTTTCATTTCAATGAGGTACATAATAAAAAAAACTCTCTTCAATGAAAATACTTTTACAACCAAGTCACTGGCACTATCGAGCCTGTAGACTCGTGGCCACGGAGACATATGCACTCTATATATTCCTATCCTAAACTAATGTTTTTCAATCATTCCCTGTATAATCTACTTCCCTCAAATCATTGTTAATGTTATTTTCCCACATCATGCTTGGTCTACCAATTGGGCACTTTTCCTCCAAGAAGCTTCCATGTCCCTCTTTCATTACCCATTTATGCCACGCGACGCGTCTACGAGACTTAACTGTTCTTATAATATCTGGTTTCCTGTAAAGATCACGTAGCTCACTTTAATGCAGTCTTCTCCATTCACCTGTCTGTTCATCTCTCTTTGGTCCAAAAATTTTCTTAAGAACTTTATTCTCAAATACTCGTAATCTTTTTTCCTCTCTTAAATTAAGAGTGCATGTTTCACATCCATACAATATAAATGGTAGAATAATAGTTTTATATATTTTCACTTAATGATTTTTTGAGAGAAGTTACGACGACAAGAGTCACTGTAATGTATAAGTGTGTATTTCCAGAATTCAGCCTATGTTTAATTTCTTTGTTTTTTTTTTCACTAAAGAATAAAAAAATTAAAAATAACTAAAATAATTATATTTTTGTTAACTGTATCTACAATGTTAGCAAATTTAGCAAATGAGGTCATAACCACGAAAATACATATATATTTTTAAGTCCTTACAAATTCTCATCAATAGACACACAGAATTATACATATATGTGTCAATATTTTAAGGCATGATAGTGTGCAGTGCTAAAGGATTTGGGTCTCCATGGGAGAAGAAATTTCTCATGGAATTTCGGCCAGTGTGGGACTGATGTTCACCCAGCATCGTGAGGCATTTTGGTAGCTATAGCGAGTAGCAGCTCCAGGTTAAGGAAACCAGCTCTGTGATTAACACATGTGGATGTGTGGCCAGCTAAATGCCTGTTGCACTGTGGAGTTATGGAGTGTGTGTATATATATATATATATATATATATATATATATATATATATATATATATGATATGAAAAGAAAAATGAATGCTTGAGTCGGGATTTGAACTCGAGTCTCTAAAGTCTGTACCTTTAGCGCTCTAACCAACTGAGCCACCCAAGAATTCCAACACAAACATACAATTTTCTTATACATGTAGTATTCTCAATTCACACAAGAGGTAGCGGAAATTTGTTCCAACTGACATCTAACGGCTAACATAACAGTTAAGCAAATTTTTAAAGAGAATATTTACTTTATAGCAGTAACGCTTGTATATATATATATATATAAAATCAGTGAACTATCATTGTAATAACTTTGTGGAATTATAATGTTTTCATAATGTAGAAGCATCCACCACTGTGGTCTCGAGGTAGCGTGCTGCCTTGTCACGCAGCAGGCCCGGGTTCTATCCCCGGTCGGGGCAGTTCTTCTGGGTGAGGTTTTTCCTCACCTCTAAGACAAATGTCAGGAAAACTTTAAGGCCCAAACGGTCCCCGAAATCATATGGCCGTCATCCTCATCCTTATCATTATAATCATCATCATCTTTCACTGGTGTGGAAAGCAACGGTTAGCTACCACATCTACAATTCCCTAGTAAAGCTGCAAACATAGCATGAAAATGCTATGATTGCAGTGAAGGACCTGCCTTCGGGCAGAATTACTATGGATGGAATGTAGAAGCAAGCCATTTGTATTGTGAACTATATACTTGGTAGAGGGATGAAGAGAGAATAAAAAAAGAGAAGTTTGTGTTTCGAAAGGAAGGAAGCCTGAATAGCTCAGTGATAGAACATCAGCACATAGAGCTGAAGGTCAAATTTGTTAACCAGCAAAATCACTCAATTAAGGGAGTGAGTTATTTATTTGGCCTGGTGGAGTTAAGGCCTTCTCTTCGCTCACATAAATCACAATAATTATAATAAAAGTAAAGTGAAGGGGTGGAAGGTTAAGGCTCCCACTTTTTTAGACAATCAACAGTTGATGTCAGCTCTGCATGATGGCTACCTTTACCCCCAGGGACATGGTGTTGCCAGAAATTTTCACCATACCAGGACTCAAACCCTCGACTTCCTGGTTTATAGCATATTGCCTTAATCATCTATACTACGGTGTGCCCCGTAATATTAAATCTACACAAAAATTTGACCACACATGCTTACTTCTTGTTATGTTTTCTCAGATTTTTCTCTGATGACATCATGTATCCTGTAAAGACATTGTATTGTATTGTAAGCCTATGTTTTCCCTTTACAGAGATTTAGGGGCTCTCCTCCTACGGGGAAGAATTTGAATCATACTAATTTAGTTAAACTTGTTTTCATATAGATGTCATTTTGAGTGGTCCGTGGTCAGCGTTCTGCCTCATACTGACATCTAGGAAACCAAGGTAGTGCCAGGACGGGAAAATTCGGTAAATTCTGCTTAGAGGCCTTTTCATTCAGGCTTAAAGATTTTTTACGAGCCTGAAAATCTTCAGACTCGGGGCCCACGGCTTAAAGTCCCTCCCGGAGGACTTGCTCCTTGGATTTTTCCATCCTAAAAAATCCATCGACCATGGCTGGGTTTGAACCCGCGACCCTCGGGACCAGAGGCAAGAAGCATAACCACTAGTCCACCGCGGCCAACATTCTACTGCTTATTGTTGTTTAATAAAGTGTTCATGTTGATATTTGGTATTTCTGCTGAACATCAACGAGTATGTGTTGAAATGTATCTTCAGAATGTAGACATGAAGACGATGATTAATAAAAGCAGAACTGTGATTTTTATGTAATAAAATATAAGATTGCAATATAGATAGTATATATATTGGACATCAGTTGTGAACGTAATACAGCATTGAGAATGTCACAAATGAAGTGAAGAAACTCGAGTCTGCTTGGGACTTAAAAAGTATGAGGTGAGTGAAGAAACAACTAAACAATATTATTTCAACTATGGTGAAATTAAATGTTTCTTACCTCTCCTCATGTAATTTTCTAAGTAGATTGCGATTTCGACACCACAAAGGTCTCATCTTCAGCACTTTCTTGGCGACTGATGTTATGTCGATCGGAAGAAACTCTTCTTCTTCCCTCTGTTGGTGGACCGATGAACCTCTGTATCAGGTCAACATCAGTCGCCAAGAAAGTGCTGAAGATGAGACCTTTGTGGTCTCAAAATTGCGATCTACTTAGAAAATTTATATGAGGAGAGGTAAGAAACATTTAATTTCACCATAAATTAAACCTCATAGTGATTAATTCCTATAAAAGTTAAATTATTTCAACGGTTTGGGCTGAGATATTAGCTTCAATGTGGAAAGATATATTGATTCCAAAATAAATCAATTTCAGACTGTATGTGGAACAATGCAATGAATGTTCAAGAATAAAATTAAAAAGGAAACAAAAATAAAAATGTATAAAGTTATAGCAATTCCCCACAACATTATATGGATGTAAAACTTGGACTCTGATGAAGAAGCAGAAACATAGGATAGAGACAGCGGAGATGAGGTTCCTCAAACAAGTTAAAGGATGTACAAAACTTGATAGAATTAGAAATGAAGATATAAGACATGAATTAATAAAAGTGCAGCCTTTATTGGATAAAGACACAAATTATAAACAAAAGTGGATTGATCACATGAATGGAATGAGTAAGGAGAGATATCCATTGTTAGCAAGAAATTATCAAGCAAGAGGAAGACGTGATGTCGGAAGACTTAGAAAACGTTGGGCTGATGCATTATTAAGTCAGAATGGGCAATTGCCTAATTCTTGGAGTGATGATGATATATTATTCAACTGTTTGTGTGTGAAACCAAGACAAAAGACAGTCATAAGTCTAACTTCTCATTATACTATGTTGCAATTTTACCTTTCTGACTCTAGTTATAATATGGCCAATCCTTGCTCTCTATCCAAAAGTTTGAGTTTTCTATGGATTTTTTTTATATATTGAGCCGCTATCTTTCATGGTGTATTGTTGATATATTTTTTCTATAACTGATTGAAGTCTCATTTCCCAGATTCTAGTGAATTTTTTTACATCTGTACAAGTTTTTAAGGATCTAACAGTCTGTTCCACTGGTAAAAGTGTAGTTGCTATTTAGCTGTTTCATATGGTTTCTCATTGCCAAAAATGTTCATCTGGCTTGGGTTTTGTTGGAGAACCACCTCATTTTCCTGCTCTCTAAGTTTGTTCATCAGAATAAATATCTGAAGTAGTTTGCTCACACTGACAATAATAAAAGTAAGATAAAATAACTCAATAATATTAATCTAAAGAAAAATGTAAAAATGCTCTCTTGGCCACAATGAAACTGGTAATGAAAGAGCAAGTTTCTTAATACTGAGCGAGTTGGTCAAGTGGTAGCATTTGTGAATTGTATTCAGGAGGTCCCAGGTTCGAACAATGGTGCCAACCTTCCTCACTGAGGTTTACCTGTCTTACCAAGACAAGTTCTTTATAATATCAGTTGAAAATGAGAGGAATGTTCCTCTTGAAAACTGCAGTTCCCGTGTTTAACTATTAGGTAAGATAAGAAATGACTAGAGATCCATGAAATTCACAAATTGCAAAAAGCTCTAATTTTGTTATTTTCTTGTGCCATTTCTTAACTCCACTTCCCATAACCTCAAAAAAAAATTATGAATTGCAAAATAATGCAAAATCCTATGATAATGCAAAATAACACCAAAATTTTAAATTTTCAACGAATTCTGGAGATTTTTTTGTTCCATTCGCAAAATTTTCATAATGCATTTTTAAACACTGTTTTCAGATTCCATCTGCTTTTTAACTTCCATATCTGCTTCCTCTTTCAAAGGTAAATGGTTGCAACACAGTTCACAATATAGAGGTAATATTTTCTGTCTTTCTCATGCTCAACAAATATGGTCTCTCCTTATATTTTAAGTTCTATGGCCAATATGAATTCCAAGAAATACAAATTATATTAATGTGTAAGATAAGGTTCTTCCCCCTAAATTTTTGCAGACATAATTATCAATTTTATATCAATCATTATTAAGTATTGGTATGTTTTTATTATTAATTTCATACATCTCAATGATGGATAAATCATATTTAAAGAGAAAAATTATACGCTCAGACCGGGACTTGAACCCGGGACCCTTGGTTTTCTAGTCCAAGTGCTCTACCATTTGAGCTACCTGAGCAAGTACCGATCTAAACGCAAATCTTTCTCTATATACGTTGAAATTCCCGCCCCAAATGCTTTGAAGCCTTTTGCTTCTATCTTTGCAAATGGCGGCTCCTATATTAAGAAGACATATTTGGGAATTATACATTACATTATAAATGCCAGTACGGCTATTTTCGATGTTTTTATTATTAATTTCATACATCTCAATGATGGATAAATCATATTTAAAGAGAAAAATTATACGCTCAGACCGGGACTTGAACCCGGGACCCTTGGTTTTCTAGTCCAAGTGCTCTACCATTTGAGCTACCTGAGCAAGTACCGATCTAAACGCAAATCTTTCTCTATATACGTTGAAATTCCCGCCCCAAATGCTTTGAAGCCTTTTGCTTCTATCTTTGCAAATGGCGGCTCCTATATTAAGAAGACATATTTGGGAATTATACATTACATTATAAATGCCAGTACGGCTATTTTCGATGTTTTTATTATTAATTTCATACATCTCAATGATGGATAAATCATATTTAAAGAGAAAAATTATACGCTCAGACCGGGACTTGAACCCGGGACCCTTGGTTTTCTAGTCCAAGTGCTCTACCATTTGAGCTACCTGAGCAAGTACCGATCTAAACGCAAATCTTTCTCTATATACGTTGAAATTCCCGCCCCAAATGCTTTGAAGCCTTTTGCTTCTATCTTTGCAAATGGCGGCTCCTATATTAAGAAGACATATTTGGGAATTATACATTACATTATAAATGCCAGTACGGCTATTTTCGATGTTTTTATTATTAATTTCATACATCTCAATGATGGATAAATCATATTTAAAGAGAAAAATTATACGCTCAGACCGGGACTTGAACCCGGGACCCTTGGTTTTCTAGTCCAAGTGCTCTACCATTTTGAGCTACCTGAGCAAGTACCGATCTAAACGCAAATCTTTCTCTATATACGTTGAAATTCCCGCCCAAATGCTTTGAAGCCTTTTGCTTCTATCTTTGCAAATGGCGGCTCCTATATTAAGAAGACATATTTGGGAATTATACATTACATTATAAATGCCAGTACGGCTATTTTCGATGTTTTTATTATTAATTTCATACATCTCAATGATGGATAAATCATATTTAAAGAGAAAAATTATACGCTCAGACCGGGACTTGAACCCGGGACCCTTGGTTTTCTAGTCCAAGTGCTCTACCATTTGAGCTACCGGAGCAAGTACCGATCTAAACGCAAATCTTTCTCTATATACGTTGAAATTCCCGCCCCAAATGCTTTGAAGCCTTTTGCTTCTATCTTTGCAAATGGCGGCTCCTATATTAAGAAGACATATTTGGGAATTATACATTACATTATAAATGCCAGTACGGCTATTTTCGATGTTTTTATTATTAATTTCATACATCTCAATGATGGATAAATCATATTTAAGAGAAAATTATACGCTCAGACCGGGACTTGAACCCGGGACCTTGGTTTTCTAGTCCAAGTGCTCTACCATTTGAGCTACCTGAGCAAGTACCGATCTAAACGCAAATCTTTCTCTATATACGTTGAAATTCCCGCCCCAAATGCTTTGAAGCCTTTTGCTTCTATCTTTGCAAATGGCGGCTCCTATATTAAGAAGACATATTTGGGAATTATACATTACATTATAAATGCCAGTACGGCTATTTTCGATGTTTTTATTATTAATTTCATACATCTCAATGATGGATAAATCATATTTAAAGAGAAAAATTATACGCTCAGACCGGGACTTGAACCCGGGACCCTTGGTTTTCTAGTCCAAGTGCTCTACCATTTGAGCTACCTGAGCAAGAGTACCGATCTAAACGCAAATCTTTCTCTATATACGTTGAAATTCCCGCCCAAATGCTTTGAAGCCTTTTGCTTCTATCTTTGCAAATGGCGGCTCCTATATTAAGAAGACATATTTGGGAATTATACATTACATTATAAATGCCAGTACGGCTATTTTCGATGTTTTTATTATTAATTTCATACATCTCAATGATGGATAAATCATATTTAAAGAGAAAAATTATACGCTCAGACCGGGACTTGAACCCGGGACCCTTGGTTTTCTAGTCCAAGTGCTCTACCATTTGAGCTACCTGAGCAAGTACCGATCTAAACGCAAATCTTTCTCTATATACGTTGAAATTCCCGCCCCAAATTTATAATGTAATGTATAATTCCCAAATATGTCTTCTTAATATAGGAGCCGCCATTTGCAAAGATAGAAGCAAAAGGCTTCAAAGCATTTGGGGCGGGAATTTCAACGTATATAGAGAAAGATTTGCGTTTAGATCGGTACTTGCTCAGGTAGCTCAAATGGTAGAGCACTTGGACTAGAAAACCAAGGGTCCCGGGTTCAAGTCCCGGTCTGAGCGTATAATTTTTCTCTTTAAATATGATTTATCCATCATTGAGATGTATGAAATTAATAATAAAAACATCGAAAATAGCCGTACTGGCATTTATAATGTAATGTATAATTCCCAAATATGTCTTCTTAATATAGGAGCCGCCATTTGCAAAGATAGAAGCAAAAGGCTTCAAAGCATTTGGGGCGGGAATTTCAACGTATATAGAGAAAGATTTGCGTTTAGATCGGTACTTGCTCAGGTAGCTCAAATGGTAGAGCACTTGGACTAGAAAACCAAGGGTCCCGGGTTCAAGTCCCGGTCTGAGCGTATAATTTTTCTCTTTAAATATGAAGTATTGGTATGTTCAAATGTGAAGGGAACATTTCTTTAAGTACAAGCAGTAACCTGACAATAATACAAACACTGCCAAATTTGAATAAGCCAACAATGGACCATGAGTAATTGTATCATATTGACTATTTAACTCATGCCACAAATGCTAGTCAATGACTAATCACGTTTCAATGAATGTTGTTTTACAACCAATGACAATCGTGTTTCACCTCGCTCTTTATCGATTTCTCTTTATCACCCCCTGCTTTTGTGATAAAGAAAGCTCCCCCTTTTAAAGTTCTGAACAGGTCAAAGCATTATTTTTCTCCAACAAATACATTGAATATAGCAAATAATGAAAAGATTCCTTGATTTTATTGAGTTGTTTACTATAAAAATAAATGAATAACCCGTAATGTTATGATATATAGTGTGATGTGTTTCATTATTTCTCCACTTGGGTGCACTCTTACAATATTGCGATCTTATTTGGCAATAAATAATATGATCAAGCAGCAGTGAATGAACATAACCTCACATTTCTGATTTGTTTTCAAACGTTGCCGTTTACATTAAATATATATATATATTTTAAAATAACTATAGTTAAACAATGATTTGTGAGTAAACAGCTTAATTTTATTTGTTAAATAGTCCTAACAAATGCCACTCTCGATTTCCAAATTCTCTAGATAAATTGGAAATCACTCGTGGCATTACTTATGATAAATATTATTATTTCCAATTTAATTAAAACAGAATTTAATTACATAAATGCATTTTTTCTATGGATTACATATCTATAACATGGATTTTTAACAAAATGTAATAAAACAAATACTGACAGTTTGAATAACAATGGTCGCGCACAATTTTAATTGCCCCTCTTTCCCCCTTCAAACTTTGTTTCAATCAACAGATACATTCAGTGAATGTGAAATGTATACCTTGGTCAGTTTGTGTTTTACTTAACTCTCAAGTAATTTTCATTATCATTTGTTTTTTAATTTTCTACCTGTTGACATGCCAAAACCAAGTTTGTCAGCCACAAGTAGGGCTCACAAATTCAGCAGTTTTTTGTAAATGATAAAAGAATATCGATGTACCAGTACTGTGACAAAAGACTAGAATATGTAGCCAGTGAAACTCACACTACGGAGGCATTTTTGAGTGCAGGAATTTCTGTGGAAAAGTTAGATCATCCCAAGATGAGAGAATGGTTGGACAAATATATAAAGGGCAGTTGTGACTTGGCTTCTGCAGATAGAATTCAGCAACCCTTACATACCAATTATTGGGACAGAAAAAGTGGAGGAATTGAAACATACAGTAAAGGACAAAAAAACTTTTCATCATGTGTGAAGAAACAACTGACAAGTCTGGGAACTGCATATTTAATATTCTGTTTCATCTTTTGGAGGCCACAGATCAGCAAGGAGTTTACTTGGATTCCAGTGCTGTACTTGACAAAGCCACATGCACTCACAGTATTGTGGACACTTTAAATAAATATGAAGTTGGATATGACAATGTGCAAGGGATTATTACTGACTCAGCATCGTACATGACTTTATGTGCCAATACTCTAAAAGGCTTAGTGGGGGAGAAACTAGCCCATATTCAATGCTGGGCCCACAAAATCAACTTGGTGGGTCAGAGCAGCCTAGAAGAATTGAACATGAATGTTGCTAAAACAAAAGCTGCATTTCTCAATACAAGAAAAAGGAAGCATTTGTATTTTGACTTTCTTTGTGAGAAATATGAGAATAGATGGAACACATGGTTTGAAGCTGCAAAGTATATACATGCATACCTTGATGACATATTGGAATTTATGGAGCAACTGGGTGAAGAAAACAGGTGTGAAGTTTCTTAAAGATGTGAGTACCCAATTCTTAGCCACCACAAAAGTTCAGGTTTAATTTGTTGCTGATAACTGCAACTGATTTGTTGTTACCTTGTTGGAAGGTAACAGTTATCCCACAGCTCATGTTCTTCATTCCAAACTAAAGGTCATGGAAAACATGCTTGATTTATTAACAGAAGAGGTATTCTCAATACAACTCACAACTTTGTTGCAAGAGATGACAGCTAGGAAGTGGTGAACCAGTTGAAAACTACTGCACAAAAGAGTCTTATGAAGCTGAAAAACTTGATTGCGGAAGACCCTTCAAAATTGGTGTTTGCAGCAGTTAGTAAATTATTTGACCCCAGGACACTTAGTAATCAAATTCTCAGTGCTGACAAAAATTGTCATATGCAAGTACCATTGAATCTTCTAAATTCTACGAAGGGTATGTTTTTCTCCAAGGCCTCATAAAAGAAGAGTTGAAACGACCAGAGTGTACCCATGTATTGTGGTGAGTGATTGAAGGTGGAAATTGAAACCTGAGAATGCAGAGATACTCACCATGGTTGTTTTTTCTTAAAAGGTAAGTTTTGCTTACAAATTAGTGACTACGATTAAAATGTTATGCATTTTAGTGTATTAAAATCGCTATCAATTGTACAAGCTAAACATTGACCTTAAACTACTGGATATATCATTCTTATTGGGTTTAATATACTAAACTAGGATTAGAGAGATTCAAATTTACATTTTTTAGAATAACACCGCCAAATTCGCAATAACACTGAAATTTTAAAATGAATTTTCCCTAAAAATAAAACCACCTTCACGGATCTCTAGAAATGACTCATTCATTCATTGAAGACAAGTTTTGCTCAAGATATTCACTATTTGTAATCATTTAAATAACATGTTATATAATCTTAGATGTTAACTAACAAACTCACTGGAACTACATCCAGAGCTTCATGGCTGGAAAAAAAAAAAGCTCTCCATACATCTCTATCTTGAGCTAATGTTTTCCAATCATTCCTAGTAAAATTCATTATCCTCGAATAATGATTAATGTTATTCTCCCACCTCATTCTTCGCCTATCTACTGGGCACTTTCTCTCTGTTTCCATGCCCCATTTGTGTCTCTGTCCTGCCCATCACATCTCACTGTTGTTATTATAACAGGTTTCTCGCAGCTCACCGTTTGTTATCTCCGCTCATTTGTCTGTTCATCTCTCTTTGGTCCATAAATTCTCACTATTTTTCTTTTGTTTTTTATATAGGCCCCTACATTAGACAGGCACGATCTATCAATAATCTAATGTATCGATGTTCTTATTATTAATTTCATACATCTCAATGATGGCTGAATCATATTTGAAGAGAAAAATTATACGCTCAGACCGGGACTTGAACCCGGGACCCTTGGACTAGAAAACCAAGGGTCCCGGGTTCAAGTCCCGGTCTGAGCGTATAATTTTTCTCTTCAAATATGATTAATCTAATGTATCTTGCTAGAATACATTTTATTATTAGTTTTAGTCTTAATCTTAACTATCATTAATAGTTGTATTATAGATTGTAATATCGTGCCCGAAGGCAGGTCCTTCACTGCAATCATAGCATTTCCATGCTATGCTTTGCAGCTTTACTAGGGAATCGTAGGTGTGGTAGCTTCCCATTGTTTTCCACACCGGTGAAGGATGATGATGGCCATATGATTTCGGGGACCTTAAAGTTTTCGTGACATTTGTCTTACAGGCAAAGAAAAACCCCGATAAAAACCTCACTCAGAGGTGGATCGAACCTCGAGACCACAGCGGTGGACAATCATAATATAATAGATATTATCTTAGTGATCAATTCTTCATTTAATATTTGAGTTAATTATGATTGTTATATTCTGATGTAACATATGTTTGTCCTGGTGAGTGGAAGAGAAGGCCACATGGTCTTAACTCCACCAGGCTAAATAAATAAATAAATAAAATAAATTTCCCTAAGAGCTTTATTCTCAAATACTCATAATCTTTTCTTTTTCTCTCTTAAAGGAAGAGTACATGTTTTTTTGTCCATATAACATAACTGGAAGACTAACCGTTTCATACAATACTCCCTGTAATGCATTTTCAGAGTTGAGCCTAACTTTAATTTTTTTCTGCACCTCTTCCTGTTTGTAGTTATTGTTCCTATCTTAACATATAAAGAAAATAAAAAACATTTCACAGACCTGCATCTGAGTGGTTATTCGTATTAAATGTGTAGTATTAAATTCACACTTCTCACCGAATGGAAGATTAAATTTGAAGAGAAAAATATATATTTGAGGAGATATGCTCAGACTGGGGCTTGAATCCAGGACCTATCACACTCTAGATGAATGCTCTAACCGAGTGAGCTACCTCAGCAAGTTCCAATCTAAATGCAAATCTTTCTCTTATATACACTGTTAATTCCCGTGCACCAAATGCTATGAAACCTTTGCTTCTAATTTGCAAATGGCGGTTTCTTTATTAAGAAGACATTTATTTGGGAATTTTACATTACATTATATAGCCAGTACAGCTTCTTTCCATGTTTTTATTATTCATTTCATACAAAAATATATGCCTAAATCAAGACTTGAACCCAAATTCTCTCGTACACCAGTTGGTGTACAGAACCAGAGATATTGGGTTCAAATCCCAATTTATTCTCTTCAAATTTAAGTTATTTATATATTTAATAGTTGGTCATTGTGGATCAGTGGTTATGCCCCTTGCCTCTGGTTCCAAGGGTCGCAGGTTCAAACCCAGCTGCGGTCAATGAATTTTTTTTGGGTGGAAAAATACAAGGAGCAAGTACTCCGGGAGAGACTTTCAGCCGTGGGTCCCGAGTCTGAAAATTTTCAGGCTTGTAAAAAATCCTTAAGCCTGAATAAAAAGGCCTCTAAGCAAAATTTACTGAACGCAAACATCTTAGTAATACCTTAGTTGCCTGCAAGATGTCATTGAGTCAGTGTGTCATGACATCTTTGAGCAAATAAGGTAATTAAATGAATTTGGTCTATTAACTCCTAACAGGAGAGACTACGGCTTAACACTGGGCTATGCCATTATAGAAAAATAATATGTCAAGATGGTACTGTTGAGGAGATGAAACTTCGAAACAGGTGATGTATGAATAATTTTAGATTTTATTACATATCATTACAAGTAACAAGGTACTTACTAAATAGAGTGGTGCGCTCTTTGCAACACATGCAGCTGCACCTGCAAATTAAAACACAATACACATTTATTTCATTGCAAAAACTTTGCAGCAAGTACTGGCACCATACAGTTCCACAAGATAAACACCATAAATACATAAAATATATGTTGATTTATTTTTTAATAAAACTAAATGAAAATAAAACTTCTAATGATATAGAATAAATTTCAATGTTTGACAGAGGAAAATTAACTATCCAATAACAAGTATCTGTTTAACTTTCACAGGGAAAGAACACTATGAGGTTTAATTTAAGAATTAAATTAATGTTTTTATTACCTCATCTCATATCCTTTTTCTTCTATACTGCAGTTTCAGAGCTTATATCCATCGTCAGTAGCCTCTGGTCGACTGGTGCTATGTCGTTTCTTGACAGTTTTCTTCTTACTTCTATATGATATAGAAGTAAGAAGAAAACCGCCAAGAAACGACATAACACCAGTCGACCAGAGGCTATTGATGATGGAGATAAGCTCTGAAACTGCAGTATAGAAGAAAAATGATATGAGATGAGGTAATAAAAACATTAAGTTATGTAGATAGGAAATAACACTATGAGGTTTTTTAATATTGTTTATTTTTTATTTCACTCACCTCATACTTCATAATTCCTAGCATACCCAGGGTTTCATCACATCCTTTGTGACATTCTCAATGCTGTGTCACGTTCACAACTGATGTCCGGCTGCCGCAGCATTGAGATTGTCACAAAGGATGTGATGAAACCCTGGGTATGCTAGGAGTTATGAAGTATGAGGTGAGTGAAATAAAAAATAAACAATAATAAAAACATTAATTTAATCGTTAAATTAAACCTCATAGTGTTGTTTCCCTGTGAAAGTTAAATGCACAGAGTTTGTTGCTATAACAACTAATTAAAGCAGCTTACTTTTTGAATTGGGGTCCCTGGAGCCACAGGGTCTGTACGAGAGATTTGTCTTTCTCTTGGAGCTGGGAACAAACCCAGGGTTGTACAAACTGGGCGATGCAAGGAAGCCGTTAGCAAGAAGACGACTGAAGTCCTGCTCCAGCTGGTTGGCTAGAGGTCCTGCAAGTTTTATTTTATTAACTCAGGTGTTCAGTTCATTTACAATTTTAATTATAAAATTTTCAATGTCAGGGGCACCAGAAGAGCAGGTATACAATTTTTAGTCACTAGATTATGCAACAGATACTTAAAAAAATACTCTATGGCTGAACAGGCATAGAAGGCTCTTGGCCTACCAGCCAGCTGCTGGCTTCGCATCCACATGTATTAATCACAGAGGTACACAATCGCCCATTCTGAATTTTGTTAAAGCTAATAGACTGTCCTGGGCTGGACACATTATTCACATGGACAACAAAAGGATTACAAAAAGAATTTACAATGAGCAACCTCTATTGGCCAGAAAAGTTGGAAGACCTAAATTAAGATGGGAGGATGGTATAATTCAAGACATTAAGATTTTAAAAATAAAAAACTGGAAGAATGAAGCTCGGAACAGGGAAATCTGGCATAAGCTTCTGAAGGTGGCCAAGGCCCACATGGGGTTGTCGAGCCAATTATGATGATGATGATGACACAATCACCCAGCCAATGTAGGAGTGATTTATGGTCATAATGTTGGGTCCACCAGCCGTTATAGCTGGTTTTCTCAATCTGGAGCCACTACTTATTGTAGCTACCCAAATTCCTCATGATACTGGGTTGGCATCAGTTCCTACACTGGATAAAATTCTATGAGAAAATTTCTCCCCTATGGACACCTGAAGCAGCACAAGTACTGTACCTCTGTGGCCAAGGCATCTTGCCTTAACTACTCGGCTACGGCGCAGGACATATTGTGCACCAGATCTCTGCATTAAATTGTAATTCATTCCAATTTGTCTGTTGGATGAGGTCATTAAGCCTGGTGGCCCCCTTGGTGCTTTTCGACATGAGTAGGTTATATGCCAGCACCTGGTTTCACCATCATGCCTCACACAACATACTTTACACTACACACTCCTCTTTGTACACAATTCAAAGATATATCTTTACATAAAGTGGGCTGCTGAAGTGGTGTGTAAATTGAAAATACACCACGTTAGGAATAATTCACTTTAAGGAAAAATTCCTGTGGTCTAACCAGAAATTGAACCCAGGACCTTATGGACTGTAGTGGCTGGTCGCACAAATGTATCACAAGAGAGAAACAAACCTTTGAAATGAAGAAGGAACTGGATGCACGTCCCTCCATGCAACGTCCTCGTCTTACAACTGTCAACTGTCGACATCCACTCGGGAAGACCCATAACCTCCCTCACATCCTCAATAAACTGAGTTCTGAAATAACAATAAACATAAGTAACACTGAGTACTTCTGCTAGTCCACACATACAAGCCTGTACGTAAACAAATACCTACACAACAAATCTGGGAGGTTTCCGTATGTTTGCATATTTTATTATGTCTTTGTCAGGCTCAATGTTAGCACAAGCAAATCTCTGAGAGCCTCGATCTTTGTCAAAGATCACGATGGACCTGCCCATCGCAGATACCTCGCCCTCTGCAACAACACAAAACAATATTTAATTTTAGGAAGTGATATTTTGAGGTTATTTTAATTATATTATTTTTAGTCTGATCATCTTACCTCAATATTAATGTTGATTTGTTCTTGGACATGTTTCAAAACAATTCTGTTTTATCGTCAGCTTGTCCAGACTGGTTTTATTTATGTTGCACAACCTGGATGTTGATGTCAGCTCCATCCTGTGGTTGGCCAAAGAACCTCCAAACAAGGTCACGCTCCATCGGTATATCAAAATTCATAACTCTGTTTTTGTTCTTCTGAATATAAATTTTTTCCCAAATAGTCAGCTCTTTTGTATTTTCTAACTGTTTTAATAATTTAGTGCCTGTATTTATATTATGTTTTTCAGACCAAACATGAGCAGCAACTGCAGAATTTTCTATTTCCCCATTTTTAATATTTCTTATGTGTTCGTTGGTTCTAATTTTTAGGTTTCTTTTTGTTTTTCCTATATATATCTTTTCACAACCCATGCATTCAATTTGATATATTCCTGACTTTTTATTTTTATCAGTTTTTTTCATTTTTGTTGGTTTTTTATTAGTTTATTTAAACTGTAGTTATTTTTCTTTGGCCAACCACAGGATGGAGCTGACATT
Source organism: Diploptera punctata (assembly GCA_030220185.1). Lineage (NCBI taxonomy): Eukaryota > Metazoa > Arthropoda > Insecta > Blattodea > Blaberidae > Diploptera > Diploptera punctata. The sequence goes on along the minus strand of JASPKZ010008895.1, from coordinate 1,004,281 downwards.
GACATCCAGGTTGTGCAACATAAATAAAACCAGTCTGGACAAGCTGACGATAAAACAGAATTGTTTCGAAACATGTTCAGCTCTTATCAACATTAATATTGAGGTAAGATGATCAGACTAAAAATAATATAACACAAAACAAACCTCTGTCTAATGATTCTACTGAACCAAATGACTCATTTTAACCTACATCGAGAGTTGAGTGCTCACCAAGAGGTAAGTTGGAATCTGTGAACACCTGTCTCTTATCTCCCAGGTTGATGGTCCCCAGACGTCCAGAGATGTCGCCAACATAACAGCGCAGAGGGTTGTCTGGTCCACATTCTGCCCGGTAGAGTTCATCCTGTCAAACACAACCAAGTGCTCTTAGCTTCATCTTGTTAACTTGTGGTTGCAAGGTTCAAGCCAATCAACAATATCCTTTGAACCTTCACACAAAAGTTAAGATTGCAACACAGTATAATGAGAAGTAATACTTCTGATTAAGTTATGTAGGTAGTAAATAACACTATGAGGTTTATTTTAATTTTGTTGAGTTGACTCACCTCATACTTCTTAACTCCCTTGCAGATCCGGATTTCTACACTGTATTTGTGACATTCTCAATGCTGTATCACGTTCACAAAGGCCAAAGAACCTCCAAACAAGGTCATGCTCCATCGGTATATCAAAATTCATAACTCTGTTTTTGTTCTTCTGAATATAAATTTTTTCCCAAATAGTCAGCTCTTTTGTATGAATGCTTTTTTGACTCTTATTAAATATAAGTTATCTGCTTTTATTTATATATTAAATTTGGGAATTTTTAACATTATGAGGTTCAATTAATAATAATTAAATGAATCGTGATTTCTTCTTACCTCATACTTCTTCTTCTTCTTCTTCCTTCCAAGTATTAGGCCAAGACCTGTTACGATCCTATAGAAAATTTTCCCTCCCCGGGAAATTCTCGTATAAGACTTGAAAGCATAATAATAGTCCCTTCGATTGGTTGCTGGCCAAAGGAAGGCAAGACCAGTGATGGGGCTGCCATCTTATAGCCTCTGGTCAGGCTTTTCTGGAGAAGAAAAGAAAATAAAGGAAAGAAGAAATGGAAGAAAGGAAAGACTCCCTAGCCCTCGGATGCCCTAATAGCATCGGGGTCGAAAAAAACAAGAGTTAACCAAGAGAGGTTAGATAGTAAAGTTAAAAGAGTGCAAAACACAAGTAAGTGGAAGAAATGTTTTGCTCAGCTTGGGCACCTTGTGGTCGCCATCCACATATCCCCTAGATGAGGACCCCTGAGGGTACTATGTTTTTTTAAACACAGCACTGCAGTATCGGTGACACGTCGTCATCATCAGCTGTTTTCACAAAACACACACACATACATCTGTCGTGAAAACAGCTGATGATGACGACATGTCGCCGATACTGCAGTGCTGTGTTTAAAAAAACATAGAAGTATGAGGTAAGAAGAAATCACGATTCATTTAATTATTATCTGCTTTTAATTAACTTCTGCCTATTGATTCAGTAGCTAGGCATGTCAGATATGAATATAAAGTTCCAAAGCTTTCTCAAGCGAATATGATTTCCTCTTTCCTTGAAACTTCCACGATTATAATCTGTATACCTTACAATATATTACATGTTTAACAATTTATTAAGGAAAGGTGAATTAATTATATTATTTTTTGTCTGGACATCTTACCTCAATATTAACGTTGATTTGTTCTTGAACATGTTTCAAAACAATTCAACAAATCAACGTTAATATTGAGGTAAGATAAATCATATTTGAAGAGAAAAATTATACGCTCAGACCGGGACTTGAACCCGGGACCCTTGGTTTTCTAGTCCAAGTGCTCTACCATCTGAGCTACCTGAGCTACGTTAATAACGTATATAGAGAAAAGTTTGCATTTAGATCGGTACTTGCTCCGGTAGCTCAGATGGTAGAGCACTTGGACTAGAAAACCAAGAGTCCCGGGTTCAAGTCCCGGTCTGAGCTTATAATTTTTCTCTTCAAATATGATTTATCCATCATTGAGATGTATGAAATTAATAATAAAAACATTGAGGTAAGATGTCTAGACAAAAAATAATATAATTAAAATAACCTCAAAATATAACTTCCTTAAATTAAAGGTGAATTAATCTTTGCCTTTTATGAGCCCGGGCAAAGATATGTTAATTTGAGCAATCTATGTTTTCAACTCAGGGTAATTATCAACAACATTGGTACGATCCAGCACCAATGCGGTGCAGCACATTGCCTTAACCACTATGTTATGGCATGCTTCATCCCTGTATAATTCTTTTAACTAGACTCATGACACGGTATAGGAGATCACGTCAGTCCTTCTCTTCATCTTTTCTTTCAGTTCACCAACATCTATTTAGCCTAGCTTGCATGTAAATTTCTATTCTAATTATGGGCTCTATCAATATTAGGATTCTACTTTCTTTTTTAAAGAAGCCACCGTCAGATGCATGCCGAACAGTGGTATGTAGCCATTGTTATGTATAAATAAACAAAAATGTATAAATAAAGAAAAATTTGCATTTAGATTACAGGCCCAAGTAACTCAGTTCGTAAGAGCACTAGTGTGTAGAACTGGTGACCCTGAGTTCAATTCCCAATCTAGATGTAAATTTTTCTTTTCAAATATAATTTGTCACACATTGTTTAACTTTTCTTGAGAAGGAAGCTGAAGTAAAGCCGTGGGATCCACATCAATTAAACCTCAAGCATATAAATAGAAGGTGTACCTGTTTAGACACATCCTGGGCAGCAGCTCTGGGTAGAAAACTTCTCTTGCTCTGTCATCAGGCAGTGACGTGAGAAACCTGCGAGCAGCCACTGATGCAGCCAACTGCACCTAAACATTCATAAACTTTAATCACTAATTTAGCAGAGAGATCTATTTTATCAAATAAATTACGAGTAAATTAGTTATTCACATATTTGAAGAGAAAAATTTTCGCCCAGACCGAGACTCGAACCCGGGATCTTTGGCTTTCTAGGCCAATGTTCTATCATCTCAGCTATCGGTGCGAGTTCTGATCTAGATGCAAATTTTTCTCTTATAGAAACATGGACTCTTACTTTAAGGGAGGAAAGGAGATTACAAGTATTTGAGAATAAAGTACTTAGGAAAATTTTTGGACCAAAGAGAGATGAACAGACAGGTGAATGGAGAAGACTACAGGATCTTTATAGGAAGCCAGATATAATAAGAACAGTTAAGTCTCGTAGACTGCGATGGGTAGGACATGTTGCACGTATGGGGAATGAAAGACTTGCATAGAAGCTTCTTGTAAGAAAGCCAGAGGGAAAATGCCCAGTTGGTAGACCAATGTTGAGGTGGGAGAATAACATTAACTATGATTTGAGGAAAGTAGATTATACAGGGAATGATTGGAAAGCATTAGCTCCGGATAGGGATGTATGGAGAGCTTATGCCCGTGCGGCCATGAACCTACGGGTTTGATAGTGCCAGTGAGTAAGTAAGTATTCGTAGTAATTCTCAGCACCAAATGTTATGAAGCCTTTGCTTCTATTTTTGTGAATGGCAGCTTCTTAGTTAAGAAGACATTTATCGGGAATTTAAACACTACTTTATAAAGCCAGTAGGGCTTCAATTGATGTTTTTATTATTAATTTAACGCTCCTCACTGAATGATAAATTATATTTGAAGAGAAAAATTTTTGCCAATATTTTGCTCTCTTACTTGGAACATGTTTCAAGCGACATTTACTACATTTTCAAAACTGTGCACGTGTGTGATATTATGAATGCTCTTCATTTTCTACTGCGGTGGACTAGTGGTTATGTTCCTTCCCAAATGTCGCGGGTTCAAACCTGGCTGCGGTCGATGGAATTGTCAAAGGAGCAAGTCTTCCTAGAGGAACTTTATGCTGAAGATTTTCAAGCTCATAAATAAAACATAAGCCTGAATAAAGAGGCCTCTCAGCCAAATTTACCATTGTTCATCATCCTAGTAATACCTTAGTTGCCCACTAGATGTCTCATTGGGTCAATCGGTATTTTGACCACATACCATTCATGACATCTATAGGAAAATAAGCGTAACTAATTAATTTAGTCTCGTAACTTTAAACAAAGGAGACGCTAAGGCACAACATTGGGCTGTTAGGCTCATGGGCTAATGGTTAGCATTTCTAGCTACAGTTCTCGGTTCGATTCCTTAAAGGGAATTAATTGTTCCTGTGGTTGCCCATGGTCTGGAATTTAGGTTAAAGACTCTCCTGGCACTTCATTATCATTCATCACCCATCATATCATCGGATAATGTAACTCCGCCTTCCAGATGCCACAACCTAAAAAATGGATTACAATTGTGCCAATCCCAGAGGAGAAAACCAGAAATGTCATAAAAGACAACCTGATGGCATTAAAAAAAATGGATGTACCAAGTTTGGTTGAAAATACTCCATGTGTTCTAAATATTATGATGGAACATATATCGGTCTTTTTTTATACATATGTATTTTTTTTTAGAATGGATATAATACGAAATAAAGAAATAAGGGAAATTATGGGCATACATCATATACATTATAGAAAAGAAAAGATTGCAGTGGTATGGCCATGTCAAAAGAATGCCAGAGCAAAGATTGCCAAAAATTGTTATGGAATGGATCCCAATGGAAAGGAGGAAGACCGAAGAAAACTTGGATAGAAGGGGTATTATCGCCTCACTATGATGCTTAACAATCGGCTCGCTTTGTTTCGACGCAGCTGTTATATGTTATTAAAATACAAAGATCCCAACTGCTGCGACTACCACAATGTTGCCACATTGCTATTCATCACTAAGTTTGAATTAAAACTCGGAACATGGAGCAGTCGATCCAGTTATAACTGTACCGTAACTAATTGTTATAATTATCAATGATTTATAGTGATATGTAGCTCAAAAAATAATATAATATGTACATATTTTATTAGTTTAATATGAGTGATTTGAACATGTGGCGGCCATGGGAAAATATTTCAGACGGAACAGTTAATAATAATAATAATAATAATAATAATAATAATAATAATAATAATAATTTCAGCATGATATATGAATATTACATTTATTTATACTTACAGGCTATATAAAGTTGGAATTAAATTATTTAATAAATAAATACATATATAATTTTAATTTTAAAAGTTAAACAATACCAAACAATAACATAAAAATTAAATAATAACATAAATAATCAATGTCTTCTGTCCTTGTGTAATAAATGCCCATAGCGCTATGAGAAATGTGACAACACCGCATGTCAAGCATTGCCGTGCGGCACCCGCTTTTATATAAACTGTTAACCATCAGAGTGAGGCAATAATACAAGCAGCTATGAATATCAGAGGAATGGAGGAAGATCAATGATTGGACAGAGAGGAATGGTGTTTGGTTTCCAGAAGACGGCAGCAACTGCCATGATACCAGATGATGATGATTTTTTTTCATTTTAACCCTCACTCTCACTCCCCCCTCCCAGCTACTACTTTCAGACTGTGTACCAAGTTTGGTTGAAACTGCTCCTGAGTTATGCTGACATGTTTATTGATATAAGTGGAGTTACCTGGCTCCAGTTGTCAGCGAGACCCGTAGCTAAATGTTTGCTGAATTCATGGCCATACGTGTAGATGGGATTCACCACACTGATGCTGTCTCTGCCTTCAGCATCTGCAACAAATTCCACTCAAAATTTAAGTGACACATTCTGCTCATTAACAAACTTGATTTTAGTGCATTTCTTGTCTTACCTCATAGTTTATGTTTTCTTAAAGACAGGAACTTCCCATTTTCAACTGACATTATGACTATTGCATTTTCGTTGCAATCTCCATCTATAATGTAGCTATCTGATGTTGATTTGATCAACTTCGAGATCAGGTCCTGTTCATCGGGAATTTTGAAATTCATGGATCGTCATATTACAGCCACGGAGATGAAATTTCTGCGACGAACTGCAGGTTATAGCCTTCTAGACCACCAAAGAAATTCAACAATAGCCAGAGAGTTAAACATCGTACCTATATCTGAATACCTCCAAGAATATAGAAACAATTGGCTAGCCCATATTCAGCGCATGGATCGTCACAGAATACCAAAACAAATTCTTCACTACATTCCTCGAGGCAGAAGATCTGTGTGTCGACCTTTTCGGAGATGGCGGGGGACCATAAGGGCCACTGGGCCTAATACTTGAAAGGACGATGATGATGGATCTAAATTTGTTCTTCTCCCAAACTGCCAATTCTAAAGGTTTTTCCAAAGTCCACCGCTGTGGTCTTGAGGTAGTGTGCTGCCTTGTCACACAGCGGGCCTGGGTTCGATCCCCGGTCGGGACAGTTTTTCTGGGTGAGGTTTTTATCGGGGTTTTTCCTCACCTGTAAGACAAATATCAGGAAAACTTTAAGGCCCAAACGGTCCCCGAAATCATATGGCCATCATCATCATCATTAATATTCATCTTAGATTAAGCTTAGGAAGAATAACAGTTTAATTTTTTTTTAGAGAAGTTTGGATGGCAAGAATCTCTGTAACGCACAATAACATGCATTTTCAGAATTCAGTCGACATTTAATTTCTTTGTGCATCTCATTCCTGTTTGTAATTATTGTTCCTAGGTATTTGAAATCAGCCACTTCTTCAAAATTTCCCTAATTTTATTAACTGTTCATTTCCATTATATAATGTATTTCTATGTGTGACCATATATTTAGTTTTATTGATCTTCACTTCCAGCCCCAATTTCCAAGTGTTACTCAATAGAGTGTGCATGTTGGCCCTTAAGTATCTCCTCACTATCGCCTATTTATACTACATCATCAGCATAAACTAACAGCTTATTAATACCATTGAGTTGTAGGCCTTCTTCACCCTGTAAAGAGTTGATGACATGCTCTAGTACAAAATTAAATAGTAGAGGAGATAGTGCATTTCCTTTGCTTTAACCCATTGTGAATTTCAAAAGTATCTGAAAACTGTTTGCCTACACACACCCTACTCTTTGTGTCATTTAGACACATTGAAATAAATCTAACTAACTTTTTAGGAATTCCGAACTCCAGCAGGATACTACATAACTTTTCCCTCATAAATGAGTCATCCATTGTATCATTTAGGCTAATGAATTTGTCAAAGCAGTTAATTTAATAAATAAATACAATTTATATGAAGTTTGTTTACCTTGCTCCATGTTGCCGCAGCCCACCAGCGATGAGCAGACGTAGTAGCCAGTCTCCCGCATGAATCTGTTTGTGTGAGTCAATGTCGTGAATATCAGCTCCAGCAGCTCGTCCTCTACAAATGGCTGAAAGTCCGCCCCACTGCCTTCTATCATAGCCTGCAGACACTTCAAGCTTGTCTCCAAGTTCTTCCAGCCAGCCATGTCGTGGAAAATCTGTGCAGCTTCTGCACTGTTGTGCTGTGCACACACAGAGAGACAGCTGTTACTCTAAGGAACTGTATATTAATTCAAGACCTCCCTCGAATAAGAAAGTAACAAACAATTTTATGATAATATTAAAGTAGATTTCCGGGCTGTAGGCTGTGGTCTTGAGACTTGAAGTTCCCCGTTTCGCCAGAGACTGCGTCCGGCATCCTCAAGGGTTGTCTTGAGAAAGCCCAAGTCAATACATTAGTCACCTCTATGGGGTGGAAATAACCCTTGAGGGTGCCGGATGCAGTCTCTGGCGAAACATCAGGGAAGTTCAAGCCTCAAGACCACGGCCAACAGCCCGGAAATCTACATCAAGATCATCTGGCCGTGAAAGCCTAAGTCAATATAAACAATTTTGCATAACATACATATTACATGAAACACTGTGAGTGTCAAGTCAATGAAATTGAACTGGTTTTTGACTCAGTTTGGAACATAAATGTTCCAGGTGAGAGAACAAAATATGAGGTGAGCTGTAAACAAATAATTTAATTTCTTTGATAAAATATCTCTATATAAAATATATGCAGGGATATTACTTAATAGATTAAAACCAATAGCAGATGCATTGCTTTTAGAAAAACAGAACGGTTTTAGACAAGGAAGGTCCTGCTCTGACAATATATTCACTATGAGACAGATAATAGAAAAGAGACGAGAATTCAATTTACCCACATATTTAGCTTTCGTTGATCTTGAAAAAGCCTTTGATAAGGTGATAAGAAGAAAATTGTGGGAAATAATGAAAGCAAGAGGGTACCCGGCTCAACTTATAGAAGGAATAAAATGTCTTTATAATGACACGAAAATTATCCTTAATTTAGATAATTATTCCAGAGAAGAAATTTTAATAAATCAAGGAGTTCGACAAGGGTGTACATTATCACCTACATTGTTTAATATATATTTTGACGATGATATATGAAAATGGAAAAAATCAAGTCCAATAGGAATACAAATTAATAAGGAAATGTATAATGAACATTTTAATGTATGCAGATGATTTGGTAATTATACAGAAGTCAGAGGATGATTTACAAAGAGCCATTTACATGTTGAATCAATTAGGACTCTATTATAATCTCAAAGTCTCAACTTCAAAAACTAAAATTATGGCTTTTCAGGGCAAAGTGTCAGTCAGAGCAAAAATAGTGATCAATAATGAAATAATAGAACAGGTAGCACACTTTAACTATCTTGGTTCTGATATAACATATAGCTATGATTGGGATATACATAATAAATTAAACCGATATCAAATGATGTGTGGCATCATAAGAAGAACCCTCCGAAAGATTTGAAGAGAAACTCAGCTCAGGTTTTATAAAATTATGGCTGTTCCTGTTCTGAATCTTGGGTACTTACAAAAAAAGATATCTCACACATTCAAGCCCTGAAATGAAATTTTTAAGATCTGTAAAAGATGTACATGCATGGATAGATTACACAATGAATCAATAAGAAATGAACTGGAGATATTTTCAATACTCGATAAACTAGACGAGTACAAATACCAATGGAAAGAACATTTAGACAGAATGGACAATACAAGATTACCCAAAAAGATCAATACCTACAAACCACATGGGGAAAAGATCTTTGGAAACGATGGACTTGAGACCGGAACAGGTCACATTGACCTAACCCTGGAAAGGAAGAAGAAGAAGAAGAAAATATCTCATTGAGTTACTGCTATCTTGGGTTAAATCCCAGTTCAGACAAACATTTTTTCTCATAATTAATATATATTCATGTTAAGAACGGACAGGTGGTGTGAGGAGGGAGAAATGGATAACTTACCCTCTGAGAGGGTCCTGCGAGTTTCTCCATCAGTCTCTCAGTTTCTATCTGCTCGTACTTGGAGCCATCATCATCATCAGCAATCTGTCTCTCCAAGTTACTCTGGATGAGCCGCAGTACATATTCCTTACTCTCCTGATACACGACCACACCTAACTTATTGCACAGCGCCCCTACAACTTCACCTGCAACCAAACTTTTTTATTAATATTCAATAATTGTGCTGTTAGAAGATTCTGGGCTATAAGGCTGTGGTTCTTAACTGCTGTTTCTCCCTCAACTACGGAGGGCATCTTCAGTGGCAAGTTTTTTAAACGACGTTCCTGGTTGGAAACTTGGCTGCATATGAGCAGTAAACTGCTGGAATCTGGTATTTATATATAAATAAATAGGTTCTTCTTGGTGATAATAAAATTGCATTGCACTTTATTAATAAAACTCAAATCACCAAAGAAAAATATTTAAATAGTCAACAAGGCTATCGTTATCAAGACTAGTTATTGATTAATATAAGTCAATCAATATTCATCATCATCTTTTCAGAAGGTCAATTCCAAATATGCCTCCAACCATCTCTATTTTTCTTCCTTCTTTCTAGTTCTTGCCAGTCGTATCTTCTTTCGTGTAAACTTTTCTTCATCTGGTTAATTTATCTTTCTCGTGTCATTTTCCTTATATCTTGAGATTTAAGTATTTGTGTAGTCTTTCCTTTTCCTTTCTTTTTAAATATCCAAACCATTTTAGTCTATTTTTTGATGTCCGAGGCTTATTTTTTTTTTGAAAGCATTTCATCATCCACCACCGACTTGCTAGATCTGACGTGGCTTCACTGGAGTCTCTTTAGCTCGCTGCACATCAACTTGAGTTAACCACCCCCCATGACGTGGATGTGGGGTCAGATTATGGGTGGCTCAATCAGTAACTAGCCTCGCTATCAAAACGCATTGACTATTTTAATACTGTGGTTTGGTGATTTGATGTATAATACTGCTATTTATATTTGTTCTGGTCTCCAAAAGGTTGGACAAAATTGAAGCTGATTGGACAGTCATTGTCAATCTTATTGATTTGGTTCTGCCTCTTCCATATTAAGTGGCTTATATGTCTGCTATTTAACGTGTGATACCAGACTTTAGCCTGTTTTATACCTTCATCTCGAGCCATTCAACACACAAGTATAAATACTGGGTTCCAGCTGTCTACCACTCATACACAGACAAGCTTCTGACCAGGGAACATCACCTACAAGAACTCACCACTGAAGAGCCCTCCGTACTCAACACTAGTCATGGACCATGGCCTTACAGCCCGGAATCTTCTAATACCATGACTACCGGCTGTGAAAGCCTGATTTTCTATATTTAATAATTTTAAAAATCATTTTAAACTATTGTTGACGTTTAGGTCTAATGTGTAAAAAGTTAAATTGATGAAATGTTTGTTACTGAGGTTTCAGTTGTCCACGACTATGTAAAAATTAAGTTAAAAAAAAACTTCACTGTAGGCCTTTCAGAATATGTTCCATCTTCAGCTGTTAAAAATATACTATTTATTTTTAATTCTTATTCTATTAAGAGCATTAAGGCCATGGGTATGTTCTCATTCAACAAGTTTCCATTTTTGGCTTCATTTTACTGAAGTTTTAAAGGGTTGAAGACCTTAAGACTCGTTAAATATTCCTATTATTAGTAATAATCAGAATGCAGATAAACGTGTCCTGAACCACAGCTGAGTGGTTAAGGCAGAGCTACGGGAATAATGTTTAGTACTGCTTTTTGCTACATTCAAAATTTGTATTTGAGCAAGGATGCCTGGATAGAACAAGTGGTTAATACACTGGTGCATAAAACCAGATGTCTTGGGTTCTAATGAGTAAACCCTGTTCAGGCATAACTTGTTTTGCTATTCTATCCCAGGAGTCCCAACAATGGGACCAACCCCTTAGAACAACATTCCATTAATTAGCGGAAAAGTTAAATTAAAAATCCCAAAATAGATATCACCTGACATGAATTATATTATATTAATCTAAATGATTAGTAAAAAAAGAATAGAACTAAATTTTAATAAGATCCTAAAAATATGACTAAATTTTCACCTATACTCATTCTATTTTGTTTGGGAGAAAATGGGCAAGTTAGTGTACACCACATTAGTTGATAGTATATTGGATAATGCGCGTACCATAAGGAAAAGTTGACAGTGACTAATGTAGGTGGACTCCTGACATAGAATCCCCAATATCTCTCTTAAAAAAATAGTGAATAAACATGTTGGCAAATACATCAATACTATGATATTAACCAAACTTAATTGAGAAATATCAATATACCTGGTATGGCGTTCCGAGATTAGAATACTGTTATTTACACTAAATAGTCTGACCACATATTTATTTTCATTGATATTGTCTTCTGACCACGTATTTATTTTTATTGATATTGTCTTCCATCTCTAGTTTCTTAGTGTTATATGGCTTTTAGTATTCATCATCACATGCCAACTGCTGAATAATACCATCGAGTTGCCCATTCTTTTTATTCTCTTAAAATTTGATTCTGTGCTCTAGTACAAAAGTGAATAGGATAGGAGATAGTAGACCTAATTCACAACACTTTAATATTGTGTACCAATTCAAAGAAATAGTGTCTTGTTTCATAATTATTTTAGAAATAGTAACCAAATATTTATTTAAGCAGATAAAAAACACACCAGCAGCAAGGCGAACTCTCACTTCAAATGTCTGTCAACAGTTTCTCTGCAACAACTTTAATTCTTTGGGCAAACTCAGCTTCCTGCTCATCATCAAGATTTAAATATGAAATAAGAGCTTTTGCCCCTAACAACAACCATGCTTAGTCTCCCAAGAAGATTCAGAGTCACTTATTAATTGCAAAAGATCAATTTGAAATTGTTTTCTTTCATTCTCACTGAGTGTTGGTAGTACTCTCTGAAGTTCTCCTACACCTCTATCTCTTTTAAGTTTCATTGAATTACAGAGTAATTCCAAAACTTCTGTTGTCATTTTCTTGTTTCCAAATAAATTATTTATTTTAAACAGAACACCTTGTTAGAGTTATGAAGAATTCCTACCTGACAAAATGTCATATGTTATGAATATCTACGTACATACTATCTCTGGCCCCGTGGGAGAACAGTGCCTTTTTATTTACGCACTTTAACAGTACGTAATTGGCATACATATTAATAAAATACTGTATTAACGTTTTTCAATCTGGGAAAGTTATTATCATATCTTTATTTCCTCGTAAATACGAAAATAAAGTGGGACTATTTCCTGTCATGACCACGAAGATTACAACAGTCGTGGAACTATTTCCTGTCATGACCACGAAGTTTACAACAGTCCTTGCTTCTAACCAGCGATATACCAACGATGAGCACCGATGACCACAGATACACCACCGATAACCACAGATATACCACCGATGAACAACGAAAAAACACATATGACCACAATGTGTAAACCACATTGTTACATATTTAACCGCGTAAAATAATAAAAAGGACGTTCCCTGGAATTCACCTACGTTAGAGTAATTGATTTAGTTTCCATTCATTGATTTATGTTTGGTTAGCTTTTAGTTTCCTTGCATTTTAAATCTGATTTAATGCGTAACATAAATGACCTCTCCATATTTGTTATTCTATGGAACATTCAACATGTCTGACGGTTAGAACGTAAAATCATATTTCCACTACTTCATTTCATGATAGGTTTCAATATTTTCACGATGGTTAATTCCCAGAGTTAAATGGCATCATCAACACTTCGTAATATTTTAAATTACATCAAAAATGGCATAAGTCGCGTAAGTAAAAAGTTGGTCTTGTACAACCCCACCCTATCTCTTAATGACAAACATTATGGTTGTATTTTTAATCACCGACAAAATATTCAATACTAGATTATCACACTTTTGAAATAATAACAGATTTCAACATCTCAAAAACTTGAATTCATACTAATTACAAAATAAACATTCCTCGAATGAGGAATTCTATGTTTCGGTTCTCTATGTTTACGAGTGAATTTTATTCAGTGCCATCTTAGATCAAGTAATGAAGATACTATATAGGTGCCGGTAACTCAATCGCTAAAGAACGAACATCGCATTATCTAAAATTGACATGTAGAGTTTTTATTGTTGTGGTTAATGGCGGATGTTTTAAAAATGATATTGCTCTAACAATTAATTGAATATTAGCGAAAATACTACAAATTTGTGTTCTAGTAATAGTGTCTGACAAACTTTAAGTGTTTATTTAATTATTAGATTATAATTTAATGCACATATCTTGTCGAGTATAGACGTGTTTCTCTAGGAATCAGTTGAATAAAAACAGTTATTATAGAATTGTCTACGCGTGAAACGGAAGTGAAGTACCTGGAAAGAGATTACAAATTGTTAAATATAGCACATATACAAATGCCAGCTACTACGAACTCCACTGATAAAACGAAAATGTACCACTGTCCCCGCCTGCAGCAAGGAAATAACAGAGGGAGACGCAGTGGGATGCGACGGCCCCTGCAAACAATGGTTCCACCGAGAATCCTGTGCAGGGATCACAGTTACAGAATTCAATGTGTTGAAATCATCGAAATGCAAGATATCATGGCATTGTAATATATGCAAACCCGCATACGAGGAATGGAGCTCTGGTAGGGAAGAAGAAAAGAAACACAGTCTTGACGAAATAATAAATGAACTTAACCAATCAAGGGAAGAAGCGAAGAAAAATCAAGACGCACTGATGGCAAGACTAGGCTATATAGAGACCATGGTAAAAGTCATTAGTACACACAAGAACGCAAGTCCGAACCCAGTGGGAAATAAATTATATTGTGAGGTGACCCCAGCAGCTACAGATATTCAAGCGGCTCAACCACGCAAAACCCGTAACAAGGAGAATATATCGGAAAGTAGAAAAACAAGTGAAGAACCACAAAGAGACGACCCAGGGATAAATATAGTCAAACAAGACCAAGGACACTCATCAGAAGTACCTATTGAACAAAGAGCCGACCAACAGGAATCTCAGACAAAGGGAGAAGAGATGTGGATAGAGGTACCTAAGCGCAGGAGAATGAGAAAACAGACACAAGCGATAACGGGAAACAAACGACAACAGCACAACTCTACGGAGCGGCCCGCGGTCGGCATGGCTGTATGTTGGGAAGCTACATAAAGACTCCAAAAAAACGAGCTAAAAACATACGTCGAAGAAAAAGGAATAGAGGTAAGGGAATGCGAACTGATACATGCCGGACAACTTTTCAATTCATATAGACTAGGCATTCCAATGGAAGACCTAGAAGCTGTGAATGACCCACTATTCTGGCCAAGAGGAATTGTGGTGAGAAGATACTCCTCTCGGAGAAATCGCCAGGAAAGAGGCGTTCTTCTTTTCTAAGACGCGCCAACAAATAACAGTCATGACTTGGAACGTAGAGGGATTAGGAAGTGTCAAACGTTTAATGCCTACAAACATTCTAACATCAGACATCATCATACTTACTGAAACTTTCAACACATGCGAAACTAGTCTACAAGCCTATTACGCATACGAAACACTAGCAACAAAAGGAAGCATGGGAAGACCAAGTGGAGGCATTACATGCCTCATCAAACCTCTTCTGTCTCCAGCGCAGCTAATCCATAGCACACCGAACGTGATTGTAATAAACGCCAATAACCTTGTCATAATAGGTGCCTACTTTCAGCCAGAAAGAACGGCACAAGAAATCATAGAAACACTGGGAGAAGCTTTCCAAAAAATAGACAAAAATAAAGCAGTGATACTCGCCGGTGATTTAAATTGCCGTATCGACCAACATAACCATAAATCCGACACAGTAATAAACTATCTAACAAACGTAGGTTTATGCATCACAAACAAACCAGAAGATAAAACCTATATAGGCCATAATGGCACCAGTACTATCAACCTAATCCTACATAATACACTCATAAATGCAACCAACGCCAAAACAATGGAAAATACATCAATAACACCAATCAGGAAGCATATACCTGTCTACACAAAAATGATGTGGGAAAACGTGCAAAAGAAAACAATTAAAAACCTCTCAAAAACAAAGAGGTGACTAGACACCAACGTCCTAGCAGAAATCGCCGACAAAACAAAAAACCGAGCTCAAAAGGAAATAGAAAACGGAAACATTAACGAAGCCGCCCAAATTTTAGAAAACATAATCAAGAAATCCCAAATAGTGAATTATGTCTCGGAGAGAAAATCCCAACCATGGTTCGACAGAGAATGTAACGAAGAAAAGAAGGAAGTCCTCAAGTCACTACACAGAGCAAGGACATCCTTAAACTCTGAAGACTTGAAGCTATATAACGGAAAAAGATGACAATACAAAAAATTGCTGAGAGAAAAAAGGGCGTATCATCTTGAAAAGGAAGCAAAGCAGCTGATCAAAAATTGGCAATGGACGATCCTTTTACGGCCCTCAAAACAACAAGACCCTACTTTCCGAACATGATACAAATGCAGACTTGGGTAGACCACTTTCGTGATATTCTAAACCAGAACAGAAACGATTTGGCGTTCCCTGCAGCTTACAAGCAACACCAAACATTCACAAAAGTTACGGCGCTAGAAATATTAACAGTTATAATGGAAACTAGAAATAAGAAGGCCGCAGGGCCGGACGGAATTGCCAACGAGCACCTGAAACTGGCGGCACCACACCTTGTACAGACATGGACCCAGTTATTCAATAAATGCCTAGAATGCGGGACCATACCAGAAAAGTGGAGACACTCAGCAATCAAAATCCTTTACAAAGGCCCTACATCATTACCAGATGCTTACAGAGACATAGCACTGGAGAATTCATTATTCAAAATCTTCTCAAAGATTCTGACAAAGAGGCTATACGACCTTGCAGACAACGCGATCCCAGAGGAACAATTCGGCTTTAGGAAGGGAAGAGTCACCATTACACGCCATAAACAACCTGTTGACAGACATCCAAGAATCACTCAGACACCCCAAAGGTAAACTGTACACAATATTTATCGACTTCACAAAAGCGTTTGATCTACTTGACAGACAGATCATAATAAGAAGCTCGAAAGGATAAGTGGAGACAACTATTTGTCACACATCATCAGAATGTATTATGGCAGTAAATAAAGTGACCATAAACGATAACGTAACGACATCGGCTCCTATAATACAAACAAATGGAGTTCTCCAAGGCGATCCAATAAGTCCTCTGCTATTCAACATCACAACTGCAGACATCGAACATGCTTTAAAGATGGCAAACAGTAAAGCTACCATATACATGTACGCAGATGATATGGTCCTATGCGCGACAAAGCACAGAGATCTACAGGAAAGTTTCAACACCCTCATAACATGGACAGAAGAAAACGGGCTCCACATAAATAAAAACAAGACAATGCAGATGGTCTTCAGAAAGGGAGGAAGAGTCTCAACACACGAAATGGTGTACTATGGACAAGATCCACTAAAACAAACAAGTCATAACAAATATCTTGGAGTAACCTTCCAAACAACGGGCACATGTTTCAGCAAACACGTAACTGAAAAAGCTATTGCAGCCATAAGAGGCATCAACGACATAAAATACATAAATAGACTGTCACTAGATACAGCAAAACAGCTATTCACCGCAAAGATTATTCCAATACTCGTCTATGGCCTGCAAATAATATGGAAATACCTAAAGAAAAACGATCTAAAGCAACTTGAAAAAGTAAAAGCAACTTTCCTAAAAAGAATTCTCGGTGTATCAAAAAATACTCCATCTCGACTTGTATATGAACTGGCACGGGAACCATTTCTAATAGAAGAGCTTTAATTTAATAGAAGACGAAATTTATGCACATCCATGATATCCCCGAGATACAATATTTACAGCTTTTATTTTCTCTTGACTAAGTTCAAGCCACAATAACTTTTTTCTGTACATCTCTCTACTCCTTCATGCTCATATTGTATAAAAATGGTATAAAACAGGTATAGAACTCAATGATTTGCAACAAAACTATCTAACTTTCGTCGTTAAAATTGAAAAGTTATAAAACATGTACTGTATTTCCGACATTTTGTTATAAAATCTTAGTTTGTTTTTAGCAATTACACCAATGAGTACGGGTAATATCTTCTATATTCTTTGTTTGCACTGGCAAATTGCGTCCTGGATTCAAGAGATTCCAAAACACGAGACATGTCAGCGCAAATTTTTTTGCGCCAGCAATTTGCGTTGTAGATAAACCACTTCCATTTAAATACATGGGGAGCAATTTTTGCGCTGGCGCGTTGCGTCGTAGATAAACCACGCAACGCGCCAGCGCAAAAATTGCTCCCCATGTATTTAAATGGAAGTGGTTTATCTACAACGCAAATTGCTGGCACAAAAAAAATTGCGCTGACATGTCGCGTCGTGTTTTGGAATCTCTTGAATCCAGGACGCAATTTGCCAGCGCAAACAAAGAATATAGAAGATATTACCCGTACTCATTGGTGTAATTGCTAAAAACAAACTAAGATTTTATAACAAAATGTCGCAAATAGTACTTGTTTTATAACTTTCCAATTTTAACGACGAAAATTATATAGTTTTGTTGCAAATCGTCGAGTTCTATACTTGTTTTATACAATATGAGCACGAAGGAGTACAGAGATGTACTTATGCTACGGTTTATTATACAGCGTGTCGCGTCCGACGTGACGCGAATTCGCGTTTCGCTCGGCGTGATGCTGGTTCCACATGGAGCGCATACGCTACAGCGCATATGTTTATGGAATTGTCGCCAGATGGCACCACATATATGGACAATCAAAATGACCAACGTTCATAATAAATTTCCAAATGTGTTTACAAAAACTAATGTATACAAACCTGTCCCTGCATAACCTAATAAAATAAATTACATACATACTATTTAGTAAACTATAAACTAATCTGATGTACACTAAACTAACCCATCGGAATCTAACAAAATGAAGTGATTGAACATTTATTTCTTAAAATATGGTTTGGAATTAAATGCAAATGTTGGTCATTCACACATATGTCCTGCCATCTGGTGGATTTAATTTTATGAGCGTTCACGTATGCCAACTTCAATTCTAATAAAGAACTTTGAAAATAAATTGAGAGGAAAAGTCATAATTTGTCTACATAGATAAACATATTAAAATTCTTCATAAAAAAAGTTTCAAGTGTCGTTGCAAAACGATTAAAATAGTTCGAAATATTAGTAAAGACAGAAAAGTACCTAGAGCAACAGCATCATATGAATGTTGTATGGAAAATTATAGAATAAATTATTCTTTAGTTCTTAAATAAACATATGGTTGATGAATATACCAAATTTTAGAATACTTCAGATTTTCGCCTGAGCAGTTTTATCAGGTTTTGAATTTAATAGAAGACGAAATTTATGCACATCCATAATATCCCCGAGATACAATATTTACAGCTTTTATTTATCTCTTGACTAAGTTCAAGCCACAATAACTTTTTTCTGTACATCTCTGTACTCCTTCATGCTCATATTGTATAAAACATGTATAGAACTCGATGATTTGCAACAAAACTATCTAACTTTCGTCGTTAAAATTGGAAAGTTATAAAACAAGTACTGTATTTCCGACATTTTGTTATAAAATCTTAGTTTGTTTTTAGCAATTACACCAATGAGTACGGGTAATATCTTCTATATTCTTTGTTTGCGCTGGCAAATTGCGTCCTGGATTCAAGAGATTCCAAAACACGACGCGACATGTCAGCGCAAATTTTTTTGCGCCAGCAATTTGCGTTGTAGATAAACCACTTCCATTTAAATACATGGGGAGCAATTTTTGCGCTGGCGCGTTGCGTCGTAGATAAACCACAGCATTAGTCATTGCTCTAGGTACTTTTTTTGTCTTTACTAATATTTCGAACTATTTTAATCGTTTTTTCAACGACACTTGAAACTTTTTTAATGAAGAATTTTAATATGTTTATCTATGTACACAAATTATGACTTTTCCTTTCAATTTATTTTCAAAGTTCTTTATTAGAATTGAAGTTGGCATACGTGAACGCTCATAAAATTAAATCCACCAGATGGCAGGACATATGTGTGAATGACCAACATTTGCATTTAATTCCAAACCATATTTTTAAGAAATAAATGTTCAATCACTTCATTTTGTTAGATTCCGATGGGTCAGTTTAGTATACATAAGATTAGTTTACAGTTTACTAAATAGTATGTATGTAATTTATTTCATTAGGTTATGCAGGGACAGGTTTGTATACATTAGTTTTTGTAAACACATTTGGAAATTTATTATGAACGTTGGTCATTTTGATTTTCCATATATGTGGTGCCATCTGGCGACAATTCCATAAACATATGCGCTGTAGCGTATGCGCTCCATGCGAAACCAGCATCACGCCGAGCGAAACGCGAATTAGCGTCACGTCGGGCGCGACACGCTGTATAATAAAACCGTAGCATTATGCTAAAAACAAACTAATGTACGGTTTATTATACAGCGTGTCGCGCAAGACGTGACGCAATCTCACGTTACGCTCGGCGTGATACTGGTTTCGCATGTAGCGCAACCGTACGGCGCTTATGTTTATGGAATTGTCGCCAGATGACACCAAATATATGGGAAATCAAAATGACCATCGTTCATAATAAATTTCCAAATGTGTTTACAAAAATTAATGTATACAAACCTGTCCCTGCATAACCTAATGAAATAAATTACATACATACTATTTAGTAAACTATAAACTAATCTGATGTACACTAAACTGACCCATGGGAACCTAACAAAATGAAGTGATTGAACATTTATTTCTTAAAATAAGGTTTGGAATTAAATGCAAATGTTGGTCATTCATATACATGTCCTGCGATCTGGTGGATTTAATTTTATAAGCGTTCATGTACGCCAACTTCAATTCTAATAAAGAATTTGAAAATAAATTGAGAGGGAAAGTCATAATTTGTGTACATACATAAATATATTAAAATTCTTTATAAAAAAAGTTTCAAGTATCGTTGCAAACATTTAGAATTGTACGAAATATTAGTAAAGACAGAAAAAGTATCTAGAGCAAGAGCATCACACCAATGTTGTATGGAAAATTATAGAATACATTATTCTTTTGTTCTTAAATAAACATATACTTACTTACTCACTGGCACTATCGAACCCGTAGGTTCATGGCCGCGCGGACATAAGCTCTCCATACATCCCTCTCCTGAGCTAATGCTTTCCAATCATTCCCTGTATAATCTACTTCCCTCAAATCATAGTTAATGTTGTTCTCCCACCTCATTTTTGGTCTACCAACTGGGCGTTTTCCCTCTGGCTTTCCTACAAGAAGCTTCCATGCACGTCTTTCATTCCCCATACGCGCAACATGTCCTGTCCAACGCAGTCTACGAGACTTAACTGTTCTTGTTATATCCGGCTTCCTATAAAGACCAAGTAGTTCATTGTTATGTAGTCTTCTCCAGTCACCTGTCTGTTCATCTCTCTTTGGTCCAAAATTTTTTCTAAGAACTTTATTCTCATGTACTTGTAATCTCCTTTCCTCCCTTAAAGTAAGAGTCCATGTTTCGCACCCTTATAATATAACTGGTAGAATAATAGTTTTATATATTTTCAGCTTAACGTTTTTTGAAAGGAGTTGGGACATCAAAAGTCTCTGCAATGCATAATAGCATGCATTTCCAGAATTGAGCCTATGTTTAGTTTCTTTGTGCATCTCATTCCTATTTGTGATTATTGTTCCTAGGTATTTGAATTCAGCCACTTCCTCAAAATTTCCCTCATTTGTCATTAGCTGTCCATTTCCATTATATACAGAATTTCTACGTGTGGTCATATATTTAGTGTTTATCTGATATTTACTTTCCAGTCCTAATTTCTTAGTGTGTTACTCAATAGTGTGTGCGTGTTGGCCTTTAGTATCTTCTCGCTATCGGCAGTAGTAGTACTACATCATCAGCTTATTAATACAATTGAGTTGTAAGCCTTCCTCATTATCTAAAAGATTTAATGGCATGCTCTAGTACAAAATTAAATAGTAGAGGATATAGTGCATCTCCTTGCTTTAAAACAAAAAAACCGCATCAGGATTTCATAGAAGTGTCCTGAAAACTGTTTGCCTGCACGCTCCCCTACTCTTTGAGCCATTTAGACACATTCGTATAAGTCTAACTAACTTTTTAGGAATTCCAAACTCCAGCAGGATACTACGAGTATATAACTTCTCCCTCTTAATTGAATCATATGCTTTTTTGAAGTCTACATATAGTTGATGTACAGTACCATTATATTCCCATTTCTTTTCTAAAATCTGTCTTATACTAAAAATCTGATCTGTTGTAGACCTGTTTCTTCTAAATGCACATTGATGATCTCCTAGAATGTCATCAATATAGGGAGTAAGTCTGCTTACTAATATATTTGTTAGAATTTTGTACGAAGTTGAAAGTAATGAGATGCCCCTGTAGTTGTTGCAATCAGTTTTATCTCCTTTCTTATAAATTGGTACGATAATTGATTCCTTCCATTCATCTGGAAGAGCTTCTTTTTCCCAAATCATACTAAGCAACCAGCGTATCTTGTCCATCAATTTTTCTCCCCCTGATTTTAGCAGTTCTGTTGGGATCTCATCTGAACCTGATGCTCTATACATCTTCATTTTTTCAATCTCCATTTCAACCTCTAATGCACTTGGCTCTGCGACTAGCATTTCTGCTGTCTGTAACTTATGTTCCTCAATGTCCTGTTCTGTATGTACATTTAATAGCTGATTAAAGTAACTTTTCCATCTATTTAATATGCTCCTGGAATCTGCAATCATATCCCCATTTTCATTCCGAATTATGTTTGTTCTAGCCTGAAACCCCTTCTTCTCTATACTAATTCCCTGATATAATTCTCTAATGTTCCTATTTTTTGCATTCATTTCAAGATCATTAATCTTCTCTCTCAAATATTCCCTCTTTTTACTCTTTAGTAACTTGGTGGTTTCCCGTCTAACACTACCCAATTGCTCTAAATTTACCTCATTTGACTCGTGTAACCATTTAATTTTTGCTAGCTTTCTTTTCTTTACAATGTCGGCACATTCATCCTCAAACCATTTCTTGTTTTGCCTCTTTTTTAAACAACCAATGCTTTCTGATGCTGACAATTTAATAGTATCTCTTATAGCCTCCCATTCTTTATTTATATCAGTTCCTTCTTCGTTTGCCACATTGTCATCTGAAGATTCCAGTACTTCAAATCTATTAGCAATTTTGATTTGGTATTCTTGCCGCATTTCATCATTTTTCAAGTTTTTTAATTCAAATGTTACAGAATCATCTTTAGCGTTTGTTCCTCTCATAAGCGATAGCCGTTGTCTGATTTTCACTCTGACCAGATGATGGTCCGAATTGCAGTCTGTCCCTCTAACTGATCTAACATCGATGATGCTACTGTACCAGCGTTTATCCACTAATACATGAACTATCTGGTTCCGAGTTTCTCCATCTGGGGACGTCCAGGTGTATTTATGAATATCCTTATGCTGAAATGTTGTACTCTTAACAATGAGTTTCTTTGATGTGGCAAATGTGACTAATCTAACCCCGTTGTCGTTACTATCTTCATGAAGACTGAATTTGCCTATTGTTAGTTTGAATATATCTTCCCGCCCCACTTTTGTATTAATATCTCCTAAGACAATTTTCATATGATATCGTGAAAGGCTATCAAATAAGCATTCTAATTCTTCATAGAACTCATCCTTGATCTTGTCATCTTTTTCTTCTGTGGGAGGCATGTACATTTACAATTATAAAATCATGTCGTTTACCCTTTAGAATTATGTATGATATCCTATCATTAACAAACTTAATATCTCGGATAGCGGATAGGATCCTCCTACTGACTAAAAAACCCGTTCCAAATGCAGGTCTTTCTGCACCCCCATAGTATAATGCGAAGCTTCCTGATTCCTGACTACCTTCTCCTGGCCACCTAACTTCCTGTAAAGCGACTATATCTAAGGGCGATTTATATAATTCCAGCGTTAATATCTCTAGTGCCCCGCTATTGTATAAAGTCCTAACATTCCATGTTCCTAGGAACATGTCCCTGAGTTTGAGCCTTTGGCATGGGTTCCCTGAAGTAGTCCCCACCCGGAGAACCGAATGGGGGACTATTTGACCTCCGGAAAATTTTACCCCAGATGAACCCATGTCCGCATTTCTTGACGGTTGTATTTTTACGGTGAAATATCGTCACTCTTTCGCCCAAGGTACTTGTTTCGTCTGGCTTATCACCTTCGACCAGTCCGGCATGGGTAACCCTATCGGCAGCAATGCTACCGCCGGCATAGCTCTCAAGATCATTTAAGCACGCAAGCCACTCCACCACGACAAGGTAAAGATACCATGGAGGGAAAATAAACATATGGTTGATGAAAATACCAAATTTTAGAATACTTCAGATTTTCGCCTGAGCAGTTTTATCAGATTTTGAATTTAATAGAAGACGAAATTTATGTACATCCATAATATCCCCAAGAATCAATATTTACAGCTTTTCTTTATCTCTTGAATAAGTTCAAGCCACAATAACTCTTTTTTCTGTACATATCTGTACTCCTTCATGCTCATATTGTATAGAACATGTATAAAACTCGATGATTTGCAAAAAAAAACTATCTAACTTTCTTCGTTAAAATTGAAAAGTTATTAAACAAGTACTGTATTTCCCAGAGATAACCCACTATTTCCGACATTTTGTCATAAAATCTTAGTTTGTTTTTAGCAATCATACTAATGAGTATGGATAATATCTTCTATATTCTTTGTTTGCGCTGGAAAATTGCGTCCCGGATTCAACAGATTCAAATACACGACGCAACATGTCAGCGCAAAATTTTTCGCGCCAGCAATTTGCGTTGTAGATAAACCACATACATTTAAATAAATGGGGGCAATTTTTGCGCTAGCGCTTTGCGTCGTAGATAAACCATAGCATAAGATTTTATGACAAAATGTTGGAAATACAGTACCTGTTTTATAACTTTCCAACTTTAACGACGAAAGTTAGATAGTTTTGTTGCAAATCATCGAGTTCTATACAGTATGAGAATGAAGGAGTACAGAGATGTACAAAAATAAGAGTTATTGTGGTATAGTTTGTGATGGAAGCCGTGTACTGCGAGTCTGTTGACTGTACTCCTCATCTGTTGGATCACCCTTGTCCAATTTCTGTCATCGCGCTGGTAATGTAGAATTCATCTTCTATGTGGTTTCTTTTTTGTAGATATTCCGTCATGAGACTCTGATATGCCTGAATAGATTTTATTAAAGCATTGTATCGCTGGATAATATAGTTCATAACTTAGTAGAATGTGGCGCTAGTAGACATAATAAAAACCATTTAATGACAATGATGGCAGTACAAGTAGCACAAATGGTGAACGAAAGGGGGCATGGAAAGATGGAAAACGTCCAGGAGGTGTAGAAGAATGAGTAGGAAAAAACTATACCTATAGTAAAACCACAAGGAAGGCACCTAGGAGGTGGACAAGAATGAGATGAGAAAAAAAAAACTTATTGGAACATCAAAGGGAAAGCATCCAAGAGATGGAGAAAAATAAGATAAAAGAAAAATATGCTTCTCATTGGAAAGTCGGACGAAAAAACGCCCAGGAGGTGGACAATAATAAGATGGGAGAATATTATTAACTAATGATTGGAGAGAAGTAAATTATACAGGGAATGACTGAAAAGATTAGCTCATGATAGGGATGTATGGACAACATATTTCCACACGGTCACGAACCTCCTGGTAATATAATGCCAGTGGGGAGTAAGCAGCTTTCTTTAACAAAATGGGTCATTCAGTTGAACAAATTTTTCCAACGTATTTTTAGTTACTTCTTTTTTTAATCTTGTGTGTTTTTTTTTAAATGTAATATCTGGCTAAACCATCGTAGCCTTCTATTTTTCACTATTGCTACCACATTCGGCTCTTGATACAACATTCTTAATTCCCTATTATTTCTCATTATGCATCCCTCATTTTCTTTAACAGCGTCACAAATGTTTCATAGTATTTATGTTCAATAGTATAAGATTTTTCCGACTTTTTTTTATGAAAGCCAAGGCATTTTGTTGATGCTTCTTCGTTTCTTTGAAAAATGTATATCAAGAAAGGATGCATTGCTGCCGATGGTACCTTGAGAAAAAAAATGTGTACTGTCAGACTGAAAATTAGATTCGATATATTTATATTTTTTAACGCCTGTCAAAAAGTATGCTCCACACCACATGATATTATGGGAGCAAACATGTGCCGCGCTATATATGATAATTTGATATAAGTGGCCTTCCTACAAGAACTTTAATAATTTCATAAACTGTGGAGTAAGACCTTATTCTTCAGCACAGCTTCAAGTTTAGCAGCAGCATTCACAATATAAGGCATGTCCTTAGGTAGCAAAAAGGAACAGGTTGCTACCTGAGAGAAAAAGTAGGTGGTTATTATTCTAATATTGTTGTTCTAGTTATTCATGTTCTTGTCGCATATTAGGAAATCCCTGTTTTTTCTGTAGTTTCGGATAAAAGCCTCCACTTGGTCATTCCATGTCTCCTTTTTTCAATTATTTTCTTTTATCAAATTTATTTATATTGTTCCAGATGGGATATTGAGGAATTTTCGTCGGTATACCATATTACATTGTCAGAAAATTCCAAAACTACAGTCATTTCAAAAATGTTTTTAACCAATTGGTAGAAATTTTATTTAAAAAAATTGAAAGTTGAAAAATATGAAGGAATATTAAACTTACTTACTTACTCACTGGCACTATCGAACCCGTAGGTTCATGGCCGCGCGGACATAAGCTCTCCATACATCCCTATCCTGAGCTAATGCTTTCCAATCATTTCCTGTATAATCTACTTCCCCCAAATCATAGTTAATGTTGTTCTCCCACCTCATTCTTGGTCTACCAACTAGGCGTTTTCCTTCTGGCTTTCCTACAAGAAGTTTCCATGCACGTCTTTCATTCCCCATACGCGCAACATGTCCTGCCCATCGCAGTCTACGGGACTTAACTGTTCTTATTATATCTGGCTTCCTATAAAGACCAAGTAGTTCATTGTTATGTAGTCTTCTCCATTCACCTGTCTGTTCATCTCTCTTTGGTCCAAAAATTTTCCTAAGAACTTTATTCTCAAATACTCGTAATCTCCTTTCCTCCCTTAAAGTAAGAGTCCATGTTTCGCACCCATATAATATAACTGGTAGAATAATAGTTTTATATATTTTCAGCTAGGAATATTAAATGCTTACTAAAATATGAACATTTCGCCAAAATATTATGAAATATGAAAAAATATGTAGGTCTTATTTGATTCTACATTCTACACATCATAAATGTAAAGATACTTTGTCTCAGTGCTCTCTGAGTAACAGTTTAAAATATGAAATTTCATAAAAATCCTAGCTCTAAACATAGGCGTTGTACCGTATGCGCTCTATGCGAAACCAGCATCACGCCGTGCGTAACGGAAACTCGCGTTACGTCGGGCGCGACACAATATATAATAAACCATAGGCTAAAACGGAACATAGCTTTGTGGTTTTATCGTTGTGTTGGCCATCTTTTTCAGATACAGCGATTACCCCCTTGGGCTGGTGCTCCAGTCGTTATCTCTGCTCCAGTTCGTGGGTTATCGATGCTCCACCCCAAAATTTACTAATCCAGGGATTATTACTAATCAAGCAGCTAAATTAATTATTCAAGATGAAAACATAACAAACTTATTTTCTCGGAAGAAGAGAGGAAAAGATCAGAAAGAATGGAAAAATACTCGGCAAAAATAGGAACAACACACAGAGAATGAGCTCCATCATAATCAAAAGAGTTTGTGTCCTCTTTGGCTCCATACTGTGATGTGTCATAACGATTATGGAAATCTAAAGTATGGTTAGAATTTTGAGAATGGCGAATAAATAATTTTAAATATGTTACAAAACGTTGCATTTTCAAGAAGTATTCATTTATATTGTATACATATATTCCTTCCTTACCAGCGCTTGACAAGGCATGAGCGAGTGTGTAGGAAAAAGAGAAGAAAATACTATCCATCTTGAAGAATTGCCGACTGAAGTTTTGCTTACTATTTTTAAATATTGCAATCTGAATTCTCTAGGAAATTTATGTCAAACATGCAAAAGGCTCAACTTCATTATTGCTGACTTCATTTGGTATAGTAGAGGCCAGAAAAGTATAGCAACAAATCAAATTAGCCAGGAAATACGGAGAAGGTATTAATGTAATAGTGGTTAGAAATGGGTTCGAGGTTTTTTTTTATAAGGCACATAAAAGGAAAGTTAATAAGTTCTTTTTTTTTAAATATTTCAGATCAACATGCATTCTATCGCCCAATAATAAATGCCGTATTGGAAAAAACTGGGTAGAAGGCAGATATGTTGAGAGAATATATTATCCTTTTAAATCAAGGTATGTACTTTGGCTGAGGTCTAGTATTTGTCGATCACGATTTTGCATACAATGTTGTCAGTCTAGCACTGCACACCTTTACCACATTTTGCACTATTTTAAACATTTTGCAATGATTCTTTACATTGTTTTAATATTTATATATTTACATAAAACATGACCCTGCTGCATTACTTGCTAGTTTCCCTCCTCTTCTAATTTTTTTTTTTTTTCCAAATGCCTCAGGTTTGTCTTTTCGACATTCCTGGTTTCTCTCCTGGCATGGTGTATTTGTAACCCACTTCTGAGGTTGGGGCGCCTGGAAGGCGGGGTTACGTTGCCCCCCGATGATATGATGATGATGGTGCACCAGGAGAGTTCCTAATCCTAACCTAAGATGAATATGAATGATGATGATTGCGATGGCCATATGATTTCGGGGACCGTTTGGGCCTTAAAGTTTTCCTGACATTTGTCTTACAGGTGAGGAAAAACCTCACCCAGAAAAACTGTCCCAACCGGGGATCAAACCCGGGCCTGCTGCATGACAAGACAGCATGCTACCCCAAGACCACAGCGGTGGACGCCCTCTTCTAATGTTGCCACCATCAACAACCCAAAAACACATTCTTTTAAAACTACAGAACTTACGAATGGGTGCCTGAGGCAATAACTACCCCATTGTTAGTAAATGAAAGATAGGATTGTAAGTGAGGAACTTGATTGAAGAGAACTGCAAAAACTAGTTAATGGGAAATAATTAAATGTTTTTGAAATGACCAAAAAGAATGAAAAATTTTGAAATTATTTTTTTTAATGCAGAGGCATTGATATAAATAGCATTTTGGGAAAAATTGCACTTAAACTAGCGTGAAATATTTTTAAGTCCTATAGAACAACAGTGTGCATGCGCCAGAGTTTATAGAGCCAGCGATAACCCACAATCGAATCACATCGATTATCATCCTCGATTACTATCTGTCGCTATGAAATTTAAATGACCAATATTTGCAATAAATCCCCAAATCTATGTTAAAATCCATCCATAGTAATTCTGCCCAAAGGCAGGTCTTTCACTGCAATCATAGCATTTTCATACTATGCTTGCAGCTTTACTAGGGAATTGTAGGTGTGGTAGCTTCCTGTTGCTTTCCACATCGGTGAAGGATGATGATGATGACCAGATGATTTCATGGACTGTTTGGGCCTTAAAGTTTTCCTGACATTTGTCTTACAGGTGAGGAAAAACCCTGATAAAAACCTCACCCAAAAAAAACTGCCCCGACCGGGGATCGAACCCGGGCCCACTGCGTGACAAGGCAGCACGCTACCTCGAGACCACAGCGGTGGACCTATGTTAAAAAATTTATTAATATTAAAATTACCAAACGTTTATTAAAAAATGGGTGTACACTTATCACTCCCTAATGCTGATCCAACCAGCGATAACTCAAAACAACGATAGAAAAATCATAGACTAAGTAACATACTCTGTGGAGAAAATAGCAGTTAGCATCACAATATTGTCTAACAGTGTCATAATATTGTGATTTGCATATTTAAATAAATACTTCAAAATTATTTAATAATGTTATAAAAATTGTTTGAAAAAGTTTAAAATATTAAATAATGTTAGTAAATACAGAAGAAGAGCTATAGTTTACAACAATATGACTGAAAAATCAAGTGCTAGTAGAAGTGCAGTTAAGCCAATTTTAATATTAATATTTTTTTTAACATAGATTTGGGGATTTATTGCAAATATTTGTCATTTAAATTTCATAGCGACGAATAGTAATCGAGGATGATAATCGATATGTGGTTCGATTGTGGGTTATCACTGGCACTGTGCACTCAGGCGCATGCACACTACTGTTCTATAGGACTTTGAAAATATTTCACGCTAGTTTAAGTGCAGTTTTGCCGTTTCCATTAAGCACAGTGAGAATTTTTTCTAAGTCCCAGGCAGACACCACGCGCATGCACCAACAAACGCGAAGCTGTTTACTCTATGGAATATCACGATGCAGCCAATATTATGCATGCTATTTAACAAACCTAAAAGCTAACCTAATGCAGTGTAAGTACTCTAACCTGTGAAAGACCAACCTAAAAGCTAACCTAATGCAATTTATTTCTGTGAAATAATGCAATGCCCAAAAATAAATAGTAAGTTATGAAATTCTAAAGAACATACTCTATGTTGGCTGCACTGTTGTTGTACAGATTATTCGTTAAAATCAATATGGCTGCCACGTCTTCATGTTACGTATATAGTTAAATATCATAGAAAAGTATGTTAAAATAATTGTTAGAAAAAATTTAAAGTTTATTGTAAATAGTGGGAAATAATTTTAAAATATAACCTGTTGGCACATGCGCTTGGTATCTACCTGGGACTTAGGAAAAATTTTCACTGCACTTAATGGAAACATCAGCTATGAACTTGTAAGCCATCAACACATATATGAGATACAGATATATTATAAAATTGTAAGAGGAATTAGAAATTAATTTTGAAACACCATACAAATATAAGTTTCAAATAATATTAAAAAAAAATTTTTTTTTTAATTTATAAAATACGAAACTATAATAGACTTGAAAATTATATTTTAAAAAAATTTGAAAATCTTCTTGTAAGCCAATGTTTTCCTTAACAGAGATTTAGGCGCTCTCCCCCTACAGGGAAGAATTTGAACCATACTAATTTAGTTACACTTGTTTTCATATAGATGTCATTTGAGTGGTCCGTGGTCAGGGCACCGCCTCATACTGACATCTAGGAAACCAAGATAGTACTAGGATGGAAAAATTTGGTAAATTTTGCTTAGAGGCCTTTTCATTCAGGCTTAAGGATCTTTTACGAGCCTGAAAATCTTCAGACTCGGGACCCACGACTTAAAGTCCCTCCTGGAGGACTTGCTCCTTTGATTTTTCCATCCTCAAAAAAATCCATTGACCCTGGCCGGGTTTGAACATGTGACCCTCGGGACCAGAGGCAAGGAGCATAACCACTAGTCCACCGCCGCCGATTATCTTAGAAAATACGAAATTATATACATACATGCTAATCATATCTTTTTTTAAAAAATTAACAAAAACTTAGAAAATATGAAAGTGTATACCTAATATTTAATTTTAGGAAGTTATATTTTGAGGTTATTTTAATTATATTATTTTTGGTCTGGACATCTTACCTCAATATTAATGTTGATTTGTTCTTGGACATGTTTCAAAACAATTCTCTGTTTTATCTTCAGCTTTCCCAGACTGGTTTTATTTATGTTGCATTATGTTGCACCACCTGGATGTCGATGTCAGCTCCATCCTGTGGTTGGCCAAAGAACCTCCAAACAAGGTCACCCTCCATCGGAATATCAAAATTCATAACTCTGTTTCTGTTCTTCTGAATATAAATTTTTTCCCAAATAGTCAGCTCGTTTGTATTTTCTAACTGTTTTAATAATTTAGTGTCTGAATTAATATTATGTTTTTCAGACCAAACATGAGCAGCAACTGCAGATTTTTCAATTTCTCCATTTTTAATATTTCTTATGTGTTCTTTGGTTCTAATTTTTAGGTTTCTTTTTGTTTTCCCTATATATATCTTTTCACAACCCATGCATTCAATTTGATATATTCCTGACTTTTTATTTTTATCAGTTTTTTCATTTTTGTTGGTTTTTATTAGTTTATTTAAACTGTAGTTATTTTTTGGTGCTAATTTAATATTAAACTTCTCAAATATATTTTGAAATTTATTATGTACCCAGGGGTGATATGTGAATTTCCTATATTTTTTCATAGGTGGTTCTTCTTTTTCAAGATTACTTCTGTTTATCATTTTTTGTTTTTTATACTTTTCTATCCTTTTATGTACCATTTTTTCATCAAACCCATTTTCTCTTGCTACTTTGATTATGTGTTTTTTCTCATGTTTGAAATCTTCTTCGTTTAAGGGTAAGTTTACCAATCTATGAGTTAAACTATTAAATGCTGCTAATTTATGTCCAATTGGATTGAACCCTGTTGATTTTATAAAATTTTCCGTATGAGTTTCTTTTCTATGAATCCTGAATTCAATTTTTCTTTTTTCTTCGTTTCTGACCAATTTAAGATCCAAAAAAGGTATTTGTTTATTGTCTTCTATTTCTTTGGTGAATTTAATGTTGTACTCTGTAAATTTAATAGTTTTAGGGAATCTTCTACATGTTTTTCTTTAACAATACAAATTATATCATCAACATATCTACTCCAAAATTTAAACATTGTGGGATGTGCTTTAGTGATTTTACATTCAAAATCGCTCATAAATAAATTTGCCAGGAAGGGTGATAATGGGTTTCCCATTGAGAGCCCTGATTTTTGTCTATAGAAACTCCCATTGAATGTAAAAAACATTTGATCAATGCATAACGCAGTTAATTTCAAATAATCTTCTTTGATCTCTCTGTCTATGTTGTTTTTTCTTAACCAATTGTTCAATATCTCCAAAGTTTTTTGTTTCGGTACATTTGTGAATAGTGAAACTACATCAAACGAAACCAACCTATCTGTGGGTTCAATTTCCACTTTTTCTAATTTGTTAACTAATTCCAATGAATTTTCAATCTGCAGACTTTCAAAATTATTAATTCTTTTAAATTGATTATTCAGCCATTTCGAAATTTTGTAGGTTGGTGATCCAATATTGTTAATTATTGGCCTCATTTTGTTTCCCGGTTTGTGAATTTTTGGAAGTCCATGTATATTAGGGTTTCTTGGGTTGCTTACTTTTAATTGAAATTTTTCTTTCTTGGATAGAATTTTAACATTTTTAAAACAGTTTTCCACTTTTTTTATGGTTTTTGGTAGGGGGTCATTCTTAATTTTTTCATACTCTTTTTCTTTCAAAAGTTCTTCCATTCTATTTTGATAATCTTCTTTGTCCAGAATTATAATTTGGTTACCCTTATCTGATTTTGTATATACAACATTTTTGTTATTTATTTCTTTGAGTGTTTTTAAATTCTCCTTACAACTGGGTTTTTATTTGTATTCTTTATTTTATTCAAAATTTCTTCACATTTTTTTCTGATGATTATTTTTTCTTCTGTAACTAACCCTTCTATTGAATTTTCAATGTCCACTATGTATTCTTCTATTCTATTGGAATAATCTATTGCTGTTTTTAGACCGTTTTCTAACAATTTTGTCTCTTTTAGGTTAAAGGTTGCCTTTGAAAAATTTTTAACATAATTTCTGGTGGATTCTGATTTTTCTTCATTTCTGGTTTTATTCTGATGTTTGATTTTATTTGATGTATTCTTCTTTCCCTTTGATTTAGTTAACAAATTATTTATCTTTGTCTTTTGTTTCTCAATTTTCTTTTTCATGGTTATGTTCAAAAAAGTGAAAAATTTATTTTCTAGGTTTTCCCACATGATGTTTCCTAATATTTTAGACAATTTGATATGTAACAAATAAATTTCAATATCCAGATTACTGATCATTTCAAAGTGTTTATTCTTTTCTAGTTTTAGTAATTTGTTCTCCAAAATTTTTTGTTGTTTGCTGTTATTGTTATGCTTAACGGTTTTTCTAATGAACATGGGAACCAATTCTAATTTTAGACATTGGTTGATGAATTTAATGTCTGCTAATCTTTTAAATTTCTTCTCTCTTAATTTTATAAACTTTTTGACTTCATATTTTGTTTCGAAAAAATTGTTATTGAAGTTGAGTATGGAGGACGCCATCTTGTTTTTCGTAATTTATAACACAAACACAATTTCTGGTTGAATTGTTTTGAAACATGTCCAAGAACAAATCAACATTAATATTGAGGTAAGATGTCCAGACCAAAAATAATATAATTAAGTGTATACCTGTTTGCAAGTTAAATTTTATTCACCTGAGTATTAAGTCTAAAGAGCTGATGTAGAGTCCGAAAATGTTCAGCGACATCCTACGTGGTTTTGCTCTAGAGAGTAACCGTTAGGTAAAACCACATGACCTGATGTAAGATTTTAACCAAGTGTCCATACAGGTCTGGCTGATTTTGGCCAATTTGGTTATAAATTATTAAATTCAAACTATTCTGTTAAGGTTTTGGTAGTTCCCCCTAACATTAAAACGTCGCAATGGTATTTTTTTGATCTCCATCAGATAAATTAAAAATTTTAATAAATTATTTTAAAAATTGTCCATTATATCACCAGGAGGCAAATATTTAATTTCTATCTACATGTCAGGACGGCAGCAGCCTTTTCTCATTGTGAACTTCAAAGGGTCAATCCAATGCAAAATTTAAAAAAAAAGAAGCTAAGGCCTGTGTAGAGAGAAAAAATGGTTATAAATCCAATATTTTCTAGACAGTCCGCATATTCGTACCTTAATTCAGAGGCCTCGGTAAAATTATTTTATGCTGAAATGGCCGAAAAATTGTTATCAAACATTAAAATAAAAATAAACCTTAATATAATATAATCGTACCTTAACTTTTGCAGGTCTAATTCTGCACTTTGAGTAAAAAAAAAAATTTTTATTGCGAAACTACATACATCATCATCACTCCAGGGATTAGGCAATTGCCCGTTCCGACTTCATAATGTATCAGCCCAACATCTAGGTCTTCCAACATCACGTCTTCCTCTTGCTTGATAATTTCTTGCTAACAATGGATATCTCTCCTTACTCAGTCCATCCATATGATCAATCCAGTCTGTAATTCGTGACCTTATCCAATAAAGGCTGTACTTTCAATTCTTCTTTTATATCCTGATTTCTTATTCTATCAAGTCTTGTACATCCTTTTACTTGTCTTAGGAACCTCATCTCCGCCGTCTGTATTCTATCCTTCTGTTTTTTTTCACTGGAGCCCAAGTTTCACATCCATACAATATTGTGGGAACCGCCATTACATTTTTATCTTGGTTTCTTTTCTAATTTTATTTTTGAATGTTCTCTGTATTGTTCCACACACTGTCTGAAATTTATTTATTTTGGAGTCAATATCTCTTTCCACATTGTATCCAACATCTCAGCCCAAATATTTGAAACTAGACACCTGTTCTATACTTTGATTTTCTAAAATAATCTTGGATCTCACTGGATCTCTTCCTCTAAAAGCCATGGTCTTCATTTTCCTTACAGAAATCTTTAGATCATATAATTTACATATTTCATTTAATGCGTGCATATATTTCTGTAAGTCATCTTCATTTTTCTGTATTATAATTACATCGTCAGCAAATAGAAGATTATTTATGTACACTTTCTTATCTATTCTAATTCATGGATTCACTAAAACTTTCCATTTATTTAAAATATCGTCTATATATATATATATATATATATATATATATATATATATGTATGTTATATTGCAGATTTTTGCGGATATAAGTATGAATAAGAAAGTTTTCTTGGGTTTTCCGCATCTTGGATTCAAGTTCGGCCACTGACTCCGACATTTCGGCATGATCCCACATGCCATTATCAAGGAATGATAAGTTCGAGTCACAGGTTTAGGTCTTATGTCCATCCATAGTAATTCTGCCCGAAGGCAGGTCCTTCACAATTAAACAAATAGAGTTTTCGCTGTGGTCCGTTTCCGAAGACCCATCCAAGGTTGGGCAATATCGAGTGTGGTCGACGCTTGGATGGGTGTACGGCTTCCGAAACAGACCACACTGAAAACTGAAGGTGGTTAACCACATAAGAACTGAATGTTGTATGGGTGTACGGCTTCGGAAACGGACCGCACTGAAAACTGAAAATGTTTAACTACATAAGAACAACCTTGGATGGGTGTACGGCTTCAGAAACAGACCACACTGAAAACTGAAGGTGTTTAACTACATAAGAACTAAACCTTGGATGGGTGTACGTCTTCGGAAACGGACCACAGCGAAAACTCTATTTGTTTAATTATATAAGACCTAAATCTGTGACTCGAACTTATCATTCCTTGATAATAGCATGTGGGATCATGCCAAAACGTCGGAGTCAGTGGCCAGGGGCCGAACTTGAATCCAAGATGCAGAAAACCCAAGAAAACTTTCTTATTCATATATATATATACTAAACAAAATGGGTGATGAACTACATCCTTGTCGTAATCCAGTATTTGTTTTGATTGTATCTGTTCTTTTGAATCCAGTATCTATAATTATATTTGTGTCTTCATATAATTTCTTTATTGTTTCAACAAGGCACAGCTGGTATCCTTTCATTTGTAATATTTCCCATAATTTTTGTCTGTTTACTCGATCGAAGGCCTTATCCAAATCTATAAATCCTATGTGAGTTTCTAAGTTATGTTTTCTTCTCTTTTCTATGAGTTGTTTCAGTGTAAAGACATTGTCTATACATGACCTTCCCTTTCTGAATCCACTTTGATTTTCATTTATTTTTACTTCTGTTATGTTTCTCAATCTATTATTTATTATTTTTGTATATATCTTGTAGCCAGTATTCATTAAGCTAATCCCTCTGTAATTCTCGCAATTTCTCCGATCTCCTCTTTTGAATATATTCTTCACATTTCCAAGTGGTTGGAATCTCATAGGTCTGCCAACATATATTAATTAAATTAAGTATTCGTAGTTGACACAATATTCCACTATATTTGACTAACTCCATATTTATATTATCTAATCCTGTTGCTTTCCTATTCTTAGTGGTTTTCAGAGTCATTTCTCATTCATTTATGTCTATTACTTCAATATTTTCCACTTTTATTTCTTCCACTTTGTTCTCTTTTCCGTCAATTTCCTCCTTTTTCCCAAGTTTTTCATTATGTTGTATCCATTCTTGTTCTGGGATTATATTCAATCTGGCAGAATCTTTCTCAGTCTGATTTAGATGTTTCACTAATTTATAACCTATTTCTTGTCTTCCATACATATCATGTTCTACTGTGCTTATAAATTTATCTCATGACTTTTGTGGGCTTTTCTTATAATGCTTGTAGCATTTCTCCTTTTCATTTTATATTCTTCGTAAGATTCTTCTGTTTTCAGTCGTAAGTATGTATGATATGCTTTTTGTTTTTCGTTCACTGCATTTTGTATATTCGCATTCCAAGTTCTCAAGCCCTTCCTATTTCTTATTCTATTTTTCTTTCCTAATATCTCATTTGCTGTTTTATGTATTACATTTGATATATTTTCCCATTTAATATTTATATCTTCTGACGTCGCTATCTCTGATATATATTTATTCATTCTGCTTTCATAATGTTGTCTAATACTTTGATCTTGTAATAAATATACTTTATATACTTCTTCTTGATTTCTTTTGTTCTTTATGTTATTTTTCCACCATTGAGCTATTATGTTTATTTTACTTATCACGAGGTAGTGATCAGAGTATATATCGCTGCCTCTATGTACTCTCGCATCTGTTACCAAGGCTCCAAGCTTGTTGTTTACGATTAAATAGTCAATTATTGATCTTGAGTTTTACCCACTTCTTGTATATTTATGTATGTCCTTTTTTCGGAAATATGTATTCATTATTTTTAATTGATTATAGGTTGAAAACTGTCTCAAATCCTGTCCATTATCATGTATTGTTATTTCTCCATTATTTCCTATTACATTAGGTATAGGGACATTGCCTACTCTTGTATTTAAGTCCCCACTTATTATTAAATGATGATCTTTTGTATATTTATCAACTAATGTTTGTAATGTTTTATAACATTTTTTTGTTTCTTCTTTCTTACCTTCCTCTGGGGCATACACAGCAATTGTCATCATATATCCTCTTTCAATTTTAAATCTGGCTATCAGGATTTATAAACTCATAGCTATTCAATTTGTTCTTCCATTTTTCATCTATTAAAAATGCTACTCCACCTTGCGCTCTTGTTGTATGTTCTACTCCGCTATACAACATAGTATAGTGTTTTAAGTCCTTTGTTCCTTTTAGTTTCTTTTTTTGTTTCTGTTATTGTTGCTATATTTATTTCTTTTTTCTTTAATTCTCTTTCTAATTCTTCTTCCTTTGTATTTATTCCCCTTACGTTCCAATTTCCTAATTTCAAAATGTAATTTATTCCAAATCGTATCCTTTTATCTTGCTTGGATCGGTTCCTTTTATGACAATCTGGCTGATTTCCATGAAGCTTCTCAGTAAGATGAATGTCTCCTGGAAGCATTACGAGCGCTTCGCAGGACAAGGATGGTGGAAGGGCTGCTTCCTCTGAGCCTCCAAACATGCTCCTCTGGGTATCCACCCCCCAAGAGAGGGCTGCTTCTTCCGCTCTTCAAGCCCTACAAGTTTAGCTGTGCTATTCCTTGTCGCCCTGTTGACCGTTGAAGACTTGACGAAGATTTGGCCGCCCAATATGGATACAGATGCCATTCCCTCGTTGTGAGCTATACTTAGTTCCCCTCGCCTCTTACCCACCAGCAAGATTAACCTAAGTCAATCTTTCCCAGTAGGGTCGTCTGGCCCTAACTACATACATACTTGTAAATTATATTTATATATTTAAATTATATTTAGAGAAACAGTACTTTACCTTGCCCAATATATTTTCTAACTCCTATAGAACAATACTGTATATGCCCATCATGTTCAAAGAGCCAGCAGTAACCCACCATCGAACTACATATAATTTATTATTGTTGCGCTAGTAGGTTATCACTGCTTGCCACATATCTATGAAGTGGGTTATCACCGATGAACCCGTACCAGAGTTTATACAACTGTCGCTAGACGGCAGCACATTGCTGTGAAATTTCTATGATAAACATTTGCAATAAATTCCCAAATCTATTTTAAAGAAACATATTAATAATAATAAAATATTCACCACTTTTTTATTGTTTTACATTTTACCAATATTATACCATACATTTATTAACCATACATTATTTATTAATTATATTAAAGCAACATATTAACCATATTGCACATAAACAGGCAGTATTTAATAAATTATGTAGGTAGGATTTAATAGTTTAACATACAGACTTGTGAACATTCCCATGAGCAGAGAAAATTTTAATAAGAGAAAAAACACCTTATAAAAAGATGATTCATAAGAAAATAAATAAATTCATCATCATCATCATCATAGTACATTCACGAATTTAGGCCATTTGTTGACCTGTTTCGGCCTCAAGAGAAACACCATCCAGAAGTCTTTTGAGTGGATGTCCTGGTCTTCTTCTTCCTGCAGGTTGATATCTTAACATTAGTTTGGGTATTCTGTAATCTTCCATTCGATGAACATGTTGTATCCATCTTGACTTATAATCAGAAATTTTGTTTTCTAAAGATTCCATGTGTAATTCTTCTAAGATGTCTTCATTTTTTTTGTGATCTAGTAGTGTGTATCCTGCAGTCCTCCGAAGATATCTCATTTCAGCAGATCTAAGTCTCTGTATATCCTTCTGTTTCAATGTCCATACTTCGCTACCATACAAAAGAGTTGAAAGAGCCAGTGTTTTATACACTTTCAGTCTTGAATGCTTTTGGACTAACTGTGGCTTGCAGATATAATTTATTTACCCTAAAATTCTTAAAAATTTAGATATTTTTGCATTTACATCCTTTTCTTCTTCATATGAGATATTGCATCCTAGATATGTAAAATTATTCACCTGCTCCAAAATTTTATTGTCCAGTACAATTTTACTTCTGACAGGATCTACACCTTGAAATGCCATAATTTTTGTTTTTTCTGTAGATATCTTTAATCCATATTCTTCTGTAATTTTGTTAAGTTCATACAGACCTTTCTGTAGATTATCTTCGGAATTTGCTATTATTATTTGGTCATCTGCAAACAATAGGGTGTTTAATTTTCTATTTTCTGATATTCTTATTCCAAATTTATATGTTTTGTTCCAGCAACATATTACTTCATTGATATAAATTGCAAAGAGTGTTGGGGATAGGGGGCAGCCTTGTCTCACACCACGATAAATAAATAAATTTATATAAAAAAAAAATAAATAAATTCAAGGAAAAAAAGTAATAAATGAAAGTACTCTTCAGACAGATAAAGAAACTGGTAAAAAATTCAAAAATGTACATACCATCCTTTAGGGTCCCTTTAGGTGCCGTGAGCTGATTAGATCGGTTTGATGCTTCTGTCCATTACCTGCCAGACAATATACTTAAACTACTTGCAAAGCCGATTACATCGGTGGATACAATTTAAATCTCTGACACAAGATATTTTACCAGTGGCATGCAGAGGGTTAATAAGTTTCAAAAAAATTTCAGCAAATTTAACATTAAATTAGCACCAAAAAAATTATTACAGTTTGAATAAATTAATCAAAACCAACAAAAATGAAAATATTGAAGACGGCAACAAATGAGGGATTTATCAAATTGATTGTAAGGATTGTAAAAATATACATAGGAAAAACAAAAAGGAACTTAAATACAAAATTGAAAGAACACCTTAGAAATGTTAAAAATGGAGAAATAGAAAAATCTGCAATAGCTGCACATGCATGGTCAAAAAAACACAGAATTGACACTTAGGTCAAATTACTAAAACAGTTAGAAAAATCTAAGGAACTCACAATTTGGGAGAAAATTTACATCTGCAAGAATAAGAAGAAAACCAGTATTGAAATTCCTGGAGAGAAAGAAAAAAAAATTGAATTGGAAGTTCATCAGTCAGTCAGCAGAAATCAACTTACAGGATGGACAACCGCAGACAACAGTTAGAATGCATCGACATTGTTGCACAATAGAGATGAAACCTGATCTGCATAAAAATTAAAAAAATATGAGGTGAGTCAAAATAACCAACTCATTAATAATTAAAAGAAATCCTATAGTGTTATTTCCTACATACATTAAATATTCAATTTCTGTTCGATGAAGGACTTTTAAGAACAAGAATTCTGTGCCGTGAATGCAATGCTCTCCTCTCTCCAGTAACAAGACAAGGTATGAAATTCCCAGTGTTTACTTTAAGAAAGGGCATTTGCTATTCTTTCAGTCAGTTGCAAAAGGAAATTGGTTCGAAAATTTCAAGATATCACCTGCACAAGTTCTTGATATATTTATTTGTTTTGCTCATAAATCTTCATATGCACAGACAGTTATGCATTTGGATTCTACCGGCAACAAAAACCTAAGTGAAAAGACAGTAGCTGATTGGTTTAATTACTGTCGAGAAGTTTGTTTAATTTCCATGCAAAACAAATATGCAAATCGTGGAAAAATTGGAGGCTCTAACCATATTGTACAAATAGATGAATGTAGAATTGAGAGGACGAAATTTCACCGTGGTCATATTGTGGAAGGCAACTGGATTTACGTATGATAGATGTCCAAACTAATGAGGTGCAAATGGAGATCTGTCCTAACAATATGAGAGATGCTGACACCCTATATAATTTGACACTGCAGCATATGGAATTGGAATGCACTATTCACACAGACTGCTGTAGAGGGTACAATGGGTTAGTGGGTCATGGTTTTGCCGCCCACCTAACAGTGAACCATTCACTAAACTTTATAGACCCAGTAACAAATGCCCTTACAAACAGTATAGAGTCACAGTGGCAAATTCTACGACAGAGATCTTCCAGGAGTGGCTTGAGACATGAAGACATTAATATTCATTTAGTAGGATACTTATGACATTTAGACTGTAAAAATCGAGGTGCGGATCCATTTCAAGAAATGATTAGATAGGTTTATCCTGTAGAGTAGTTAATTTCATTTAAGTGGGTTACTGCATATATTTCAATTGTATACCCTTCAAATAAATTACTAAACATTTTGAACTTTTTAGGAATAAATCACTATGAGGTTTAATTTAAGATTAAATTAAAATGTTTCATATCTCACCTCGTATCTAGTCTTCTAAGTAGATCACAATTTCAAAGATAATTTAGAGATTATAGATGTCACTACGAATGAGTTGCATATTCATGATTTGTTCTAATAATATTAATTATTATAATATTTAATTTTGGAGCATCTACAGCTCACCAATACGATTCACACTGATGGCTGAAGGTCTATTGTGGTTAATCTGTCAACTATTTTGTAAACTTCATGAATCCTGTATAAAATTGTCACACAAACAACACCGAGTCTCGCTCATGAGTTACGGCATCGGCTATCCAGGGGGCAGCATAAGTCGCTGTAACATGGATGTTCAAATTTGTGATTTTTTATGGCACAAAGAATCTAAAATTATCAGATAAATAATTGAAGACATTCAGTGACTAACGCATCATACATCATGTGACAAAAAGAAAAGAAATTATGAAAAACGCATGAACACTGTTACAAAATGTTAGTGAAATAGGAACTATATTCAGTTTTAATTCTCTGCATAAGCCTAATACATGGTATCCCAGTTAAATAATACTAATGGTCAAGGAAGGCAAATAATTTTCAGGTTTAAAATTCATACAAACAGCAATAAAACATGTGGTGAACACTTGTGGATGCTTTATTCATTTCTTAAAACATGTTCTCGGAATTTATTGCAAATGTTGGTCATACTGATTTTATGTAGATATCCTGCCACCTACTGGAAGTTACATTAAGCTTTCTGCCACCTGGTGGTGATTACATGAAGTGCTCGTGCATGTACACTGTGATTCTGTAGATCTCAGAAGAATTCATAGAATGAGTGAATGACAAATAGTAGACTATTTTCATGTACTTTTTACCATATTTTGTAATTAGCCACCAACATCAGATGTCAGTCATGGTATTAGCTTAACTACCTCACATTTTATAATGAAGTATTGAGCAAATATTGGAAAAACTTTAGTATTTGATGTTCACTTATTCAGTTAATTCTTCCAAGTTCAACAGAATTGCAGTGTGCATGCACTTCATGTAACTTCCACAAGGTGGCAGGATATATGTAAAATCGGTATGACTAATTTTTTTAATAAATTCCCAAACGTGTTTTTAAGAAATGAATGTATACCAACTTTCTTCTTCCTAACTTGAACAAAATTAATTACATCCATATTATTTAGTAAACTTACTTACTTACTCACTGGCACTATCAAACCCATAGGTTCATGGCCGCGCGGACATAAGCTCTCCATACATCCCTATCCTGAGCTAATGCTTTCCAATCATTCCCTGTATAATCTACTTCCCTCAAATCATAGTTAATGTTGTTCTCCCACCTCATTCTTGGTCTACCAACTGGGCGTTTTCCTTCTGGCTTTCCTACAAGAAGTTTCCACGCACGTCTTCCATTCCCCATACGCGCAACATGTCCTGCCCATCGCAGTCTACGAGACTTAACTGTTCTTATTATATCTGGCTTCCTATAAAGACCATGTAGTTCATTGTTATGTAGTCTTCTCCATTCACTTGTCTCTTCATCTCTCTTTGGTCCAAAAATTTTCCTAAGAACTTTATTCTCAAATACTCGTAATCTCATTTCCTCCTTTAAAGTAAGAGTCCATGTTTCGCACCCATATAATATAACTGGTAGAATAATAGTTTTATATATTTTCAGCTTAACGTTTTTTGAAAGGAGTTGGGACAATCAAAAGTCTCTGCAATGCATAATAGCATGCATTTCCAGAATTGAGCCTATGTTTAATTTCTTTGTGCATCTCATTCCTGTTTGTGATTATTGTTCCTAGGTATTTGAATTCAGCCACTTCCTCAAAATTTCCCTCATTTGTCATTAGCTGTCCATTTCCATTATATACTGAATTTCTTCTACGTGTGGCCATATATTTAGTTTTATTGATATTTACTTCCAGTCCTAATTTCTTAGTGTTACTCAATAGTGTGTGCGTGTTGGCCTTCAGTATCTCCTCGCTATCGGCCAGTAGTACTACATCATCAGCATAAACTAACAGCTTA
The DNA here is from genome assembly GCA_030220185.1 of Diploptera punctata. NCBI lineage: Eukaryota > Metazoa > Arthropoda > Insecta > Blattodea > Blaberidae > Diploptera > Diploptera punctata. Next base: position 960,638 of record JASPKZ010008895.1, on the reverse strand, counting down.
TTAATACCATTCAGTTGTAAGCCTTCCTCATTCTCTAAAGATTTAATGGCATGCTCTAGTACAAAATTAAATAGTAGAGGAGATAGTGCATCTCCTTGCTTCAACCCATTCTGGATTTCAAAAGTGTCTGACAACTGTTTGCCTACACGCACCCTACTCTTTGAGTCATTTAGACACATTCGTATAAGTCTAACTAACTTTTTAGGAATTCCGAACTCCAGCAGGATACTATATAACTTCTCCCTCTTAATTGAATCATATGCTTTTTTGAAGTCTACATAGGCTATAGTTGATGTACAGTACCATTATATTCCCATTTCTTTTCTAAAATCTGTCTTATACTAAAAATCTGATCTGTTGTAGACCTGTTTTCTTCTAAATGCACATTGATGATCTCCTAGAATGTCATCATTATAGGGAGTAAGTCTGCTGACTAATATATTTGTTAGAATTTTGTACGAAGTTGAAAGTAATGAGATGCCCCTGTAGTTGTTGCAATCAGTTTTATCTCCTTTCTTATAAATTGGTACGATAATTGATTCCTTCCATTCATCTGGAAGAGCTTCTTTTTCCCAAATCATACTAAGCAACCAGCGTATCTTGTCCATCAATTTTTCTCCCCCTGATTTTATCAGTTCTGCTGGAATCTCATCTGAACCTGATGCTTTATACATCTTCAATTTTTCAATTGCCATTTCAACCTCTAATGCACTTGGCTCTGCGACTAGCATTTCTGCTGTCTGTAACTTATCCTCCTCAATGTCCTGTTCTGTATGTACATTTAATAGATGATTAAAGTAACCTTTCCATCTATTTAATATACTCCTGGAATCTGCAATCATATCCCCATTTTCATTCCGAATTATGTTTGTTCTAGCCTGAAACCCTTTCTTCTCTATACTAATTCCCTAATATAATTCTCTAATGTTCCTATTTTTTGCATTCATTTCAAGATCATTAATCTTCTTCTCTCAAATATTCCCTCTTTTTACTCTTTAGTAACTTGGTGGTTTCCCGTCTAACACTACCCAATTGCTCTAAATTTACCTCATTTGGCTCGTGTAACCATTTCATTTTTGCTAGTTTTCTTTTCTTTACAATGTCGGCACATTCCTCATCAAACCATTTCTTGTTTTGCCTCTTTTTTAAACAACCAATGCTTTCTGATGCTGACAATTTAATAGTATCTCTTATAGCTTCCCATTCTTTATTTATATCAGTTCCTTCTTCGTTTGCCACATTGTCATCTGAAGATTCCAGTACTTCAAATCTATTAGCAATTTTGATTTTTTTTTTTCAAGTTTTTTAATTCATATTTTACAGAATCATCTTTAGCGTTTGTTCCTCTCATAAGCGATAGCCATTGTCGGATTTTCACTCTGACCAAATGATGATCCGAATTGCAGTCTGTCCCTCTAACTGATCTAACATCGATGATGCTACATTTATCCACTAATACATGATCTATCTGGTTCCGAGTTTCTCCATCTGGAGACGTCCAGGTGTATTTATGAATATCCTTATGCTGAAATGTTGTGCTCTTAACAATGAGATTCTTTGATGTGGCAAATGTGACTAATCTAACTCCGTTGTCGTTACTATCTTCATGAAGACTGAATTTGCCTATTGTTGGTTTGAATATAACTTCCCGCCCCACTTTTGCATTAAAATCTCCTAAGACAATTTTCATATGATATCGTGAAAGGCTATCAAATAAGTATTCTAATTCTTCATAGAACATATCCTTGATCTTGTCATCTTTATCTTCTGTGGGGCATGTACATTTACAATTATAAAACCATGTCGTTTACCCTTTAGAATTAAGTATGATATCCTATCACTAACAAACTTAATATCTCAGATAGCGGATAGGATCCTCCTTCTGACTAAAAAACCCGTTCCAAATGCAGGTCTTTCTGCACCCCCATAGTATAATGCAAAGCTTCCTGATTCCTGACTACCTACTCCTGGCCACCTAACTTCCTGTAAAGCGACTATATCCAAGGGCGATTTATCTAATTCCTGCGTTAATATCTCTAGTGCCCCGCTATTGTATAAAGTCCTAACATTCCATGTTCGTAGGAACATGTCCCTGTGTTTGAGCCTTTGGCATGGGTTCCCTGAAGTAGTCCCCGCCCGGAGAACCGAATGGGGGACTATTTGACCTCCGGAAAATTTTACCCCAGATGAACCCATGTCCGCATTTCTTGACGGTTGTATTTTTACGGTGAAAGATCGTCACTCTTTCGCCCAAGGTACTTTTTTCGTCTGGCTTATCACCTTCGACCAGTCCGGCATGGGTAACCCTTTCGGCAGCAATGCTACCGCCGGCATAGCTCTCAGGATCATTTAAGCACGCAAGCCACTCCACCACGACAAGGTAAAGATACCATGGAGGGTATTATTTAGTAAACTATAAACTAATCTGGTGTATGCTAACTTGTCCTATCGGAACGTAACAAAATGTAGCATACTTCTTAAAATATGTTTTGGAATTAATTGTGAATTTTGGTCATACCAAATTCACAGATATGTTCTGCCATCTGGCTGAAATTACATTAACTGGTTCTAGTTACATTAACCATTTTCACATGTGCACTGCAATTCTGTAGAACTTAGAAAAGTTGTTGAGAGATAAATACCACAATTTGCATGCATAGATAAATATTTGTAATTGTAAAATATGTTTTAAGAATCTTTGCAAAATGTTTAAAATACTACAAACTGTTACTAAAAGTGGCAGAAGTATGTAATGCAACAGTGTCATAAGTCATAAGAATGTTGAATGGAAAATCACGGAACATCATATTCTAAAATTGAGTCAAACCAATCAATTTTTCTAAGTTCTACAGAATAGTAGAATAGTAGTGCGTAAGTGCAAACATCTATGGAATTGTTGCCAGATGGAACCACATATCTGTGAAATCATATTACTAATCTTCACAGTAAATTCCCAATCATCTTTATTAGAAATAGATGTACACTAACTTGCCCCTTCATAACCAAATGATATAAATTACATATTAATCAATAAACTATAAAGTAATCTGGTGTACACTAACTTGTCCCATCAGAACCTAACAAAATTAAGTGAGTAAACATCCATTTCTTAAAATATGTTTTGGAATTAATTGCGAATGTTGGTCATACCGATTTCACACATCCCTTGCCATTTGTGGTAATTTCATAAGCATTCACATATGCACATTAAGATTCTGTAGGACTTAGAAATCATTGAGAGATAAATGTCTCAATTTGTTACATAGATAAATATTTAATAATTGTGAATAAATTTTTAAAAAATCTTTGCAAAACATTTAAAATTGTACGAAATATTGGTAAAGATGGAAAAAGTATGTGGAACAACAGAATCATAAGAATGTTGTAAAGAAAAACATAGAGAAAATTATTCTAAAATTCAGTTGTTTAAATGATCTTCATCTCTGCTCGTCTTTTCTTTCTAAGTCCAAAGCGGTTACCACATGCATGTGCCAACAGATGAAATTGGATACAATTTAGATTCAACCAATGCTGCCAACATATACAACACTCACTGCCAACAGCAGGATAAACACCCCAATATGGAATTCTTAAAATTCAACTAACCAAAATGAAAATACTCACTCTTAGTAGTTTGTCCTAAGTTGGAGTTTGATCACAATTAGTATAGAAAATAGAAACTTAACTATATGTTGGCTGCAGGAAAATAAGTCATTGTAGGAACTTTGGAATTATATTTTGGCTGCATTGAATAATCATGGCTATTGCATCTTGAATAGCAGTTACTGTATATTATAAAGAATTAAGTAAAGAGTTTAATAATGTTATAAAATGTTTAAAACAATAGTAAGTTACTTCAACTAACAGCTTATTAATACCATTGAATTGTAGGCCTTCTTCATCCTCTAAAGATTAGATGGCATGCTCTAGTGCAAAATTTAATAGTGGAGGAGAAGCAAACAACCACAAATCAAATTAAAAATGAAGTTCGTAAATAAATAAATTCAAAGAATGTGAATGGTGGGAGAGAGGATGATGCCCCTCAGTCCTCCTGCCCCTTGAGAAACTGCAATTGAATGGATATTATTTAACAAATATAAGTCATTTACACATGCCAGCCACATTTCAATGCATCTCTACACTACCTGCTTATTTGATGTTTTGGATATCTTCTCCGAACCCATTAAGTTCATTGCGCTCAATCAGCATACTCCTTTATAGATAACTGGGGAATACTTTACGACATGTGATGCAAAAAATGTTTCTAAGTTCCAATCATACACCATGCACATCTCAACAGACACGAAGCGGTTTACACTATGAAATCACAGGATGCAGCCAACATATACATGATATTTAAACTCGTGTTGTCAATGTACCTAAAAGTTAACCTAAGTCAATTCAAGTACTCTAACCTGTGAAAGGCCAACCTAATACAGTTTAAGTAATATAACCTTAAGAATGCACACTGATTTTATTTAGTGTAAGTTAATTAGTACATACTGCTGTGGAACACAGAATATTCGTTAAAATTAATATGGCTGCCACATCTTCATGTAGTTCAATATTGTGAAAAAATATTCAAATAATCTTAGAAAACATGTAAAAATCATTGTAAATGGTGGGCAATAATTTGAAAAATGAAACCGTAAGAATAAAATTTGACAGGAGTTTTTATGAAGGAATTGAAAAAGTTGCATCACAAATTGCAAAGTTTAACCGGCAACTGTAATCAAGTAGTACTTTTTAACAAGTACAAAATCATTTATATTTGAAGAGAAAAATTTTCGCCTAGACCGAGACTCGAACCCGGGACCTTTGGCTTGCCAGGCCAAATGCTCTACCAACTGAGCTACTGAGGCGAGTTATGATCTAGACGCATTTACACATTTCATTGCATCTCTACAGTACTTAATTAATATAAAATTATTTTGAATAAACCTCAACGGAACTGATCATGAATCTTATAAAAGTTGATCTACAGTACTTGCTTATTTGATCTTTTGTGCAGACTATGTTATATCTTAGTAAGTAAAGCACATGATTAAGGCGCTGATCAACTAAACTTACTGAAAACAATGAGTTCTTAGGTTCAATTCCCAGAGGTATTTTTTTTAATTCTGGAATACTTCAAATCCTGTTTTTGAATTTGCAATGTAATTCCTAATTTATATGATTTTTTGATGAAATAATTTAGGTTTAACATTGACCAATAGCTTAGATTTATCAATTTATTATAACCAATAGTTATAGGTATGAAAACAAAATTATATTTTTCAATGAAATTCACATCATTAAATTATATTATCCTTCTGAATGAATTAAGTTTTAGGCTGATGAAAAATATAAAAAATATCAATTTCACATTATACTTAGTTGTAACACAGGCTGGAGTTTAGGATAATCCAATAACCTTATCTTCAAAACCAAAATCCCAGTCAATAATACTTTACACTTTTTTTTGTGGGATGTCAAATGTTCCAAGACTTCTGACGATGATGATAAATCCCCATTTATCCTGCTGCAGGACATGGGTGCTTCCATAGTAGGAAGTTTCTTAATGAGACTAATTTAGTTACACTGTTTCCCTGCAGATGTCAGTGAGGAATATGTGGTTAACCCGTCAGCGTGGAGATATGTGACATGTATGCAGGTTGAATTCTTCAGCTGGTGCGGAGATACGTGACGTGTATGCTAGCTGCACACACTGCTTTAAACTGTTATGATTTTGTGTTTACATTAACTATTTGCCATTTATATAACTTTAATGTACAGACTTCAAAGTTTATATTAGTGCATATATTAATCGATGACAACCCTGAGTAACAAGTTCAAATAATTCAGACTGCTAATGGGACATGACTGCTTGAATAAACACCTACACAGAATTGGCATAACAGATTCACCTAAATGCCCTTTTTGCAATTTAAATGAAGATATGGAAAGAAACCATCTCCTCCGTTGTCCAGCTTTTGTAGAAGAGACCAGCCTTTCTGCTAAATATTGGAGTGCAAGAGAGCGAATGATTTCATTATCAAGTGCTCGACATTAGATACCAACCAACCAACATTTGCATTTATTCTTGTGGCCTCTGACATTTTTCATATATTTATAACTTGATAAAGGATTTCTTAGACAAATAAATCCGCCTATTTTTTTATAGATTAGCTTGTCTATCAAATTGAATGTATTTTAACAACAATGATGCAAAAATTCAGTACATATAAAGGCCCAAAAAGTTATTTCCGATTTACACTATAGTACAGTACCTTAGAAGTAAATTTCAGATGATTATATATATATTTCAATTGACGATACTCTTATATTATGGAAAGGTAGTTAGTCTACTATCCACTCAGTATCTAAAAGGTAAAGTGGTCCCACTACAGGTCTGAGGAGCTCCTTCGGATATTAGGAGATTAAGGCTCGCACTTTTTCTAGACTATCGGCACTTGATGTAAGCTGGGTTCTTATCTGCCTGACAGCCCACAACAGAGGCTGAGTCAATCCCGGGGTCACAGTGCCGCCTCAAGGTTTGGTTCAGTTTAAAAATCCTGACCCACCGTGACTCAAACCCTCGATCTTCTGGCTTGTAGCATGTTGATCTTTCAAATCCACACCTCCTGTGAAGTTATAGTCACATATCATCAACTGGTTTCACCTTGGAAAACAGAAGAAAGACAGATTGAAATTTAGGGTCGATGAAGGTCTTTTAGCACAACAGGTACATGTGTAGGAAGAAAATTCTCTGAAGGCAGACGACCTAAAATAGTGTTTCCAGAGTGTTATAAGAACCCATAAAAGCAATGTGTTCATAATAAACATGAACAAAGTAAACATAAGGGGGGAAAAAAATCCACTTATTGGTGCCCAGAGTGTCAAACTGGTTTATGCTTTGAAGATTTATCACACCAAACTAATTTCTAGAGCCCATTCTGGTCTCTCTCTCTCTCTCTCTCTTGTTTTTTTAAGACCTTTCTCTTTGTGTAAATATTTCATTGTGTTGTAAGGGAAGTAGCGGTTCTCTGAATTCTTCAAATAAATCCTAGTGCAATTCACTCTGTTATTTATTTGAGAAACTTACATATAGAGCCTATTTCAACTGTGGCACAACAATCATCAATAGAGGTTCATCGGTCCACCAACAGAGGGAAGAAGAAATGTTTCTTCTGATCGACATAACATCAGTCGCCAAAAAAGTACTGAAGATGAGACCGTTATGGTCTCAAAATCGCGATCTACGAGGGCGGATCGAAAAGTAATGCACAATAATTTTTTTCTGCCTTGGTATTGCAGCTAGAATGTTGAAATTTCACAGAGATATAGTTTGAAGTTTTCACTACAGATGGTATTTTTTTCTCAGATGCACCTCTTGCGAGAGAAGCTTGAACTATGCAACAAAGATGGCGCGCATGCTACAGTCGTCCACCTGTGAGGGACGGATCGGATCGGAAAGTAACGCACAATAATTTTTTTTTAAAGTTTAATAGTAATAAAAAAGGAAAAAAATCACAAATGAACTTACATCTTTTACCTACTTTTCGACATAGTCACCAACTTTCTCAACACATTTTTCCCATCGTGTTACCAGTTTCAATATGCCCTGTTCGTAGAAGTCCGTTTGGTTGGAGTGTAGCCATCTGCGCACTGCTGATGCCTGCTTTGTTTCGGGCGTGTAGTGGTATGCCCACGACTCATCACCTGTGACGATTCCTTCCAGAAAGTCATGTCCTTATGCGGTGTACCGCGTTAAGTGGTCCAAGCTTGCCATCATTCGCTCATTCGCTGGCCCTTGTGGTCGTCTGTCAGGTTCTTAGGCACCCAGCGAGCACTAACTTTACGGAAGACATTGCTACGGTCCATACAATCATCCCCATACACGCCACGCATGTCCCTGTGAATTTCACTGGGTTTATGCCCTTTGGCCCACAAAAATCGAACAACACTTCTCTGTTCCTCACAGGTGGACGACTGTAGCATGCACACCATCTTTGTTGCATAGTTCAAGCTTCTCTCGCAAGAGGTGCACCTGAGAAAAAAATACCATCTGTAGTGAAAACTTCAAACTATATCTCTGTGAAATTTCAACATTCTAGCTGCAATACCAAGGCAGAAAAAAATTATTGTGCGTTACTTTCCGATCCGCCCTCGTACTAAGAAGATTTATATGAGGCGAGGTAAGAAACATTTCATTTCACCATAAATCATCAATAGGTCTACACATGCAGAGAACCATAATAAATTAAATATTGTATTAAGGGTTCACCATAAATGAATTGCAAAAACATTTAAATTACTCGAGATATTTCCATTTAAATGCGTTCTTGGAATACTTGCTATGAACGGCTGGATTTAAATTCCCGTGAACCCTCCTCCTGCAACATGGTATGGCCAGCCATTTAACTGCACCCGCTCTGAAGGGTTAACTCACTGAGACATTTTGTAAGGAACTAAGGTTTTACTTGGATGAATGAAAGTCAATTAAATTTTGTTCAGAGGCCTTTTTATGAGAACTTCTGAACAGTATGAATATTGTATTGACTTAGGCTTTAACAGCCGGAGTTGCTATGATCTTGAAGAAGATTTCTGGGCTGTAGGCCACGGTCTCGAGGCTTGAAGTTCCCCGATCTTTCACCAGAGACTGCAGAAATCTTCTTCAAGATCATCATAGTATGAATATTAGTTTCCACATTCCTCAAAATTTGTCATAAATGATGTTCAGTCCACATTTTCAATGACTGTAAATTAGATTCAATAAATTATTAAATAGAGTTATGTAAATTATTTATAATCAATTGATTTGGCGTTTACTTGATGAAAATCCATATCTATTTAATTAAATAAATTATTTATGTTCTTTCATTCATTCAAAGTAGTAATAAACATAGCTCTGAAGTGTAGTAAAAGTAAAGTGATCCCACAACAAACCCGGAGGCCCTTGGGATAGTAGGAGGTTAGGGCTCCCACTTTTTCTAGACAATCGGCACTTTATGTCAGCCGGGTTGTCAGCCCTGCGTGACGGCCGCCTTTACCCCCAGAACAAGCGTCTGGTACTCATTTCCGTTAGAGGCTGAGTCGACCCCAGGGCCATAGTGCTGCCAGAGGGTTTGGGTCAGTTTAAAAATCCTGACCTCAACGGGACTTGAACCCTCGACCCTCCGGCTTGTAGCTCAGTGCCTTAACCACTACGCTACAAGTGTAGTGCTTGGACTAAATAATAACTAACTAAACTAAAACATTACCACTATTGAAAATGTAGGTTCATGACCACATGGACAAAGGTCTCCATATATTCCTATCCTGAGCTAATGTTTTCCAATTATCCTTTGTATAATTTATTTCCCTCAAATCATGTTTTATGTTAATCTCCCACCTCATTCTTAACTTACCTACTGGGTGCTTTCCTTCTGGTTTTCATACAAGGAGTTTCTATGCCCCTCTTTCATTCCCCATTCATACCTCACGTCTTGCCCATCACAGTCTATTGCACTCAACTGTTCTTATTACATCTGGTTTCCCATAAAGATCATGTAGCTCACCATTATGTAGCTTCTCCAATTGCCTGTTTGTTCATTTCTCTTTGGTCCAAAAATTTCCTAAGAACTTTATTCTCAAATACGCATAATCTTTTCTCCTCCTCAAAGTAGTAATCAATGTTTTGCATCCATATACAGTAAAACTTGCTCAAAGCAGAATCACATGGGATCATTTTTTTTGCACATTAGACAAAATTCTGCATTATAAAAAAACTAAAACTTATATAACTTAAATAATCTTAGATTATAGAGTAATGTATATTTCTGTTTATGTACTTTTGGATTAATTGTAGTTCTGCTGCCTTTGAAAAGTGAAGTATAGTTTGTATGAGCGACTTTGACAGTAACATGCTAAAAAACAGTTCCGTTTCATCAGCCTTAAAAATGTATCTTAGGCCCGTATCCTGAAATTAACCCATCAGTGTGGGAATTTAAACATGGCGTTCCCTTCCCAGATGCAGAAGGATGTGTTAGAATGCCTGGATTTTTAAATATCCAAATGCAGATTGCCATGTCATTAAGCGTTGGTACATCTATGATTTTGAAGGCCTATTGCAAGTTTGTTAAACATTCTGGAGAACTTATTTTTTGTTGCTGTGGTAGGGAAAACTTCCCTTCATGTTATGACATAATTTACGACAGGCATGTGGAGTGAGTTGGCTACTTATTAGTGAAAGGAGATACTTTTTGTATTTTTTTTTCTGTTCAGCTACGCTCTTCGTTTGAACTAGTAAATGCCCTATTTTGCCGAAAAGAAATATCTGTAAAGTGTCTCACTGTGTGGTCTCATTACTAACCTTTCTTTCAAAACCGACGTGGATCGTGTGTATACACAAAGATCACTTATCCCAGACATTTCCATCTTCTATAACAAATTTACGTGGCGAATTTGATGTGTAGAATTATGAAAAAAAAAATATATAACAGAAGGATAATAGTAATAATAATAATAATGGTAATAAAAATAGTTATAATAGTAATAATAATAATGATTATATTATTTTTGGTCTGGACATCTTACCTCAATATTAATGTTGATTTGTTCTTGGACATATTTCAAAACAATTCTGTTTTATCGTCAGCTTTCCCAGACTGGTTTTATTTATGTTGCATTATGTTGCACCACCTGGATGTCGATGTCAGCTCCATCCTGTGGTTGGCCAAAGAACCTCCAAACAAGGTCACCCTCCATCAGAATATCAAAATTCATAACTCTGTTTCTGTTCTTCTAATTTATTTATGAGCGATTTTGAATGTAAAATCACTAAAGCACATCCCACAATGTTTAAATTTTGGAGTAGATATGTTGATGATATAATTTGTATTGTTAAAGAAAAACATGTAGAAGATTCCCTAAAACTATTAAATTTACAGAGTACAAACATTAAATTCACCTAAGAAATAGAAGACAATAAACAAATACCTTTTTTGGATCTTAAATTGGTCAGAAACGAAGAAAAAAGAAAAATTGAATTCAGGATTCATAGGAAAGAAACTCATACGGAAAATTTTATAAAATCAACAGGGTTCAATCCAATTGGACATAAATTAGCAGCATTTAATAGTTTAACTCATAGATTGGTAAACTTACCCTTAAACGAAGAAGATTTCAAACATGAGAAAAAACACATAATCAAAGTAGCAAGAGAAAATGGGTTTGATGAAAAAAATGGTACATAAAAGGATAGAAAAGATATAAAAAACAAAAAATGATAAACAGAAGTAATCTTGAAAAAGAAGAACCACCTATGAAAAAATATAAGAAATTCACATATCACCCCTGGGTACATAATAAATTTCAAAATATATTTGAGAAGTTTAATATTAAATTAGCACCAAAAAATAACTACAGTTTAAATAAACTAATAAAAACCAACAAAAATGAAAAAACTGATAAAAATAAAAAGTCAGGAATATATCAAATTGAATGCATGGGTTGTGAAAAGATATATATATAGGGAAAACAAAAAGAAACCTAAAAATTAGAACCAAAGAACACATAAGAAATATTAAAAATGGAGAGACTGAAAAATCTGCAGTTGCTACTCATGTTTGGTCTGAAAAACATAATATAAGTTCAGACACTTAATTATTAAAACATTTAGAAAATACAAAAGAGCTGATTATTTGGGAAAAAATTTATATTCAGAAGAACAGAAACAGAGTTATGAATTTTGATATTCCGATGGAGGGTGACCTTGTTTGGAGGTTCTTTGGCCAACCACAGGATGGAGCTGACATCGACATCCAGGTGGTGCAACATAAATAAAACCAGTCTGGGAAAGCTGACGATAAAACAGAATTGTTTTGAAACATGTCCAAGAACAAATCAACATTAATATTGAGGTAAGATGTCCAGACCAAAAATAATATAATTAAAATAACCTCAAAATATAACTTCCTAAAATTAAATATTAGGCTATAAAAATCTTAAAAACGGATGAAAGTATTATAATTCTACCAGCAGACAAAGGAAACTCTACAGTTATATTAGACACAGCAGAATATAATCGTAAAATCATAATAATGATAATAGCAATAATAGTAATGTATGTACTGCACACTTCCAACACAGGTGCTACCTAGCGGGAGTTTAATAACCAAGGTAATCCATTCAACAAGAATCAGTTTCTGTAATTATATAAATAAATTTATATCACAAATAAAATTTAGATTCTCCAACTTTTATAAATATTGTACATAGTGAATCTGATGTGTGGAATTATGAAAATCTTTAATTTAAAAATATGAATGAAGGATAAATAGATGAAGTTTAGAATTATAAATTATAAGTAAACCTTTAGCAACAATTTAAAAAAATGAATGCATTTTAACTTATATCTTGATGAAAGTATAAGGAAATCTCCATCTACAATTAAATATAACTTGTAATTAACTGATCAAAGACACCATTGTATATCATTCTTTGTTTCGATACTATATTCTATAGTGTTCTGATCTGATCTAGTACAGGTCTTTCACTGTAATCATAGAATTTTCATGCTATGATTGCTGCTTCGTTAGGGAATTATAGGTGTGGTAGTGTCGCGTAGAGAGAATGAACCACTTTCACCGCTACTGCTACCTTCCGGGATCGTTGGGTTATGACTATGCTGTACTTAGTAACGTGTTCCTGATATCTAAAGAAGTTATTAATGAGAAAACAGCCTGCCTCGGGCCCATAGAAGGCGGCTAACAATTCATCTTTCTTTTCCAGTTGAACGTGCATATAAATATAAATACTGATTATAAATTGCATAGGATGAAATAACTTCGTTACAGGATAGAGAACAATGATTACTCTTAAATAACCACAAGGGGCGTAAAAGTTAAGCTTTTAATGAAAAAACAAGTGTTGATTGTAAAAAAAATGAATAACAAAAGATTGATATTCGATCAATCGATCAGACATAGATAATAACAAAGTAAAGCTGAATAAATAACATACCATACAAACTGTCACACTCATACATGTCCAAACTCCATTGGAATTCCTTTTTCCATGCTTGATTGGACTAACTCAAATCCGACCATTCCTCGGTCACAATCCACTTGTTTATCTTATAAATCACCATGTTAACTTCGCCGATGCATGGTGCACTTAAGTTGGATTCGGATACTGAATCCACTTCTACACAACATAACGCCACTTGCTAGGCCGATCGAATGATAAGGTTCATTGAGATTACCAAGCATATAAAGGTTCGCGGGTAGAGGGGATGTGCGCTATAAAGATGCGCAGGGGAAAGGGGTAGCCACACGGAACAAAGGACATTGGCAGGCTTCATAAATGTTCTGGAGGAGCACAAAGATGAATAACTGAACCGCAAAAAGGTACTTTCGGTTCAATAGCTCCCCCTACACCCTCCGGGTAAAAAGAAAAAGAGTCCATAGGCTTTAAAGTAATGTCCAGTGAAACAATCCCACGTTGGGAGGGGCACATAAACACTATCGGATTCCAGCGGTAACTTTAATGCAAATCTTCCATCGTCCCCAATATCACAATCACCACACTCGCTTTAATGTAGACTATTTATGCGCTGAAAATAAACTCCATTTGATTCAGCCGCCATAGTACAAGTCTGCGGTGTTCCAGGTGAAGACCCGGGTGACGATATAATACTTGGATTGCCGGATCGCAATCCCGTTCCACCGCTTTCCAAGAATCCGTAGTTCCAAAAGCCACTATGTTGGTCAGCTGGGCACTCGGGGGTCGGCCGGATCCTCCAAGCGCTCGACTGCCAAACACTCCAGGCTTACAAACGGTCGAAATGCCAATGATAAGGAAAGGTAAACTGAAACAAAGAACAGGCAAAAGCAGGAAAGCAGAACCATAGATATACTACTTCAACATGTGTCATAATACAAAATATCTAGCTTACCATACAGCTCTTTTTCTCTACAAACATGCTAGTGTTTTACTCCACAGTATTACATAATTTAATTAGATCAACATGTTGTAATATAATGTGGTCATGGACGCCGACTAACTTCTATTCACCTTTTTTTAGAATTTAGTTTGCGTCTCATTAGCAAGACCTGACCTACATATAAAGAAACTCATTCTGGTAACTCTGACAATGAAAAAGATGGTACAATCAGCTCAAATATTTATATTCAACGTTAGTATACTCCAATATCCCAAACAAACATATATATATATATAAACAAACCACGTAGACTAAGATCGGCATTCTCTAGAAAGATGCCCATACTGCTGACATTTCCAACATTGTAGATTCTTTTTAGACTGCCAAGGAGGACGACTCGCCAAAGTATTAGATTTACTTAAGTTGTCAGTTCTACTTTTCTCCCTAAAGTCCCTCTGTCTTTCAGCGATCTCGAAATCCGCCACTTTCCTGGCCAAGCCACACATTTCGGCTACATTTTGAGGCTTCGTAGCAAAAACCAAATGCTGTCTAGTAGCCGGGGACATATTCTGCAGAATAAGATCAATTAACTTTTCTTCCGAAAATAAAGGATTCAACACAAGTGAAGCTCCTAGTATGTTGGAGATAAACTCCAACAAAGATTCCTTAGGCATTTGGAATCGTCGTGAGACAAATTTAATCCAAAAGTCTTCCAACAATCTAGGAGGCAACAATGAACACTTCACATGTTCTAAACTCTCCATCCAAGAGAATCTCAACTTAACAACTTCACTCCAGACTTTCAATAGAATTCCTCCGATGCAACTCAAAATCGAGTTTACAAAATACTCATCGGGAACCAATTTCAATTCGAAGAGCGAGTTAATTTTAATGAGGAAGACCACTAGCGATTCCTTATCTTCACCGTCGCAGGGATCAACTCTTTTAATCAACTCTCGGAAAATCCGCTGATTATTCTCTTCCAAAAAGGGAGAAAGGTTGGAGACAGTTCCACTCGAAAAATCTTTGATAGAGCTAAGTCTATGATCACTTATATTCTTATGCTGTTCTGCCAAATAATCCTCTTGATTTGCACTATCTACAATAAACTTACGTTTTATTAACATTTGTTCAGCCAGGGAGAGAGAATTCATATGATTTTTAAGCCGCTGACGTAATATGTTTACATCACCTTCAACCTCAATACCTAGTAGGTTTAACTCTCGAACGAGATTGTCTTTGGATATTACATCTATCCAACTAGGCATGATTACAAAGTATAACAGACACAAGATGTAAACAATTATAGTCAAACGTAGTTTTATATGCATAAATCAGTCTCTGTTATAAAGAAAGATGAGTCAATATTTACGTAACGTAAAGCAAACACGTAAACTAATACTTAATAACTTTACCATAAATACCAAGTATCGAAAACAAGTAATAATCCGCAGATACAGATTTTCTAATTCTAAATTTCATTAAAGACCATACAGAGTTCATACCCTTGTCTTGGTGTTTGAGACCAAAACTCCGAAACTTGAATTAAATTGATACTACAAGAACCACAGTTAATAACATACAGCATAACTTGTAATGTGAAAAACACAAAACAAACGCTTTTCTACCATTTGTACTTAGTGAACCCAAAATTACACATCTGCGACCATTTGTGCGCATTGAATCCAAAAACATTGAACCCAAAAAACCGTTGAACTCAAAAACCCAAAACCACGCTCTGCTACCATTTGTCGCGTAGAGAGAATGAACCACTTTCACCGCTACTGCTACCTTCCGGGATCGTTGGGTTATGACTATGCTGTACTTAGTAACGTGTTCCTGATATCTAAAGAAGTTATTAATGAGAAAACAGCCTGCCTCGGGCCCATAGAAGGCGGCTAACAATTCATCTTTCTTTTCCAGTTGAACGTGCATATAAATATAAATACTGATTATAAATTGCATAGGATGAAATAACTTCGTTACAGGATAGAGAACAATGATTACTCTTAAATAACCACAAGGGGCGTAAAAGTTAAGCTTTTAATGAAAAAACAAGTGTTGATTGTAAAAAAAATGAATAACAAAAGATTGATGTTCGATCAATCGATCAGACATAGATAATAACAAAGTAAAGCTGAATAAATAACATACCATACAAACTGTCACACTCATACATGTCCAAACTCCATTGGAATTCCTTTTTCCATGCTTGATTGGACTAACTCAAATCCGACCATTCCTCGGTCACAATCCACTTGTTTATCTTATAAATCACCATGTTAACTTCGCCGATGCATGGTGCACTTAAGTTGGATTCGGATACTGAATCCACTTCTACACAACATAACGCCACTTGCTAGGCCGATCGAATGATAAGGTTCATTGAGATTACCAAGCATATAAAGGTTCGCGGGTAGAGGGGATGTGCGCTATAAAGATGCGCAGGGGAAAGGGTAAAAGGGAAGGGGTAGCCACATGGAACAAAGGACATTGGCAGGCTTCATAAATGTTCTGGAGGAGCACAAAGATGAATAACTGAACCGCAAAAAGGTACTTTCGGTTCAGTAGCTTCCCACCCAGGGGGATGATAATGATGGTAACAATGATGATAAAAGCCAGATGATGTCCATGGACCGTTTGGGCCTCAAAGCCCACTGCATGACAAGACAGTATTCTACTTCGAGGCTATTTTATTAACCCTTTCAGTTTGTTATTTGTTCTATTTATTGACATTTACGCTTATTTACCAACATGTCAACAAGATACATGTGGTTAGCACATCGCCTCAATGAGAGATCTGTTAGGAAATTAAGGTATAACTTGGAAGAAATATGAACATAACACTGATATCTATGAAATCCAGATGTAATAAAACAGTGCAAGTCTCCTAGGCTGCTACAGGTATGTAGCACGAATAGGAAATTATATAGGAACTTCGTGTACGAAAACCAGAAGCAAAGTGCCCAGTAGGGGGGATAACCATAAAGTGCAAGAAAAATATTAACCAGGATTTGAGGGAGATAAATTATACAGGACCCTCACTGATGGGTTCCCGAGATCGAGTCTCGGTCACTCCATGTTGATTTTGTGGTGGAAAAACGGAGCTTGGACAGGTTTTTCTCGGTGTTTTCTCCCGCCTTCCCCTGCCACAATTTCATTCCACCATTTCTCCATATTTATCTCATCATGTTCATTTCGTTCATCTGCCTCTGTGGTGGTACGTCAGTCGTGGTTGGCCACACCCTTGTCATTCACAGACCTATATATATATATATATAATAGCGGCTTCTTCTCATCTCATCCCTCGATCCGACCCTGACTAGGACACGAATTGAGGATATTATTATAAATTATACAGGAATAATTGGAAAATATTATTTGGGATAGCAATGTATGGAGAGGTTATGTATGCATAATCATGACCTCCATGTTCGATGGTGCCATTAATTTCAAAACAACACAAAACAAGTTGGTTTTCAATGTCCTTCTTTTTTTTTTTCAAAATTGTCCCTTTCATTGAATATTTTAATAATAAATTCCAATCTCTCTACCTTCCAAATCAAGATATTGTAATTGATGAATCATTATGGTTATGGAGGGGCAAATAATTCCCTCCACTTAAAACTGCCAAATTTAATTTTAAAACTTATGAATTGTGTGAATCTAGAACTGGGTATGTGGTCTCGAGGTAGCGTGCTGTCTTGTCACGCAGCTGACCGAGATTCAATTCCCAGTCGGGAGAGGCTTCTTGGGTGAGTTTTTTTTTCGGGGGTTTTCCTGACCTGTATGACAAATGTCAGGAAGCTTTAGGGCCCCAACGGTACCCGAAAATCATCCGGCCATCATCATTATTCACCGGTGTGGAAGCAACGGGAAGCTACCACACCTCTAGTAAAGCTACAAAGCATAGAATGAAAATGCTATGATTGCAGTGAAAGACCTGCCCTTGGGCAGAACACTGTAGAATAGAATAGAATAGAATGGTCATTCATTGTTTACATTCTATTAATCACAATTTGATATGTATCTAAAATAAGTTACTGGATGAGTAGAGTTTAAAAATACTACCGCACAGGGGTACTGCATGGACTTTTAAAAGACCGCACAGAAGGGAGGAAACTGGTCTCGTATAAGTACGGCAAACCACGCTGAGAGGTTAAAGTATGCAGTTTTGGTTTCTGCTCACTAACTGAACTTTTGTCCACATCCTTTGATTCCCCTCAAATTTCATTCCACACTACATTGTATCGTCTTTTAAAACTGTCCAGCCAACCTAAAGATGCCTTAAAATTGTTATTCTCTAGGGATTTAGCAACAGCTAAAGCTTGACTTTGGAGCATCGGTCCGGAAATTATCTTCAATCACTTTCATTTTTTCGTTTAATGACAATGATACATACTTTTAGCCATCTTTATTCTGTAAATTCAGAATGCTACCTGTGAAAGATTGGTCTCAGAATTTAAACTAATTTAAGATTTTACAGTGCAATGGTTATCTGTATTTCTCATAACGGGTGTGCAGTGAGGCCGAAATAAAATTTCAGGTACAGTTAGAATCTCTACTTCACCTGGATGCAGGAATCATTCCTTATTGTTTTTTTTTTGGCCTAACGGGAATTCAATGAAGTGGAAACTAATTTATTTCTCTGCCTTTCTGCTTTATAATTTTTGTTATGAATTGTGTAGAAATATCCTTCCGTTTCTACGTTGGACAGATTCTGTTTTATGCAAAATAAATACATGTAAAATTACTATTATTTCACCGGGACCAATAAATTTGTTCACATTGGACAGATTTCCGCATTATTCACGTTCCGGATTAAACAAGTTTTACTGTACTATAACTGGGAGAATAACAGTTCTTTATATTTTCAGTTTAATGTTTTTTTTTTTTTTTTGTTGAGAGAAGTTGAGACTATTAAATGTCCCTTTAATGCATAATATAGCATGCATTTCCTGAATCGGGCCTTATGTTTAATTTCTTTGTGCATCTCATTCCTGTTTGTAATTATTGTTCTTAGGTATTTGAATTCAGCCACTTCTTCAAAATTTCCTTCATTTTTCATTAACTGTCCATTTTCATTATATAATGTATTTCTGTGTGTGACTATGTATTTAGTTTTATTAGTTTACTTCCAGCACCAATTTCTTAATGTTACTCAGTAGAGTATGTGTGTTTGCTCTTAGTATCTTCTCGCTATCACCTAATAATACATCATCAGCATAAACTAATAGCTTATTAATACCATTGAGTTATAGGCCTTCTTCATCTTCTAAACATTTGATGGCATGTTCTAGTACAAAATTTAATAGTAGAGGAGAGAGTGCATCTCCTTGCTATTGTGAATTTCAAAAGTATCTGGAAACTGTTTGCCTACACGCACCCTACTCTTTGTGCCATTTAGACACATTCAAATAAGTCAAACTTTTTAGTAAGTCCAAACTCCAACAGGATACTATATAACTTCTCTCTCTTAATATGCCTTTTTGAAGTCGACATATAGATGATGCACCGTGTCATTATAATCCCATTTTTTTTCTAGATTGAATTGCAATTTACAGATGTTATTTTTCTAGACTTCCCATCACTTAATTTTGTTTTCAGTGTCCATTAGCTAATATACATGTTGTTTTCTTTCATATCAAAACGATTCAGTTCAATAATTTTGGAAATTACATTGTATTATATCTCTTATCTACTTTTTACCAAATTATGTTAAAACTGAATATTGTATCAAACTGAGTCTTGTTCACAATAAAATAGTGGTTTTAGATTACTTCTGACAAATTTATGAAAATGGACAACAGACATTTTAAAAATAAGCTCTTCATATAAGCTATTTTCTAGGCGCATGCCATGGCTGATACTGGAACATGATAAATTGTGGCTCAGCAGGGATCAACAAATCCGAGCATTCCGCAGAAAACCACATAGTCTGGAATCATCTTCATTTATTACACTTAAAGGACATAGTGAAGACATCTGTAGATTTGTCGAAACTGGTGAACTAATTGTCAGTGGTGGAAGGTGAGCATTACAAACATTAGAATCTGAATATTTGAAATCTAGGAAAATACTTAGGAATATTATAAAATTAGTGACATATGAGAGATTGTTTAATTTAAATAATTTCCATCCATCCATCCATAGTAATTCTGCCCAAAGGCAGGTCTTTCACTGCAATCATAGAATTTTCATGCTATGCTTTGCAGCTTTACTAGGGAATTATAGGTGTGGTAGCTTCCCGTTGCATTCCACACCGATGAAGGATGATGATGATAAGATGAATATGAATGGTGATAATGCGATGGCCATATGATTTCGGGGACCGTTTGGTTGGGCCTTAAAGTTTTGCTGACATTTGTCTTACAGGTGAGGAAAAACCCCGATAAAAACCTCACCCAGAAAAACTGCCCCGACCGGGGATCGAACCCAGGCCCGCTGTGTGACAAGGCAGCACGCTACCTCGAGACCACAGCGGTGGACTTTAAATAATTTCTTAATTGCATATTTGTTATATGTGATTTAATTTAAAAGAGTTCTAGTGAAATCTTCATGAAATACTCCACATAATATGTATATCTGTATTAGTTGTCATTTACCTGTATTTTGGATGTCGCTATTGGCAAAAATTATTAAACAGAATATTGAAAAATATAAATTTTTCCTTAATTAATTTTGGCAAAATTATTAATTACTGTAGAAAAATAACAATTGGACAATATATACATACATAGTGTTCTGCCCAAGAGCAGGTCTTTCACTGCAAACTCAGCATTCTCAACTCTTTCCTTAACTCAGCCTTCTTTTTTGTATCCGCATACAAACGATTTATTTTAATATTGTGTGTCATCTGATGTCTTTTTCTGCCTCTAATCTTCTTTCTGTTGACCATTCCTTCTAGGGCATCCGTCAGCAGTCAGTTTCTTCTTATCCAGAAGCCATTCCAATTTTTTTTTTCTTTTTTTTTTTTCTTATGAGTTCCAGCATTGTTCTTCCTTCCCCACTCTGTCTAGCATATCTTTATTTTTTATTTTGTCTCTCTATTTTATATGCTCCATCCTTCTCCATACCCACATCTCAAAAGCTTTCAGTCGCTTTTCCTCATTCCGTCATAATGTCCAAGTCTCTGCACCATACAATGCTACACTCCACACAAAGCACTTCACTAGTCTTTTCCATAATTATTTTGCCAAAGGTCCATAGAAAATGTTTCTCTTCTTGTTAAAAGCTTCTTTTGCCATTGCTATCCTCTGCTTTACTTCTTGACAGCACTTCATGTTACTACCGATAGTACAACCCAAGTATAATCAGTTTAATAATAGGCATGGCAGACACTATTCTAAATCATTGTATTATATCTTACAAACAATTTTATACAAAAACAGAGGACTTTGTGAATCACATTCTTCTTCATAATAATCTACATCTCCCAAATTAAAAGTATAGCATTAATCATTGCCAAATTAGTTACTTATGAATAAAATAACAGAATTAATGTTGAAAATTTTAATATACGCGATTCAAATTTATTTTTATTAAAAAAACAGAATCTCTCAAATTTAAAAAAACTGGAAGCAGACACTTCATAAATTGATAGTATATTGACAATTTTATTATTAATTTAACACTTCTCATTGAAGGATAAATTATATTTGAAGAGAAAAATTTTCGCCTAGACCGGGACTCGAACCCGGGACCCTTGGCTCTCCGGGCCAAGTGCTCTACCAACTGAGCTACCGAGGCGAGTTACGATCTAGACGCAAATTTTTCTCTTATGTACGTTGTAATTCCCTCGCGCCAAATGCTTGAAACCTATAGCTTCTATCTTTGCAAATGGCGGCTTCTTAGTTAAGAAGACATTTATTGGGAATAGCTTTTGTAGAAGAGACCAGCCTTTCTGCTAAATATTGGAGTGCAAGAGAGCGAATGATTTCATTATCAAGTGCTCGACATTAGATACCAACCAACCACATTTATTGGGAATTTAACACTACTTTATAGCCAGTAGGGCTTCTATTGACGATTTTATTATTAATTTAACACTTCTCATTGAAGGATAAATTATATTTGAAGAGAAAAATTTTCGCCTAGACTGGGACTCGAACCCGGGACCCTTGGCTTTCCGGGCCAAGTGCTCTACCAACTGAGCTCTTCAAATATAATTTATCCTTCAATGAGAAGTGTTAAATTGATAATAAAATCGTCAATAGAAGCCCTACTGGCTATAAAGTAGTGTTAAATTCCCAATAAATGTCTTCTTAACTAAGAAGCCGCCATTTGCAAAGATAGAAGCTATAGGTTTCAAGCATTTGGCGCGAGGGAATTACAACATACATAAGAGAAAAATTTGCGTCTAGATCGTAACTCGCCTCGGTAGCTCAGTTGGTAGAGCACTTGGCCCGGAAAGCCAAGGGTCCCGGGTTCGAGTCCCGGTCTAGGCGAAAATTTTTCTCTTCAAATATGATAGTATATTGTTCGTGTGGATTGCAACTTATAGGAATAAAAAACTGTTGTATTGTTATAGTAAATTGTATGTGTATTTCAGTAAAACCTCTCTTAAAGATCACTCCTATTAAATGATCACCTCCTTTAGCGACCCTTGTTAGGCGAATGAAAATTAAACCCTATAAAATCAGTGTTTTTCTTATCCTTATTAAGAGACCTCGCCATTTACCAACAGACAATAAATGGGTCATTTTATTACATTTTACTTCTATTTTTGGGATCAAAATGGCAAAATTGTAACACGGTTCTTACATTAGATATGGTCAACTATAGGGCATACACTATTAGAAGAAATATCAGCTAGTGTTGGGCTAGTGCATTTCATTTAGCCTATCATATTCAAGCGGTGTTGTACAGTTGGCACTAGGCGACTCCTAGCTGTAAATCTATGTTCCGTATTTTTCATTGCATTCGAAAAAATATTGATCAGATCTCACTTTGAAGTGCACCACTGAATAGAGCATGAAATTATGAATTCGACTGTACAGTGATCATTCTTGTATGACTTTTACAGCTAGAGTTTATGAGCATCTGTTGACACAAGTGCTGAGTTCAGCTAAGCAACACATTTCCGTTGTTTTCATTTCATTCGTAATCTGCTTTACTATGCTTTTTTATGCCTACATATTACAAATCAGTCTTCATTATGAATTTTTTGTGATCAGACATACTGTATGCAAATGAGAATTTCCCTCTTAAGTGTTTAAGTGATAGTTCTACGTGGTAATCGAAAACATTCATCTTTCTAGGCAACTGTATTTATTTCTTTTATTTTATTTTTATGCTAGAGTGTTCCATAGTGTAAATAATGTCTCTCTCTAAACTAAGTTCCAGTGTCATAGGTAATAGGCCTAAAGGAAAAATTATACACTCGCAGGAACATGCTCTGATTTTTAATGTGTACATTTATTTTAAAGAATTGTCGTCAGAAGACAGAATTTTCTAAATGTCAAGAACTTACAGCTAGGGCATGTAATGTGTCACATATTTTGAAACAGAGCAAACAGTCAAATATAAAAATTGGTGTACATATATTCAAATCCCCTGTTAAACACTCTAGGGGGGGAATCAAAATCATGCAAGGAAAGATATCTTGAAGGACTCTACCAGCAGAGGTGGCCTCAAAGTCCTATAGATAATGGAAATAGGTTCATTATTTGTTATGCAGGTTCTGCAAAAACTGGATTCGTACAAGAGAGTAAATGGGTCTTTCGTTCCCTACCTCAAAATATAAATTTGTATTACCATTCAGAAATGAACGCTGTTAGTTTTAAATATTGTTTTCTTAATAGATTTATAAATGTATTAGAAGAGGGATCAATCATTATAATTGATAATGCTATCATTCGAAAGTCATTGACAAACTCCTTCTATAAATTCTCGAAAACAGGAAATTCAGGAATGGTTACAGAGCAATAATGTATCATACCAACCCTATGAAACAAAACCAGAATTACTACACAAAGTAAATTAGTTCAGAATCCACAAAAAAAAGGTATGAATTAGACAAAATTGCTGTAGAAAGGGGACATACAGTAATCCGTTTTTACTGCCATACCACTGTCAATATAATCCAATTGAAATGATTTGGGCCAAAGTTAAAGCTGAGGTCACAGATCAGAATAATAAATTTTGGCTTGTGGATGTTGAGAGTCTAATACGTCAATCCCTTGACTACATAACAGTACAGGACTGGGTTGTCATGTTGTGCACAAAAAAATCTACAAGAGGAAGATTTCCGTAAAGAAGTAGCAAGAGACAGTATAATGCAGAATCTCACAATAAATCTTCAGGACAGAGATTCTGACATAAGTGATCAAATTATGGACAAAGAGGATGGGGAGGACAAAGACGAGGAACTTGCAGTACCTTTACCTGATTAATGCAGGTATGATTTTTTGCATTTATTCATTGTATTAATAGCACATTAAATAAATATTTTTAGAGATACTACATTTTTAGTTAATTAAATAATTGACACATTATATAAAAGAAAGTATGAGATGAGAGGAAATAGAGAGCAGTGTAATTTGTTGTTATAACTATAACTGTAGGTCTACAAGTATCTCGTCTGACATATCATCTGTCTCTTTTCCTCTTACATACCAATGTCTGACAATGGTGCATTGAGAGTGAAGTAGGATTGGCTTATTGCATATGTCTTCTAATAGCGTGTACCCTTTTAGCAGACCCTATAGTCATAATTATGTTTGGAAATTTGGGCTTCTAGCGTGGACTTTCAGTAATACAACAAAACCAATATCTGAGAATGGTTGGTCATGGATCGCCCGGATACAAAATAATTGTGTTAGATATTTATTAATTATTAAATAGTAAGTATGAATATTTAATGTTAATACGATATTTTAAATGTAGATTTGCAGTATATACAATTTTTAAAGTTTATACAGTACAGTGTTATTCCTCCTATTAAGTGGGCCATACTATTAAAGGCCATATTTTCCTGGAACTGTTATGGTCTTGTAAAAGAGTGTTTACTCTGTTTGTGTATATATATATATATATATATATATATACGGGGTGTTCCAAAATAGGTATTACAGACTTATAGGGGTTGTAGAGAGAACTTAGTAAAGTTTTGATAAGGAACACATGTCTGAAAATGTACCATTTCGATGTAAATTAAGTTTGAAGTGGGCTGATATTGTGTGTCTTGTCAGTTCTGCTGAGTCAGCATTCACGCCAGTTGGCAGCAAGGCAGGCTGTACAAGACGAGACAGTACAAGATGGTCGAATACACATTTGAAGAGTACAGTGAGATGTTGATAATTTACGGTGAAACTGGACATAATGGTCGAGCTGCACAACACATCTATGAAGAAAGCTTTCTTCATCGCCACACTCCATCTCAGACTTCAACAACGGCTGCAAGAAACAGGTATCTTCCAAGCTAGGAAGGCTGATTGTGGTGCTTCACGGACGCGCTATACTCTCAACTTTGAAGAACACATCCTACTGCACATAGAAGAGAACCAATCAACGAGTACTTGAACCATTGCCCATGCCTTGGATGTCCCCCACACGAGTGTATGGTGTGTTTTGTATGAACGTCAACTCCACCCATACCACCTACAGAAAGTTCATGCATTGGGCCCAAAAAAATGTTGTGCCATATGCCATTTTCTGTGCATGGTTTCTACACCAGTGTGTCAACAATTTTGAATTTCCTCACCAGTTTCTTTTCACGGATGAGGCTTTCTTAACTAAGGTGGCTGTTTTGAACTGTCGAAACAGTCACATTAGAGATGACACATATCCTCTTGCCACACAGCCACGTCCATTTTAGGAACGATTCAATTTCTATATATATGGGCTTGTATCATTGATGGTCATCTGAGAGAGCCATACGTTCTTCCATACCGCCTAACAGATCTCAGGTACTTGACCTTCATGCAAGAAATACTGGTGGAGTTATTAGAAGATTTGCCACTGCCACTACTTCAGAACATGTGGTTCCAAAATGATGGTGCACCTGCGCACTTTTCACTTGCTGTCCATGAACATCTTTACCAAACATACAGTGAGAAGTGGATAAGTCGAGGTGGTCCTACTTCTTATCCAGTCCGACACCACAATCACCTGATTTAACTCCTCTCGACTTTTTCCTGTGGTGCCATATGAAGAACCTTGTTTATGAGACACCTATCAGGTTGGAGGAAGATCTTACACAAATTCTGGCTGCAGCAGAAATTATTAAGCACACACCAGGTTAAGTGGGGCATGTGTATGGAAACATGCGTCACAGGTACACTTTGTGCAAAGAACAACAGAGTCGACACGTGGAACCACATTTATAGTACAAGACACACGATATCAACCCATTTTGTTTCGATCTTCAAACCTATTTTACATTGAAATGGTATGTTACCGGACATGGGTGCCTTATCAAAATTTTGTCTATTAAGTTCCCTACAACCCCTATAAGTCTGTAATACTTATTCTGATACACCTTATATATATATATATATATATATATATACACAGGGTGTTGCAAAAAACACCGACAATGGAGGTGGGATGGTATATTGAGATATGCAGATTTGCTGATCATTTTTAATAAGGTATTCATGTTCGGAAATGATGCATTTCGCACTATGACTAATTAATTATGTCTGAAGACCAGTGTTAGTTCGAAGTATTTGAAGACTCGTTACTTGAAAAAACACCAATAACTGAGGTGAGGTGGTATATTAAGATATGCTGATAATTTTTTAATATGGTACCCATGCCCAGAAATGATGCGTTTTCACACTATGAGTAGCTAACTTCTCAAGAGTTCCGTTAGTTGGGTTTCAAGACTCAATACTTGACAATACTCTCACAGTCACATCAAGTTTTCAAAATATCTACCTCCATATGCAGAGCATATATCGGCGTATTTGAATGTGTGCACTAATCACTACAATGTTTTAATGTCAGATGTGTAGTCATTTGCATTATCGACATATTCTGCACAAATACAACGTGATGTCATGCACGCTTCTTGAGCCACAACAATCAAAGTATTGTCAAGTATTGAGTCTTGAAATCCAATTAACGGAACTCTTGAGAAGTTAGCTACTCATAGTTTGAAAACGCATCATTTCCGGACATGGGTACCTTATTAAAAAATAATCAGCATATCTAAATATACCACCTCACCTCCGTTGTTGGTGTTTTTTCAAGTAACGAGTCTTCAAATCCTTTGAACTAACACTGATCTTCAGACATAGTTAATTAGTCATAGTGTGAAAATGCATAATTTCCAGACATGGGTACCTTATTAAAAAATTATCAACATATCTCAATATACCTTCGTTGTCGGTGTTTTTTGCAACACCCTGTGTGTGTATATATATATATATATATATATATATATCATCATCTGGTATTATGGCAGCTGCTGCAATCTTCCGGAAACCAAACTCCATTCCTCTCTGTCCATCCATCCATCTTCCTCCAATCCTCTGATATTCATAGCCGCTTGTACCCCTTCTATCCCAAGTTTTCTTCGGTCCTCCTCTCTTCCTCCTTTCCATTGGGATCCATTCCATAACAATTTTAGGCAATCGTTCTGGCATTCTTTTGACATGGCCATACCACTGTAATCTTTTCTTTTCTATAATGTTATGATGTCTGGCTCCTCTTGTACACCCGTAATTTCCCTTATTTCTTTATTTTGCATTTTATCCATTCTAGATTTTCTAGCCGATCTTCCTAAAACATCCATTTCTGTACTTAAAATTCTTTTTATTTCCCCGGTAGGAATTTGCCAGATTTCAGCACCATATGTTAAATTCTCTGAATTATTTATTTATTTATTTATACAAATGCAGGGGACTTGACAGAAGTCATTGTCCATAATTATGAGAAAACAAAAATATATACAATAAATTAATACAATAGAACATTATAGCAAAACAGAAAGTTTGGCTCTTGCTTCCCAGTATCTATCCTTCAGCGTAGCAGAGTGAAGTGCCTGACACTGTAGCAGGTGGTTTCTGTCCATGTTGGTGTTCGTGGAGCACAGTGGGCAATGAGGACTTCTGTAGATTCCAATCCGATGTAGATGAGCTGCAAGACAATCATGTCCTGTGTTTAGTCGAAAATATGCTACAGCTTCCTTTCGAGGTGCATCTGGTGTAGTGTGTATGGTGTTTTTCCACTGTTTTTCTTGAATTCGGATCTGAAGATTGGTTGAGAATGTGTTTTTTATCATTTGTTTGATACAGTTTATTGCTGAGCGATAAGATGTGTTTAAATTAGGTTGCTGTAAACACATTGCTCCTCGTTTTGCCAGCATATCGGCTATTTCATTTCCATTGATTCCGCAGTGAGATGGTATCCATTGTAATACTACTGTCTTATGTTTTTGATAAAGGTCAGTGAGTAGTTTATTGCAATCTACTACTTCCTTGCTTTGAGCTGATTTGAATGATGTTATTGCTTGTATGGCAGCTTTGGAATCAGACAGAATGACGATATGGTCATTGATTTGTTGACGGCATATGATTTGTGAAAGTGCAGTATGAATTGCCTTTATTTCTCCATCAAAAGCCGTTTTATTTGGTCCAAGTGGAGTGTATAGAGAGAAGAGTGAGCAATGGATTCCAGCTCCCACAGGGCCATTGTGATCGAGCTTAGAGCCATCTGTATATATATATATATATATATATATATATATATATATATATATATGTAACCATTTAGAACAGGGGTATTTTGTTTCTATTGTTTCCAGGGCACATAATCTTAGTATTTCAGGGTTGGTGTTTGCTTTAATCAGTCCTTCTTCTAAGAGGTCTAGACTGTGCGTAGGGATGTAGAGATTTAGAGGGTTATCTTGTACAGGTAGTTTTTCTGGGTTATTTTGTATGTGATATTTACTTTGTAGCTCTATAGCATGTTGCAGAAAGCCTTGTTGAGTTTTCAATTTTCTATCATTGTTATGATAATTGGACCAGTAATTATCATCTGGGAGTCTGATCAATTTTTCATAGAGGTTCATGGATGCCATCTCAGTTTCTGTTTTGATGTCTAGGTTCTGTGTAAAAAGCAGCAACGCGTCTATTGGAGTCGTCTTGCACCTGTATTGAGCCAAAGGATTTGATTTTGTAGTTTCTGTAGTTTCATAAGCTGCTGAGAAGAAGTTGTGATGAGTGGTTCGCAACAGTAAAGCATCATTGGTTTAATGTACATTTTATAGGTAATGTTCAAGGTTGAAGTCGCACTACCCCAAGTGCTTCCAGCTAGACGTTTAAGTACAGAAAGGCGTTTTTGAGATTTTGTGATTATGTTGTCTATTTGTTTTTTCCAGGTTAGTTTGTTATCAAAAATTACACCAAGGTATTTAGAATCATGAGACTGTGAAATTGGTTGATTGTTCAGTAAGAGATTCAATTTTGGGGTTTGATGATACAGTGAAAATACTTGGTAAGTTGTTTTATTAAGGTTGAATGTCATTGCATTTTCTTCTACCCATTGTCCTATGGAATGTAATGCTTCATTGAGTCTATTTGTTAGTGCAGATCTATTTGAGGATTTTTTTTGTAGACGTCCAGATGACAAGATCACCTGCGTACATAAGAGCATTGACTCCTCTTATGTTTTTTATGGCATATATGATGTCGTTGAGAAAGAGATTGAATAATGTACTGCTCAGGACAGCTCCTTGTGGGACACCAGTTCTCAGTTGTTTGAATTTTGATGTTTGTTCTCCATACTTCACTCTGCAATATCGTTGTCCTATGAAGTCTTGAAGCCACCTAAGCATATTTTCCCTTATTCCATATTTAGCTAGTTTCAATATGAGTTTTTCTTTCCAAATGGAATCAAATGCATTTTTAAGATCTATGAAAACTGCTGTTGTTATTTCTCCTTTATCTAGACTGTCTTTGATATGTTGACTTAAACGTACAACTTATTGAACGATTTTGTCTAAATCCAGCTTGTTCAAATACTAATATATTTTGAGCTTTGATGTACCATTTTAATCGGTTATTTATCATTCTTTCCATTGTTTTCGACATAATGCTTGTGAGAGAGATTGGTCTATAACTTTCGATGTTTGTTGGATCTTTGTCTTTTTTAGGTATGGGAATAATTATAGCTTTCTTCCATTTGGTGGGAACGGTGGATTTTTCCCATGATACATTATACAGTTCCAATAGAGTTGATCTGGCATTTTGCCCCATGTGTTTAAGAAATTCTGCATGGATATTATCATCACCAGGCGTTTTTTTGTTTTGTATCTGATTTATTGCCATATGTAGTTCATGTTTTGTAAATGCTTTTGTAAATATGTCATTAGTTGGTGACTGGATTGTATTTGGTTGTTCAGTGTTGATCATTTTTATCTGCTTTTTGTATTGAAGAGTGTTTCTTTATGTAATTTGTTCTTTTCTGTTGATTGGAGTAATGTATTGCAAAGGCTTTCGCAATTTCATTGTCGGTTAATAATTTGTTGTTGATTTTTAGTGGTTGTTTGTTGATTTTTGAGTTCTTGTTTGATAATTTAACATGTTTAAAGACGTGTTGACTATCTTTCCGATAATTTATTTTGGAGATGAATTTATTAAATGTTGACTGTTTTGCTAGAGCAGTTTCTCTCTTCATTCTCTGAATTATGGTTTGATATATTTGTAATTTTCTATTTTTTTGTAATATTTTTGCTCCACCAGACAGAAAGCATTTATTGCTTGTTTTATTTGTGCGATTCTATTTTTAATTTCCACTGTTATCACCTGAATGGTCTAATTTTGTTCCTAAATAAGTGCATTCAATACTAGGTTATATATATATATATATATATATATATATATATATATATCCATCCATAGTAATTCTGCCCGAAGGCAGGTCTTTCACTGCAATCATAGCATTTTCATGCTATGCTTGCAGCTTTACTAGGGAATTGTGTAGGTGTGGTAGCTTCCCATTGCTTTCCACACCGGTGAAGGATGATGATGATAATGATAATGGTAAGGATGATAATGATAAGGATGATGCCCATATGATTTCGGGGACCGTTTGGGCCTTAAAGTTTTCCTGACATTTGTCTTACAGGTGAGGAAAAACCCCGATAAAAACCTCACCCAGAAAAACTGCCCCGACCGGGGATTGAACCCGGGCCCGCTGCGTGACAAGGCAGCACGCTACCTCGAGACCACAGTGGTGGACATTTATATATATATACATATATAAACCTCTTAAAATACCATATATGTTTATAGGAGAAAGGAAAGAAGTTAACATATTCCATTAAAATTATCCTTTTTTTTTTCTTTACATTACACTTGTATTCAAATATCCAGCTTTAAAATTGTTACAATTATTATTATGGATTGTGTAACTGAATATTTATTAAAAATGAAATCCTCATCCATAAAACTGTCATACTATGAGCATTTTAAATTAAAATTCTGTAAAATTGTATCCCTGATAATGGTGTACCAGTTTTAAATGTATTTTCTTCAGGGTCGGGCTGAACTTATGATTTTAACCGGTGATAGATAAAGAACTATTTAAGGCAAATAGTGATCAAACTAATCTTAGGTGACGTGATAGAAGATTTCCCTCAATGGTAAATTATACACTTTTCTCTTATAACTTGGCTAAGAAATGGTCAAAACCACGACTCAATTTTAATAATGCTTTTCGCGGATCTTTCTTTAGTACGTTCTCCTAATGGGAACACTTGCCTTACTTACTCGACTACTGACTATAAGGGAGCACTCATCCCTCTCACTCTGTATGGTCTACGGATAGGGCACTCGCCCTACTTACTCTTGACTATATGGGAGCACTTGCCCCACTTGATTATCGGGGAGCACTCGCTCCACTTACTTGAATTTTTAACTTACATAACATTTTATATTAAATATTTAAGAAAGTGGTGAATTTGACTTTTTTTCGTCGTCATTACAATTTTTATACAAAATTTTCATTGGATAAATTAAATCTTTTGACACACCTCTATAGGCTACATGTGCAAGGCGATATAGGTCTACTAGATTTAGGACATGGCCTTTTACATGACTATCTTATTTCCAAATTATTCGAAGTCAATAATCTCTCTAGCTGCCCGCTATGTTTCTTGGAGGCTACATTATTTTTTTCAGTTTGAAGTTTCTTAAAAGCAATAAACCTATCTTTCATCCCTCCTAACCATATCGCCGCTCACCTTCTGAGTTTTAACCTTGAGGATTTGCGTAAAGTCTAAGACCGTAATATAACTGTCTGTAATATGTACCGGCTTCCAAAATATGTAACATATGACCAGACAATAAACTTAACAGCTATTCATATTACTTCAGACACTCTCAAATAACTTAAAATGCCGCTGTCGGCAATTACTTGTTTACTAGAACTTATTACTTTATTTTTACAATCAAAAGAGCCCTCCAATTATACCGGTTCTATGGACAAACTCATATGTAAACGAGCCCTTCTTAAAATAAATTACCCTACTTATGAAGAGCAACATATTTGAGCAGATGAATTTATTTGACAGAGAAGGCTGTGTGTACGGATGGACCAAGGATGATGGAAGACTTAAGTTCAGGCATGAGTATAATGAGTACATAAGTGATGTAGCAGCTGTAGGCGTATGTAAAGATGTTGTTGTATCAGGCTTAGAGAATGGAACTCTGAATGTGACAAGATTCTCCAAGCGCCTTCCAGATCTCAGCCTTAATCTGAGAGATCGCATTTGGTCTCTAGCTGTTCAGCCTCTCAAGGACCTTTGCTGTGTTGGTACAGCAGGGTACTATAAGGTGCCATCATTGCATTTGTACAACTTGGAGCGGTAAGTAAATGTCATTCCAAAAACTGATAGGAAGTAACACTATCAAGAGATTGAATCAGTATTATATTCCTCACCTCAATTTTGTTTTTTCACTTGAAACACGTTTTAGCATTTGAATGAAATTTTATCACCTCACCTCATATTCTTCTTTTTAGACTGTTTCAAAACCTTCTTTGTTCCATCCTCAGTATTTCTACCACCGTTGTTATGTCGTCTTGAAGAGCTGCCTCTTTCTCTCTCTGTTGGTAGACTAAGAACCTCGAAATCAAATAATTTTCCCCGGGAATTTCAAAGTTCATTAATTTCTCCTTTTTGTTTTTTTGAATGTAGATTTTTACCAAACCGTGAGTTCTTTGGGTTTTTCTATTCCCTTTATTAAATTAGCCTTTCTTTTGGTTTGATTTTTTCAGACCATGCATGGGTTACTACTGCAGATTTTTCTACTTCCCCATTCTTGGCATTACTAAGATGTTTTTTCACTCTGGTTTTTAAATTTCTCTTTGTTTTCCGTATGTTAATTTTCTCACATTCCCCATATTTAATCTGATAAATCCTTAATTTGTTTTCTTCTTTTATTTTCTCTTCTTTGTTTGATCTAATTAATCTAATGATGGTTGAAGTATTTTTTGGTGCCAGTTGTAAATTCCTAAAACTGTTAAATATTTTGGCAGATATATGTGTCATTCTCAGGCAGAAACAACTATTGTATGTACAATGACTTCCAATGATCAAAGCAGCAGACAATTTCTGGCTGAGAATGATGCAGATGTCTGCAGAAACTTGTTGCAGGTGAGATAAAATATGAGATGAGGTGCATTTTATTGATTCAATCTCTTGAAGTAATTATTTTCATGTATCATAATTACTTTGCCTCATCAGGATAATACAGCCCTTATTATATTGTAAATTATTTTTTAAATTAAAATCCTGTTTATTATTGCTACAAATGTATCTGCATACCCAATGCAAATTAACTGCACATTTTTTTCTTTCTTTAGGTTCTGCACTCAGTGAGTAAATGGTATTAATGTGTTATACACTACTGTCTATGAAAATTGCAATGCCATGAAGGAATCATGGGAACTGAATCAAATTTATTTTGTATATATTAGTAATATTGATGTTCCTGGAACAATTGCAAAGATCTATCGGATCATTAATTTTAACAAGTCAGTAGTTAACAGATAGATATATTTCGATAAAACTATATCCAATTCTGTAAAGTGTTAATTTAAAATATAACATCAAAATGTGAAGCTTTACCACTTAAAAGTAATGTTTAAATTCTCAATAAAAATACTTTGAGTAGAAGTTGTCAGATGGTGTGTTGATAGCTATGGCTGTCGACCTTCAGATAAAAGGAGAATTGCATAAATGGAAAGAAATTTGACTATTATTGAGTTGTATATTTTGACACACCTCTTATTTCTTGATTTTTATGCAGACTAGTTTTGTTGCTTCTGTGCGATATTCTCGATGCACATATATTTAAGCAATTTGACATTTTTATCGGAAGTTTGAATGGCGTAACGGTTATTGCACTGACTTATAGACTCAGATCCAGGGTTCGATTCCCAGTTTGAATGTAATTTTTCTTTCTGAAATAAAACTATATCCAATTCTAAAAAGTGTTAATATAAAATATAATATCAAAAAAAAGTTTGTTTTGTATTCATCTTACCTCATAAATTGATGAATACGGAGGGTTGTTTCTGATCTCTGATAACAAATGATTTTTAAATTTTACCTTAAGAAAAGCCATGTCTCCACCATCGATCATGCTCTATTTGATGGCCCTTCGCCCGAGCTATGGCTCGGCATCGGAATTTCCCCTGCAGAAGACTCTTACACAGCACAGCCATGTCTAGAAGTTTCCACTCCCCTTTACACGCTTTCCAGAGACACTCTATTGTTCTAGGACGCCTGTTTCCCAATGCTCTTTTGAAGAGTCCAAAGGCACAAAATTCCATTGGTGATGCATGAGGAGATTTCACTAGGATGTTGCTGAATGGAATAGCATGTATTCCAGTTTCTTGCTCCATTCTCTCCAGGAATGCCAGGGTTGAACCCGAAGTGTGACTGGAGGCCTTGTCTCGGTGCACCCAAACTTGGTTTTTGTCTGTACCATAGAGATCTGGGATTTCAGTTGGGTAAATTGGGGTGAGAACTTCTTCCTGGTAGTACTGGGAGTTGATTTTGGCCTTTTTAGCTACTCTACAAACGGTCAGTTTTCCATTGTAGCAATATCCCCGATGACCATAATTCCCTTGGAGAAACTTTCTCTGCATTTGGCATACCACTTTTGAAAATTTTTTTCATCCCTTTCTCTATAGTATATTGCCTGGGGTTTGTTGCAGTCTCCTAGATAAACATATGCTGCATCAAGTATGACCAAAAATTTCCATTTTTCTCCTGCCAGGTGCTTTTCATAGAGTTTCCTGCTGTTGGTGCTGCGTTCGGCAATGTGACGTGGCAACAATTTATGAACACTGCTTTTGTGGCACTTCTCCATGTTTAAATCTTTGTTTATTATGGTGTTTACAGTTTTAAAGGATATTCCCAATCTGTTCGCAATCACTCTTTGTGTAGCAGGGTTACCACCAGAGATAAAGCCCTTGACCTTTCTGATTACATCTGGGGTGCGGGTAGTAGCAGGTCGTGGATTTGCCTATTTTTTTCCTTTTGGAATTAATCCCAAGCGATACTTTCCCTTTTTATTATGCACTGAGCTAATTCCACACTTTGACACCACAAAATTATGTTTTTTGCAAGCCTCAATAATCGCGGAATAACTATAATTAGCGTCGGAAAGGGCAGTAATATACCCTTCCCAAAATGGGTCTATCTACTGAGGCATTATGAGAGCAACACGCGTGTGAATGTAACAGAAGCAGCACACTAACTGGTTTGATAACCTTGCACGCTCCTGTCCTGATGATTCACACTCCAACGTCACAATCTACTAGGCAAATCGTTCTCAGAGATTGGAAACAACCCTCCTTACAGACCAAACTAATTTATTAAGAGAACCTCATATTGTTACTTCCTAATATATTTTCATAATATTTTGAGAAATTGGGCATAAATTATGAAAATAATATAATAATATTTATTGTGGAATTCAATATAACTAGATTTTAATTAAATTTACAGTGGGAGGAAACACTATGAGGTATTTATATTAATAAATGAGTTGGAGAAAATGTTTTAACATCTCATCACCTCACAAAGTTGCGTGTCTTCACGATACCGATTTCAAAAGTATAGTATTTCTTCCATCTTCAGTCAAATTCCAATTGGAAGACAGTGATAGCCAGCTGTGTGAGTTTTTAGCGCTATTGCACATGCGCTGCTAGCTAGTGTTCTCAACTAAACGGTAATACTGATATTCTAACTATATAGTAACCATGTGTTTTGTAGCTCGTAATAAACATTGTTGTTTTATTTAACTCCACATATTATTAAAAGTTGAGCTGAACATTTAAAAAATGTAGAAGTGTTTTCTATGTGGTAAAAAGTCTAATGTGCTTAATTTCAATCAGATATCATTTCATAAGTGTATATCAATGTTATTGTTCCACTGCAAAAAAAAATATATGGTTGGTTGGTTGGTATCTAATGTCGAGCACTTGATTATGAAATCATTCGCTCTCTTGCACTCCAATATTTAGCATAAAGGCTGGTCTCTTCTACAAAAGCTCAACAACGGAGGAGATGGTTTCTTTCCATATCTTCATTTAAATTGCAAAAAGGGCATTTAGGTGAATCTGTTATGCCAATTCTGTGTAGATGTTTATTCAGGCAGTCATGTCCCGTTAGCAGTCTGAATGTTGCTACTGCAGATTTTCTTTGTAATGTAGTAATGTCATAAGCTTGTAGATTTTCCCATTCCTTTCCAGATGTTTTGGTGGTGTATTCTTCTCTAAGTTTATTGATATATTTATTTGAGATAATTCTTTTAATAGAGTGAAAGGAAACTGGAGTAGAAGTTGGGTTTGAAACAATTTTGCTACCCTTTTTGGCCAGAAAATCAGCTATTTCATTGCCTGTCACTCCACAATGGGCCAGAATCCATTGAAGTACAACTTTTTTTATGTAGACGGGATAACTGTTTTATCATTTTGTGACATTCAATAATTTTGATGCTTTTGGGCGTTGTGTCTCATGTTATAGCGAGAATGGCTGCTTTGGAGTCACATAGAATTACAACTTTTGTAAATTTTTGGATGTGATATAAAAGATTTTGTAAACTTAAGAAAATTTCTAGAATTTCACCATCAAAGTTTGTTGAATTTGTGTTTAGTTTACGGTAAAAGGAAAAAAGTGGACATACAGCACCAGTGCCACCGTCATTTGGTAGGCTGGAGCCATCTGTAAAAATATGTATCCATTCAGGAGCTGGGTATCTTAGATTTATTATTTCCAGTGAGATTTGTTTTAAAATATATGGGGGAGTTTCAAATTTCTTGATGTCTTTTGTTAAATGAAGGTTATATTCAATTTCCAAAAATTCTAGAGGGTTGTTTCTCATCTGCATATTTTCTTTTGAATGTGGAAGTTGCAATTTCTGTTTGATTTCTTGTACTATGCTTAAGAAGCTTTGCTGAGATTTTAAACATGTTTGTGGTTTTCTTGGGTCCAGTTATTATGGGGTAGCCTTAAAAATTTTTCATACTGTGTGATTGTTGTTTTCTCAGTTTCAATTGCTATGTTTGGGGTGTTTGTTAAGATTTGCATGGCAGTGATTGGTGTTGTTTTAACGGCTCCTGTTATCAGACGGAGGATTTGGTTCTGCAATTTACTAAGTTTTTCCACTTTTGTAGTTACTAGGATTTCTTCACAATAATGAACCCCACTTTTTCCCTGCTAATCGTTTTAATAACGGTAACCTTGCTTCTATCTTTGTACATATATTCTCTGTGTGTTTCTTCCATGTTAATTTTGTGTCCAGAGTTATTCCTAAATATTTTGCTTCATGTGTTCGAGTTAATAATTCACCCTCCAATTTCAGAGTGATGGGTAGTGGTTTCTTTCTTAATGTAAATAGTTGATAATTTGTCTTCTGTATACTTATCTTCATTAAGTTCTGGGATGTCCAATTCTCTAACTGTATTAGTGATTGTTGGGCTGTGGTTATTAATTGTTGACTTTGGTTTAAATATAAGTAGCATGATTTTTATTATTAGTAGAATCTACAGAGGATTGTGGTTATCACATGTACTGCCTAAAAAAATTTGTTTTAAAACAAAAGGATAATCAAGAATTTGAAGATGGCCGGATTCCAGATGGTTTTCTAAAACCAACATGGTTCCAAGAAAGCTCAACGCCAGTGCAAGTTGAGAGTGTGCTATTGATAAACAAATCCACAAACAAAAATCCTGATAATGGAGATGATTCTGATATTTGTAGCAATAATAGTGATAGCTACAATGAAAGTAACAGTAGTGTTGAATCGGATGCTAAATGAATGACACGAAAATGTTTTATAATTTTGTAACCAATTTGTACATCTCAAAGAGGCTGTCATATTTTAAATATACTTAATTACTTTGTAACCTATTTTAAAAATTTAAATAAAATATAATATTTCTTCAAAAATTACCTGCTCAATATAATTTCCTTTCATGTAACGAACTGAGGTCTTTATTTTTTATAAATACTCATTTTTTATTTTATTTTCATGGAGAAACAACATCTTCATTTTCTATTTAAAATTGATGTTTTTTTCTTATATAATTTTAAAAATGCAACAAAAAATGTATTACTTGCATTAAATTAATTTTATAGTAAATTATATTTATCAATTAATCGGTTTTTTAAATTTATTAATATATAATTTTCTTTTGGAGCAGCACTAAGTTGTTCATACTACTGTTTGCAAGCAAAATTTGTTTAAATAACAAAATTTTAGAGAGAGTTAATGAGTTTACTTATTTAGGATATAAACTCTCTTTTGTTGAAAATTTGGATTTAGCAGAGGAAATTGTGAAATTCAACAAATCAATGGGAATCACTAATAGAGTTTTAATACTCGTCTTTATCAAATAATGGCTCGACCAGTCCTATGTTATGGGAGTGAAGCGTGGACTATAAGGACGAGAGATGAAAGCAGACTAACAGCTTGTGAGATGAGATTTATGCGCTGAACAGCTGGCTACACCAAATGGGATCGAAAGAAAAATGTAGAAATCCTTCAAGAACTTAATGTGTCACCAATACTGGACTACATCTCCAGATGTCAGCTAAACTGGAAGGAACATGTCTCAAGAATGGCTAGATCCAGGATCTCCAAGGCAATAATGAACTACTGTCCAAATGGGAAACGGTCACTTGGTCGACCTATGAAAAGATGGCCGTAACAGTTCTTCTAGGACTAATACCTGGCAGGATGATGATGATGATACTACTGTTTGCGTTATTGATTGGGAACTCTAGCTATTTCAAAATCCATTTATTAAAATTTAATAAATTAAATTAAATTTACTAATTTATAAATAAGTATAAAGTTTTATTAATTAATTTATCAGCCTAATTTGTCTTTTGGAGTAGCATTAAGTCATTCCTACTATTGTTAGTGGTGTTGGTTGGGAACACTAGCTTACCAGCGCATATGCAATAGCACTAAAAACTTACACAGCTGGCTATCACCGTCTTTGTCTGACGAGTGATGTAAAGCGCTAACCCTCTTTCACTCTAATCTATTTTTAACAGCTAGCAACTCTTATTTGTGGCCACTTTTACAGAGGCAGAGGCATTCTATCATGCACAAAACGAATTAGCTTTAATTTAATATAACAGTCGAGTATGTACGTCATGAACGTATAAATGTAACAAAGTAATACCTTTAATTTAATACAAACTTTAATAGCTTTAAATAAGGATTTTATATCTCTAAACTGTAGATTTTCTAAATTCAGACAATTTTCAAATTATTGAAAAGACCCAACAGAGAAATATCAAAAAGAAATTATAAATATTTATAAAAATGGTATAATTTTTAATAACTTTTTTGAATACTCTATAATACAAATGAATCCCCAACCACCCAAACTGTACTCCCTAGTTAAATTACATAAGGAAAATTATCCTATTAGACCAGTAGTATCCTTCATAAGTTCTCCATCATACAAAATGTCTAAAAAGCTAATAAATATAATTTCATCTAATACTAAGTTCAAACCAATTTACAGTATAAAAAACTTTATTGAATTAATTGACAATATAAAGAACATTGATTTGCCTAATAACTTAATGTTAGTTTCTTTTGATGTAAAGAATCTGTTTCCCAGTATACCTACTATTGATGTAATAGAGATTATTAATAGAATGTTACTAACTAATAAAGTGAATGGTTTTGTAGTTGAAGAAATATTACACAATAATAATTACATGAATCGTGATTTTTTCTTACCTCATACATCTATGTTTCTTTAAACACAGCACTGCAGTATCGGCGACACTTTGTCATCATCGTCAGCTGTTTTCACGACTGTCAATTTTTTCTCCTTTTTGCCGGTAATTATCTAGACTGCCATCTGGTGTTCTTTTGAAGGAATTCCTCTTCAAACTGCCATCTGGTGTTATTTTAAATGAATCATTTCCTAAACTGCTATCTGTTGTATACAGTTTGAAGAGGAATTCCTTCAAAAGAACACCAGATGGCAGTCTAGATAATTACCGGCAAAAAGGAGAAAAAATTGACAGTCGTGAAAACAGCTGACGATGACGACAAAGTGTCGTCGATACTGCAGTGCTGTGTTTAAAGAAACATAGATGTATGAGGTAAGAAAAAATCACGATTCATGTAATTATTATTAATTGAACCTCATAATGTTAAAAATTCCCAAATTTAATATATAAATATTACACACTCTTAAAACATGCTTACATCAAAATTATTTTGAATTTAATAACAAATTGTACATAGCTAAAGATGGTTTGATTATGGGTGACCCGTTGAGCCCTCTTTTGGCTGAGATTTTTATGGATGACTTAGAACAAACCATACATAAGAATGTATTAGCTAGAAATGTTCTATTTTGGTATCGATATGTAGATGATGTCATAGCAGGCTTCACAGGAACTAAAAGACAATTGAATTCCTTTTTAAATTTTATTAATAACATTCACAGAAGTATTAATTTCACAATGAAATTAGAAACAAATAATAGTATAAATTTCTTGGATTTATCAATAAAACACATTGATAATAAGTTTGAGTTTGGTATCTTTCACAAACCATCTCATACTGATACCACTATCCATAGTTCTTCTCTTCACCCATATACTCATAAGATGGCAGCCTTTAACAGTTACATTCATAGACTTTTAAATATCCCTCTTTTACCCTTGGAATATAATAATGAATTGAATATTATTAAAAAATTAGCTATTAATAATAACTACGACCCTAAAATTATAGAATATTTAATTAAGAAAGTTCATTACAAAAAAGCAATTAACAAAGTTTTTCCTTTACCCAAAGAAAACAATAAGAAATATGTCATAATGTCATACATAGGTCCACTTTCAAATAAAATATCTAAACACTTTAAAAAGTTGAACATTAATGTGGCATTTAAAACTAATAAAACTTTACAAAATATAATAAAAAAACAATAAAACCAAAATAAAAAAAAATAAAAATTATCAGGTGTATATAAATTGAAGTGTGGCACATGTGACAATGTCTATATAGGACAAACTGGTAGACCTTTTATCTCTCGGATAAAGGAACACATGAGAGCATATAACAGAAATTTAGAATATTCAAAATATGCTAACCACCCATTCCAATTTAATCATTGTTTCGATCAAAATTTTGAAATTTTACATGTTTGTGATAAGGGTAAGAAGTTAGATCTTTTGGAGGCTGTAGAAATTAATAAATTTAAAAGTAATAACAAACTGTTAAATTCTCAACTTGATTTGAATGAATCCCCTTTGTTAAATTAAAAAAATTAAATAAATATTGTTGTATTGTTGCTTAGATCAGTTGGAACACAATTCATAATTTATTGACTTAGGCTTTCACGGCCGGAGTTACTATGATGATCTTGTAGACGGTTTCCGGGCTGTTGGCCGTGGTCTTGAGGCTTGTAGTTCCCCAACGTTTCACCAGAGACTGCGTTCGGCATCCTCAAGGGTTGTCTTGAGACTGGCAATTTTGTCGACTACCTGCTCTATTTATACATTTATCCGCAACGTGTTCTCTGCGCAGTCCGTTACTTCGTAAATTGTATCTGCCTTCTGGTTGGTTAGCATTAGGGTCTTCCATTGCACCAATGAGGTTGCTGTCTGATGTTCTAGTAGATTGTTCTCGTAGGGGTTTACATCTGGCTTTTGTTAAGACTGGTATCCATGCTTTGTTGACTTTTAATGATTCTTCCTTTCTATTGTAACTATTTTGATGTTTGAATATTTCAATGGCTTCTCGTTGCAGACGGGTAAAATAGTGTGTGGGACATTCCATACGAAATCGGCAAAAAAATTGTGAAAATTGAACTCACATCTTTAAAAGTTTACCATTTTTTTTACAGTGAAACTTTATGATATACTGAATATCTGAACCGAATTTCAAGTATTCGCTTGGTGTAATTAAAGAGTAATAGAGCTGTCAATTTATCGTATTGTTTTAAATAGTCTCTTTTATAAAATACATTTCTCGAAGTATGGCTATTCCCTCAACTTGAAAAGATAGCCACATTATAGATGATTTTATGCTCTTTCGCTTGAAAATTAGTATGTTAATATTTACGTTTTTCTGAAGGGCGTAAATGCAATTAATATGCAATTGACCTTCCTCACCAAAAATTTTATAAAATCAAAAAATGCCACATTATTACCTGAACACCAGTTAATTTTTTGTAATTAGTATTAAAGTGGAGTCTTGAAAGGAAACTACCAAAAATAATTATTTTTCCTAAAATCCCCTATGTGTAGACTGCCCGCAATACCTTTCGCGTGAGTGGAGATCGCTCGCTCGTACAAACAATGACGGAGCTACTTGGTAATAGTCCTTTGCGCACTTAGAAATATTTTTATTGTTATTATCATCATTACATTATTTTTATTATCATTATTACAATTATTACATTATCATCATCATCATCGTCGTGGACTAGTGGTTACTCTGCACGCCTCCGATTCCGAGGTTCGCGGGTTCAAACTCGATAGGAATCAATGGCATTTTAAATGCGTAACAATTCTGAATTTAGCTTTCTCCAGAAGGAAGGAAATCCGTGAGTCCCGTATCGTAAATTTATGGTACGTAGGAGAACCTCGCGCTTGAAATAAATTGCTACATAATAAACGTCATTAAATTTAACAATCTTTATTGATATATTCAGTAGGCGGTTAATTTTGTGCTGATTTTGGCTAATGTATAGTTCAATTTAAATTACTAAGCACCTACGAATTCAAGCTGGTAGGCCTATTAAAATATTTTATAGAGAGTAGTTTTGTAATGTGTTGTAATATTTTGTACTTGTACCCTACATCAATGTCTGATGTTGAATATTGCAAGTAATGTTAAGCTATCGGTAATAATTTATAACAATTTTCATGCTGTTACAAGTAATATTTAAGAGGTATAATTATACAGTATTTTATTGGCTTGGTATCACTTGATCTTGCATCCCCTACTCATGACATATCTAAGATGATATTAAAATGCACGATAATATTAGCTTTTATTATAAGCTAAATTATTATAGTATTTAATGTCTAAACTTCACATTATTCTACTTTTATAACACAAAAAGTATAACTCTACGATTATTCTCTCATTCCAGAAACATTTAAGAAATTGTAAAATTATATATTAACACATAATATTGTTAATAACTATTGTATACTAATATATGCATAATTAAAATTATATATAACTTCTAACTCACCATTCAGTCTTTGTAGATCTGCAAACTTGTTAGTTAAAAACAATAAGATATTATTTTTAATTTGACTGTGACACTTAAAATGACGAGATGCATTAAACAAACACACTGATGTAAATCAACTGTCTGAACTTGAGAATTGTTGACATAAAACAGATGTTTAAGGAAAACTTGCTGACATTGCATTATTATCGTTTGGTAGGAAGTGGTACGAGTATAAAACATTCGGTTTTATTTGGAAGTGATATCTTATAACAATACTATTTCGTCAAAGTTATCAGGGTACAATACAATATACTGAATAAAAAGTTATTTTAAGACTGAAATTAGTAATTATAATATAATAAAAATTTATACCAGTTTATTCAATTAATGATGAAATAGTTTCATTATATAATATTACATTTAAACTTTTATGAAAAATTTGTAACAAAATAAATAATGTGTTTTAAAAAAGGACAGAAGATTACGAGTATTTGAGAATAAAGTTCTTAGGAAAATTTTTGGATCA
Source organism: Diploptera punctata (assembly GCA_030220185.1). Taxonomy (NCBI): domain Eukaryota; kingdom Metazoa; phylum Arthropoda; class Insecta; order Blattodea; family Blaberidae; genus Diploptera; species Diploptera punctata. Next base: position 916,509 of record JASPKZ010008895.1, on the reverse strand, counting down.
AAAAGAGATGAACAGACAGGTGAATGGAGAAAACTACATAATAGCTACATGATATGTATAGGAAGCCAGATATAATAAAAACAGTTAAGTCTCGTAGGCTGCGGTGGGCAGGAAATGTGGCACGTATGGAGGATGAAAGAGGTGCTTGGAAATTTCTGGTAGGAAAACCGGAGGGAAAACGCCCAGTTGAAAGACTAAGAATGAGGTGGGAGAATAACATTATACATGATTTGAGGGAAGTAGATTATACAGGAGATAATTGGAAAACGTTAGCTCGAGATGGGATGTATGGAGAGCTTATGTCCGCGCTGCAATGAACCTACAGGTTCCACAGAGCCAGTGAGTGAGTTAGCTATAAATAATTTGTTTAATAATTCACAGTAAACGTAAGTAACAGAGCTCTTTACTTCTCACTTCACCAATAAAATTTGATAAATAAATATCTACTGGGTAAGAATTAAAATATCGCCACTTTTATAAATTTACGGTACTGTTCCATTAAGCAGAACATATAATAATGTATTCGATTTAATGGCAGTTGAAAAAGTCACTGATGAAGCTCTTTCAATAAAGTACGCGCGCGACCTTGGTCGTGAAATGAATTTGCCATGGACCCGCGAGTTTTTTTTACGAAAATAGAATAAAAAACATCTATATTGTCTGAACTATTCAACTCTCCAAAAAGGTAATTGGTGGAAATTAAACCTTATTACGTGAGTAGTATCCTGTATTTTTTCCATTTTCATTTTTTGATATGTACTGCAGTAAACCGCCATAAAACAGAAAATTGACACCGAAAATAAAAATATCCTAATTATAAAAATAACACCCTTGAACTACATGATATCACCTATATAAATATGTTTGAAACAAATTTTTACTGTTTACTGTTTCAGAAATATCAGTTAGTAAACGTTTTAGTTTATCATATTTACAATACTTTTAGATCATCATAACTACGAACCTATAAATGATAAAAATTAAATTTCTGTATTAATACGTTTATAAATGTATTCACTATATTTAGGGATACATAAAATTAAAAAAATAAATTGCAAGATTTTTTGCTGTCCGATTTGATATGGATTGTCCCGTGTGCAGTTAGATAATATATCTGTGTTGTTGTATTGTACTGTATGGCGTTCAAGTAGAGAGAGTTCTGCTACTGCCGACTTATCCACTTGTTTAAGACGGCTGTATCTTTCGTGTTCTTTAAGTCTGGTTGTGATGCTGCATTTAGTGGTGCCTATATACACTTGGCCGCAACTGCATGGGATCCTGTATATGCCTGCTGATTGACGAGGATGAAGTTGGTCCTTAATCGGTCTGAGGAGGTTTTTGATTTTCCTGGTAGGCCTATATACTGTTTTTATATCTTCTTTCTTTAGCAGTTTTCCAATTCTGTCAGTTACATTCTTGATGAAAGGTAAGAATGCCCTGGTTGACATTTGTTCTTCTGATTCCTTGTTGTTGTATCGTCTGGGATGGTTTGCTCTGTTGATTTCTTTGTTGGTGTATCCATTGGCTGTGAATACTGTACGGAGATGTTTGATTTCAGTCTTTAATAATTCAGGATGGCAAAGTTTCTTGGCACGATTTGTCAATGTTTTGATGATACCAAGTTTCTGTTTGGGGTGATGATTGGAGGTTTTGTGAATATATCTGTCAGTATGCGTAGGTTTTCTATATATGGTGTGATAAATGTTGTCATCTTCTACTCTTCTGATTGAGATGTCCAGAAAGGCTATGCTGTTATCTTTTTCTTTTTCTACGGTGAATTGTATATTGGAGTTTATGTTGTTGATGTGCGCCAGAAATTCTTCTATTTTATCTTCCCCGTGGTTCCAGATTACGAAGGTGTCGTCTACATATCGAAGCCATGTCTTGGGTTTAAGAGGGGCAGTCTCTAAACATTTTTGTTCGAAGTTTTCCATAAAGAAATTTGCAACTACTGGGCTCAGGGGACTACCCATAGCTACTCCATCTATTTGTTCATAGAAGTCGTTATTGAATAAGAATAGCTGGTGGTTAAGCAGTGTTCGAAAAGATTAGTGATATCTTGAGGAAACTTGGCAGCGATGAGGTGAATGGTCTCCTTTATAGGAAATTTAGTGAATAGAGAGACCACGTCGAAACTAACCATGAGATCGTCCGGTTGCAGAGCTATCTCTTTTAGTTTATCTAAGAAGTCCATCGAGTCTTTGACATATGTATCACTGGGGTTTTAGTAGAGTAGATAAATGTCTTGCTAGGTTATAAGTTGGTGATCCTATGGCGCTGACGATCGGTCTTAGAGGTATATTGTCTTTATGGATTTTAGGTAGTCCGTAGAGTCAGGGTAGTAGGGCCTCGTTCTTCTGCTGTTCTTTCTTCACGTTGTCTGGAAGTGAGGAGGCTTTGATCAAGTTGTTAGTTTTTCAGAGTATCCTTTTGGTTGGGTTGTCTGACAGCTTACAGTAGGTTCCCAGGATCCAGTAACTCGGTGATTTTACGATTATATTCTGCTGTGTCTAATATAACTGTAGAGTTTCCTTTGTCTGCTGGTAGAATTATAATACTTTCATCCGTTTTTAAGATTTTTATAGCCTAATATTTAATTTTAGGAAGTTATATTTTGAGGTTATTTTAATTATATTATTTTTTGGTCTGGACATCTTACCTCAATATTAATGTTGATTTGTTCTTGGACATGTTTCAAAACAATTCTCTGTTTTATCTTCAGCTTTCCCAGACTGGTTTTATTTATGTTGCATTATGTTGCACCACCTGGATGTCGATGTCAGCTCCATCCTGTGGTTGGCCAAAGAACCTCCAAACAAGGTCACCCTCCATCGGAATATCAAAATTCATAACTCTGTTTCTGTTCTTCTGAATATAAATTTTTTCCCAAATAGTCAGCTCGTTTGTATTTTCTAACTGTTTTAATAATTTAGTGTCTGAATTTATATTATGTTTTTCAGACCAAACATGAGCAGCAACTGCAGATTTTTCAATTTCTCCATTTTTAATATTTCTTATGTGTTCTTTGGTTCTAATTTTTAGGTTTCTTTTTGTTTTCCCTATATATATCTTTTCACAACCCATGCATTCAATTTGATATATTCCTGACTTTTTATTTTTATCAGTTTTTTTCATTTTTGTTGGTTTTTATTAGTTTATTTAAACTGTAGTTATTTTTTGGTGCTAATTTAATATTAAACTTCTCAAATATATTTTTGAAATTTATTATGTACCCAGGGGTGATATGTGAATTTCCTATATTTCACATATCACCCCTGGGTACATAATAAATTTCAAAATATATTTGAGAAGTTTAATATTAAATTAGCACCAAAAAATAACTACAGTTTAAATAAACTAATAAAAACCAACAAAAATGAAAAAACTGATAAAAATAAAAAGTCAGGAATATATCAAATTGAATGCATGGGTTGTGAAAAGATATATATAGGGAAAACAAAAAGAAACCTAAAAATTAGAACCAAAGAACACATAAGAAATATTAAAAATGGAGAAATTGAAAAATCTGCAGTTGCTGCTCATGTTTGGTCTGAAAAACATAATATAAATTCAGACACTAAATTATTAAAACAGTTAGAAAATACAAACGAGCTGACTATTTGGGAAAAAATTTATATTCAGAAGAACAGAAACAGAGTTATGAATTTTGATATTCCGATGGAGGGTGACCTTGTTTGGAGGTTCTTTGGCCAACCACAGGATGGAGCTGACATCGACATCCAGGTGGTGCAACATAATGCAACATAAATAAAACCAGTCTGGGAAAGCTGAAGATAAAACAGAGAATTGTTTTGAAACATGTCCAAGAACAAATCAACATTAATATTGAGTAAGATGTCCAGACCAAAAATAATATAATTTTTATAGCCTTCTTTTCTTCAATGGAGATATTGTGTTCTGGTTTGGGAGCCTTTCTCAGAATGCGAGAGACTTCGTTGCGGATAGTTTCTGCCTTTTCCAGTGGTAATACTCCTATGGCAGATTCGACGTTAGATATTATTTCTTCCACGGGTATAGCTGAAGGTGTGACAGCGAAATTGCCTCCTTTCACTAGAAGTGAGATTTCTGCAGCTGAGAGTGGACGGCTGCTAATATTTACTATGGTGCGTATGGTGTCCAAGTTAGTTCTAGGAATTTGTTTATATGTAGACTCGAATTTTTTCTTTGGTGTTCTGGTGGATTGTTCCCAAGTTGATAGGTGATCTCGTCTATTTTATTCCAGTCTTTTCCTGATAGTCTATTGCTGATTAGAAGGTGAAGGTCTAGAAGATCGGTGTCTGTAACTGCAAGATTCTTGCGTGTTGTGTATATACGTTCCCTTAATAATGATGTTTCCGTGCGATGATAAATCCTATGCGTTTATGCAGATATTAATGTTCTTTTTATCCCGATGAATTTGGGAATCGTCTTATTGTCTCTATGACGCAGAAGAAATGTAAGTGATGAGAGCAGTCGGGCCTTTTTCTTGCACAATTTCTCAAATCGTCGAATGTATCTGTTGATTTCCTCCCCGTAGAGGCGACTAATATATTGACTTAGGCTTTCACGGCCGGAGTTACTATGATGATCTTGTAGACGGTTTCTGAGCTGTTGGCCGTGGTCTTGAGGCTTGTAGTTCCCCAATGTTTCGCCAGAGACTGCGTCCGGCATCCTCAAGGGTTGTCTTGAGACTGGCAATTTTGTCGACTACCTGCTCTATTTATACATTTATCCACGACGTGTTCTCTGCGCGGTCCGTTACTTCGTAAATTGTATCTGCCTTCTGGTTGGTTAGCATTAGGGTCTTCCATTGCACCAATGAGGTTGCTGTCTGATGTTCTAGTAGATTGTTCTCGTAGGGGTTTACATCTGGCTTTTGTTAAGACTGGTATCCATGCTTTGTTGACTTTTAATGATTCTTCCTTTCTATTGTAACTATTTTGATGTTTGAATATTTCAATGGCTTCTTGTTGCAGACGGGTAAAATAGTGTGTGCAGTTAGATAATATATCTGTGTTGTTGTATTGTACTGTATGGCCTTCAAGTAGAGAGTGTTCTGCTAGCCGACTTATCCATTTATTTAAGACGGCTGTATCTTTCGTGTTCTTTAAGTCTGGTTGTGATGCTGCATTTAGTGGGCCTATATACACTTGGCCGCAACTGCACGGGATCCTGTATATGCCTGCTGACTGATGAGGATGAAGTTGGTCCTTAATCGGTCTGAGGAGGTTTTTGATTTTCCTGGTAGGCCTATATACTGTTTTTATGTCTTCTTTCTTTAGGAGTTTTCCAATTCTGTCAGTTACATTCTTGATGAAAGGTAAGAATGCCCTGGTTGACATTTTTTCTTCTGATTCTTTGTTGTTGTATCGTCTGGGATGGTTTGCTCTCAATCAGAAGAGTAGAAGATGACAACATTTATCATACCATATATAGAAAACCTATGCATTCTGACAGATATATTCACAAAACCTCCAATCATCACCCCAAACAGAAACTTGGTATCATCAAAACATTGACAAATCGTTCCAAGAAACTTTGCCATCCTGAATTATTAAAGACTGAAATCAAACATCTCCGTACAGTATTCACAGCCAATAGATACACCAACAAAGAAATCAACAGAGCAAACCATCCCAGACGATACAACAACAAGGAATCAGAAGAAAAAATGTCAACCAGGGCATTCTTACCTTTCATCAAGAATGTAACTGACAGAATTGGAAAACTGCTAAAGAAAGAAGACATAAAAACAGTATATAGGCTTACCAGGAAAATCAAAAACCTCCTCAGACCGATTAAGGACCAACTTCATCCTCATCAATCAGCAGGCATATACAGGATCCTGTGCAGTTGCGGCCAAATGTATATAGGCACCACTAAATGCAGCATCACAACCAGACTTAAAGAACACGAAAGATACAGCCGTCTTAAACAAGTGGATAAGTCGGCAGTAGCAGAACACTCTCTACTTGAAGGCCATACAGTACAATACAACAACACAGATATATTATCTAACTGCACACACTATTTTACCCGTCTGCAACGAGAAGCCATTGAAATATTCAAACATCAAAATAGTTACAATAGAAAGGAAGAATCATTAAAAGTCAACAAAGCATGGATACCAGTCTTAACAAAAGCCAGATATAAACCCCTACGAGAACAATCTACTAGAACATCAGACAGCAACCTCATTGGTGCAATGGAAGACCCTAATGCTAACCAACCAGAAGGCAGATACAATTTACGAAGTAACGGACTGCGCAGAGAACACGTTGCGGATAAATGTATAAATAGAGCAGGTAGTCGACAAAATTGCCAGTCTCAAGACAACCCTTGAGGATGCCGGACACAGTCTCTGGTGAAACGTTGGGGAACTACAAGCCTCAAGACCACGGCCAACAGCCCGGAAACCGTCTACAAGATCATCATAATTCATAATTTGTTAACATGTCTGAAGAAGGTACAGTGTACCGAAACAGCTGTCACTGAATTATATAATAAATATGAAAATCAAATAAAACTAAGTTTTATTTTTATTTAATTAATAAAGTAATACCTGTTTACACCTGACTGCGAGAAGATTATGGTCAAGCGTGCAATGGCAACCAAAACTTTTCAAGTTCTGTACATCGATTTCTGCGAACTGGATTATAATTGATATTAATAAAAAGTGAATCAAATTATTTCTAATAAATAAATTAATTACATTTTAATTAAACATACTGGTGGCCAAATTTTAATAGGCAACTCGGAAAAGTGTATTCAGTCATTCACAGTTTTATAAAACAAATAAATTTTGTTCATACACTCGATGAACGTAATAATCTTACTGCCGGATCTTAGACTAATAGTCAGCTTGTCAGTCTTCTGGATAAGCTGACGATGATTTGGACAACATATGAAAACATCTCAAATAAAACACATTTATGAGGTAGGATGTACCAGATGCACCTTATTTTTTATGGATAAAATGTTTTTACATCTCATAAAACATTTTATGCAACTCAATTTATATAAATATACAAGCATATTGAAACATGTTAAATTTGAGAAATGTTTCATTTATGATTAGAGCGAGGAATTATATGAAGAAAATTATATTTAAATATGAAATCATAATAACAAAATATGAAAATTAGGACACAAAAATATTATGAAGCTACTATTTTCTTAATTTTTTACATATATTTATATACACAAGCTCTGTATAATTTATGGGTATACATAACAGCACACAAATGAGACAAGAAGACCTTTTTGTAGCTCAAGAAATCAGGAGTTTCACTGTATTTCCATTTTAATTAATTTTTCATTAATTCTGACTCAATATCATGTTCATGATTTGAAGCAATTCTAATGACTCACGTTGAAGTGTAGTTGTTTGAGAAATAGCACTAACAAACCAGAAGGTCGTGGGTTTGAGTCTCAATGTGGTCAGATTTTTAGCTGGACCAAACCTTCTGTCGTCATCATAGCCCTAGGGTCTACTTACCTCTTAATTTGAATGAGTATCAGACTCATGTTCTGGGGCAATGGCGGGTGTCACACAGGACTGAGAACCTAGTGGACATCCCTTGGCTATTGTCTAGAAATGTGGAAGTCTCAACATCCATCTACCCCCAAGGGCCTTCCAAGCCTGTAGTTTGACAGCTTTATTTCAATAAATTAATACTGGGTATATATAAAACATGATCAATTAATTTATCCAATGATATTTAATTATAAAATCCAAACATAAACAAAAAACAAATCGTAGTAACCATAGTAACATGCTTCCATCGAATATACCACTGACAAAATTTAGAGTAGGTACAGTTTGGATGACTTCTGTTTACCTTGCATAAAGATAATGAATTCCAGTATATGTAAATGTCGCAATAACATTAAATTGGATGAATCAGAACACACGTAGACCAAGTCCTAACTAACTCACTTGCATGATTGAACCCATAGGTTCATGGCCGCACAGACATAAGCTCTTCATACATCCCTATCCTGAGCTAATGTTTTCCAATCTTCCCCTCTATAATCTAATTCCCTCAAATCATGGTTAATGTTATTCTCCCACTTCATTCTTGGTCTACCAACTGGGCGTTTTCCTCTGGTTTTCCTACAAGAAGCTCCCATGCACATCTTTCATTCCCCCATTCGTGCCACATGTCCTTCCCATCGCAGTAGACCAAGTACTGTATGTCATATTTGGAGAAACAAGATGTTAAAATGAATTAATCCACAAATAATTCTAGGGTGTATTTCAAAACTCTCTATGCAATTACAATTATTTTTAATCCTATACATTACACGTATGAACATGGTGAAATGTAGTTAGAATTATTTTAACATTAGTTTTTCCGTGAAATTTGCCTGAGCACAGTATGGTATACTCGTGCTTTGATTAATCCAATTATCAATTCTGTTCATAATATACAGTTAGAAGTTTTTTCTATATTTTTTAACGTCTGTCTGTCAGAATTATTTTGTACGATCAAAAAGTATGCTCCACACTATATGATGTTATGGGAGCAAACGTGTACCGCACTATATATATTAGTTTGATGTAAGTGAGAATAATATTGGCCTTACCTACAAGAACTTTAATAATTTCATAAACTGTGGAGTAAGACCTTATTCTTCAGCACAGCTTCAAGTTTAGCAGCAGCAGTCTTCCCTACATTTTAATACTGTAATCCATTCACAAAGTAAGACATGTCCTTAGGTAGTAAAAAGGAACAGTTGCTACCTGAGAGAAAGAGTAGGTGGTTATTATTCTAACATTGTTGTTCTAAGAGGGTCATACTGAAAGTCGTGAGCAACCCATTGTTAAAATTCAAATTTCAACAATGTAACTAAAACAACTGCAGGATTGTAACTTACACTTTTTATACCACCACATTGCCGTTTTGTGGCGCCATAGCTTCTATCATGTGACCACATGCAGTGTTTCCAAAATGGCAGACATCAATGTTTCGTTTCGACAGCGCGCTGTCATTGAATTCCTTGTTAAAGAGGAACAATCTGCTGTTGATATTCATCAAAGACTTCAATGTGCTTACGGAGATGCCTGCATGGGTGCCAGCAGTGTTAGGAGATGGGTGAAACATTTTAAAGATGGGAACACGAGTATCAAAGATGAGCTTCGTAGCGGTCGCCCACGCTCTGCCTCCACAGATTGCAACAAGGAAAGAGTTGATGTGCTCATTAGAGATGACAGGCGTATCACAGTGAATGAAATTGCTGCAAAACTTGCAGTAGGACACAATGCAGTGCAAGATATGATTCACAGCTTAGGTTACCGAAAAGTTAGTGCCCATTGGGTTCCACGTTTATTGAGTGAAGACCACAAACTTCAGAGAAGAACCATCACCCATAACCTTCTTCAGAGATTTCGAAATGAAGGTGATGATTTTTTGACGAGTATTGTGACAGGTGATGAAAGCTGGTTTCATCGCTACGAGCCTGAAACAAAATGCCAGAGTATGGAATGTCACCACTTGAATTCGCCATCAAAGAAAAAAGCGAAGACAGTGCAATCTGTTGGGAAAGTTATGGGCAGCGTCTTCTGGAATGCGCAAGGTTGCATTCTGGTTGAATTTCTTGAACCTGGACAAACCATAAATGCTGCCCGCTATATCCAGACACTTGTGAAGCTCCGTCGTGCATTGCACAACAAACGCCCTGGAAGGAAGATCATTCTGCAACACGATAACGCATGTCCTCACACTGCTCGTGCCACTGTGGAGAAGATCAGGACATTTGGGTGGGAAACTCTTCCACATCCTCCCTATAGTCCTGATTTGGCACCCTCCGACTATCATCTTTTCGGTTCTGTGATGGAGCAGATGAGAGGCCAACGCTACGAGACGCTAAAGGATATTCGGAAAGCAGTGCGTCAGTGTCTTCGAGCAGCTGGAACGAACTTCTATCATAAGGAAATTTTCAAGCTTGTAGAACGCTGGACAAAATGTGTGCAAAGAAATGGAGACTATGTTGAAAAGTAGCACAAAGGTCTGTAGATTAACATGGTGTACTTGGTTTGTCTAAAATAAATATTATGATTGTTTAAAAAAATGTTGCTCATGACTTTCAGTATGACCCTCGTACTTATTCATGTTCTTGTCACAGATTAGGAAATCGCCGTTTTTGTTCTGTAGTTTCGGACAAAAGCCTCCACTTGGTCATTCCATGTCTCACTTTTTCAATTATTTTCTTTTATCAAATCAATTTATCTTGTTCCAGATGGTATACTGAGGAATTTTCGGCTGTCTACCACATTACATTGTCAAAAAATTTCAAAACTACAGTCACTTCAAAAATGTTTTTAACCAATTAGTAGAAATTTTATTTAAAAAAATTGAAAGTTGAAAGATATGAAGGAATATTAAATTTTTACTAAAATATGAACATTTTGCCAAAAATATTATGAAATATGAAAAAATATGTAGGTCTTATTTCATTCTACATATCATAAAATGTAAAGATACTTTGTCTCGGCGCTCTCTGACTAATAGTTTAAAATATGAAATTTCATAAAAATCCTCGCTCTATTTATAATATAAGACATCAAAAGAAGCTCTACTGGCTTTATAGAATAGTGATAAAATTCCCATTAAAAGTCTTCATAAATAAGCCGCTGCCATTTGCGTGTATCAAGCAATGGTTTGTAGCATTTGGTACTCTCAGGAATTGCAATATACAAGAGAAAAATTTGCATTTAGATTAGAGGTCTAGGATAGCTCAGACAGTAGAGCATTAATGTATAAAGCTGAAGGTCCTAGGTTCAAACCCGTCTAGGTATATATTTCTCTCTTCAAATATATTGAAACATGTTCAAAAGAACACAATGATTTATGAGGTTAGATGAAACAGATTCACCTTATTTTGTTTTAAAGAAGAACCTCATAATGTTATTTCCTATTGTGATTTATTAAAAACATTTATTCAGCATATGGCAAGATTTTAACAGTGATGTTACTTTCCTTCTAGCTTCTGAATACTGGTATATGTAGATGTAAGATCCATAAAAAATGTGGAGAGATTTTAGGTATTCTATGTTTATACCATCTTAATTTCTGCAAACAAACTTAGCAGAGACCACTAAACCAATTTGATGTTGGAAATATCTTAACTGTGAACATAAAGAATAATTTGCTCTTTGTTTACAGGGGACAGGAAGCTATGAAATTAGAGCAGACTTTACGAGAAGGAGCTGGTGTGCTTGACATTCACTGGGAGTCCCCACATGAATTTCTCTCAGGAGGCTATGACACTTACATGCGACTCTGGGATATTCGGTAAGATTTCTTTGTGTTTTTAATAAGAGCCAAACTGATGATGATTTCACAAATTACTTAAGTCAGAAAATAAAAAAAATATATAAAAAAATTGTACAGTTATTTATCTGACCTACATCTTGAATTATAATTGATATAATTATGTGCCACTGCTGCTATGTTTTTATGAGGATAAAGTTCTTTCATGATCATGATTGTATAATTAAACTTGAATTACTTCCTCCTCCATTTTTAAACCAGAGGGAATAGCGAGCAAAACAATAGCTGTTTCCAGTAGTTAAGAAAATATTTGAGTAGAAGGTTATTTCTGTGATTTATCTTATTAGCTTACCAAGGTCCTGGGTTTGACCCTGTCTTTACCATAGAAACTTCTCTCTCTCTTTTTTTTTTATATGAAGGAATTCACTCAGAGGTAACTGAGAAGTTACTTGATATCTTGAGGTTCAGGATTCAATTTCTGCTCAGACAATAAGAATTTTTTCTTCCCAGGGAATTAATCCTGTGGTCTCCCTCTGGAATTTAGGTGAAGTTTAGTGTAAGGACTCTCCTGGTGCTTTGTTACCATTTATCATCTTTTATATCATTGGGATAACGTAACTCTGCTTTGCAGGCACCCCAAACTCGAAAGTGGGTTACCGTTTGCCAAATCCAGAAATGTCATAAGACAGCCTGGTTTTCACTGGACAAAAAACAATTTAAAATATCAAAAAGCAATTAAGATTTTTTTTTTTCAATGTCATCAGATTATCTTACAGCATTAATGGCAACATTGGCAGGGTTAACCCACTTCTGGGGTGGGGTGACTGGAAGGCAGAGTTATATTATCCCAATGATATGATGATTGATAAATCATAATAAACCATCAGAGTGCCCTTACACCCAAACATAGCCTAAATTGCAGACCATGCATGACCATAAGAATAATTCCCTTTAAAGAAAAATTCCTGTGGTCTGAGCAGAAATTGAACCCAGGACATTATGACATGTAATCAGAAACTCTGGTCACAAGATCATGAGCCTGATCAAACTGAAATTGTTGTTTTCAAATGGCTGGAGCTTGGTTTTTACACCATTAGTCCTCTTGCTTCCCAATAAAGCCCTGCAATGTCTTTCCTGTCCTTTTTTCTCGGGGTCTAGTTGCCTGCAATTTAGCAAGTGTTCCTTGCTTAGGAGAACATTTTCTCCACATAAGGAACATCCCATAGTTCTATGAAGGTATTCATCCAGACAGTCATGACCCGTTTCCAATCTGAAGAGAGCTTTTGCTGTTCTTCTAGGGAGGTGTTTTATTGGTTTATTTTAGGAAGTTATATTTTGCAGTTCTTTTAATCAATTTTTTTTAAAATCTGGAATCATCTTACCTCAATGAGGTGTTTTATTGTTTCAGCATATTTAGCTATTTCTTCATATTTCTTATTTTGAAGATCTTTTATATTCTGTTCTCTTTTTTTTGAGATGTATTTTTTTTGTTTTAGATCCTGTTGTCTTTGTACGGATATCTCTTTTATTGTTCTCAGTGTGAATTTGGAGCCTTTCTTTGCTAAGAAGTCTGCTCGTTCATTACCCAGTAATCCCACATGCAACAATACCCACTGTAATACAATGTGTTTACCTTGAGCTTCTTCAATTTTACACGTGGTTCTTAAGTTCTGGATGATTGGTGTGTTTTGTTGGTTACCAGTTATTGCTTGTATTGCTGACTTTGAATCTATCAATATTACTATCTTCTTACTTATACTGGGGCTGTATAAAATATTCTGTAATGTGGTTTCTATTGCCTTTAGTTCTGCATCAAAATTTGTTACTCCTGGTCCAAGTGAAATATATTGGGAAAAGATTTCACTGTATATATTTAATTAATGTTGGGAAGTAAACATTATGAGTTATTGACGATTTTTATTATTAATTTAACACTTCTCATAGAAGGATAAATTATATTTGAAGAGAAAAATTTTCGCCTAGACCGGGACTCGAACCACCCGGGACCCTTGGCTTTCCGGGCCAAGTGCTCTACCAACTGAGCTACCGAGGCGAGTTACGATCTAGACGCAAATTTTTCTCTTATGTACGTTGTAATTCCCTCGCGCCAAATGCTTGAAACCATAGCTTCTATCTTTGCAAATGGCGGCTTCTTAGTTAAGAAGACATTTATTGGGAATTTAACACTACTTTATAGCCAGTAGGGCTTCTATTGACGATTTTTATTATTAATTTAACACTTCTCATAGAAGGATAAATTATATTTGAAGAGAAAAATTTTCGCCTAGACCGGGACTCGAACCCGGGACCCTTGGCTTTCCGGGCCAAGTGCTCTGCCAACTGAGCTACCGAGGCGAGTTACGATCTAGACGCAAATTTTTCTCTTATGTACGTTGTAATTCCCTCGCGCCAAATGCTTGAAACCATAGCTTCTATCTTTGCAAATGGCGGCTTCTTAGTTAAGAAGACATTTATTGGGAATTTAACACTACTTTATAGCCAGTAGGGCTTCTATTGACGATTTTTATTATTAATTTAACACTTCTCATAGAAGGATAAATTATATTTGAAGAGAAAAATTTTCGCCTAGACCGGGACTCGAACCCGGGACCCTTGGCTTTCCGGGCCAAGTGCTCTGCCAACTGAGCTAACCGAGGCGAGTTACGATCTAGACGCAAATTTTTCTCTTATGTACGTTGTAATTCCCTCGCGCCAAATGCTTGAAACCATAGCTTCTATCTTTGCAAATGGCGGCTTCTTAGTTAAGAAGACATTTATTGGGAATTTAACACTACTTTATAGCCAGTAGGGCTTCTATTGACGATTTTTATTATTAATTTAACACTTCTCATAGAAGGATAAATTATATTTGAAGAGAAAAATTTTCGCCTAGACCGGGACTCGAACCCGGGACCCTTGACTTTCCGGGCCAAGTGCTCTTGGCCCGGAAAGCCAAGGGTCCCGGGTTCGAGTCCCGGTCTAGGCGAAAATTTTTCTCTTCAAATATAATTATGAGTTATATTCATTAAAATTCATCGGAGAACATATTGTTTAAACAACTCACCTCATAGGATTCATGCTTCCATGATATCGCGATTTCAAACATAGTCATGTTCATCATCAGCCATAACTCCGACTGACGAAATTCTTCGGCCGTCAACTATTCTATTGTCGCCATCTTCAGTGCTGCCATCTATGGTTGAATTTATGAACTTCGAAATCAATGTAATTTCGTTAGGGATATCAAAATTCATTTATCTATTTTTGTTTTTCTGAATGTATATTTTTTCCCAAACTGTCAATTCCAAAGGTTTCTCTACTTGTTTTAAAAGTTTAGCTTCTCTTCCAATTTTATGATGTTCTAATAAACTATGTGCAGCAATTGCAGTTTTCTTTCAATTTCACAATTTTTAATATTTCTGAAATGTTCTTTTGTCCGAATTTCCAAATTCCTTTTTGTCTTTCCTATATTTTTAAACTTTATTGCAATCTTCACAATTTATTTGATAAATTCCAGATTTCTTACTGTCTGGGACATTGACTTTTTTATTGGTACTTAGAAGATTACCCAGACTAAATTTATTTATTGGTGCCAAAGAAATGTTGTATTTGTCAAAATTTTTTTGAAATTTTCTATGCATTTCAGGATGATAAGTAATTTTCTTGTATTTTTTTCTTTTCTTTGCAATTTTGTAGAGTAGTATATTCGTTAAGTCTTTTTTTGTGTTTGAATTTCTTCAACTTATTTATAATTATTCTTTATCAAAACCATTTAATCTAGCAGTGTTTAAGATATGTTTAAACTCTTTGTTGAAATTTTCTTCATTTAATGGTACATTTGTCAATCTGTAAATTAAGCTATTGAATATTGCATGCTTATGAGCAATGTGATTGAAGCCTGATGATTTAATGTAATTATCTGTATGAGTTCCTTTTCTAAATATATCAAATTCAATTTTCAGTGTTTGATCATTCCTAATTATACTTAAATCCAAAAAAGGAATTTTGTTTTCTTTTTCTAATTCAACGGTAAACTTTACTGATTCATCCTGAAGGTTCAATAATTTAAGAGCATCTTCAATATCTTTAGAATTTATTATTGCAAAAATATCATCCACATATCTGAACCAAGTCTTAAACATCCATGGGTATAATAATTAAATGAATCGTGATTTTTTCTTACCTCATACATCTATGTTTCTTTAAACACAGCACTGCAGTATCGGCGACACTTTGTCGTCATCGTCAGCTGTTTTCACGACTGTCAATTTTTTCTCCTCTTTGCCGGTAATTATCTAGACTGCCATCTGGTGTTCTTTTTAAGGAATTCCTCTTCAAACTGCCATCTGGTGTTATTTTGAATGAATCATTTCCTAAACTGTTATCTGCTGTATTTTTGAAGAACTTTGTAATCAAGCTTGGTTCTTCCGGAATCTCAAAGTTCATAATTCTAGTATGGTTTTTTTGAATATATATTTTTTCCCAAACTGTTAAATCCAAAGGTTTAGATAGATGTTTTAAAAGTTTTGCTTCTTTTTCAATCCTATGATGCTCTAATAAACTATGTGCTGCTATAGCTGATTATTCAATTTCTCCATTCTTCATGTTTCTGAAGTGCTCTTTTTTACGAGTTTCCAAGTTCCTTTTTGTTTTTCCTATATATATCTTGTTGCAATCTTTGCAATCAATTTGATAAATCCCAGATTTTTTGTTGTCTGGGGTATTACATTTATTATTACTTAACAGCAGATTACCCAGGCTGAATTTGTTAATTGGAGCTAATGTTATATTAAAATTTCTGAAAATTTTTTGAAACTTATTGTGAACTTCAGGATGGTAAGTGATTTCTTGAATTTCAGGATTGGCAATGGGAAATCCACTTTCTCCATTTTTAGCCAATTTATTTATGGGGTATCTTGAATCACATATCACCAATGCTTATCCTTTGATTTTCAAGTGTTGGTATAGATATGTAGATGATATTATCGCTGTGATTGATAAAAAATACATTCAAGATGCATTGAACTTGCTTAATCTTCAGGATGAGTCAGTGAAATTCACTATTGAAATGGAACAAAATAACAAGATTCCTTTTTTAGACTTATACTTAATAAGAAATGAACAACAGCAAAAAATTGAATTTAACACTTACAGAAAAGACACACATACTGACAACTACATAAAATCTTCAGGTTTTAATCATTGACACACAAACATGCAATTTTCAATAGTCTATTACACAGATTGTTAAATATTCCACTTAATGTAGAAGATTTTGACAAGGAATATAATCATATTGTTCATGTTGCTAAAATAAATGGTTTCGATGAAGACATTATAAAGAATAAATTAAAGAAATTCAAACAACAAAAAAGATTACAGGAATACACCACCTTACATCATGGTCCCAAGAAAGATGTAAAATTCAAGAAATTCACTTACCATCCTGAAGTTCACAATAAGTTTCAAAAAATGTTCAGAAATTTTAATATAACATTAGCTCCAATTAACAAATTCAGCCTGGGTAATCTGCTGTTAACTAATAATAAATGTAATACCCCAGACAACAAAAAATCTGGGATTTATCAAATTGATTGCAAAGATTGCAACAAGATATATATAGGAAAAACAAAAAGGAACTTGGAAACTCGTAAAAAAGAGCACTTCAGAAACATGAAGAATGGAGAAATTGAAAAATCAGCTATAGCAGCACATAGTTTATTAGAGCATCATAGGATTGAAAAAGAAGCAAAACTTTTAAAACATCTATCTAAACCTTTGGATTTAACAGTTTGGGAAAAAATATATATTCAAAAAAACCATACTAGAATTATGAACTTTGAGATTCCGGAAGAACCAAGCTTGATTACAAAGTTCTTCAAAAATACAGCAGATAGCAGTTTAGGAAATGATTCATTCAAAATAACATCAGATGGCAGTTTGAAGAGGAATTCCTTAAAAAGAACACCAGATGGCAGTCTAGATAATTACCGGCAAAGAGGAGAAAAAATTGACAGTCGTGAAAACAGCTGACGATGACGACAAAGTGTCGCCGATACTGCAGTGCTGTGTTTAAAGAAACATAGATGTATGAGGTAAGAAAAAATCACGATTCATTTAATTATTATTAATTGAACCTCATAATGTTAAAAATCCCCAAATTTAATATATAAATATAACAGACAAGTCAAGTCACGGGAATAATCACGATTGCTCAAGGAAGACAAAATTCAAAATGGCGGACGAAAGTTCGTTAAATGTAAATCCTTTTGAAAGCTTTAATAAACATTTTTTTGAGCAAAAGAAGAGCATTAAGGAATTTTTGAAATTAAAAGAGAAAAAGAAAAAAACTCTAGCTGACATCAGATTCATAAAGAAATGTTTAAATAATAATATCATTCCAAAATTTGTTAGAAGAATAGTCAAATTTAATAATGATAGTAAACAGCAAAGATTAGCCGAAAAGAAAGTTTTGGAAGACGAAAGGAATAAAGGATATGCCAAATTAAACATTTTAGACTTATTTGAAGAGAAAAATTATACGCTCAGACCGGGACTTGAACCCGGGACCCTTGGTTCTCTAGACCAAGTGCTCTACCAACTGAGCTACCTGAGCAAGTACCGATCTAAACGCAAATCTTTCTCTATATACATTGTAATTCCCATCCAGCAAATGCTGTGAAGCCATGCTTCTATCTTGCAAATGGCGGCTCCTTTATTAAGAAGACATATTTGGGAATTATACATTACAGCCAGTACGGCTTTTTCCAAGTTTTTATTATTGATTTCGTACATCTCAATGATGGACCGCTCAGACCGGGACAATGTATATAGAGAAAGATTTGCGTTTAGATCGGTACTTGCTCAGGTAGCTCAGTTGGTAGAGCACTTGGTCTAGAGAACCAAGGGTCCCGGGTTCAAGTCCCGGTCTGAGCGTATAATTTTTCTCTTCAAATATGATTTATCCATCATTGAGATGTACGAAATCAATAATAAAAACTTGGAAAAAGCCGTACTGGCTGTAATGTATAATTCCCAAATATGTCTTCTTAATAAAGGAGCCGCCATTTGCAAGATAGAAGCATGGCTTCACAGCATTTGGTGGATGGGAATTACAATGTATATAGAGAGAGATTTGCGTTTAGATCGGTACTTGCTCAGGTAGCTCAGTTGGTAGAGCACTTGGTCTAGAGTACCAAGGGTCCCGGGTTTCAAGTCCCGGTCTGAGCGTATAATTTTTCTCTTCAAATATGATTTATCCATCATTGAGATGTACGAAATCAATAATAAAAACTTGGAAAAAGCCGTACTGGCTGTAATGTATAATTCCCAAATATGTCTTCTTAATAAAGGAGCCGCCATTTGCAAGATAGAAGCATGGCTTCACAGCATTTGGTGGATGGGAATTACAATGTATATAGAGAGAGATTTGCGTTTAGATCGGTACTTGCTCAGGTAGCTCAGTTGGTAGAGCACTTGGTCTAGAGAACCAAGGGTCCCGGGTTCAAGTCCCGGTCTGAGCGTATAATTTTTCTCTTCAAATATGATTTATCCATCATTGAGATGTACGAAATCAATAATAAAAACTTGGAAAAAGCCGTACTAGCTGTAATGTATAATTCCCAAATATGTCTTCTTAATAAAGGAGCCGCCATTTGCAAGATAGAAGCATGGCTTCACAGCATTTGGTGGATGGGAATTACAATGTATATAGAGAAAGATTTGCGTTTAGATCGGTACTTGCTCAGGTAGCTCAGTTGGTAGAGTCCCGGTCTGAGCATATAATTTTTCTCTTCAAGTATGATTTATCCATCATTGAGATGTACGAAATCAATAATAAAAATTTTAGACTTGGAAATTTATCATCTGCATTTGAAACTTTCAAAAATTTTAGGGTACATTTGGCTGGAAAATCTTTTGAATAATGGTTTTGAAAAAATAAATTTCGTAATAGGCAAGAAGATAAAAACTCAAAAGAAAAAATTCAATAACCTTATTCACAAAAAAGAAGCTTCTCGAAAAAATTACCAACCACAAAATTGGAAAAGAGTAAATAAAATCCAAAGATCAGAATCACAAGATAACACCAATGTAATTAATTGTTCAAAAGAGGTGTTAACCAAAGAAGAAACCAAATTACTTAACAAGGTTTAAAAACATGCATAAACTTTTCAAATAATGTTGAAGATTATGTCGCGGATGTGGAAATAGCGATTTCGGAACTAAAAAATGAAGATAAAACTATAATCAGGAAAGAATGTGAAAAGTGTTAGTAGATATGGAAAGCAATTCAAAAAATAAAGTCACATTGAAAAATATGAAAATTTTGAAGGGTATAAAAATAGAAATGTTACAATTGCAAAGCAGATAAAGGGAACAAAATTGTCATTTTAGATCAGGAGGATTACGTAGATAGAATGAACCATCTGTTAGACTCCAAAGAATATGAAGAAATTAAATCTAACCCTCTCCCAAAACAATCAGAACTGTGGGAAACACATTAAAACATATAAAACATACAATGAAAGAACAAGAAAAATTCAAATTAAAAGTTTCAAACCCTTCTAATCCAAATTATAATGGTTTACCTAAGGTCCACAAGGATGGTAAAAAGATGAAGCCTATTGTCAATAGTATTGGCTCCCCATGTTACAATTTAGCTAAGTGGCTGGCCAAAAAGTTTAATGAACTACCACAATTTGAAAATAAGACCATTGAAAATTCAATAAAACTGGTTGAAAAATTGAATAACATCACTTTGGCTCAGAATGATAGACTTGTTTCTTTTGATGTGATCTCTTTGTTTCCTAGCATTCCTGTTAACAAATTGCTCGCTTTTTTGAGAAAATGGTTAAATTCACAAAAATTAAAGGCAGAAATCATAGAAGAGTATCTAATACTAACTAAAATTTGTATTGATAATAACTTTTTCACATTCAATGGAAAATTTTATAGACAAATTTCAGGATTGGCAATGGGAAATCCACTTTCTCCATTTTTAGCCAATTTATTTATGGGGTATCTTGAATCACATATCACCAATGCTTATCCTTTGATTTTCAAGTGTTGGTATAGATATATAGATGATATTATCGCTGTGATTGATAAAAAATACATTCAAGATGCATTGAAATTGCTTAATCTTCAGAATGAGTCAGTGAAATTCACTATTGAAATGGAACAAAATAACAAGATTCCTTTTTTAGACTTATACTTAATAAGAAATGAACAACAGCAAAAAATTGAATTTAACATTTACAGAAAAGACACACATACTGACAACTACATAAAATCTTCAGGTTTTAATTATTTGACACACAAACATGCAATTTTCAATAGTCTATTACACAGATTGTTAAATATTCCACTTAATGTAGAAGATTTTGACAAGGAATATAATCATATTGTTCATGTTGCTAAAATAAATGGTTTCGATGAAGACATTATAAAGAATAAATTAAAGAAATTCAAACAACAAAAAAGGTTACAGGAATACACCACCTTATATCATGGTCCCAAGAAAGATGTAAAATTCAAGAAATTCACTTACAATCCTGAAGTTCATAATAAGTTTCAAACAATTTTCAGAAATTTTAATATAACATTAGCTCCAATTAACAAATTCAGCCTGGGTAATCTGCTGTTAACTAATAATAAATGTAATACCCCAGACAACAAAAAATCTGGGATTTATCAAATTGATTGCAAAGATTGCAACAAGATATATATAGGAAAAACAAAAAGGAACTTGGAAACTCGTAAAAAAGAGCACTTCAGAAACATGAAGAATGGAGAAATTGAAAAATCAGCTATAGCAGCACATAGTTTATTAGAGCATCATAGGATTGAAAAAGAAGCAAAACTTTTAAAACATCTATCTAAACCTTTGGATTTAACAGTTTGGGAAAAAATATATATTCAAAAAAACCATACTAGAACTATGAACTTTGAGATTCCGGAAGAACCAAGCTTGATTACAAAGTTCTTCAAAAATACAACAGATAGCAGTTTAGGAAATGATTCATTCAAAATAACACCAGATGGCAGTTTGAAGAGGAATTCCTTAAAAAGAACACCAGATGGCAGTCTAGATAATTACCAGCAAAAAGGAGAAAAAATTGACAGTCGTGAAAACAGCTGACGATGACGACAAAGTGTCGCCGATACTGCAGTGCTGTGTTTAAAGAAACATAGATGTATGAGGTAAGAAAAAATCACGATTCATTTAATTATTATTAATTGAACCTCATAATGTTAAAAATTCCCAAATTTAATATATAAATCCATGGGTATGCTTTAGTGATTTGACACTCCAAGTAACTCATGAACAAATCAGCTAAAAATGGTGAGAGCGGATTGCCCATTGACAAACCCGAAACCTGTTGGTAAAATTTTCCATTATAGGTAAAATAAGAATTACTGACACTTAGCTTAGTAAGAGTTATATATTCCTCTATTATTTAATTTTTAATATTTAGAGAACTTAACCATTTCCTCAAAAAATTTAGCATTTTTTCAACTGGTATACTTGGAAACAATGAAATTACATCAAATGAAACCAATCTGTCATCATGTCCTAGACTCATATTTTTCAATTTGTCAACCAATTCCAAAGAGTTCTGAATACTTTTAGTGTCAAATTTGGGAAGCTCATTAAATTTTTGTACCAGCCATTTAGATAAATAATAGCATGGTGAACCAATGTTGTTGACTATAGGTCTCATCTTATTACCAATTTTATGAATCTTTGGTAGACCGTACATTCTAGGATTCGATGGATTGGACACTTTTAATTTAAATTTTTCTTGTTTTATGAAAGTATATTTTATTTGTTTCAAAGTATTGTCAAATGATTTTATAGCTTTAGGTAAAGGATCCTTTTTCAATTCCAAATATTCTTTTGATTCTAGGAGATTATCCATCCTCGCAGTATAATCCAATTTGTCAAGAATAACTATTTTATTTCCTTTGTCTGCTTTCGAAAGTATTAAATTTTTGTTGTTAATTTTATTCAAAATGGCCAAATTTTTCTTTGCTTTTAAATTTTTTGAGAGTCTTTAATTTCTTCTAAAACTTTTCCAATTTCTTTCCTAATAATTACCTTATCTTCAATTGTCATATCATTTATTCCAACTTCAATATCAGCAATGTAATCTTCAACTTTGTCTGAAAAACTGATGCAGGTTTTTAAGCCATTATTAAGTAATTTAATTTCTTCTTTATCTAAAACCACTTCTGACAGATTCACTACATTTTCTTCATTGTGATCTATTATTTGTTGAAAACTATTTGATGTTGCATTAACTTTTCCTTTATCTTTATCTTCAGTATTAATTTTGTCCTTGAGATCTGCATTATATTTTTGAACTAAGTTCCTGAATTTCTTCTTTTGTATGTTTACTTTTTTCTTTATTTCCAAATTCAAATATTCAAAATGATTTTTAATTAAGTTTTCAAAACAAACATAACCTAGTTGTTTAACTAATTTTATATGAAGATGATACATTTCCAAATCTAAATTCTGAAGATTTGAATAAAATTTGTTTTTTTCTGCTTGTAAAACTTTTTTTTTGCCATCTTTTGCTGTTTACAGTTGTTATTAAATTTCACTATTTTTCTGATAAATTTAGGAGCTATATTGTTACGAATGCATCTATCTATGAATTTAATATCTGCCAAAATTTTCTTCTTTTTTAATTTTAGTTTGAGAAATGTCTTAATATCTCGTTTTTGCCCATGAAAAAGTTCGTTAAATTTATTTGCCGATTCAAGGTTCATCATCATCATCATAGTACATTCACGAATTTAGGCCATTTGTTGACCTGTTTTGGCCTCAAGAGAAACACGATCCAGAAGTCTTTTGAGTGGACGTCCTGTCTTCTTCTTCCCGATTCAAGGTTATTCATTATATTTGACGCCATCTTGAATTTCAAAGTCGTTGAATTAGAAAAAGAAAACAAAATTCCTTTTTTGGATTTAAGTATAATTAGGAATGATCAAACACTGAAAATTGAATTTGATATATTTAGAAAAGGAACTCATACAGATAATTATATTAAATCATCAGGCTTCAATCACATTGCTCATAAGCATGCAATATTCAATAGCTTAATTTACAGATTGACAAATGTACCATTAAACGAAGAAAATTTCAACAAAGAGTTTAAACATATCTTAAACACTGCTAGATTAAATGGTTTTGATAAAGAATTAATTATAAATAAGTTGAAGAAATTCAAACACAAAAAAGACTTAATGAATATACTACTCTACAAAATTGCAAAGAAAAGAAAAAATACAAGAAAATTACTTACCATCCTGAAATGCATAGGAAATTTCAAAAAATTTTTGACAAATACAACATTTCTTTGGCACCAATAAATAAATTTAGTCTGGGTAATCTTCTAAGTACCAATAAAAAAGTCAATGTTCCAGACAGTAAGAAATCTGGAATTTATCAAATAAATTGTGAAGATTGCAATAAAGTTAAAAAAAAAAAAAAAAAAAAGGAATTTGGAAATTCGGACAAAAGAACATTTCAGAAATATTAAAAATTGTGAAATTGAAAAATCTGCAATTGCTGCACATAGTTTATTAGAACATCATAAAATTGGAAGAGAAGCTAAACTTTTAAAACAAGTAGAGAAACCTTTGGAATTGACAGTTTGGGAAAAAATATACATTCAGAAAAACAAAAATAGATAAATGAATTTTGATATCCCTAACGAAATTACATTGATTTCGAAGTTCATAAATTCAACCATAGATGGCAGCACTGAAGATGGCGACAATAGAATAGTTGACGGCCGAAGAATTTCGTCAGTCGGAGTTATGGCTGATGATGAACATGACTATGTTTGAAATCACGATATCATGGAAGCATGAATCCTATGAGGTGAGTTGTTTAAACAATATGTTCTCCGATGAATTTCACTGTATATTCCTGCTCCTTCTTCTGAGTTACTCAGGGACCATCAGCATATATCCTTAACCATTCATCTGGTGGATATCTGGTATCTAGGTTTCCAAGGAGATTGTAACATGTTACGTGTAGATTTGGGTATAGGTTGTGTAAGTGATAGTTCTGATTTTACATCCAGATAGTCTAATGGGTTTATGAGTGGTGGGCTGGGTAATACCTTGCTTTTTGTTATTTCTGGGATTATTTCTTTCTTCTTCTTCCTTCCAAGTATTAGGCCAAGGCCTGTTACGATTCTATAGAAAATTTTCCCTCCAGCGTCTTCCGGAAAATTCTCGTATAAGACTTGAAAGCATAATAATAGTCTCTTCGATTGGTTGCTGGCCAAAGGAATGCAAGACCAGTGATGGGCCTACCATCTTATAGCCTCTGGTCAGGCTTTTCTGGAGAAGAAAAGAAAATAAAGGAAAGAAGAAATGGAAGAAAGGAAAGACTCCCTAGCCCTCGGATGCCCTAATAGCGTCAGGATCGAAAAAACAAGAGTTAACCAAGTGAGGTTAGATAGTAAAGTTAAAAGAGTGCAAAACACAAGTAAGTGGAAGAAATGTTTTGCTCAGCTTGGGCACCTTGTGGTCGCCATCCACATATCCCCTAGATGAGGACCCCTGAGATTTAATTTAATATAATCAATTTGGGAATTTTAACATTATGAGGTTTTCTTAATAAGAATTAAACAAATCGTGAATTATTCTTACTTCATATATATATATATATATATATATATATATATATTTTATTAATTAAATAAAAATAAAACGTAGTTTTATTTGATTTTCATATTTATTATATAATTCAGTGACAGCTGTTTCGGTACACTGTACCTTCTTCAGACATGTTAACAAATTATGAATTGTGTTCCAACTGATCTAAGCAACAATACAACAATATTTATTTAAATTTTTAAATTTAACAAAGGGGATTCATTCAAATCAAGTTGAGAATTTAACAGTTTTTTACTACTTTTAAACTTATTAATTTCTACAGCCTCCAAAAGATCTAACTTCTTACCCTTATCACAAATATGTAAAATTTCAAATTTGGATCGAAAAAATGATTAAATTGGAATAGGTGGTTAGCATAGTTTGAATTTTCTAAATTTCTGTTATATGCTCTCATGTGTTCCTTTATCTGAGATATAAAAGGTCTACCAGTTTGTCCTATATAGACATTGTCACGTGTGCCACACTTCAATTTATATACACCTGATAATTTTTCTTTTTTTGTTTTGGTTTTATTGTTTTTTATTATATTTTGTAGAGTTTTATTAGTTTTAAATGCCACATTAATGTTCAACTTTTTGAAGTGTTTACATATTTTATTTGAAAGTGGGCCTATGTATGACATTACGACATATTTCTTATTGTTTTCTTTGGGTACAGTAAAAACTTTGTTAATTGCTTTTTTTGTAATTAACCTTCTTAATTAAACATTCTATAATTTCAGGGTCGTATCCATTATTAACAGCCAATTGTTTAATAATATTCAATTCATTATTATATTCCAAGGGTGAAAGAGGGATAGTTACATTCATAGACTTTTAAATATCCCTCTTTCACCCTTGGAATATAATAATGAATTGAATATTATTAAACAATTGGCTGTTAATAATGGATACGACCCTGAAATTATAGAATGTTTAATTAAGAAGGTTAATTACAAAAAAGCAATTAACAAAGTTTTTCCTGTACCCAAAGAAAACAATAAGAAATATGTAGTAATGTCATACATAGGCCCACTTTCAAATAAAATATGTAAACACTTCAAAAAGTTGAACATTAATGTGGCATTTAAAACTAATAAAACTCTACAAAATATAATAAAAAACAATAAAACCAAAACAAAAAAAGAAAAATTATCAGGTGTATATAAATTGAAGTGTGGCACATGTGACAATGTCTATATAGGACAAACTGGTAGACCTTTTATATCTCAGATAAAGGAACACATGAGAGCATATAACAGAAATTTAGAAAATTCAAACTATGCTAACCACCTATTCCAATTTAATCATTGTTTCGATCCAAATTTTGAAATTTTACATATTTGTGATAAGGGTAAGAAGTTGGATCTTTTGGAGGCTGTAGAAATTAATAAGTTTAAAAGTAGTAAAAAAACTGTTAAATTCTCAACTTGATTTGAATGAATCCCCTTTGTTAAATTTAAAAATTTAAATAAATATTGTTGTATTGTTGCTTAGATCAGTTGGAACACAATTCATAATTTGTTAACATGTCTGAAGAAGGTACAGTGTACCGAAACAGCTGTCACGGAAATTATATAATAAAAATATGAGGAAAATCAAAATAAAACTACGTTGTATTTTTATTTAAATTAATAAAATATGGATTTTCAATCAAGGTAAAACACCAACTCTCCAATGATTATATCATATATATATGTTTTTTTTAAAAAAACAAGGACCGCGATTGCGGAGGACCATCGTTGTGCTGTGTTTAAAGAAAACGTAGATATATGAGATAAGAAAAATTTACGATTCATTTGATTCTTATTATTTCATTTTCTTTGTCTTTAAATGTTTTTTGTGTTGTCGGGGGTTTTTTACTTGTTTTCTTCTGATATCTGTGTTTGTTTGCATTTAGTTTCTCATGCAGAACTAATGCTTGTAGTTCATGATTAGAGTGAGGATTTATATGAAGAAAATTATACCGAAATATGAAATCATAACAACAAAATATGAAAAATATGACACAAAAATGTTATGAAGCAACTATTTTTTTTAACTTTTTACATATATTTATATACAGAAGCCCTGTATAATATGTATATGGATATACATACCAGCACACAAATGAGACAAGAAGACCTTTTTGTAGCTCAAGAAATCAAGAGTTTCACTGTATTTCTATTTTAATTAATTTTTTATTAATTCTGACCCAATATAAAATATCATTAAGTTATGTAGATAGGAAATAACACTATGAGGTTTTTTAATATTGTTTATTTTTTATTATTTCACTCACCTCATACTTCATAATTCATAGCAGACCCAGGGTTTCTTCACATCTTTTGTGACATTCTCAATGCTGTGTCACGTTCACAACTGACGTCCAACGGCCTTCTATCCTGCAGACTTACCTCTGCGCCATCTGGTGGCCGACCGAAGAATTTCCAAATCAGTCCTCTCTCCTTATAACCGGGTATTTCAAAATTCATAGTTGTATTTTCATTCTTGCATATGTAAATTTTTTCCAATTGTGAGTTCCTTCGGTTTTTCCAATTGTTTAAGTAATTTTGTTTTGGTTTCTATTCTATGTTTTTCTGACCAGGCATGTGCAGCTATTGCAGATTTTTCAGTTTATCCATTTTTAACATTTCTGAGGTGTTCTTTTGATCTTGTATTTAGATTCCTTTTTGTTTTTCCTATGTATATCTTTTCACAATCTTTACAATTAATTTGATAAATTCCCGATTTTTTGCAGTCTTCAATCTTTTCATTTTTGTTGGTTTTTATTAAATTACCTAAGTTGTAATCATTTTTCGGTGCACCGAAAAATGATTACAACTTAGGTAATTTAATAAAAATATCATGTTCATAATTTGAAACGATTTTAATGGCTCGCATTGTAGTGTAGTTGTATGAGGAATCATGCTACAAGTAGGAAAGTCATGGGTTCTAGTCTCAATAAGGCCAGAGTTTTAAGCTGGATCTAACCTCCTGGCAGCATCATGCGTCTAAGGTCTACTCAGTTTCAATTTAAATGAGTACCAGACGTATGTTCTGGGGGCAAAGGCAGCTATCACGCAGGGTTGAGAACCCAGTGGATATCCTATGGCAATTGTCTAGAAAGTTGGAAGTCTCAACAACCATCTACCCAAAGAGCCTCCCAAGCCTGTAGTTTGACTCTTTACTTTCATGAATCAATAATGGGTGATTATTAACACAATCAATTAATTTATCCAAATATAGTAAATTACGACTTCGAAACGTAGTAACCGAAGCAAGTATGAACATGGTGAAATGTAGTTAGAATTACTTTAACATTAGTTTTTTTCATGAAATAGACCACAGTATCTAGTCTTGGTCTAGTTGTGCTTTAGAACAATCCAATTATCAATTCTGTTTGTAATACACAATATATAAATGCCTGTCCATCAGAATTGTTTTATACGATCAGAAAGTACGCTCCACATCATATGATGTTATGAGAGCAAACATGTACCGCGCTATATTTGATAGTTTGATGTTAGTGAGAATAATATTAGCCTTACCTACAAGAACTTTACTAATTTCATAACCTGTGGAGTAAGATCTTATTTCCCAGCACAGCTTCAAGTTTTGCAGCAGCAGTCTTTCCTACATTTAAATACTCTAATCCGTTCACAAAATAAGTACTGCCCTTAGGTAGCAAAAAGGAACTGCAGCTACCTGGTATTATTCTAACATTGTTGTTGTTCCCTATTAGGTTCGTCTTGTGGGCATATAGGCCGTGGTCCAGTCGTTCTTCTACTCGAAGTTTCGTCTACTGCTGCGGTAGACATCATCAGGAGATACTGCGTGCTCTCTGTGAACTCCTCAACAGTCTGCAGCCGACTGTTGAGGAGTTCACAGAGAGCACGCAGTAGACGAAACGTCGAGTAGAAGAACGACTGGACCACGGCCTATATGCCCGGAAGACGAACCTAATAGGAATCAAGACGCCGGCCATGAAAGCCTACAGTTATACATTGTTGTTGTTGTTGTTTTCTAATGGCGAGATTTGACGCCTAAGTCATTTTCTCTCTGGCTTCCCAGTACAAGCGAACAAGGTCTTTAGAGTGTTGTGTAGTTGGATTTAAAGCTGGACAGACTAGAAGGTGGTGTTTGTCCATGATCAGGTCCGTGTCTTTGCATATGACACATCTGTCGGATTGGAAAACGTTTATTCTGTGGAGGTGGTGAGCCAGGCAGTCGTGTCCCGACATCAGTCTGAATTTTGCTATTGCTTCCTTGCGGCCTTTATATTTTATTTCTGTGTATAGCTCATCAATTTTTTCCCATGGTTTCCCTCTGGCTGTTGCAATGTTTTCTTTCATGTTTTCCATTTGGAATGCTTTCTTAATTTCTTCGATCTTTCTGTGGAGGTTCGAATTGGGGTGGGTTGTTATCTGTATTTTGGTACCCTTTTTGGCAAGTCCATCAGCTATTTTCATTGCCAACTATTCCGATATGTGAGGGTATCCACTGGAAGGCTATTAATTTATTTTGGTTGTTAAGGTATTTCAGAAGTTTATGGCATTCCAAGATGGTTTCTGGTGTTTGGTTGGAGGTTATTGCTTGTATAGCGGCCTTGGAGTCTGCCAGAATAACAAATTTTGTAAACATTTTTGTTTGGAATAGGAGGTTGTGGAGTGCTACTTCTATGGCTTTTACTTCACCATCGAAGGCTGTATTGTTTGTGCCTACTGCAACATATTGACTAAACAGATGAGAGTAGATTCCTGCACCAGCATTTTTCACTCTTGGTTTTGGAGCCATCAGTGAAGACTCTTAGCCACTCTGGTTCTGGGAACTTTGTACTAATGGTTTCTAAGGTCATTTGTTTGGCTATTGATGGGTTTGTATCATTTTTCTTTATTATTTCGTCTATTGAGAGGGTTGCATTGTACAGTTTATTCTAACATTGTTGTTCTACTTATTCATATAGAACCCTGTTATTGTTCTGTAGTTTGGGACAAAAGCCTCTACTTCGTCATTCCATGTCTCCTTATTCAAGTATTTTATTTTATCAAATCTATTTATTTTGTTCCGATTTTCGCCATCTGGAGACGTCCAGGTGTATTTATGAATATCCTCATGCTGAAATGTTGTGCTCTTAACAATGAGATTCTTTGATGTGGCGAAGGTGACTAATCTGACTCCGTTGTCGTTACTATCTTCATGAAGACTGAATTTGCCTATTGTTGATTTGAATATATCTTCCCGCCCCACTTTTGCATTAAAATCTCCTAAGACAATTTTCATATGATATCGTGAAAGGCTATCAAATAAGCATTCTAATTCTTCATAGAACTCATCCTTGTTCTTGTCATCTTTATCTTCTGTGGGGGCATGTACATTTACAATTATAAAATCATGTTGTTTACCCTTTAGAATTATGTATGATATCCTATCACTAACAAACTTAATATCTCGGATAGCGGATAGGATCCTCCTTCTGACTAAAAACCCGTTCCAAATGCAGGTCTTTCTGCACCCCCCCCGTAGTATAGCAAAGCTTCCTGATTCCTGACTACCTTCTCCTGGCCACCTAACTTCCTGTAAAGCGACTATATCCAAGGACGATTTATCTAATTCCCGCATTAATATCTCTAGTGCCCCGCTATTGTATAAAGTCCTAACATTCCATGTTCCTAGGAACATGTCCCTGTGTTTGAGCCTTTGGCATGGGTTCCCTGAAGTAGTCCCCGCCCGGAGAACCGAATGGGGGACTATTTGACCTCCGGAAAATTTTACCCCAGTTGAACCCATGTCCACATTTCTTGACGGTTGTATTTTTATGGTGAAAGATCGTCACTCTTTCGACCAAGGTACTTTTTTCGTCTGGCTTATCACCTTCGACCAGTCCGGCATGGGTAACCCTATCGGCAGCAATGCTACCGCCAGCATAGCTCTCGGGATCATTTAAGCATGCAAGCCACTCCACCACGACAAGGTAAAGATACCATGGAGGTTAGTGCTATGGTTGGGGTAGTCTTGACTGCACTGATTGTTATTCTTAGCATTCTATTTTGGCAGAGTTCAAGTGTTTTCCTGCTGGTGTTGTTACTTAGAGGTATAATTTCTCCTCCATGTTTGAGGATTGGCTTTATTACGCGCGGCTGTCTGTTATGCCCCTGCGTATTGATAGCGTGAAGATCACTATTGTTTAAGTGGTCTTTGGCCCGAGCGGTTGGCCTTGATTTTGGAGGAAGAGTTCTACAATTAAACATGTTAAAACACAGTAAACGAAAAATTAACATAATTTATTAAAATAAATTCAAACATAAAGAGATATTGAAACAATAACATATAAAACAAGTTATTTAAAACAGCTGAAATCGCCACATTGTCAAACGTAAAAAATATTCAAATTATTAAAGTGCTAGAGAGAGAAAACAACCATGTTAAAATATTCAACTTTGTTAGCTATTCTAAGTTACTAGGACCATTTGGTCCCATATTTGATTCTAAGTCTTAAAATGACCAGAGAATTATAAAAAGTGTCATATTACCAATGTAGACGCCACCGTCCTGCTGGACCCCGCGGAAGGGACCGCAATCGGTCCCGCAGCCGTTCTGCCTTTTTCACTCAAAAATCCCGGCTTTTATATGATTATCTTCACCTTTCACCATCCCCTAAAGCTAATGGAAGCCCTAATTTCTTGCCCCATCTGTAGTAATATTCCTAGTATGTTCATGGCCAAATTATATAAGGTGTTTTTAACTTCTTCCCTAATGTGTTTGGGTTACATAAGGTTTCGTAAGAATTTCCTATTAGGTTGAAACTAATAAGTTGTTTTTGATATTATATAAGATTTCGTAAGTGTGTCTTCATTGTTTGACAAATATATTGAATTGAAATAGTCATTTTATAATAATTTTTTCCTTAGTTTTTTATCTATAAAACACTTATGTATATTTGGATTAAGATTTCAATCCGCATTTAAAGGGTGAATATTTATGCCCTATTTTTTGGTATAATACACATGTATATGTGTCTATTCTTTATCGGCTTTTTATAGAATATTATTATTATTGCAGTTAGGCCCTTAGTGTAGTATAACAATTCCCCGCCCCCTAAATAAGACTGTAGGGTTGAAAAACCGAAAGTCTTTTTTGCTTACAGGATATCACTCACCTCTCGGGGGTTGGTCCTGACATTTATCTTATTAGTTTAGCTTTAAGTGGGAGTGGAACTGACGTCGTCAATTGGCGATTCCATCTGTCCTGGAAGTATTTTGTTCTCATCCTAAGAGGTTAGATCGTCTTTTACTTGGAAATTGCCCCGGATACCTTTAATTGCGTCGAAATATCGGTAAGATCCGTTTACTTAGTGAGAACACTATACTTAAAAAAAACAAAAATCACAATATAGCAAGCCTTCACGGCTTTAATATGCCAGTGCATAACCATGCCACAAAAAAAATAATGTTTATTGCTGGAAAAAACAACAAAAAGATATCGACTAAAAAAAAAAATCTTCTCGTCTTCGTTCTTCTTCCTTATTTAAACCTTCTGTGGTTTCTTTTGAAACGACGCACTTTCACTGTTATTCATTTCCGACGCACTTAATCACATTTCGTTACTTTTTGTTATTGCACTTCGACGGTTTCTTTTCATGAACCGGATCACTGTTAAAAAATTATAAAAAAAAATTATCCGAACTGCGATGTCTGCTGTGGCTAACTTAGAGGTCAGGGTTCGTGTCTGCTGGCCTCGATGGAGGATGCGATGTTCTAATGCTTGAGTTCGTGGTTTCGAGTTCATGGTTCATTTTCAGCTGCCGTAGGTCCAGGTAGGCCTTTGATTTAGTCATGCCTAGTTTTTTGACAAAACCCAGTTAGGTCCAAGGAGTACTTGTGAAAGGTTTGATAGGAATTAATCTTGATGTAGAGTGTGTTTTCTTGACTCTTCTATAGGAAAAATTTGGAATGTAGGATGTTAGGCCAAGGTTGGCGTTGGAGATAGTTATTATTATTTTTTAGAATTGCCTGGGTTTGTTCTTTACTGCTAGTGAGGTGTTTGCCTTAGCTGGTTGCGAGTCTGGACATTCACCCATCTTATGCTCCATCACGAGATGTGTAGGTGGTTCTTGCAGCTGCCCTGCGTCCTTAGATGTACAGGGTGCGGTTGGTCCTTGCAGCGTTATGCTGCCCTCGTCCTCAGATGTATAGGGTGCTCCGTGAGTCTGGCCATCTTAATCTCCCTCCCATCATGTAGTGTCGTGGTGGTGGCCGCAGGTCCAGGCGTGAAGCTGCAATCTTATGGCATTCGTTAAAACTTGGGAGGATACTTTAAACATCGTTTATGGGTTTGGTGGTTATCCCGTACTACATGGGTCCGCAACCTCTTTATCATTCCTGGTCAGTGAATGTTTAGTCTACTTCATTGCATATTAGACGTCCTGGCTTTAGATTGCATCGTTTAGGTTTGTGCACCCATGTTCCTATTTGTCCCTTATAGCTAGCCTCAAGTTGCAAAAGAAATGCTCTTGTGTTTCTGGTCTTATGATTTCTCACGAATCATTTACGCCCTTATTGCAATTCAGGTTTTACTAGGTTCAAAATTGTCAGTATCTCACTGTATTTTACCGCCTGTTTTCAACTTTCCATTGCTTGGATAAAATTTCAATTTTGCTTTTCCCTCCCTAGAGTCCTGAGTTCGATCGAGTGTGCTCGCCTACACATAAATCGCTAGGGCTTTAAGAAGTAACTACTACTTTGTACGATTATGTAACCTGAATTCCGTATCATCATTCCCTCGTGAGGTCCTGATTGTGAGAGCATTTCCTTTCTTTAATCCGGGATGCGTCTTGCATCTTAACTTCTTGCTTCTAATACATCTGTCGATATCCCGTGTTACAGCCCACAGAGTTAACTTAATAAAAAATGCGTCTTTGCGTCTTAACTTCTCTCGTTTCTAATACATCTGTCGGTATCCCGTGTTACAGCCCACAGAGTCAACTTAATAAAAAAAATCTAAATGGTGTTGTTTCCTTAAGTCCTTCCTAATTCGTTCGGCAATATCTCCTTAGGCCCTTCTTAATTCGTTCGGCAATATTTCCTTAAGCCCTTCCTAATTCGTTCGGCAATAATTCCTTAAGCCCTCCCTAGTTTGTTCGGCAATATCTCATTTGTTCTCTTGAATTTCTTTAGTTACTTTTTACATTCCTCCAGATTATGCATGGACCTTATTCCGTGTCTTGGGTCCCCATCTTACCTATGGGTTTAACCTCTCCTTCTGTCATTTCTTCTTAATTTCCATTTACGTTTTTGAGTTAGTTCCGGGTCTCACGTGTAGACTTATTCCCTGTCTTACCTATGGGTTTAACCTCTGAGTTCATGTACAACCCTATGTGTTTAACTCCTACTTTCTTGTATTACCCTCTGTGTTTAACCTCTAATTTCGTGTACTTCCCTATGTGTTTAACCTCTAATTTCATGTACAACCCTATGTGTTTAACCTCTAACTTTCTGTAGTACCTTATGTGTCTAACCTCTAATTTCGTGTACTCCTTATGAGTTTAACCTTTAATTTCATACACTTCCCTAAGTGTTTAACCTCTAATATCTGTGATCTCCCTTTATGTACTACCTTATGTGTTTAACCTCTAATTTCCTGCACTATCCTTATGTGTTTAATTCCTATGCGTTTCCCTCTAATTTCTGTAGTACCTTATGTGTTTAATTTCTAATTTCTGAGATCTCCCTACCTAATGTGTTTAACCTCTCTTTGTATGTAATATTCCTACTTAGGTCAATCTGTCTCTCTTGGCTCTACTCGTCGATCGCACAAAAGTAATATATATATGTTTCCCTTAGTATTTTCTCTAGTGTCTCAACGTTTCTGACGTCCCTGACTATTATTCGTTGTTCCTTCGTTATGACCATATCCATGTGTGCGTACGACTTTTCCTTCGCGGTTTTCCTGGCATCCTGTCCTTCCTAATTCTATCCTTTTCTTTTGTCTCTCCTTAGAAAGCCTGTTGGTGCCTCAACGAACACTACTGCATCCAGAAGGGAATTAAATCCTATCCTCCCAGACGGGGTTCGTCTCTTGCTCACCTCACTTCCTAACTTCGGGTTTATTAGAAACTCTGTTGGTTCCTCAACGAACACTACTGCATCCAGAAGGGAATTAAATCCTATCCTCCCAGACGGGGGTTCGTCTCTTGCTAACCTCAGTTCCTAATCCCGGCTATGTATCCTTGGGATGGGTTAGCCAATTCACCTTGCACGACCATGAAGACGAGGAATGGGCTCGACCATCCAACATCGGTGACTCGGTTATTACCTTGCACGACCACGAGGTGGAGGCCGGGGTGCTCCCATCCTCATCAACAGTGACTCGGCTCCTTCCTAACCCTATCCCTCTCTCCGTTGCGATTCCTGTCTCGCTATTCCTCCTGTCGGGTGAGCCAGCGAATTCACCTTGCACGACCATGAAGACCAGGAATGGGCTCGACCTCCGACATCGGTGACTCGGTTATTACCTTGCATGACCACGAGGTGGAGGCCGGGGTGCTCCCATCCTATCAACAGTGACTCGGTTCCTTCCTGACACCCCTCTCATCCTGCTGCCTCAGGATCTTTATTTCGACATTAACCTTAGGGAGAGCCTTCTTGAACTCATTGGACGCCGGCCTCATCGGAAAAGTGGATTGTATCCTAATCTCTTCTGATGGGGTTCCTACTGTTGTCCTCATCACTCCCTAAACCCGGGTATCACTAATGTTTCTCGTGGGTCTCTTTGCCCGTAATTGTATTGTACTTTCGTTTTGTCTCTAGTTCCTCGGATGCCTATCTTTCCCTAAACAATGATGTTCCATATGGTCCCTAATGTCTGTGCCAAGCCGGCAAGGTTTTATGGCCAGTGCCCCAAGATCAGTTTGGAGTTCTCTGTCGCTAGATCATGTCATAACGGGGGTGCCCCACCTTCCGACTTGCACCTGCCTAGCTTGTTGGCGAAGTGTTCAGGCAACTCGCCAAATTTTCGAGGCCAAAAACCTCTCCAAAAGGGTCCTTAGTCCTTCCCAACTTGTATCTCTGTGTGCGACTATGTAAAAGTTTCATCTCTGTGTGTGTATTTTTCACGTTACCTAGCCTAGTTTGACCTAAGTTGTAGCCTATCCTTTCATTATCCCTCGTAGGCCTAAATATGAAGGGTCTTAAGCGATCTAGTTTTCATCTATTTTCGAAATATGTCATATCCCATACGTGTGTGTGTCTACTACTCGACTGGTCACTAGTCCCACTGATATGCTATCAAGGTATACAGAGGTAGAGATCCCGGCCGCAGATTCTTTCTCTGTTTCCTCCTGTAGGCACCTCAGTCAAGCGTCATGATCAGCTGAGTATAATTTCCTTTAGAAATATTATTCAGTGTAGCCCTTGAAATTCCAAATTTATATGATAATACTTTCCACTAGATCGATTAAGACACCCAACTATCGGTGAAGTATCCTAATTTTCACCCCAAAAACAAAATCATGATAAGCCGAAAAGAAAATATTTTTGGGAATAAGTCTATCCTTCCTTTATCATTTCTGTAAGCATCAGTCTCTACTTCTACTCCGTAATCCTCACTAGCGGAGTTCTATGATTACACCAAATCTCTATTCCCCTCTTCCATTCGAGCTCTCTCTTACTTATACCGAATTTCCATTCTATCTGTTTCCGAGACCTTAATCTGAATTACGGATCAAGCGAGTCCTCCCTTAATTGCGCTAGCCTCCTCGACTTTACTTTGATTACTTGACTCATGATTTAGAAACGTCTCATATTGTAGTCGAAATTTTTCACAGAATGCGCCCGCCGGCATTGTTGTAAATCTCTCAACGCCGCATGAGAGGTTAATCAAAAAAAATTATTTTGAGCTATTATTGAACCTGAAGTTCGGTCGTCTTCCTTTCTATGAGTCTAATGTTATTTTCCTTTGGGGAGGGGTGTGGTCCCTACGTTGTTTTATTGTGCTAAATCCCCATTCCCCGCTTTATTTGATTTCTCTCTAATTCATCCTAAGTTCCTCCATGCCTCTTTTCCATACTCTTGGTTTCGAAACTAGAATCTACATCCCTCATTAGTCGCGTTATAATTTTTGTGATTGCGTTAATTCTCCATTCCCCTCTTTGCTCGAGTTCTCGTTTTATTTCTCCTAAGTCTCCATGCCCTTTGTTCATTCTCGGTTTTCAATTCTAGAATCCTCTGATTGCTAATATATGCCACTTTTATTTTCTGTTACTGTCATGGGTTTTTACGTGGTTATTTATTTGAAATACACTTTCTGATGTCAAAGAAAACATTTATTTCCCTGTAAATGTACATAGTATAAATTTGTTCATATTCCTCATACAGTTGGTGTGGAATTCTTATCTATGTGGATAATCTAAACTTTCACCCAAAATAAACACATTCCAGAGCTTGCTGAAATCTTACAGCTATTTGACCTCCTAGTAGACATTCAGTCGTCGTGCGTGTCAAAATAAGTTTAGTTCTCAAGATGGCGATTTTTCATTTTTCCACGTTGGTGAGTTGATATTTATTATTCAGAAAACTTCTATATTCTTGAACGTTCCTTAATATTATTATTATTATTATTATTTGTTATCCAATTTCTCCCATTACCTTTTATTATGGACATATGATTTGTACCCGAACTTCGTGTGTTGATTATTATTTTATTGTGTGTTTTATTATTATTAATTTTTAAATCACGCAGCTAGTAGTTCCCTCTGTTTTATGTCTACTCTCGATTTTTAACTGAAAAACGTTCCTAAATATAATACGGTGCTCGCCTATACCATAAAAATCCTAGAATCATTTCCAGCGACAAATCGGTATTATTTGCCTCATGCCCTGCCTTGTCAATGTCGCACGGCAGGCGGTTGTAACTTTAATCGTGTTTAAAATTTCTTTGATATATTTAGTATGACTATTTATTTCTACTAGCATAGAGGTTAAAGCACTGCGCTACAAGCTGAAAGGTCGGGGATTCAAGTCCCGGTGTGTTTTAGGATTTTTAACCTGTTCTAAACCTTCTGGCGGCACTATGGCCCTGGGGTCGATTCAGCCTCTACCGAAAAGAGTACCAGACTCTTGTTCTGGGGAAAAGGGCGGCCGTCACGCAGGGCTGATAACCCGGCTGACATTAAGTGCCGATTGTCTAGAAATATTGGGAGCCCTAACCTTTCCGTTACTTCAAGATCTCCGTTAGGGGGAATATGTTACTTAAAATGTTACTTTATTTTCCACTGTTATCACTCTATTTCCAAATTCTCTGATTTTATGTTTTCCAACTCCCTAACTATTTTCCTGCTAGTTTTCGGCTATTCTTTTGTGTAATTAAGATTTTTTATAGTCTTATTATTAGAATAATTGGTAATTTATCTTCCCAATATAAATCATTCATTGCAAGTTATAATGCGGTTCCTTGAGCCTTACGTGGGCCAAGATTAATTACCAGTGTGGATGCACGAGTTGCTACATGGGGCTTAATTATTAATCGATTTATTTTTCTTGTATTTATGTCAATACATTTTTCCTTTGATTATTAGCCCGAATATAAGTAAGATGTTATTTGTTTGAGATGGATAGGGACTTAGTTTCCTACGGGGTGGCTGTAATGTTTAATATAGACTCCGTTAGATGCCTCTGTTGCCAATTGGAAAAAAAAAACTATACGTCGGCCACTTCCATTTTTCCCTAACAAAACACTACCTAGTTAATAAACCATAAATTAATTTTCGTATCCTATCTCTATCCATGATTCAGTAAGATATCCAAGATCGTGTTTTACGTGAATATAAAAAAAATGAATGTTTACATAGTGCAAACGTGGTACGAGTGTTTAGTGCATTAGTGGCGTAAGTATAAGATGTGTCCGCCATCTTGTTTGCTTATATTTATTACCCTTTCTAAAAATATGAAAAGAAAGAAAAAAAAATTTCACTATGACAAAAAAAAATCCCAATCTAGTGGCGTGTAACAGCAACCTATGATCTTTTGGGCTTATCTCTCGTGGTGATGCTTTCAGAAATGATTTATGTATACATTTGATCGTGCCACGCCTTCCCGATAAACGAAATAATAAAATATGACATTATTAACGTACAGTCATTAACATTGGTTGAGATATTGCCACACAAAAAAAATACTAAATCAAATTCATTACTATACTCTACAAATATTCTGAAAAAAAAATAATCGTAACCAAAATATATCATCTGACTGAAACAACACCAAAATAATTCATAAAGTTTATCGGTATCCAAAAGAAATTCAAATTCTGAAAATAATACATAAAACATAACCTATAAAGAAAATAACATCTCTAAAAAAAATTATCAACAACACCAAAATTGTCGTATATATCCAACAAGTTTACCCATTGTAAAAAAAACCTTAATTATGCCCAGAAAAAAAAATAAAACATTTGTCGAAAAACATCAATACCAAAAATATAACCTAAAAACAACGATATATCCAAAATGTACCCATTGTCTATAAAACCCAAATATTAGATCCCAAAAAAATATAAAATAACCTAAAGCCAGTTCATAATAATGTCCCAAAGTTGAAGATTTTCTGGTTTCTCTCTGTTTTACAAGACATAGTTTATTCATTAGTCCCAATGTGGCTCTTCTCTTCCCGAATGAAAAAAAACATATAGATTTTTACTGTGTACGAATTGAAGGTTAATTTTGTGGTCTAAGGTTCGTTTCTTTATCCGTGAATATAATAATAGAACATTATTTTCACGAATATACCACCGCCTGTCACCAGAATATTACGCGCGGCTGTCTGTTATGCCCCTGCGTATTGATAGCGTGAAGATCACTATTGTTTAAGTGGTCTTTGGCCCGAGCGGTTGGCCTTGATTTTGGAGGAAGAGTTCTACAATTAAACATGTTAAAACACAGTAAACGAAAAATTAACATAATTTATTAAAATAAATTCAAACATAAAGAGATATTGAAACAATAACATATAAAACAAGTTATTTAAAACAGCTGAAATCGCCACATTGTCAAACGTAAAAAATATTCAAATTATTAAAGTGCTAGAGAGAGAAAAACAACCATGTTAAAATATTCAACTTTGTTAGCTATTCTAAGTTACTAGGACCATTTGGTCCCATATTTGATTCTAAGTCTTAAAATGACCAGAGAATTATAAAAAGTGTCATATTACCAATGTAGACGCCACCGTCCTGCTGGACCCCGCGGAAGGGACCGCAATCGGTCCCGCAGCCGTTCGTTCTGCCTTTTTCACTCAAAAATCCCGGCTTTTATATGATTATCTTCACCTTTCACCATCCCCTAAAGCTAATGGAAGCCCTAATTTCTTGCCCCATCTGTAGTAATATTCCTAGTATGTTCATGGCCAAATTATATAAGGTGTTTTTAACTTCTTCCCTAATGTGTTTGGGTTACATAAGGTTTCGTAAGAATTTCCTATTAGGTTGAAACTAATAAGTTGTTTTTGATATTATATAAGATTTCGTAAGTGTGTCTTCATTGTTTGACAAATATATTGAATTGAAATAGTCATTTTATAATAATTTTTTCCTTAGTTTTTTATCTATAAAACACTTATGTATATTTGGATTAAGATTTCAATCCGCATTTAAAGGGTGAATATTTATGCCCTATTTTTTGGTATAATACACATGTATATGTGTCTATTATTTATCGGCTTTTTATAGAATATTATTATTATTGCAGTTAGGCCCTTAGTGTAGTATAACAGGCTTGATGTATGTTTTATAGGTGTGGTCATATTTGCTCATATAACTGAAATTAAGGGATTTGTTTCACACTAACTATATGACACTTTGTACTATCTTATGCTATCGTTTGACTGCAGTGAATTTATTCTGCTTTGGTTTTTCAGAGTTCTTGTGTCAAAGTTTTAATTTCATAAAGTGTGAATAAATTGTTTCAAATTTATAGTCTAAAAACTGAATGTTAATCTAAAAAGTAACATAGTCTACCAAAGTGCAAAAATTTAAAATAGTTCACAGTATAATTTATCAGCCATGTGCATAATCTGTTAGTGCAGTTAGTTTGCATTTGAAAAACATACACATTTTTATAGCATACTGATAGACCAGAACTTATGTAGCAATGACCTGTGAGTAGTAGTGAGTCCACTTAGTTGTTCAGGAGGATAAAAAATGTTTGAAAACAAGACAGTGAAATAGAATATAAAATGTGGTAGAGTATCTTGTATTGCCATGTCTAAAAGTAAGTATGATGAGTTCATTACTTTGAATATGAGGAGGCCCATCATAACCTAACTACTAATCTGAAAGTTAATTTCTGAAATGTGTTCCAAAACCACATGACTTAATGTAGTATCAAACAATATCAGTAGATTATATTATTTTTAGTCTGATCATCTTACCTCAATTTTAATGTTGATTTGTTCTTGGACATGTTTCAAAACAATTCTGTTTTATCGTCAGCTTTCCCAGACTGGTTTGATTTATGTTGCATAGCCTGGATGTCGATGTCAGCTCCATCCTGTGGTTGGCCAAAGAACCTCCAAACAAGGTCATGCTCCGTCGGTATTTCAAAATTCATAACTCTGTTTTTGTTCTTCTGAATATAGATTTTTTCCCAAATAGTCAGCTCTTTTGTATTTTCTAACTGTTTTAATAATTTAGTGTCTGAATTTATATTATGTTTTTCAGACCAAACATGAGCAGCAACTGCAGATTTTTCTATTTCCCCATTTTTAATATTTCTTATGTGTTCTTTGGTTCTAATTTTTAGGTTTCTTTTTGTTTTTCCTATATATATCTTTTCACAACCCATGCATTCAATTTGATATATTCCCGACTTTTTATTTTTATCAGTTTTTTTCATTTTTGTTGGTTTTTATTAGTATATTTTAACTGTAGTTATTTTTCGGTGCTAATTTAATATTAAACTTCTCAAATATCTTTTGTAATTTATTGTGTACCCAAGGGTGATATGTGAATTTCCCATATTTTTTCATAGGTGGTTCTTTTTCAAGAGTACTTCTGTTTATCATTTTTTGTTTTTATACTTTTCTATCCTTTTATGTACCATTTTTTCATCAAACCCGTTTTCTCTTGTTACTTTGATTATGTGTTTTTTCTCCTGTTTGAAATCTTCATCGTTTAAGGGTAAGTTTACCAATCTATGAGTTAAACTATTATAGGCTGCTAATTTATGTCCAATTGGATTGAACCCTGTTGATTTAATAACATTTTCCATATGAGTTCCTTTCCTATGAATCCCAAATTCAATTTTTCTTTTTTCTTCGTTTCTGACCAATTTAAGATCCAAAAAAGGTATTTGTTTATTTTCTTCTATTTCTTTGGTAAATTTGATATTTGTACTCTGTAAATTTAACAGTTTTAAGGAATCTTCTACATGTTTTCCTTTTACAATACAAATTATATCATCTACATATCTGCTCCAAAATATAAACATAGTGGGATGTGCTTTAGTGATTTTACATTCAAAATCGCTCATAAATAAATTTGCCAGGAATGGTGATAATGGGTTTCCCATTGAGAGCCCTGATTTTTGTCTATAGAAACTCCCATTGAATGTTTTTTACGGAGCGTGACCTTGTTTGGAGGTTCTTTGGCCAACCACAGGATGGAGCTGACATCGACATCCGGGTTGTGCAACATAATGCAACATAAATCAAACCAGTCTGGACAAGCTGACGATAAAACAGAATTGTTTTGAAACATGTCCAAGAACAAATCAACATTAATATTGAGGTAAGATGATCAGACTAAAAATAATATAATTAAAATAACCTCAAAATATCACTTCCTAAAATTAAATATTAATATCAGTAGATGTCTGAATATAAAAAAAAAATGTTAGCATGAGATGTAATCAAATATATAATGGAAAATAATTTTAAAAAATATTTATAACCTGTATCCTTTTGTAACATGTGTATATAGTCATTTGTGTTACAATAACAAAGTTACATCTTCAAAATTGTGATAATGAGCTTCCTTACTATATCTCTTCTGAGCTAAGTTCCAATTGTAATGTAAACAAAGCAGATATAAGACTGCATTATTATTTGGTCGAATAATGATTTTACCTTTAAGCATGTAAGAAAATGTAGTTTCCTCTCTAATACTTGAAATTGAGATAATAAAAAAATAAAAATATGTATTATCTACCACATGTCTATATTAACCGGCAAGCTCTAATTGCAGAGGCT
Organism: Diploptera punctata; assembly: GCA_030220185.1. Lineage (NCBI taxonomy): Eukaryota > Metazoa > Arthropoda > Insecta > Blattodea > Blaberidae > Diploptera > Diploptera punctata. The sequence continues at coordinate 873,333 of JASPKZ010008895.1, read as the reverse complement.
ATCGAGATGTCGTGGAATGATATTTGGACCCTATGCACAATTGACGAAAAATTGCTTAAATTTAATAATATGATATTAGAACTTTACGACAAACATGCCACCTTGAAGACTAGACGAATTACTAAATCCCCAGCTCCCTGGATGTCCCACGAAATTCGACTACTGATGGCTGAGAGGGATGCTCCTTTTCAAAAAATATAGAGGACAAAAGTGACGCTAACTTAAGACAATATAAGACATTACGAAGACAAACAAAACAAATCAAAACATTAGGAACGCTAAGTTACGGTATGCATAGTCTCATTGATCCAAAAACAAATGCAAGTGATATGTGGAAACATGTTAGATCAATGGGTCTACAGCAGCTGACAACCAAAAGAGAGAGTATTAACATATCACTGGACGATCTAAACCAACATTTCACATCGTACGCCACACTTAACATAAACACTATGACCAAACAACAAACTATAGATGAGCTCCTATCCACACCTACTCCTTCCCGAGAAAATTCTTCTTTTCCTATATAATGCCAATCGACGTTAAATTATCCCTGGACCGCATTAAAACTAAGACACAAGGTATAGACAATATAAGTATCGACTTTTTAAAGAAAATACTCCATGTCATACTCCCAACTGTAACCCATATATTTAATGCCTCAATCATTACCTCAACTTACCCCGAACTCTGGAAAAAAAGCTATAATCAGACCAATCTCTAAAATTAAATTACCTGTAACACCAAACGACTTTAGACCAATCAGCATCCTCCCAGTCCTATCTAAGGCCTTGGAGCGCATTGTTCATGGACAATTAACTGATTACCTAAACACACATAACATACTCGACCCACACCAATCAGGTTTCAGGACAGGCCATAGTACGGCAACTGCACTTCTTAAAGTTACTGAAGATGCGCAGGAAGCAATGGACACTGGCCACATGACAATATTTACACTCTTGGACTTCAGTAAAGCTTTCGACACTGTTGACACTGACATATTAATAGCAAAATTATGCGTTCTGAATATTTCAGACAACACTGTTAACTGGCTTGGATCCTATCTTCATGATCGCCAGCAATGTGTATCCAATGCAGAACTTTCCTCATCCTGGCTATCACTGAAGGGTGATGTCCAACAAGGTTCAGTGTTAGGACCACTTCTGTTCTCTATCTATATTAATGATATATTCACTAGACTTACCTATTGTCGACATCACCTATACGCTGACGATTTGCAAATTTACTTTCACTCCCATCCTGACGATGTACATGACACATTAGACAAATTAAATAGTGACCTAGACTCAATTTCCCAATGGTCGAAGAAACATGGACTTAATCTAAATGCTAACAAGACACAGTGCATAATTATAGGACATCGGCGAATCCAAAGCATTATAAATTACAAAAATATCCCTACCATTCTCCTAAATAACAAAAACATAATTTATTAAATTAATATTGAGAAGCTAAAGCTATTACTATGATAGAAATAAGTAAATTAATAAACACAATTAAATTATTGTAAATCAGTGGTAAAGAGGAACATTTTTGCCTGAACCGGGAATCGAACCCAGAACCTTTAGCTTTCCGTGCTAATGCTCAGACCACTGAGCTAATCCAGGCTTCATTCCCATCCAAGCAGAAATCCTTCCTTTACCTTACTCTACTGGTCCAACATTCAATTGCAATGAATCATCATTCACAAATACACAATGAATGGCTTCTACCTGAAGAAGACATGAAGGGACTCCACACAGCTATAGCATTATTAATTAAATTAATATTGAGAAGCTAAAGCTATTACTATGAATGAAATAAGCAAATTATCAAAAAAAAAATTCTCTTTACCATTGATTTACAATAATTTAATTGTGTTTATTAATTTACTTATTTCTATCATAGTAATAGCTTTAGCTTCTCAATATTAATATAATAAATAATGCTATAGCTGTGTGGAGTCCCTTCATGTCTTCTTCAGGTAGAAGCCATTCATTGTGTATTTGTGAATGATGATACATTGCAATTGAATGTAGGACCGGAAGAGTAAGGTAAAGGAAGGATTTCTGCTTGGATGGGAATGAAGCCTGGATTAGCTCAGTGGTCTGAGCATTAGCACAGAAAGCTAAAGGTTCGGGGTTCGATTCCCGGTTCAGGCAAAAATTTTTCTCTTTACCATTGATTTACAATAATTTAATTGTGTTTATTAATTTACTTATTTCTATCATAGTAATAGCTTTAGCTTCTCAATATTAATTTAATAAATAATGCTATAGCTGTGTGGAGTCCCTTCATGTCTTCTTCAGGTAGAAGCCATTCATTGTGTATTTGTGAATGATGATTCATTGCAATTGAATGTAGGACCAGTAGAGTAAGGTAAAGGAAGGATTTCTGCTTGGATGGGAATGAAGCCTGGATTAGCTCAGTGGTCTGAGCATTAGCACGGAAAGCTAAAGGTTCAGGGTTCGATTCCCGGTTCAGGCAAAAATTTTTCTCTTTACCATTGATTAACAAAAATATCCCCTACAGCTCAGTAGTAAAAAATCTGGGTATCTACATGAACCACACCTAGACTGGAAAATCCAGGTGAATAATACCTGCAAGAAAGCGTTCTCAATTCTTCGCTCCCTAAATAGTTTTAATAACTTCCTTCCTACAAAATTAAAACAAATACTTGTACAGATACTTATAATGCCACACTTCGAGTATTGCGACATATTACTGACTAATCTGATAACTGATCTATCTGACAGACTACAGCGTGCTTCATAATGTGTGCATTCGATTTATATTCAATCTCCATCGTTATGACCTCGTGTCTCCTTCATTTCAGGCCTTGTCATGGCTATACCTAAATGACAGAAGAACTTTACATTCACATACCTTACTATTCCAAATTCTGCACACATATTGACCAAGTTATTTTTTGAACAACACTTTCCCTCTTTTTTTCAAAAATTATCGGCTTTATCACAATTTAGGAAAACAAGATCACAAGACTCTTCTTTACTTTTGATACCTCAGGCACAGGACATGTCTATTACTCTCAATCTGACACAATATCTATGACTAGAGCATGGAACTCACTTCCCAGTCATGTCAGGGACTGTCAATCGCTATCATTATTTAAATCCAAATTAACTGATATCTTAAGTTCAACACAGTGAAAACATTAACTGCATAACAACTATATAGAGCATTCCATTAATCATCTAGGAAGCTACTTAACTTTATTTTATATAATTTTAATTTTATTATATTCTATGTTTTTGTTAGTATTAGCTAGTATTAGATCACATCATCATTGTATTTTGTTTAGTCTGTATTTTAATAATATCTTAAAATTGTAATATGTATGTAATTTTTGTATAATTCTACTATTTGCTGGTTGAGTGGAAGAGAAGGCCTTATGGCCTTAACTCTGCCAGCTAAAATAAAACATTATTATTATTATTATTGTTATTATTATTATTATTATTATTATTATTATTATTATTATTATTATTATTATTAATTATTATTAATTATTAAAGTTATGTAGGAGAATTTTAAAATCTTCTTCTTCTTCTTCCTTCCAAGTATTAGGCCAAGGCCTGTTACGATCCTATAGAAAATTTTCCCTCCAATGTTTCATAGGACGGCCCAGTAAAATAAATAATAATAATATTAATGATGAAATAAATATTGTTATTTTCATTAATTGTACTGTTATATTCTTACACATGTGTAATGTAGAATATGTTGGAATTTCAATTGTTTAAAATGGCTGCTTCTTTATAATAAAACATTGGAAAGTAAAGCATTTGAAAATCAGAGAGAAACATATTTATAATGTTTTAAAAATCAAATATATGTAGGAAATAACACTGAGGTTTTATTTTAATTTTATCTGAGTTCTGTATTTTGACTCATCTCATAGTTCTTGATTTTTATGCAGGCCGGTTTTGAAAATTGATTTCTGCATCCTCTGTTGGCTGACCGATGAACTTCCAAATTTCCCCCCCCCCTTTCACTGGGAATTTCAAAATTTATGGTTTTCTTTTTATTCTTGCATATTTAAATTTTCCCCCAAAAATTCTTACAATAATTAATGTTGTTGTTGTTTTCTAATGGTGTGATTTGACGCTTAAGTCATTTTCTCTCTGGCTTCCCAGTACAAGCGAACAAGGTCCTTAGAGTGTTGTGCAGTTGGATTTAAAGCTGGACAGACTAGAAGGTGGTGTTTGTCCATGATCAGGTCCGGGTCTTTGCATATGACACATCTGTCGGATTGGAAAATGTGTATTCTGTGGAGATGGTGAGCCAGGCAGTCGTGTCCTGACATCAGTCTGAATTTTGCTACTGCTTCCTTGCGGCCTTTATATTTTATTTCTGTGTATAGCTCATCAATTTTTTCCCATGATTTCCGTCTGGCTGTTGCAATGTTTTCTTTCATGTTTTTCATTTGGAATGCTTTCTTAATTTCTTCGATCTTTCTGTGTAGGTTCGAATTGGGGTGGGTTGTTATCTGTATTTTGGTACCCTTTTTGGCAAGTCCATCAGCTATTTCATTGCCAACTATTCCGATGTGTGAGGGTATCCACTGGAAGGCTATTAATTTATTTTGGTTGTTGAGGTATTTCAGAAGTTTACGGCATTTCAAGATGGTTTCATTTTCTGGTGTTTGGTTGGAGGTTATTGCTTGTATAGCAGCCTTAGAGTCTGCCAGAATAACAGCTTTTGTAAACATTTTTGTTCGGAATAGGAGGTTGTGGAGTGCTACTTCTATGGCCTTTACTTCACCATCGAAGGCTGTATTGTTTGTGCCTACTGCAACATATTGACTAAACAGATGGGAGTAGATTCCTGCACCAGCATTTTCACTCTTGGTTTTGGAGCCATCAGTGAAGACTCTTAGCCACTCTGGTTCTGGGAACTTTGTACTAATAGTTTTCTAAGGTCATTTGTTTTGGCTATTGATGGGTTTTGTATCATTTTTCTTTATTATTTCGTCTATTGAGAGGGTTGCATTGTACAGTTGGTAATCTAATGGGCTTGGTATTTGAGGTGTTGGTTTAGTTTTGGCATCTAATTTTTGATTTTGTAATAGATTACTAGTTTTGTGGAGAAAGGAAGGTTGTGTGATTAAGATCTGGGGTGTTGTGCTTTGAGGTTGGATTGCTTTTGGTAGCGCTGCTAATTTTGTGTGCATGATGCAGGATTTCTTTTCTATCTCATTTTTAATTGAGGGGTTGCCTGTGAACATTCTCATAGTTGCAGTGTTAGTTGATTTTACTGCCTCCAGTGACTAACCTTAGCATTCGGTTCTGGATTATTTCTAGTTTATTCATTGTGGTGTCTTTAGCTGTTACTATTGTTTCTGCTCCATAGGTTATAATTGGTTTCATGTAGATGTTATATGTTTTGTTTAGGGTGTCCAATGAGCTCCCCCATTTCTTTCCAGCTAATCTCTTCAGTATGTATGAGTTTTTGTTCGCTTTTTCTTCGATCTTGTTGACATGATGCTCCCAGTTTAGTTTATTATCTAGATGGACTCCTAAGTATTTTGTGCAATTGGATTTGGTTATCGGGGTATTGTTGATTGGTATGTTGAAGGATTCACTTGTGTGTCTTAGTGAGAAGTACTGGTAAAATGTTTTTGACATGCTGATTTCCATGTTGTTAATTGTGCACCAGTGTTGTAGCCTATTTATGGCGTTGTCCATAGACTTCTGCAGCTGTTCTGTGTGGTTTCTGGCTTAATTGTTGGCCTTTGTCCATATGACTATATCATCTGCAAATAGTGCACATTTGATGCGCTGATTAGTTTTGATTTCCTTAGGGAGGTCATTGATGTAACTATTGAAGAGGGTGGTGCTTGAGACGGCGCCTTGTGGCAGTCCTGTTTTGGTTTGGACATAATTTGATTGGAGGTTGTTATACTTTGAAGCTATCCATCTTTGTGTTATAAAGGATTTAACCCAGTGTAACATATGGCCTGTTATACCCATTTTTTGTAGCTTCCAAATAAGGTTGGTGCGCCACACTTTGTCATAGGCTGCTTGTAGGTCAACAAACACTGCTAGGACACTCTCCCTTCAGTTGAAGGCATCCTTGATCTCCTGGGTGAGTTTAACCAATTGGTGAGTTGTTGAAAGTTTTGGTCTAAAACCTGCCTGTTCCGGAGTCAGAAGGTGTTGTGTTTCCAAATACCAATTTAATCTAGCCATAATCATTCTTTCCATTATCTTGGCTAGTACGGATGTTAAAGATATTAGGCGGTAGCTATTTATGTCTTCTGCTGGTTTATTAGGTTTTTGTATTGGTTCTTACAATAAATAGTTTAGTGAAAAAAAAAAATATTCTACATTAGGCATTGAGGATGTGGTGAAAATAACTGCAGAATTTACAGGTGAGTCAGGATGGAGCAGAAATTCTGCTCATAATTAAATTGAAAATAAAAGGTAACTTTTGAAATCACGGAAAAAACATAAACATCTGATTAGGTAGGCCCATATATATTTTTTGTCATAAATAAATAAGAAATGGAGGTGTTTCCTAATTATTGGTACCATCTTACCTTGTATTCATTCTCATTTCCTGTAAAATACGATGTTGCCTAAGAACTATGTTTCTATTGATAATTCCATACACAATTCAGTCATATGGCAGGTAAAAGTAGCACCATGGTTCTCCCAATAGATGGTGTCGGCAAAGTAACACCTTATGCAAGTTTGTTTATAGTATAACTGGGACTTAGCTAAAAATTGGTATAGAAGCAATTATTTTTCTGTGCCTCACAAAATAAAAATGTTATTGTAGTGAGAGAAATATCTTATATTGACAATGGTGATTGAGATCATAGGGTATTTCATGATAACACACAAAAGTTTTTATTCTTGTGTCCTAAAGAGATGTAACTCGCGTAAAGATCTCTCACTGCACACTAACCCTAGATATTTGGACAAAATGGGATTTAGTGATTTTACTAGCTTATTTGTTTCTTACTCTTCAGATGTTTTATAATACTTTTATGATTAAATGGACGATGTTATGCATCAACCGGCTAAGCACCATTTTAAAGAAATTGTTATTTTTATGTAATCTGTTGCACTTGCACATTTTATAGTGCCACATCTTTAAATATATTGAACTTTTATAGGGAAAAATCAGTATGGGGTTTAATTTAAGATTGAGGTATGAAACATTTTAATTTAATTACATTAATATTAAGAAGCTAAAGCTGTTACTATGATTGAAATAAGTAAATTAATGTACACAACTAAATTATTGCATTCAATGGTAAAGAGAAAAAGTTTTGCCTGAACTGGGAATCAAACCCTGGACCTTCAGCTTTTCATGCTGATGCTTTGACCACTGAGCTAAATTCAGGCTTCATTCCCATCCAAGCATAAATCATCCCTTTATCCTACTCTCTTGGTCCCACATTAAAATGCAGTGAATCATCATTCACAAATACACAATGAATGGCTTCTACATTAAGAAGACATGAAGGGACTCCACATAACTATAAAGTAAAGTGATCCCACTACAGGCCTCAGGAGGCCCTTGGGGTAGTAGGAGGTTAAGGCTCCCACTTTTTCTAGACAATCGGCACTTTATGTCAGCCGGGTTGTCAGCCCTGCGTGACGGCCGCCTTTACCCCAGAACAAGCGTCTGGTACTCATTTCAGTTAGAGGCTGAGTTGACCCCAGGGCCATAGTGCCGCCAGAGGGTTTGGGTCAGTTTAAAAATCCTGACCCCAACGGGACTTGAACCCTCGACCCTCCGGCTTGTAGCTCAGTGCCTTAACCACTACGCTACGGCGTTCCCCCCACATAACTATAGCATTATTTATTAAATGAATATTAAGTTAAAGCTGTTACTATGATTGAAATAAGTAAATTAATTTACATAACTAAATTATTGTATTCAATTCTCTGTACCACAACTAAATTATTGTATTCAATTCTCTTTACCATTGAATACAATAATTTAGTTGTGTACATTAATTAATTATTTCAATTATTAAGAAGCTTTAGCTTCTTAATATTGATTTAAAAATAATGTTATAGCTATGTGGAGTCCCTTCATATGTCTTCTTAATGTAGAAGCCATTCATTGTGTATTTGCGAATGATGATTCATTGCATTGAATGTGGGACCAAGAGTGTAAGGTAAAGGGAGGATTTATGCTTGGATGGGAATGAAGCCTGAATTAGCTCAGTGGTCAGAGCATCAACACGGAAAGCTGAAGGTTCGGGATTTGATTCCCGGTTCAGGCAAAAAAAAAAATGTAATTCAATCTTTAAATATGGCCTTATTGTTAAAGAAAAATGTAAATGCCATCAGTCCTATCAGATTCTGTGTTTTTCAACAAACGACTATGAAACTAGATTTTCATAAATCCTAATTAAATTTTGCATCATGCAGCTAGGCACCCTAATGTTCTCACTCTGAGATTGGGATGCATAACTGAGCATATTATTATCACATAATTGATTAGATTGTCAAGTCAGAAATGATTAAATAGCTCTTGCTAGAGTTTAAAATGTAAAAAACTTTAAACATTGATGTTTTTATTATTAATTTAACACTTCTTACTGAAAGAAATTATATTTGAAGAGATAGGCCAATGCTCTACCATCTGAGCTATCGGGGTGAGTTCCACGTATATAAGAGAAAAATTTGTGTCTAGATTGAAACTTGCCCCAATAACTCAGATGGTAGAGCATTGGCCTAGAAAGCCAAAGGTCCCGGGTTCGAGTCTTGGCCTGGGCAAAAATTTTGTTCTTAAAACATAACTTTAAACATATTTCTCTTGAAACTTATAAAATGGCACACAGCCGGTTCATGCATAACATCGTCAAATTAAGGTGAGTTTTGGTATTTTGAAAATCTTTCTACTTAGCATAGAAAGCAGATATCTTTACTACTGTACTACAAGATATATATATGTATTGTAATTTATGCAGGACTGGGCGATGTGAGTTATCATGGGAAGATCCTTATGATTGTGTAATCTATAGCATCGCATCTGACTGTGCATTCACTATGATATGTGGCATGGCACTGCATGCTCGTGTTCAGCTCTGGGACAAACGTCAGCGACATTGTGTTACGGTATGTATTATGAATCACAGTATCAATAGCATGGTTTATAGAGCAGTTAAAAAGTAACGGTAAAGGTAAACTGATCCCACTACAGGCCTCAGGAGGCCCTTGGGGTAGTAGGAGGTTAAGGCTCCCACTTTTTCTAGACAATCAGTACTTGATGTCAGCCCTGCATGACGGCCGCCTTTATCCCCAGAACAAGAATCTGGTACTCATTTCCATTGGAGGCTGAGTAGACCCAGGGTCACAGTGCCGCCAGAAGGTTTGGATCAGTTTAAAAATCCTGACCGCACCGGGACTTGAACTCTCGACTTTCCAGCTTATAGCTCAGTGCCTTAACCACTACGCTATGGCGTGCCCCCTTTATAGAGCAGTACATTAATGAAAATGATTGCCTTAATCTGTTAATAATTGAATTTTTTATACAATGAATGAATGAATGAGTCGCTTCTTATCTTACCTCATAGTTTGTTTCCTTAAACATGGGAACTGCAGTTTTCAAGAGGACATTTCTCTCATTTTCAACCGATATTATGACTACTGGATTTTCGTTGGAATCTCCAAATGGTGTTGATTTGATGAACTTTGAGATCAGGTCCTGTTCATCAGTAATTTCAAAATTCATGGGTCTAAATTTGTTCTTCTGAATATATATCTTCTCCCAAACTGTCAATTCTAAATGTTTTTCCAAATGTTTTAGAACTTTGGCCTCTTTTTTCAATTTTATGACTCTCCAACAAACTATGTGCTGCAATAGCTGATTTTTCAATTTCACCATTTTTAATATTTGTAAAGTGTTCCTTTGTGTGAGTGTTCAAATTTCTGTTTTGTTTTTCTTATTTCCCATATTTAACTATGAAATTTTTTATTTTTCATTTGAGTTTGTATTTTTTAACATTCTTACGTCATATGTTTATTTTGTTGGACCATCGTTTCAAAGCTATTGCTCCATGTTCAGTTTGCCACAAACTGGTTTTTTCTTTTCTTCATGTTGTCGGCCCTGGATCTGTGTTCCAAAGAACTTGATAATGAGGCTCCTTTCTCCAGGAATTTCAAAGTTCATAATTTTCTCCTTGTTCATCTGTATATAGATTTTTTCCCATATTGTGAGTTCATTGGTATTTTCTAACTGTTTTAATAATTTTGTATTTATATCTATTTTGTGTTTCTCTGTCCAAACATGAGCTGCTACTGCAGATTTTTCCACTTCTCCCTTTTTTACATTTCTTATGTGTTCTTTAGTTCTAATGTTTAAATTTCTCTTTGTTTTCCCTATGTATACTTTATCACAATCTGCACATTTTATTTAATATATTCCTGATTTTTTATTATCTTCAATTTTTTCATTTTTGTTGGTTTTCATAAGTTTTTTTTAAACTATAATCATTCTTTGGTGCTAATTTGATGTTAAATTTTCCAAACATTTTTTTGGAATTTATTTGTGCCCAAGGGTGATATGTAAATTTCTTGTATCTCCTTTCCTTTGGCTTTTCTATCTGAAGAGTGCTTTCATTTCTCAATTTCTGTTTTTTTTCTACTTATTAATTTTTTGTGTATAATTTTTCCCTCAAAACCATTTTCTTTGGCTACCTTAATTATGTGTTCTTTTTCTATTTCAAAATTTTCATCATTCATGAAATAGAAAAAGAACACATAATTGAGGTAGCAAAAGAAAATGGTTTTGAGGGAAAAATTATACACAAAAAATTGATAAGTAGAAAAAAAACAGAAATTGAGAAATGAAAGCACTCTTCAGATAGAAAAGCCAAAGGAAAGGAGATACAAGAAATTTACATATCACCCTTGGGCACAAATAAATTCCAAAAAATGTTTGGAAAATTTAACATCAAATTAGCACCAAAGAATTATTATAGTTTAACCTTTGTATGCCGGCCTCTGTGCATGGTACTGACCTACTACTTATCATATGCCGCGGGCCTCAGTACATGGTACTGACCTGAACGGCAAGTTATTTAAACTGATTTTGTGGCCTGAATTTTTAAAATAACTCAATTGTGTTAAAATATAAATATAGACAGAAAACATAGCTGTCAGATTATATATATATATATATATATATATAAATGTCTGCTTATATAAATTATTATAATTGTTATATTAGATATAGTTTCCATGATTTCAAACTGAGGTTTGACTTGTATATGTAGCGCAGTGTTCATTTTCCGCTGAAAAAATGTGGAGAAAAATATATTAATAATTATAAGTATTACAATACCTTATTAAATTAATATTAAGAAGCTAAAGCTGTTACTATGATTGAAATAAGTAAATTAATGTACACAACTAAATTATTGTAATCAAATGGTAAAGAGAAAATTGTATGCCTGAACCGGGAATCGAACCCCGAACCTTCAGCTTTTCGTGCTGATGCTCTATCCATTGAGCTAATTCAGGCTTCCTTCCCATCCAAGCATAAATCCTTCCTTTACCTTAAGGTACGTACACATATGCGCGCCGCGAACACGAACGGCGCGTGTTATGTTCGTCGAAATTATTAATTTCAACGAACCTCCTGCGATCCATAGGAAACCCACAAACCTTCAGTAGACATTTTGCAGAGCAGGTGTAACCAACGATGTCTATTCCCTTTCCGTTCTCCCGCTTGTCCTGCATTCTTTCCCAAAAATAGGGACATTTTTTTAAATGCCGCGGGACGCGGGACAAATTGTTAAAAATCGGGACTGTCCCGCCAAAATCGGGACGTCTGGTCACGCTTTTTTCTTATTACATCTTATAACTTTATTTATACTTTTTCAAATATTATAGCATTAAAGGAATTTAAAAAAATATACGATTTGTATATCCATCCATAGTAATTCTGCCCGAAGGCAGGTCCTTCACTGAAATCATAGCATTTTCATGCTATGCTTGCAGCTTTACTAGGGAATTGTGTAGGTGTGGTAGCTTCCCGTTGCTTTCCACACCGGTGAAGGATGATGAGATGATGATGACATGAAATGATAAGGATGATGATTGCGATGGCCATATGATTTCGGGGACCGTTTGGGCCTTAAAGTTTTCCTGACATTTGTCTTACAGGTGAGGAAAAACCCCGATAAAAACCTCACCCAGAAAAACTGCCCCGACCGGGGATTGAACCCGGGCCCCGCTGCGTGACAAGGCAGCACGCTACCTCGAGACTACAGCGGTGGACGTGATTTGTATATATATGTTTAAAATTATTAAGAATCTATCTCACCATAACATGGCCTTAATTTTTAATAAAAATGTACATGATTATTATACTAGAGGTTGTACTTTATTGCACAAAGATACTAGTTTCTAAAAAAAAAAAGGTATAAAAGGGATTCGTTATGCATTAATCAACCATTAAAATAACTACTTACCTATTGAATATCAACATTTCACGAATGTTAAACATTTTTCTAATTGTATTAAAAAATATTTTTTCTCATTGCTTTCTTAGTTAATTTTATTATTATTAATATTATCCTGTTTAAATATTGTATTTATATGTGTATATATTGTGCATCTATAGTAGTTTGTATTACTTAAACTTATGCCTGAGTTTGTTTTCTTGTTTTTTATTGTTAATTGTGTTTTATGGCCATTATTTTTTGTATATTGCCCCTTAACATGAGCAGTCTTGCTCTTTGGAGTTTTTGAAGAGATAAATAAATAATTAGCAATAAATGTGTTTATATATTGTATTGTTTTGTGTGATACTTCATACATAATATTATGAAATGAACGTCTTAAATAAATAATGTTTTCTAAATAATTCTAATTTATTTATACAATTACAGTACACACGAAAAAAAAACACATATCATTGGAAAAAAAAACAGGCATCTCCTTTCAATGATTTTTTAAAATGATCCTTATGTTGTGGATCCCACAATAATTGCTTGCTTCTATAAATGTCAACAAGTTTTAACACGTTTTCCTCTGACCACTCCATACTCAAATAATAGGTGCGCACCGAAAGCAACGAACCTCTCAGGTACCCGTCCAAATCTAAACAGCGAACCATCAAAGTGTTCGTGGAAAAACCGACAATGAGTGGATCGTGGTGAGAGTCGCGCGCGCGCCGTTCGCACACACCTTAAAACCCCGTCCAAATCTGACGAACGTGGTGCGGTGCGCACGCCGTTCATGTTTGCGGTGCGCAGGTGTGTACGTACCTTTACTCTCTTGGTCCCACATTCAAATGCAATGAATCATCATTCACAAATACACAATGAATGGCTTCTACCTGAAGAAGACATGAAGGGACTCCACATAGCTAAAGCATTATTTATTAAATTAATATTAAGAAGCTAAAGCTGTTACTATGATTGAAATAAGTAAATTAATGTACACAACTAAATTATTGTAATCAATTGGTAAAGAGAAAAATGTATGCCTGAACCGGGAATCGAACCCTGAACCTTCAGCTTTCCGTGCTGATGCTCTATCCATTGAGCTAAAGTATGGAAGATGTATTATAATTGATAACAAGAACTAGATGATGAATACCAGCTTTCAAATAGTTCTTTTATTATCCACGACCACCACAGCGCAGCGACTGATTTGAGCTGCTCTCTTGAAGCTGGTTCGTGTACTATTTGAAATATTCTAACTCTGATCGAAAGTCAACATTTCAATCTATCGATTTGATATATAATATGATCGAATAAGTGAGTCATATAAACATAGAGAACCGATATGAAGTCTATGGCATTTGCTGTGCATTCAACTCTCAACACCCTCACAACATTCACTGATAATTTATTTTTAGACATGCACATTTTCCTGGAATTTGACCTTCAGACACCCACAGGCGACGGTATAACGTATCAGCTGTTCTAAATACAGGGGTGTCCAAGTATAGGACCTCTAATTATATTATTTTTAGTCTGGAATATTAATGTTGATTTGTTCTTGAACATGTTTCAAAACAATTCTGTTTTATCGTCAGCTTTTCCAGACTCTAAATTCATTTTAATAACTCACATTTTTTAAAAATAAATTTCTATAATAATTTATTCATATCTGTAAAAACAAATTATAATGTATTGTATTTATTACATTTCTCTACATTTTCGTGTTCAGTTTAATTCAAAATTCACTAAAATCGGATCATATTTAACCGAGATCTGGCATTTCGAAAGTATTCCGGTAAAATTAGCTTTAATTATTTAAATGTCCTCCGTCCGCGCACCGGATGTCCATTTAAATACTGTTCCAATGCTGAAAGGTTAAAAAAACTTATGAAAACCAACAAAAATTAAAAAATTGAAGATAATAAAAAATCAGGAATATATCAAATAAAATGTGCAGATTGTAATAAAGTATACATAGGGAAAACAAAGAGAAATTTAAACATTAGAACTAAAGAACACATAAGAAATGTAAAAAAGGGAGAAGTGGAAAAATCTGCAGTAGCAGCTCATGTTTGGACAGAGAAACACAAAATAGATATAAATACAAAATTATTAAAACAGTTAGAAAATACCAATGAACTCACAATATGGGAAAAAATCTATATACAGATGAACAAGGAGAAAATTATGAACTTTGAAATTCCTGGAGAAAGGAGCCTCATTACCAAGTTCTTTGGAACACAGATCCAGGACCGACAACGTGAAGAAAAGAAAAAACCAGTTTGTGGCAAACTGAAGATGGAGCAATAGCTTTGAAACGATCGTCCAACAAAATAAACATATGACGTAAGAATGTTAAAAAATACAAACTCAAATATTAAATTAAACCTCATAATGTAACTTCCTAATGATTTTAAAATATGCATTTCTTTTTAATTTTATGTTTTGTGCAATATGAGACATCGAAAAAATGAAGGATGCACATGCTATTAATAATTTCCCATACACTACAAAAAATGACTTAAAATACAGGCAATGTAACAGATTTACCTTATAGTGTCACTTCCAATTAAAACAAAATATTAAATGTAAGAAATGTTTGGAATAAAGATGTAACTATAGTCCAGCCGCCGAGTCTCTGGCCCCGACGTTTTCACGACAGTGTTGTCGATATGGATATTCAGTGGGAGAGGCCGCTTTATGTACCATGTGAAATATCAAATCATGGCACTTTCTGTTTATCCAGAACTTAAATATTAGAAATAAATGCTCATTTTATTATGTGAAATTGAAAATGAAACAAAAATATGAGATTTCTCGTTTATCGGTACAAAACACACTATTCTTGAAAACATTCACAAATCTAATAAATCCACAAAAACAATAATTCCGTACATCACTTCAAAACTATGTTTTGAACATACAGAACATAATTTTTATTTGAAAAAACCCTTCTCATGTATTGTTAAAATAAAAATCTTACCTTTATCATTGTTAATCAAGAGGAAAGACGCCACAATCTTCGTATATATCAACTCGTGCCTCATCACTGCTGTCTGATATTGAACATAATTGTTAATTACTTATTTTAGGAATTCTCACTATGAGGTATATTCTACCTTAACTTAATAATTGTTAATTGTTCATGAAAGATGCCTAAAGATTAAAATGAAGCTTATGGGAAGAACAGTGGTGTTCTTAGCGGTCTACGCACCAACAGATGATGCTGCACAGAGTCAGAAAGAAAAGTACTATTCAATAATAGTGTAACAAATAGAGAAAATACGAAGTAATGAAGAATTAATACTAATGGTAGACTTAAATGGGAAAGTGGGTAGAAGAAACAATGATGAAGCAGTAGGAAAGCATGGGGAACAAGAAGTCAACGATAATGGAAATAGAATCATAGAGCAAACAACATAAATTAAAGATAGTAAACACATTTTTCGATCATAAGGATATCCATAAATTTACTTGGGAACGACCTAGTCTCAATCAGAAATCAATAATAGACTACATAATTGTAAAGCAAAATACTTCCTTATTTATTAAGGACTCAAGGGTTAAAAGAGGAGCAAATTGTGGTTCCGACCACTATCTACTCACAGCACAGATCATCCCCAAATTCCCTACAGGGAAAAAAGTGCAT
This sequence comes from Diploptera punctata, assembly GCA_030220185.1. NCBI lineage: Eukaryota > Metazoa > Arthropoda > Insecta > Blattodea > Blaberidae > Diploptera > Diploptera punctata. Next base: position 857,239 of record JASPKZ010008895.1, on the reverse strand, counting down.
GATGAAGCAAGGGAATCAACAATGCAACTGAAGCAGGAAGAAAAATTTAAATTGTATTTATTTAATCAGGATAGTATCAAAAACTTATATAAAGAAAGACTGAGGATTAAAATTAAGAATTTGGATTACAAGGAAGACATAGAAGAAGAATATAATCAATTGAAGGAAATAATACATTCGGCAGCAAAAGAAGCATTTGGCACAATAAATAAAAAACAAAATACACAAGATTGGTGGAATGATGATATCGAAGAATTACCTAAAAAGAAGAAAAAAATGCTACTTAGAATGGTTGGCAAATAAAACAACAGAGAATTGGATAGAATACAAGAGAACAAACGCCAAAGTTAAAAGGAAAGTGATAGAAGAAAAAAACAAATTATGGAAAAGCAAATGCCAAGAAATAGAAAGTTATATAGGAGGATCACAATCATCGGAAGTATGGAGATTTCTAAAAACACTGAAAACCAACCAAGGATCCAGCAAGATAAATTTGTTAGTAAAATCTGACGCAGAAAAACATTACAAAGCTTTACTGTCAGAAACTAGAAATGGGTTTATGGAAACAATAGAAAATCCAACTATAGAAATGAACGTCCTGGAATTTGATATAATAGATATAGAATTAGAAATTCAAACCCTAAAGAATAAAAAGGCACCAGGGCCGGGAAACATACCCAATGAGTTAATTAAATATGGCCCAAAAAATTGAATAGGTAGATTGAGGGACTTGTTTAATAAGTGCATTGCAATACAGAAGATTCCTGATGAATGGAAAATAAGCTACATTGTACCAATATACAAGAAGGGCGATAGAAGAGACGCAAAAAACTACAGAGGACTAAGTATAAATAACACATTATATAAAATATTTACGAAGTTATTAAAAACAAAGTTACAAAAAGATATTAAAGACAAATTAGGAGAAGATCAAAATGGATTCATAACAGGAAGGTTATGTGTTGACAATATATTTGCAATACAACAGTTAATTGAAAAACGGACTGCAGTTGGAGAAGAAACCCATTTGACAATGATAGATTTAGAGAAAGCTTATGACTCAATGTTCCCGAGGAACAAATTATGGGAAGTATTGGAGAAATACAATATTGATAGAAACCTAATAGAAATTATTAAACAAATCTATAAAGATAACTCCGCTTATGTTAAAATTGGAAATATAATGTCTAATCCTACAAAAACCACAAAGGGATTGAAACAAGGGTGCAGTCTTTCACCAATTTTATTTAATATTTATGTAGAATCCATATTAATGAAATGGAAACAAAGCTGCAAAGGTATGGGGATCCCAATAGGTAACAGATTTTTGCTGACATTACAATTTGCCGATGATCAACTGGTTTAGCGCAAGACAAATTTGATATGGAATTCATGATAAAAAGGTTGAAAAACACATATGAATCATGGGGTCTCACAGTAAATTTACAAAAAACAGAATATCTGGCAATAAATAGCAATGAACGAGAAAATTTAATATTGGAAGAAGGAATCCAAATAAAGCAAGTGAAACAAACTAAATATTTGGGAATAATTATGGATAACATTGAAGGTATAGGCAAAGAGAACATAAAACATAGAATTGAATTGAGTAGCAAAATAATATCATCGTTAAATTCCATATGGTGGGATAAGCATATTTGGAAAGACACAAAAAAAATATATTGGTAAAACATTGGTGGAATCTGTTGCAATGTATGGAAGTGAGGTATGGACAATCAATAAGTACTACAAGAATAGACTAATAGCTCTAGAAATGGATTATTTACGCAGAAGTGCCAGAAAGTCTAGATTAGAACATGTCACAAATAAGGAAATTAGAAACATAATGGAAGCAGAAGAAAGCATAATTGAAAGAATTGAGGAGAAGGAATTAAAGTGGTTAGGACATGTCTTAAGAATGGAAGATGAGCGATGGCCAAAGCAACTATATGAATGGCATCCGAACAGAAAGAAGAAAAGAGGGAGACCAAGGTTAACATGGAAGGAAAACATGAAGACAGTAATGCAAGCTAGAGGGCTAAGCATCGAAGATGCCCAAGACCATAGGCTTTGGAGGTTTGGCACGGGAAGACGGCAGCAGCTGTAAAAACCCGAAGATAGATAGATAGTTAATTGTCAACTTTCCTTTCAAGAATCCCATCAACTTCCCTTGCCTGCTGCATAATTTTCCATGTATGTGCCACAACACTTTTCCACGTGTTCGATTCCTTGCCGCATGAGGTTTTTCACATCAGTGAGGCAAAGTAGTATTGTTGTACCACGAACATATCCTTTCGATTGTGCCCAGACTAATTCAATTGGGTTGAAGTGGCAGTGATAAGGTGGGAGCCTAATTACTGTGTGGCCATGAGAAGCGGTAATAGAATCTATTTCATGTGTTACCCAACTTGGTTTATATATTTTAACATATTCCATTAGTTCTGTCTTTGTCATTTCTTCCGATACCTGTGGAACATTATTTTGTAAAAGCCATTGCAGTAAGACTTTCCTATTATTTATTGCAATATTTCCTATTATTTATCATCGGTGCTCTATTTAATTGCACCGAGTGATACGGCGTGTTGTCCATTACAAATCACTAAATTTACACACATGTTCGGCAGAACATTTTGAAACCAGGTCTTGAAAGTTTCTGCATTCATTTCTTTGTGATAATCATGGGTGATCCTTGATCTAAAAAGTAATGTGGCCTCTGGAACAAACCTGTTAAGAAGAATCAGTCTCTTCCCTTTCCCAATTGGCACTTTCATTGTCCCCGAGGTAGTATCATCTGTCCATGCCTGTGAATTTGTTTGCCTGGCATTACATCATGTTTTGTCTAACCGCACTACTTTTTCTGGGCTAAGTTTAGAAGTTCCCTCAAGAATCTGCCATGTCACGCTACAATTTCATCTCGTTCCATTACAACTTTCATCCTAGACATTTTTTATATCTAAAACCAAGATTCTTTAAAACTTTACTTAGACTGGTGATCCCTCCGTCGAATAGTTCAGATTCTTTCAAAGAAGGTAGAAGCTTCTCACGAGTGAGAAATTCCTTCCTCATGTAATACTGGTATATATGCTGCCTAATTGCATCCTCCTGAAATTTATCTAGCATTGTTCTAGGGCTTCCACGTGGTCATTCTTTTCCGGGAGTACATAGCGCTGCCAATGGGTTATTCAAGTCAGATGGACACTTTTCTTTTGTAACACTTTTAACAGTTTTTTACCCACCTTCAAAGCATCACAGACTCTCTCTACAATCTTTGTAACAAGAATCAATGGCCCACTGTTGTCTCCCTCCTCCTCAAAATATTCACGCAGCCAATAAATACATTCTCGGCTTTGACTCTTATAAGACCTGATTTTCTTTTTTGATTCAAATAAGCCACTCACCATATTAAAACAATAATAGACTGAAGCAGTATTGTTAATATTTTATCACAAGAGCGAAACAGCAAACAAATTCTGTATTGCAACAAAGAGCATCTGAAGCCACACGGTTAGCATAAATACAGCCAACAACATTGCAGCAATTTCAAACCTTACTAGCAGCGTCAAGAGCAGTAATTGGTTGTGGCAGACATCCACTCTCACTTCAACTATTTCCTTATTAGCAGTAGAGGGTGAGTTTCTCCCTTTACCGCTCGTACAACGTAAACGTCAGGGCCAGAGACTCAGTGGCTGGATGGTATACTGGTAAGTACTTAGCACCATTTACCAGTTAATTGAATGACTTTTTTTTTTCACATTACACATTTCGCGTTATAAAAAAAAACAAAAAAATATTTAATGACTCTTAGATTATAGAGCACCGTATATGTCTTTTTATGTACCTTGGATTAATAGTAGTTCCACTGCCGTTGGAAAGTGAAGTATAGTATGTACGAGTGACTTCGGCGGTAACGTGCGAAAAAAACAGTCATGTTTCGTCTCTTAGGCGCATTTCCTAAAGTATGCAGTTTTGGTTTCCACTCACTAAGGGTCGAATGTTTGAACGCATTAGACAGTAAAAGGCGTTCTCTGCTGAGAAAGTTTTATCCAAATACATTTTGCTTACTCAGAAATCTATTCATGCGATAATAATTGTAAGCTACCTGACGAGATACCTTAAGATCATAGCTCAAGATAGAAACTTATCGTGAAAATCCCGAAGGGTAACCGATGTAGTTTGAAACCTTTGCAGCTTTATCCAAGATGTCGGACCTTGAAGACTTCGATCATGTTTTCAGTATACGCGGAGAAGAGGAATTTGATAGAGTCTACCAAAGAATTCAACTGGAAGAACAGGAGAATCGGCGTAATATTGCGCGATGCAGACGTTGTATGCGGTATTATTTGCGGGACGCAAGCGTAAATGCGTTCCTCTATAGCAGACGAAAATAACGGAAGTGGTTTTATCGCTGAGAATTCTGGGAAATTCGTTGCCAATATTACAAAAACGTCAACTTTATGCATGACCGGTAAGTCGGCCGTTAATTCGATCTCAGCAATTGCTCACGGTGAGTCAGCTCACCAGTGATTGGAAGTAATTTGAGTAGAGACTAATGTATTTGCATACGACCCTAACTATACTTTTGTCCACATCCTTTGATTCCCTGAAAATTTCAATCCACACTACATTGTGTCGTCTTTTAAAACTGTACACAACCAACCTGAAGATGCCTTGAAATCGTTATTCCCTAGGAATATAGCAACAGCTAGAGCTTGACTTTGGAGCATCGGTCCGGAAATTTGGAGTTTTTTTTATTGTGGACATGTAAAACACTCCCACACCTGTTTGATTTTTTCCCCCCTCTTCATTTGACCATTTCCTTGCATCCATTTATTCATTATTTTTTCTTCTTCTTTGTGTTTTAAAATCTCATACACTTGGGTTTTTCCACATTTAAATATAGTCCTTATTTCGCGTACTGAGAGTTTGTTTTTCTTTATCTTCAATCACTTTTTCATTTAATTACAATGATACATAGCCATCTTTATACCGTAAATTCAGGATGGTACATGTGAAAGATACGTACACAATTGGTCTCAGATCTTAAACTAATTTAAGATATTTTAGTGCTTATTTGTAAGACAGATGTCACATGCCAAATATTTGTTAAACGAACCTGTATTTCGCAAAACGGGTGTGCACTGAGACTGAAAGAAAATTCCAGATACAGGTAGAAACTCTACTTCACCTGGTGGCAGGAATCATCTGTTATTGTTAATTCGCGTAACAGAAATTAAATGAAGTGGAAACTAATTTATTTCTCTCTAACTTTCTGCCTTATAATTTTTTTTTTCATGATTTGTGTAAAAATATTCTTCCGTTTCCACTTTGGACAAATTCTGTTTTATACAAAATAAATACACATAAAATTACTATGATTTTGCCAGGACCAATAAATTTGTTCACATTGGACAGATTTCCGCATTATTCATGTTCCAGATTAAACAAGTTTCACTGGATTTCCAAAAAAAAAAATCTGAATTAATAAAAATCCTACAATTACAGTTCTATTTATTCTACCTTTATGTAATTTTGGATTTCAAGGAATTAAGTTTTATCCTACTAATCAAATTCTATTTCACTTTCAAGTTGAAATAATTATTATTAGGGATAAACTTATTGATCATCATCTTCCATACAAGTGTAAGGCCTAATGGTCTGTTACGATCTCAATGCTGGATTTTCAGTCCATCTCTTCTTCAGACAGCCCAAAAACATATTTCCATGTGGGGGTAGTGATTGCTTTTGGGATTAAACTTATTGATACATTTTTAAATTGTTGATATCTCCTTGCTTGAGGAAGATCTTCAATTACAAATTTAAAAGTTGCACATAATTTAAATCTGGATAGCTATAGTATGGGTTCATTTGTGAATGGGTGAGTTTCCAGTCTGAAAAGAATTCAATTGAATATTGTCTTCTTTCTAGTTTATAACAAGCTGCTATCTTGTGTGTTCCCTTAGAGTTAAATATACACTTAATAAATGTGCCAAGTTTAATTGTAATGTAAAAGTCCAGAGGTGTGTAGTCACAGGATCTACAATTATTCTGTCAGTGGCTAGACCTACTTTCTAAGCTGATTTTACTAGCATGAAGGTTCCTACTAATTTTATGGGAAGCTAAGTGGGCCCCTCAACTGCTATGGATATGAATGAATGGGAAAAGAATCTCCATTGCTCCGCTACCAATCATAGTAGTAGTATTCAAATGTTCTGAAGCTCTTGATTTGTCATCATTCGCTTGCAGGCTTCCGAATAATATTCAGCAATTTGGAATGGTGTTCCAACTATTTTCTGAAGATCAGCGCAGAACATCACGCGATCCTTGTTCATTATTGTATCTAGTAGCTTAATTATATGTAGATGTGCTGCCAAGCAATCATGACCAGTTTCAAGACGAAATTATGCAACTGCAATTGATCGGGGGCTGTTTGGTATTGTATCTGGTTCTAGTAATGTCTTCCAGATCTTGGTTTCACATTGGATTTCGTTTTGTTTGGCTATATGGGATTTTATTTTCTATTTGGTGTAGAGTTGTACTGATTTGTAAGATAGGTAATTGATATTTAATTTTAGGAAGTGATATTTTGAGGTTATTTTAATTATATTATTTTTGGTCTGATCATCTTACCTCAATATTAATGTTGATTTGTTCTTGAACATGTTTCAAAACAATTCTGTTTTATCGTCACCTTGTCCAGACTGGTTTTATTTATGTTGCATTATGTTGCACAACCTGCATGTCGATGTCAGCTCCATCCTGTGGTTGGCCAAAGAACCTCCAAACAAGGTCACGCTCCATTGGTATATCAAAATTCATAACTCTGTTTCTGTTCTTCTGAATATAAATTTTTTTCCCAAATAGTCAGCTCTTTTGTATTTTCTAAATGTTTTAATAATTTAGTGTCTGAATTTATATTATGTTTTTCAGACCAAACATGAGCAGCAACTGCAGATTTTTCAATTTCTCCATTTTTAATATTTCTTATGTGTTCTTTGCTTCTAATTTTTAGGTTTCTTTTTGTTTTTCCTATATATATCTTTTCACAACCCATGCATTCAATTTGATATATTCCTGACTTTTTATTTTTATCAGTTTTTTTCATTTTTGTTGGTTTTTATTAGTTTATTTAAACCGTAGTTATTTTTTGGTGCTAATTTAACATTAATCTTCTCAAATATATGTTTTGAAATTTATTATGTACCCAAGGGTGATATGTGAATTTCCTATATTTTTTCATAGGTGGTTCTTCTTTTTCAAGAGTACTTCTGTTTATCATTTTTTGTTTTTTATACTTTTCTATCCTTTTATGTACCATTTTTTCATCAAACCCATTTTCTCTTGCTACTTTGATTATATGTTATTTCCCCTGTTTGAAATCTTCTTTGTTTAAGGGTAAGTTTACCAATCTATGAGTTAAACTATTAAAGGCTGCTAATTTATGTCCAATTGGATTGAACCCTGTTGATTTAATAAAATTTTCCGTATGAGTTTCTTTCCTATGAATCCCAAATTCAATTTTTCTTTTTTCTTTGTTTCTGACCAATTTAAGATCCAAAAAAGGTATTTGTTTATTTTCTTCTATTTCTTTGGTAAATTTGATGTTTGTACTCTGTAAATTTAACAGTTTTAGGGAATCTTCTACATGTTTTCCTTTTACAATACACATTATATCATCTACATATCTGCTCCAAAATTTAAACATTGTGGGATGTGCTTTAGTGATTTTACATTCAAAATCGCTCATAAATTAATTTGCCAGGAAAGGTGATAATGGGTTTCCCATTGAGAGCCCTGATTTTTGTCTATAGAAACTCCCATTGAATGTAAAAATCATTTGGTCAATGCATAACTCAGTTAATTTCAAATAATCTTCTTTGATCTCTCTGTCTATAATTAAGAATGGAAGAACTTTTGAAAGAAAAAGAGTATGAAAAAATTAAGAATGATCCCCTACCCAAAACCATAAAAAAAGTGGAAAACTGTCGTAAAAATGTTAAAATTCTATCCGAGAAAGAAAAATTTCAATTAAAAGTAAGCAACCCAAGAAACCCTAATATACATGGACTTCCAAAAATCCACAAACCTGGAAACAAAATGAGGCCAATAATTAACAATACTGGATCATCAACCTACAAAATTTTGAAATGGCTGAATAATGAATTTAAAAGAATTAATAATTTTGAAAGTCTGCAGATTCAAAATTCATAGGAATTAGTTAAGAAATTAGAAAAAGTGGAAATCGAACCTATAGATAGGTTGGTTTCCTTTCATGTCGTTACATTGTTCACAAATGTACCGAAACAAAAAACTTTGGAGATATTGAACTGGTTCAGTAAAAACAACATAGACAGAGAGATCAAAGAAGATTATTTGAAATGAACTGAGTTATGCATTGACCAAATGTTTTTTACATTCATTGGGAGTTTCTATAGACAAAAATCAGGGCTCTCAATGGGAAATCCATTATTACCTTTCCTGGCAAATTTATTTATGAGCGATTTTGAATGTAAAATCACTAAAGCACATCCCACAATGTTTAAATTTTGGAGTACAAACATCAAATTTACCAAAGAAATAGAAGAAAATAAACAAATACCTTTTTTGGAACTTAAATTGGTCAGAAACAAAGAAAAAAGAAAAATTGAATTTGGGATTCACAGGAAAGAAACTCATACGGAAAATTTTATTAAATCAACAGGGTACAATCCAATTGGACATAAATTAGCAGCCTTTAATAGTTTAACTCATAGATTGTTAAACTTACCCTTAAACGAAGAAGATTTCAAACAGGAGAAAAAACACATAATCAAAGTAGCAAGAGAAAACGGGTTTGATGAAAAAATGGTACATAAAAGGATAGAAAAGTATAAAAAACAAAAAATGATAAACAGAAGTACTCTTGAAAAAGAAGAACCACCTATTAAAAAAATATAGGAAATTCATATATCACCCTTGGGTATATAATAAATTCCAAAAGATATTTGAGAAATTTAACATTAAATTACTTACTTACTTACTTACTTCCTTACTCACTGGCACTATCGAACCCGTAGGTTCATGGCCACGCGGACATAAGCTCTCCATACATCCCTATCCTGAGCCAATGCTTTCCAATCATTCCCTGTATAATATACTTCCTTCAAATCATAGTTAATGTTGTTCTCCCACCTCATTCTTGGTCTACCAACTGGGCGTTTTCCTTCTGGCTTTCCTACAAGAAGTTTCCATGCACGTCTTTCATTCCCCATACGTGCAACATGTCCTGCCCATCGCAGTCTACGAGACTTAACTGTTCTTATTATATCTGGCTTCCTATAAAGACCATGTAGTTCATTGTTATGTAGTCTTCTCCATTCACCTGTCTGTTCATCTCTCTTTGGTCCAAAAATTTTCCTAAGAACTTTATTCTCAAATACTCGTAATCTCCTTTCCTCCCTTAAAGTAAGAGTCCATGTTTCGCACCCATATAATATAACTGGTAGAATAATAGTTTTATATATTTTCAGCTTAACGTTTTTTGAAAGGAGTTGGGACATCAAAAGTCTCTGCAATGCATAATAGCATGCATTTCCAGAATTGAGCCTATGTTTAATTTCTTTGTGCATCTCATTCCTATTTGTGAGTATTGTTCCTAGGTATTTGAATTCAGCCACTTCCTCAAAATTTCCCTCATTTGTCATTAGCTGTCCATTTCCATTATACAGGGTGGACCGCTCGAATGGACCTAATTTCAATTGCTTGTTACTGGCAAACGGTTGAAGATAGAAACTTAAAACAACGTTCATAGTACAGAAAAACTCACCAAGTTTCGAATCCTGTCGGTAGATGGCACAAAGATACGTTTCTCGTTCTTAGATTTAATTGTTTGTGAAAATGGCGACTCCGCAGATGAAAGCGCAAGCTGTTTTGTGGTATGCGGAGTTTAAATCAATCATTAGAGTTCAAAGGGAGTTCCGGCGTGTGTTTAACCGTGATGCTCCAACTGCTAGAAGCATAAAGAAGTGGCGTGATACATTATTAGCTACAGGATCTGTGTTGAAGAAGCATGGTGGTGGTCGCAGAGCATCCGATGAAATGGTAGCAAATGTTCAAGCCGCATTTGAGCGAAGCCCCCGGAAGTCATTAAGAAGAGCTTCGCGGGAACTTCAAATACCAAAATCGACATTACAACGGATTGTCCACAAACGCCTCAAACTGCACGCATATAAAGTGCAGTTAGTGCAACGTCTGGAGCCGAATGACATGCCGAAACGAGTGGAATTCGCCAATACGATGCTGGACCGTCTCGGCGCTGATCCTGACTTCATGACCAAGATTTTCTTCTCGGACGAAGCCACTTTCCATTTGTCAGGCAAGGTAAACCGGCATAATGTGCGGATCTGGGGATCGGAGAATCCTCACGCTATTCAAGAGCATGTTCGTGATAGTCCGAAGATGAATGTTTGGTGCAGTTTGTCACATAATAAGGTCATTGGACCGTTTTTCTTCGCCGAGAAAACTGTTCGTGGTACCACATATCTTGACATGCTGGAGCAGTTCTTCTTTCCACAAATTGAACAACTGCAGCCTAACATCGTTTTCCAGCAAGATGGTGCTCCTCCCCACTGGTCCAATGAAGTTCGTACGACTTTGGACAACATTTTCCCTGGCCGTTGGATTGGTAGGGGAGGACCAATCGCGTGGCCCCCGAGATCTCCCGATTTAACACCACTGGATTTCTTTCTCTGGGGCTATGTCAAAGATAAAGTTTACACCACCCCAGTCAAAGACCTTCGTGATCTTCGTGAGCGCATCATAGAGGCTATTGAGAACATTCCAGAAGACATACTCCAACGTACTTGGCAAGAAATTGTTCATCGCTTTGATATCGTCACAGTGACTGCTGGGGCTCATATAGAGATGTGGTGATCTGGATATCAAAACTTGGTGAGTTTTTCTGTAATATGAACGTTGTTTTAAGTTTCTATCTTCAACCGTTTGCCAGTAACAAGCAATTGAAATTAGGTCCATTCGAGCGGTCCACCCTGTATACTGAATTTCTACGTGTGACCATATATTTAGTTTTACTGATATTTACTTCCAGTCCTAATTTCTTAGTGTTACTCAATAGTGTGTGCGTGTTGGCCTTTAGTATCTCCTCGCTATCGGCCAGTAGTACTACATCATCAGCATAAACTAACAGCTTATTAATACCATTGAGTTGTAAGCCTTCCTCATTCTCTAAAGATTTAATGGCATGCTCTAGTACAAAATTAAATAGTAGAGGAGATAGTGCATCTCCTTGCTTCAACCCATTCTGGATTTCAAAAGTGTCTGAAAACTGTTTGCCTACACGCACCCTACTCTTTGAGCCATTTAGACACATTCGTATAAGTCTAACTAACTTTTTAGGAATTCCGAACTCCAGCAGGATACTATATAACTTCTCCCTCTTAATTGAATCATATGCTTTTTTGAAGTCTACATATAGTTGATGTACAGTACCATTATATTCCCATTTCTTTTCTAAAATCTGTCTTATACTAAAAATCTGATTTGTTGTAGACCTGTTTCTTCTAAATGCACATTGATGATCTCCTAGAATGTCATCCATTTATGGAGTAAGTCTGCTTACTAATATATTTGTTAGAATTTTGTACGAAGTTGAAAGTAATGAGATGCCCCTGTAGTTGTTGCAATCAGTTTTATCTCCTTTCTTATAAATTGGTACGATAATTGATTCCTTCCATTCATCTGGAAGAGCTTCTTTTTCCCAAATCATACTAAGCAACCAACGTATCTTGTCCATCAATTTTTCTCCCCTTGATTTTATCAGTTCTGCTGGGATCTCATCTGAACCTGATGCTTTATACATCTTCAATTTTTCAATCGCCATTTCAACCTCTAATGAACTTGGTTCTGCGACTAACATTTCTGCTGTCTGTAACTTATCCTCCTCAATGTCCTGTTCTGTATGTACATTTAATAGCTGATTAAAGTAACTTTTCCATCTATTTAATATACTCTTAGAATCTGCAATCATATCCCCATTTTCATTCCGAATTATGTTTGTCTTAGCCTGAAACCCTTTCTTCTCTATACTAATTCGCTGATATAATTCTCTAATATTCCTATTTTTTGCATTCATTTCAAGATCATTAATCTTCTCTCTCAAAAACTCCCTCTTTTTACTCTTTAGTAACTTGGTGGTTTCCCGTCTAACACTACTTGCTCTAAATTTACCTCATTTGGCTCGTGTAACCATTTCATATTTGCTAGCTTTCTTTTCTTTACAATGCCGGCACATTTCTCATCAAACCATTTCTCGTCTGGCCTCTTTTTTAAACAACCAACGCTTTCTGATGCTGACAATTTAATAATATCTCTTATAGCCACCCATTCTTTATTTATATCAATTTATTCTTCGCTTGCCACATTGTCATCCGAACATTCCAGTACTTCAAATCTATTAGCAATTTTGATTTGGTATTCTTGCCACATTTCATCAGTTTTCAAGTTTTTTAATTCATATTTTACAGAATCATCTTTAGCGTTTGTTCCTCTCATAAGCGATAGCCGTTGTCTGATTTTCACTCTGACAAGATGATAATCCGAATTGCAGTCTGTCCCTCTAACTGATCTAACATCAATGATGATGCTGTGCCAGCGTTTATCCACTAATACATTATCTATCTGGTTCCGAGTTTCTCCATCTGGAGACGTCCAGGTGTATTTATGAATATCCTTATGCTGAAATGTTGTACTCTTAACAATGAGATTCTTTGATGTGGCAAATGTGACTAATCTAACCCCGTTGTCGTTACTATCTTCATGAAGACTGAATTTGCCTATTGTTGGTTTGAATATATCTTCCCGCCCCACTTTTGCATTAAAGTCTCCTAAGACAATTTTCGTGTGATATCGTGAAAGGCTATCAAATAAGTATTCTAATTCTTCATAGAACTCATCCTTGATCTTGTCATCTTTATCTTCTGTGGGGGCATGTACATTTACAATTATAAAATCATGTCGTTTACTCTTTAGAATTATGTTTGATATCCTATCACTAACAAACTTAATATCTCGGATAGCGGATAGGATCCTCCTTCTGACTAAAAAACCCGTTCCAAATGCAGGTCTTTCTGCACCCCCATAGTATAATGCAAAGCTTCCTGATTCCTGACTACCTTCTCCTGGCCACCTAACTTCCTGTAAAGCGAGTATATCCAAGGGCGATTTATCTAATTCCCGCGTTAATATCTGTAGTGCCCCCGCTATTGTATAAAGTCCTAACATTCCATGTTCCTAGGAACATGTCCCTGTGTTTGAGCCTTTGGCATGGGTTCCCTGAAGTATTCCCCGCCCGGAGAACCGATTTGACCTCCGGAAAATTTTACCCCAGTTGAACCCATGTCCGCATTTCTTGACGGTTGTATTTTTACGGTGAAAGATCGTCACTCTTTCGCCCAAGGTACTTTTTTCGTCTGGCTTATCACCTTCGACCAGTCCGGCATGGGTAACCCTATCGGCGTTTAACATTAAATTAGCACTGAAAAAATAACTACAGTTTAAATAAACTAATAAAAACCAACAAAAATGTAAAAACTGATAAAAATAAAAAGTCCGGAATATATCAAATTGAATGCAAGGGTTGTGAAAAGATATATATAGGAAAAACAAAAAGAAACCTAAAAATTAGAATCAATGAACACGTAAGAAATATTAAAAATGGGGAAATAGAAAAATCTGCAGTTGCTGCTCATGTTTGGTCTGAAAAACATAGTATAAATTCAGACACTAAATTATTGAAACAGTTAGAAAATACAAAAGAGCTATTTGGGAAAAAATTTATATTCAGAAGAACAAAAACGGAGTTATGAATTTTGATATACCGATGGAGCATGACCTTGTTTGGAGGTTCTTTGGCCAACCACAGGATGGAGCTGACATCGACATCCAGGTTGTGCAACATAATGCAACATAAATAAAACCAGTCTGGAAAAGCTGACGATAAAACAGAATTGTTTTGAAACATGTTCAAGAACAAATCAACATTAATATTAAGGTAAGATGATCAGACCAAAAATAAGATAATAGGTAATTGATCTTACTCTGTTGGATGAGTTTCCCTTTTTTCTTTGCAAGCATATGAGCCTTCTCATTACCTTCCATGCTACAATGTGCTGGAATCCATTGTAGAACAACATTTCTGTTTAGATTTTTCAACATCAATTTTTGGCTTCTATTATTCTATGGTCTTGGATGGTCTGGTTGTGTGTTAGTGCCATTATGGCTGAGCTAGAGTCAGAAAGTATACAGCATTTTGGAAGGAATTGATATGAAGAAACAATTTTTGTAGGGCTGTAAGTATTGCTTGTAGTTCACTGTCATAATGTGTTGTATATTTCCCAAGAGAGATGTAAAATGAGAAGAGTTTACATGTTATTCCTGCTACTGCTTCTCTATTCATTAGCGACCCATCTGCATAAAGATGAAGCGACATTTGTTCAGGATATCTATTGTTGATTGTTTCTAATGCTAATTGTTTCATTACTATTTAGCTTGTAGTTTTTTTGTTGATCTCTTCTGTCAGGTTTAATGAATAGTTGATGTTGCCAAATTCGAGAGGGGATATTGGAGTTATAAGTTTTTTGTGCCATCTGTGGTATTTCATATTTCTCTTTAGTCTGTAATATTTTTTAGATGAATCCTACTTGAGTTTTAGATGTCTATTTTGATTTATGTAGCTGTTCCAGTAGTTCTGATATGGAAGTCTTCTTAGTTTATCATATAACAATATTCCTTTTTCTTCAATATCATACTGTATTGGTCTATTGATGGCTAATATTTGCATTGCTAGTATTGGTGTTGTTTTAACACCACCAGTAATTATTCTCAAAGCTTGATGTTGGACTTTTTCCAATTTGTTCACATGATTGGGAGATGTAACTAGCACTTCAGATCCATAATGTAAAACTGGCTTATATAAGACTTTATGTCTGGTTTAAAGTTGATCTTGAGCAACCCCATTTTGTGGCAGTAAGTCTCTTCAAAAGTTTCAATCCTTTTTGTGCTGATTCAGAAACTTTTTCAGTATGGGTTTTCCAAGTTAATTTCTTGTCCAGGTAGATTCCTAAATATTTAGCTTCATTTATTTCTTGTATGGGTGTGTTTTTCAATGAAACTTTAATCTGTGCAACTTTATGTTTTAAGGTAAACACCTGGAAATATGATTTTGCTAGGTTTATGGTCATTCAATTTTTTTCACACCATATTGACAGGTCTTCTAATGCTTTTAATTTAACTTTTATTCTTTTCTCTTGATAATTTTGATCCATCTTCATTTTTTGCTTAGGTCCATATTACTAGGTTGTCTGCAAAGAGAGCACAATTTATGTTTTTATTCTGTAGAAGTTTTTGGGGTAAATCATTGATCATAATGTTGAAAAGGATTGTACTTGGGGCTGATCCTTGTGGGAGACCATTTTGAATTTGTTTGAATTTTGAGTAATTCTCATTATATTTGGTACTTACAAATCTTTGGTTAAAAAAGCTTTGGAACCATCTAAGCATAGACCCTTTTATGCCAAGGTTCATCATTTTTTGGAGTAATTTTTTATGCCAAATTGAGTCATATGCACTTTTGAAATCGATGAATACTGCTAATGTTGTTTTTTATTTGTCTAATGCATCTTTGATTTCCTGCCTAAGCATTGCAACTTGTGTGGTAGAATGGAATTTTCTGAATCCTGCCTGTACACGAGTTATTAGTGGCTGTTTTTCTATAAACCAATTTAATCTTGCATATATAATTTTTTCTGTGGTTTTGGCTAAGATACTTGTAAGGGCAATTGGTTGGTAGCTATCTATTCTTGCTGGATCTTTGTTTGGTTTTAATATAGGTATAATGATTGCTTTCCTCCAACTATCTGGTACACCAGTTTTCCAAATCAAATTGAAGAGATTTAAGATAGCATTCAATGCTTTTCTTCCTAAATGTTTGATAAATTCAGACATTATTTTATCAGTCCCTGGACTTTTTTTACATTTTAAACCTTTAATTGCTTCTTTGAGTTCTTCTATGGAGAAATTTTTAGTGAAAATGTCTTCTTTATCCTCTGTTGTAGATTTGGTAATAATGTTTTTTAATTGATTTTTTATATTCTTTTGGGTCTTCTTACTTTCCTTAGATAGTGGTTCAGCTAAGGTGTAGTGCTTGGTGAAACATTCTGCAATTTCATGGTGTTACGCGAGCGTCTGTTAAGCCCCAGCGTAATGATAGCGTTGGGTTCACTATTGTTTAAGTGGTCTTTGGCCCGAGCGGTTGGCCTTGATTTTGGAGGAAAAGTTCTACAATTAAACATGTTAAAAACACAGTAAGCGAAAAATAAACATAATTTATTGAAATAAAGTCAAACATAAAGAGATATTAATAACATATAAAACAAGTTATTTAAAACAGCTAAACGTCAAAAATATCCAAAATATTAAAATGCTTAAATTCAGAGAGATAGGAACCAATCCTTTTAAAATATTCAACTTTGTTAGTTATTTTAAGTTACTAGGACCATTTGGTCCCATATTTGATTCTAAGTCTTAAAATGACCAAAGAAATGACAGATGAAGATACATTACCCATGTAGACGCCACCGGCCCGCTGGGCCCTGCTGAGGGGACCGCAATCGGTCCCGCTGCTGTACTGTCTGTCCATTCCAGACATACACATATTTATACATATAAAATCATAAGATAATACTATCATAACAGTCCTAGCTATTATGATGTAATACATAGTAACAATTACACAATCAAGGTAAGGATGATGCAACTTGGATTTGAAAAGGAATCACCATCCCTACTTTGAACCTTGATAACGATGTTTGGTTATTATGAAATGTTTAACAATTGATTACAAATTTCTAAACTACAAGTTAGGTTTTCTTACTTTTTAACAAGAATTATTAATTATATTAATATGGGTATATTATTAAATGTATATGCAATATATATATATATATTACACTATCTTCTGGTATAAAACATCAGTATATCTCGCCTCTGTTTCCATCTTTTTGTCTTTATTTTTATGATATCTGTAGTTAGGCCCTGTTGTATTTATAATATTCCCCCCCCCTAAATAAGACTGTAGGGTTGAAAAAACCAAAAGTCTTTTTTCCTTACAGGATATCTCTCACCTCTCGGGGGTTGGTCCTGACATTTATCTTATTAACTTAGCTTTTAGTGGGAGTGGAACTGACGTCGTCAATTGGCGATTCCATCTGTCCTGGAAGTATTTTGTTCTCATCCTAAGAGGTTAGATCGTCTTTTACTTGTAAATTGCCCCGGATACCTTTAATTGCGTCGAAATATCGGTAAGATCCGTTTACTTAGTGAGAACACTATACTTAAAAAAACAAAAATCACAATATAGCAAGCCTTCGCGGCTTTAATACAACATGCCTGTGCATGGTTCCCCCCAAAAAAAATAATAATGTTTATTGCTGAAAAAAACACACAAAAAAAATATTGACTATATAAAAAAAATCTTCTTGTCTTCGTTCTTCTTCCTTATTTAAACCTTCTGTGGTTTCTTTTGAAACGACGCACTTTCACTGTTATCCAATATCCGACGCACTTTATCACATTTCGTTACTTTTTGTTATGTACTTCGACGGTTTCTTTTTTTGTTGTTCACTTTGACGGTTCTATTCCGTGAACCGGATCACTGTTAAAAAAATATAACAACTGTGGTGTCTGCTGTGGCTAGCTTGGAGGTCAGGGTTCGTGTCTGCTTGCCGCGATGGAGGATGCAATGTCCTAATGCTCGAGTTCGTTGTTCAGTTTCAGCTGCCGTTGGTCCCGGTAGCCCTTTGATTTAGTTATGCCCAAAAACCCAGTTAGGTCCAAGGAGAACTTGTGAAAGGTTTGATAGGGATTAATCTTGACGTGGGGTTTGTTTTCTTGACTCTTCTATAGGACAAAATTGGGCTGAAGGAAGTTAGGCCAAGGTTTGCGTTGGAGAAAGTCGTTATTATTTTTATAATGGCCTGGGTTTGGTTTTTACTGCTAATGAGGTGTTTTGTCTCAGCTGGTTGCGAGTCTGGACATTCACCCATCTTATGCTCCATCACGAGATGTGTGTTGATCCTGGCAGCGTTATGCTGCCCTCGTCCTCAGATGTATAGTATGCGCCGTGAGTCTGGCCCTACTTAATCTGCCCCCCATCATGTGGTGTCGTGGTGGTGGCCGCAGTCCAGGCGTGAAGCTGCAATCTTATGGCATTTGTTAAAACTTGGGAGGATAACTATAACATCGATTATGGGTTTGGTGCTATCCCGTACTACATGGGTCCGCATCCTTCCTATCACTCCTGGTCATTTTAATTTAACTTCATTGCTTAGAGGCTTCATTTTCAGCCATCATATCTCTGATACTATATTGTATATTAGACGTCCTGGCTTTAGATTGCACCGCTTAGGTTTGTGCACCCATTTTCCTATTTGTCCCTTATAGCTAGCCTCAAGTTGCAAAAAAAAATGCTCTTATGGTTCTGGTCTTATGATTTCTCACGAATCATTTACGCCCTTATTGCAATTCAGGTTTTACTGGGTTCAAAATTATCAGTATCTCATCGTATTTTACCGCTAGTTTTCAAACTTTCCATTGTTTGAATAAACTTTCAAATTTTGCTTTTCCCTCTCTAGAGTCCTGAGTTAGATCGAGTGTGCTCGCCTACACATAAATCGCTAGGGCTTTAAGATGTAACTACTACTTTGTACGATTATGTAACCTGAATTCCGTATCATCATTCCCTCGTGAGGTCCTGATTGTGAGAGCATTTCCTTTCTTTAATCCGGGATGCGTCTTGCATCTTAACTTCTCGCTTCTAATACATCTGTCGATATCCCGTGTTACAGCCCACAGAGTTAACTTAATAAAAAAATCTAAATGTGTTGTTTCCTTAAATCCTTCCTAATTCTTTTGGCAATATTTCCTTAAGCCCTTCCTGATTCGTTCGGCAATATCTCATCTGTTCTCTTGAATTTCTTTATTTAACTTTTTACATTACTCCAGATTATGCGTGGACTTTATTCCGTGTTTTGGGTCCCCATCTTACCTATGGGTTTGACCTTTCCCTTTGTCATTTCTTCTTAATTTCCATTTACGTTTTTGAGTTAGTTCCTGATCTCATATGTGTAGACTTATTCCCTGTCTTACTTATGGGTTTAAACTCTTAAGTTCATGTACAACCCTATGTGTTTACCTTCTATTTCCATGTACTACCCAATGTGTTTAACTTCTACTTTCTTATATTACCCTATGTGTTTAGCCTCTAATTTCCTGTAGTACCTTATGAGTTTAACCTCTAATTTCGTGTACAACGCCATGTGTTTAACCTCTGATTTCGTGTGCTCCTTATGAGCTTAACCTCTAATTTCCTGAGATCTCCCTACCTAATGTGTTTAACCTCTATTTTATGTAATATTCCTACTTAGGTCAATCTGTCTCTCTTGGCTCTATTCGTCGATCGCACAATCGTAATATCTATGTGTTTCCTTTAGTATTTTCATCTAGTGTCTCAACGTTTCTGACGTCCCTGACTATTATTCGTTGTCCCTTCGTTATGACCATATCCATGTGTGCGTACGACTTTTTCTTCGCGGTTTTCCTGGCATCATTTTCGACTCTGGATAGACCCCTGCTATCTCTTTTCGTGCTTCGTGTATTCCTTATTCCTTGTATATAAAGCCGGATGAGCCAGCGAAAGAACCGGGCACGACATGAAGGCGGAGACTGTATTCCGTCTAAAGTGGCCCTGGCCCTCCCTGACACACCCTCTAATTCTGTCGTTCCAGAATTCCCTAAGTTTCTGACTTTTTAGTCCTTGGCAAGTCGGCGGACTCGTCGAGCAAATCGCCTCAATGGAGGTGGTGTTGTTCCTTACTCCCTTCGGGGCCCAAGAAAACTCGAGCAAATCGCCTCAAGGGAGGGTACCATCCTGCCATTCGGGGCCCAAGTTGTCCCTACCGCACTCCCGCTTTTCCGTATGTATCCCTGAGGTGGGTTAGCCAATTCACCTTGCACAACCATGGAGACCAAGAATGGGCTCGACCTCCGACAACGGTGACTCGGTTATTACCTTGCACGACCACGAGGTGGAGGCCGGGATGCTCTCATCTTCGTCAACAGTGACTCGGTTCCTTCCTAACCCTACTATCATAACAGTCCTAGCTATTATGATGTAATACATAGTAACAATTACACAATCAAGGTAAGGATGATGCAACTTGGATTTGAAAAGGAATCACCATCCCTACTTTGAACCTTGATAACGATGTTTGGTTATTATGAAATGTTTAACAATTGATTACAAATTTCTAAACTACAAGTTAGGTTTTCTTACTTTTTAACAAGAATTATTAATTATATTAATATGGGTATATTATTAAATGTATATGCAATATATATATATTACACTATCTTCTGGTATAAAACATCAGTATATCTCGCCTCTGTTTCCATCTTTTTGTCTTTATTTTTATGATATCTGTAGT
Source organism: Diploptera punctata (assembly GCA_030220185.1). Classification (NCBI taxonomy): domain Eukaryota; kingdom Metazoa; phylum Arthropoda; class Insecta; order Blattodea; family Blaberidae; genus Diploptera; species Diploptera punctata. The sequence continues at coordinate 836,705 of JASPKZ010008895.1, read as the reverse complement.
TAGGCCCTGTTGTATTTAATAATACATGGTCTTCAACATATTCTTTGTTTTTATATTTCAAAGGTTGTTTTATAATGCTTCTTTGTTTATTATTTAAAGATGATACAAATTGATGAGCTTTTTTACTGTCTGTTCTGTAATTAATCTGTGATGGGAATGAAAGGTATGCTTCTATCTTTGCACTGATAATTTCTTCTTTAAATGCAGTTGCTTTTTGTCTCCATGTAATTAAATTGCTACCAATCATTGATTAGTCAATATACTTGGCATTTGAGCTACCCAGACCATATGTTTAATTGTATGTAATTATAAACTTTTTCAAGAGGAATTCAGTCAACTGGCACACACTTTATATGCTTCACTTATATAATATGTAAATAGTTAAGGTAGAACATATTTTCTTTTCTACCATCCATAAAACAAATTTTTTCTTCAAAAAGAAAACTATAATTTTACCAAAATTTGCTATATTCAGCAGAAACCTAGGTCTTTAAAAATCAACAATGTTAATCACTTTCAAAGAAAAAAATTTAAGAAATATTTTTTAACCCCGTTCAAGATTGTGACCAATAGGAATTTCTGAAGAACAAAGTAACTTAGAACTTTAAAAATCTGGATATAGAAACTAAAGTAAAAGCAGAAGAATTTGATGGTTTGGGCACATTCTTCACAGAGATCATTAAAGCCTATTTCAACATGCATTGATGATCCATCCATGTAGAAGAATATCACTTTTAAGAACCCACATATGCTGAGAAGACCATTAAAAATTATTTAAGTTTGATAGGTTACAAGGATTTAACATATTACAGAAAATAATAGAGAGGATTTGTAAATGAGGCTGAAGTCAATTCAGGTTTGCTTTACCATAGTTGAATTGAATCATTCAACCATTGATTGGCAAATGGTCTTTAGGGGTTTCTAGATGCTGATAAATGGATCCCTGTAAATATTGAGCAGAGCCAAATTATCAAACATTACATTTCACTACCAGTAAATACATCTTTAACCTCCATGTGGTAATCCCTGGGAAATGCCCCTAATTAGAAGTACCTAAGAAGATGGACAAGAACAACTTATCAACACCTTAAAACTGGCATGCTTTGGCTAAGAGAGAACACCCTAACAGAAAATAATGTAAAGGAACCCAATAAACCACTCTATATCATAAATTAATTATGGGAAATAACATTGAGTTTTTCAAGTTAATAACTAATAAAAAGTGAGTCATATCTCACCTCATACACTGTACCTCAGTTTCATGAGGCATCCCTCTCATCTTCAGCCATCTTTACGACTCATTAAATTTAAATTTCATAAAGATGGCTGAAGATGAGAGGAATGCTCCTTGAAACTGTAGTACCATGCTTGAAGATCATAAAGTATGATGTGAGATAAGACTCACTTTTTATTAGTTATTTAGTCATTCTATATTGGGTTAATGACCCATGTGGATGTAAATATGATTCAGAGAAGCAATAATAGCCTCAGACCTGATGGTTTGAATTGATTACAGCTGGAATAGAAATTGCATGAAATTTGGATGATGAGAAGAATGTGAAGGGAGAGAAGGCAATAGAGGAACTGGTTGCACTGAAATGAATCTGATGCCTAGTGGCATTAAGGGAAAGGAAATAAAACAGCTACCAGTGAGGGGAGGAAGTTATCCTGCAAGTACTAGCAGAATTTTATATATTAAATTTGGGAATTTTTAATATTATGAGGTTCAATTCATAAGAATTAAATGAATCGTGATTATTTCTTACCTCATACTTCTATGTTCATTTAAACACAGCACTGCAGTATCGGCAACTCCTTGTCACCATCGTCAGCTGTTTTCACCAACTGAAAACAGCTGACGATGGTGACAAGGAGTCGCCGATACTGCAGTGCTGTGTTTAAAGAAACATAGAAGTATGAGGTAAGAAATAATCACGATTTATTTAATTCTTACTAGCAGAATACTAGTAACTGTGAATATGTGCAATGGCACACAAAATGTGTTCTTCCGAAGCTATAGGTAAGTAAGTGTGATTGGAAATTCATTGTATTTTACTTCATTATGTGAATTTTAACTTAAATTTGTTTTGCTGTATATTGATATTCTACAAAACAGAACATTGTTCATGCTTTCATAGTTAAATATGGAAAATAACATTATGGGGTTCTTAATTCGTAAATTAACGAGTCATTTTTTCACATCTTACCTCATATTTTATGTTTCTTTAAACACGGGAACTAGTTTTCAAGAGCAGGATCTCTCTCATTTTCAACCAACATTATGAGTCATAATGTGTTTAAAGAAACGTAAAATATGAGGTAAGATGTGAAAAAATTACTCATTAATTTACGAATTGTTCATGCTTGTCTTGTCATTAAGGATGTTACTTTTTAAAATATGTTGGTTTGTATCTAATGTCGAGCATTTTGTAGTGATGCCATCTGCTCATTTGTACTCTATTTAGAAGGATGATCTGAAAAAATGAATTTAAGATGAAGCAATATTTAGATCCCCCAGCGGTAATAATTTAAAGTTTATAAATTTAAACTATAATTGATATAACATGAATATCAATGTATGATATTTAATGGAATTGAATATTAAATAGTAACTTCTTTTTTTATTTCTCAATTGACGATCAGAAACAGGCAGATGTTTTGCAAAGCTATTAAACAGGTCGCCACTCTACTATGTTTATGGCAGCAAATTCTATATGCGTCAAGTAACTTTTTTTTATAAAGGGCCTTAAGTTATATATTTTTTTCATATTTTTATAGTTCTCCTAAGAAGACTGTCCGTCAACTTGATATATTTATGAGCGCGCAGGTCTGCTCATTTCTTTATTTTTATGAAGAACAAGCAACTATGTAACCATACCGATCCCTTTGGACAATATAGTATGACTTCCTTTGGGTAACTTTTTTTTTTAGTACAGGCTATTATTTAGCAAAACACCCCCAAGACGGGATGACCCTTATAAAAGTGAAGTAAGAGAAAAACAAGCGTTATTTTCTCTTCCCAATAAATCAACTAGGACCGGGACATATTTTTATTGCCGATATCCGGCCTTTTGAAACTTTGTTAATGTTAAGGAAAAAATATATTACCCAAAATCAAGTTGCGTGTGAAGCCCCAGAAGAGAAAGGAAGGAGGAAGTAGGCCATCTATTTGTTGCCCAGAAAAGACCTCCAGCCAATGGGCAAATAGAGTTAAAAAATCCCTTTAGGTATGAGCCAGTAAAATTTGGCAAACGCCTCTGCAATTAAAATCCTGTTTGTTGATAAGTTGTTACAGTAATGACGATACGCCCTACCAGGGTAATGCCCAATCAGAGGGCACATTAAAAATAAGTTGTAAGCCGGACAGAGAACTTTGCTGCATGTAAGCCAACAATTTTGAATAAAAGAAAACGTATGTTAGAATCCGCAGGAGAGCCAAGGTGTGAAGTCGGGACACGGCCGACAGGAGGCATGTGGTCTCCGAGTGCTGTTAAGTGTTGTACTCTGTAAAAATTAGTATTACCGGACAACTGCGGTACATATCTCGGCAGAGACATAAATCTACTGCATATAAATTGGCTCTACTCAGCAAATATCTCCGCCGGCAGATTAACTAGTGTAAAAAAAAAAAGAAAATTCAAGTCTAGAAGAATAAAGAAGTGTGATTCTTTTGTGTAATACCGTACATCAATGTAGTGCTGTTTGTATTTTCTTGGCATCCATCTCTCACCGACAATCCTCCGTTACATCTGAGATAAGATCCTTTTGCTCTCCGATAATAAAAACCCCTGAGAACCTTAGTCCAGTGCACCATTAACCCGAACTATCCAGCAGTGAGGATCGCCCATCCACAGCAAGGAAGGAGTGAACCCTGAGGCAGGCTATCCCGCTCCAAAGTGGCGCCAAAACGTGGTGCAACAGTATCCCTGCAGCAAAGGGGAACAACAGACTCCCACTACAAAGAATAGACAGAAATAACAATGATCTCAATCTATAATCTCTTAAAAATTAAAGAAAAGAGACATAAGAGATTTATTAAGTTATGTAGATAGGAAATAACACTATGAGGTTTTTTAATATTGTTTATTTTTTATTATTTCACTCACCTCATACTTCATAATTCATAGCAGACCCTGGGTTTCTTCACATCTTTTGTGACATTCTCAATGCTGTGTCACGTTCACAACTGAAGTCCAACGGCTTTCTATCCTGCAGATTGACCTCTGCGCCATCTGGTGGCCGACCGAAGAATTTCCAAATCAGTCCTCTCTCTTATAACCGGGTATTTCAAAATTCATAGTTGTATTTTCATTCTTGCATATGTAAATTGTTTCCCAAATTGTGAGTTCCTTCGGTTTTTCCAATTGTTTAAGTAATTTTGTTTTGGTTTCTATTCTATGTTTTTCTGACCAGGCATGTGCAGCTATTGCAGATTTTTCAGTTTCTCCATTTTTAACATTTCTGAGGTGTTCTTTTAATCTTGTATTTAGATTCCTTTTTGTTTTTCCTATGTATATCTTTTCACAATCTTTACAATTAATTTGATAAATTCCCGATTTTTTGCAGTCTTCAATCTTTTCATTTTTGTTGGTTTTTATTAAATTACCTAAGCTGTAATCATTTTTCGGTGCTAATTTAATGTTGAATTTGTTGAAAATTTTTTGAAACTTGTCAAATACTAAAGGATGGTATGTGAACTTCTTGAATTTTTTGCCTATATTTTTATCTGTCTGAAGAGTACTTTCATTAATGATTTTTTGTTTTTTGAATTTATTTATTTTCTTGTGTATCATCTTCTTTTGAAAACCATTATCCTTCGCAATTTTTATGATGTGTCCTTTCTCTTTATTGTAATTTTCTTTGCTCATGGGGACATTCACAAGTCTGTGTGTTAAACTATTAAATACTGCCTGTTTGTGTGAAAAATGGTTAAATCCAGTAGCTTTTATATAATTGTCGATGTGAGTTTCTTTTCTGTAGATTCCAAATTCTATTTTCTTTTTTTTTCTTTATTCCTAATCAATTTAAGGTCTAAAAATGGTATTTCATGATTATTTTCTATTTCCATTGTAAATTTGATTGTTTTATTTTGAATATTTAACAGTTTAATGGCATCTTCTAATTGTTTCTGTTTTACTATTGCTATGATATCATCTACATATCTTCTCCAAAATTTAAACATCAAAGAATGTGCTTTGGTTACATGACATTCAAAGTTCCCCATAAACATGTTTGCTAAGAATGGTGATAATGGATTTCCCATTGCAAGTCCTGATTTTTGTCTAAAGTATTTAAAATCAGGACTTGCAATGGGAAATCCATTATCACCATTCTTAGCAAACATGTTTATGGGGAACTTTGAATGTCATGTAAACAAAGCACATCCTTTGATGTTTAAATTTTGGAGAAGATATGTAGATGATATCATAGCAATAGTAAAACAGAAACAATTAGAAGATGCCATTAAACTGTTAAATATTCAAAACAAAACAATCAAATTTACAATGGAAATAGAAAATAATCATGAAATACCATTTTTAGACCTTAAATTGATTAGGAATAAAGAAAAAAGAAGAAAATAGAATTTGGAATCTACAGAAAAGAAACTCACATCGACAATTATATAAAAGCTACTGGATTTAACCATTTTTCACACAAACAGGCAGTATTTAATAGTTTAACACACAGACTTGTGAATGTCCCCATGGGCAAAGAAAATTACAATAAAGAGAAAGGACACATTATAAAAATTGCGAAGGATAATGGTTTTCAAGAGAAGATGATACACAAGAAAATAAATAAATTCAAAAAACAAAAAATCATTAATGAAAGTACTCTTCAGACAGATAAAAATATAGGCAAAAAATTCAAGAAGTTCACACACCATCCTTTAGTATTTGACAAGTTTCAAAAAATTTTCAACAAATTCAACATTAAATTAGCACCGAAAAATGATTACAGCTTAGGTAATTTAATAAAAACCAACAAAAATGAAAAGATTGAAGACTGCAAAAATTCGGGAATTTATCAAATTAATTGTAAAGATTGTGAAAAGATATACATAGGAAAAACAAAAAGGAATCTAAATACAAGATTAAAAGAACACCTCAGAAATGTTAAAAATGGAGAAACTGAAAAATCTGCAATAGCTGCACATGCCTGGTCAGAAAAACATAGAATAGAAACCAAAACAAAATTACTTAAACAATTGGAAAACCCGAAGGAACTCACAATTTGGGAAACAATTTACATATGCAAGAATGAAAATACAACTATGAATTTTGAAATACCCGGTTAATAAGGAGAGAGGACTGATTTGGAAATTCTTCGGTCGGCCACCAGATGGCGCAGAGGTCAATCTGCAGGATAGAAAGCCGTTGGACTTCAGTTGTGAACGTGACACAGCATTGAGAATGTCACAAAAGATGTGAAGAAACCCAGGGTCTGCTATGAATTATGAAGTATGAGGTGAGTGAAATAATAAAAAATAAACAATATAAGAGATTTAGCTATAATAATTCTAAACAAATCTGAAAGCTATCGAAAGTACTACTACAGATTTTCTGGTACTAATTCTGACATGTTGGGTAATTTCTCTTAACTTTTAAAATATATAATTTGTCTCTTATAATCACTACAAAATGTCTCGTATATTGAAGCTTGAGTCAACTCATTATCTCACTATGTTCATTTTCAAATGTGTGATACTTGTAACTTTTACATAAATATATACATATATATATTTGTTTTATTTATTTTTATTTAATGCCACCATGTTGTCATTTTGACATTCTGGTATTCTCTCCTGGCACGGCATTATTGTAACCTACTTCTGAGGTTGGGGTGCCTGCAAGGCGGGTTATGCTGTCCTAAACTCAATGAATATATTTTAATGATGATAATGATGGCCAGATGATGTTCAGGGACCATTTGGGCCTTAAAGTTTCCTGACATTTGTCTTACAGGTGAAGGAAACCCCTGAAAAAAACCATCACCAGGGAAACTTGTCCCAATCGGAGTTTGATCGAACCCAGGCCCACTGCGCGACAAGGTAGCATGCTACCTTAAGACCACAGCAGTAGACTACATAAGAAATATGGATTGATGCATTTTCTAACCTTGTACACAATTACTTATACTTAATTGTAAGCTAATATTCCTTATGTTTACATATTTTTTCCAGAAATATTTCTTGGCTGCAAAGAGAACACCAGTTTACACTGTTTCATTTGACTCGTGTCATTTGGCTGCTGCTGTAGATTTGTCGCTACATCTCGTAGATTTTGATGTGTTTAAAACTACTCCTGGTGTAAATAAAAAATAGTTTTTCTTATCATGCAGGAAGGTTTGTACTTAATTTAAATTATATTTGCCATCCCTAGTTTCCTTTTATGTAATTTTCATGTGCACTATTAGTTTTCCTAATTTCAAACCATGTCTCATTTCAGTACTTTTATAGTCTAAAATTGCTGAGAAAATGGAACATTACAATATCTTATACTGTATTATTCATAGTTACAGTATGACTTTTATCAATATACAATTAAACCACGTTAAACTTAATTAGTGAGGTATGGATGTTGCCCAGGTTGTTCAAATCATCATGAAGGTGATGGGTGTGATCCAGTTTGGATTACTTGGATTCACTTTGTGTTCACTCAGGGTAAAGCTTTGCTCTCTTAACAAGGAAGAGCATGAGGAATTTGAAAGGCTTGTAAAATTAAACTCATGGGGTAAAAACAAATAAATTCAAGGTTTTCTTACAAGGGAACTTTCAACCATTGCATGCCAAAATCTACCTTGAAATTTCTCCCAGAGAAGCGTTGTGTTGTACCAAGGCCATGTCCAAAAAAATTATCTATCTTTTTAACTGCAAGGTACAGAAATTGAAGTTAGAATCCAGAGAATTGTATATGAGGAAGAAAAAAAAAAAAATTTACATCGGAAGCCTGAAATAGTGTAATGGTTAGCATACAGAGCTAGAGGTTTCGGGTTCAAATCCCGATTCACTTGTTAATTTTTTGAAAATAATAATTAAACATTGAATACTTTATATTAACTTCCAAATATTTCTACAATGTATATCTTCTAATAAAACAAAATTTTGCATAGATGTTCAATATTGTTCTGCCAAGTATTCTAGTGTACCACTTCATCTTGTTTTATTTTCTCATGTGAACCTAAAACCATAGAGAACATGTTCCCTGGTCAGAGAATGCCCCTCAGACATAAGGAAGGAAATCAAATATCTCCTGCAGACCAAACAGGACAGGACAGGACAGGTAGAACAAACTCGTTAGCTACAGTGAAAGCAATTGTTTTAGGGGGAAGTAATTTTAAAATCACATCTCAGGTCCTCCAAGTTGGGACATGATCCATTAGACCAAACTGCCTTGTTGATCTTAAAAACCAAACAATTTAGCTTGTTAAAAAATTGACCAATATTTCTAATAACTAACAAATCTGTAGGTTCACTCCATGCATCCATATCCTGAGCTAATGTTTTCCAATCATCCATACATCTCAATCTTGAGCCAATGTCTTCTAATTATCTCTGTATAGTAATCAAATGGTAAAGAGAAAAATTTATGCCTGAACCAGGAATCGAACCCCGAACCTTCAGCTTTCCGTGCTGATGCTCTAACCATTGAGCTAATCCAGGCTTCCTTCCCATCCAAGCATAAATCCTTCCTTTACCTTACTGTCTTGGTCCCACATTCATATGCTATGAATCATCATTCACAAATACACAATGAATGGCTTCTACCTGAAGAAGACATGAAGGGACTCCACATAGCTATAGCATTATTTATTAAATTAATATTAAGAAGTTAAAGCTGTTACTATGATTGAAATAAGTATATTAAAGTACACTACTAAATTATTGTAATCAAATGGTAAAGAGAATGGATGGGAAGGAAGCCTGGATTAGCTCAATGGTTAGAGCATCAGCACAGAAAGCTGAAAGTTCGGGGTTCGATTCCCGGTTCGGGCATAAATTTTTCTCTTTACCATTTGATTACAATAATTTAGTAGTGTACTTTAATATACATATTTCAATCATAGTAACAGCTTTAGCTTCTTAACATTAATTTAATAAATAATGCTATAGCTATGTGGAGTCCCTTCATGTCTTCTTCAGGTAGAAGCCATTCATTGTGTATTTGTGAATGATGATTCATAGCATTTGAATGTGGGACCAAGACAGTAAGGTAAAGGAAGGATTTATGCTTGGATGGGAAGGAAGCCTGGATTAGCTCAATGGTTAGAGCATCAGCACGGAAAGCTAAGGTTCGGGGTTCGATTCCCTGTTCAGGCATAAATTTTTCTCTTTACCATTTGATTACAATAATTTAGTAGTGTACTTTAATATACTTATTTCAATCATAGTAACAGCTTTAGCTTCTTAATATTAATTTAATAAATAATGCTATAGCTATGTGGAGTCCCTTCATGTCTTCTTCAGGTAGAAGCCATTCATTGTGTATTTGTGAATGATGATTCATAGCATTTGAATGTGGGACCAAGACAGTAAGGTAAAGGAAGGATTTATGCTTGGATGGGAAGGAAGCCTGGATTAGCTCAATGGTTAGAGCATCAGCACGGAAAGCTGAAGGTTCGGGGTTCGATTCCCGGTTCAGGCATAAATTTTTCTCTTTACCATTTGATTACAATAATTTAGTAGTGTACTTTAATATACTTATTTCAATCATAGTAATAGCTTTAGCTTCTTAATATTAATTTAATAAATAATGCTATAGCTATGTGGAGTCCCTTCATGTCTTCTTCAGGTAGAAGCCATTCATTGTGTATTTGTGAATGATGATTCATAGCATTTGAATGTTGGACCAAGACAGTAGGGTAATGGAAGGATTTATGCTTGGATGGGAAGGAAGCCTGGATTAGCTCAATTGTTAGAGCATCAGCACGGAAAGCTGAAGGTTCGGGGTTCGATTCCCGGTTCAGGCATAAATTTTTCTCTTTACCATTTGATTACAATAATTTAGTAGTGTACTTTAATATACTTATTTCAATCATAGTAACAGCTTTAGCTTCTTAATATTAATTTAGTATCTCTGTATAATTTGCCTCCCTCATTTCATTGTTAATGTTATTCTCCCACCTCATTCTCGGCCTATTTACTGGGAACTTTCCCTATAGTTTTCATACAAGGAGTTCATGCCCCTCTTTCATTCTCCATTCGTACATGTTCTGCTTATTGCAAGTCTATGAGACTTAACTATTCTTATTACATCTGGTTTTGCATAAAGATAATGTAGCTCACTGTTATGTAAGTCTTCTTAATTCACCTGTCTGTTTGTCTGCCTCTTTGGTCCAAAACCTTTCCTAAGAACTTTATTCTGAAATACACAATCTTTTCTCCTTTCTTAAGAGTCTATGTTTCATATCCATACAATATAACTGGGAGCATAAATACAAACATTAAACACACAAGAAAATAAGAAAACATGTATACAACAAGAATATAAAGCCTGTTTTGAGCACTCATGACTATTTCAGAACTTATCTTGTCCCTCATTATCTTGTTCTGTAAATACGGTAAGCATTTTAAGGAAATAATGTAAAAAGTTCATTTTTTCATTTGGGACAAGTAATGTGGTCATTCAATAGTTTTATTATTATTTTTTAAAATATTTTATTACAATTTCAAAAAGAAATACAATATTTGTAATTACCCAACCAGTGGCAAGTAGGTAGAATGATCCTTGAACAGAATTTAAGGACAATGGTCTTCTTTGAATTACATCATTTTGCAAAGTGAAAAATGTGTTCATGTAACGATACCCAAGCCTATAGATTATGAGTTGCTGCCAGAAATCTATAAGACCACCTTGTTCTAGTCTTGTAATTGTTGAATCAAAATATGATGTATAAGGTGAATTTTCACGCATCCCAATCCCTACATAGAATGTGAACACTGGCTCCTCCATTACACGTAGATTTTGCCTGGCTTCAGGAGAAAGTTTCTCACTTTCTGTAACAAAACTGTCGGAGAGAACTTTACAGAAAACAGCATAGTGCCCTTGAAGAATACGTCTTTCCCTATCTGCCTGTGAATTTTCTAACATAAATTTGTTTCCAAACTCTTGCAGTTCTGTGTTTTTAGAGTTTCTAATGTGACCTTCCAACCACCTACTTTGTTCACCCCAGTATATATTTTGATTCAGTAAATTCTGAATTGTATCGATAGGATCGGAATAAATAGGCGATGTTAGTAGAGATGTAAATCCACTTGAATATACTGTTGTTGTGAGGAGACTGAAAAATGACCATGCAGTGAGCAGATATCGTAGAGCAACCTGACGAGGAAGTTTTGGTGGACTATTAAGCATCAAAATACGAAATGAATCAACAAAACAATTATGTATATTCTGGTAGTGACTGGAAAGTGGCAGAAGTTTTGCAGTTCCATGTAATATCAGATTAAAGCTTAACAAGGTAATTAAAAGTATTACCCATGTCCAAAACTGTAGTGCGAGGTAGAGCAGTAATGCACGAGGTAGTGGTTGAGGTTTTGGAGCCATGAAAGTTCCTTTTTGACGAGACCAGGGAGTTGAATGTTTTACTCCTCTTCTAGGTGGATCAGGTAACCACATGGAGCAAATCTGTAACATCCATGTAGCATAGAATCATCAATAAATTTCTATTTGGTTTCTAGCATTAGTTTGCAAATTATTACTTTTGATATAAGAAGTTAGTAAGAAAGCACAAAGGACTCAAAACAACAATATAGTCAATTTTTATACAGAGAAAGACATTGAAATGCCAGAATCTCTACAGCTGAAGACAGAATGTTGGTATAGGAATAATCGGACTACTTTTAAATATTGCTAACCTACCACTTCTGGTAGAAAGTATCTCTTTGTACAAGAAAAAGACCATTATCTATATTTGAACACCTCACTTTTTTTTATAAGCTTTGGTTTTATCTGAAAAGTTATGCACAAAATCCTTGGTACTAATCTTCAGGAAATCTGGCACTTTTTCAAGGTACCTTCATTATTAAGAATCAAATGAATCATGAATTCTTCTTACCTCATACATCTATGTTTTTTTAAACACAGCACCGCAGTATCGTAGAACCATTTTCTCTATCGTCAGCTGTTTTCACGACTGTCAATTTCTTTTTTTGCCGGCAATTATCCAAACTGCCATCTGGTGTATTTTTGAAGAACTTTTTAATCAAGCTTGGTTCGTCCAGAATCTCGAAGTTCATGGTTATAGTATGGTTTTTTTGAATATATATCTTTTCCCAAACTGTTAATTCCAAAGCTTTAGATAGATGTTTCAAAAGTTTTGCTTCTTTTTCAATTCTATGATTCTCTAATAAACTATGTGCTGCTATAGCTGATTTTTCAATTTTTCCATTTTTTATGAGTTTGTAAGTTCCTTTTTTTGTTTCCTATATATACTTTATTGCAATCTTTGCAATTCATTTGATAAATTCCAGATTTCTTGTTGTCTGGGATGTTAACTTTATTATTAGTTAACAGAAGATTACCCTACAAAAAACACCAGATTACGTTTGTATAACACTTTGGCCAGACCAATGTTGACCTATGGTAGTGAAGCATGGACACTAAAAAGACAACATGAAAGCAGAATAACAGCTTGTGAAATGAGATTCATGCGCAGAACAGCGGGTTACACCAGATGGGATCGGAAAGGGAACACCGATATCTTAAAAGAATTGAAGACTACGCCAATTTTGGAATATATTAAACAGTACCAACTAAATTGGAAACACCAACTTGAAAGAATGAGTTCAAATCGGATCCCCAAAGCTGTTTATAATTATATACCAAGAGGACGAAGATCACTGGGCCATCCTATGAAACGCTGGAGGGAAAATTTTCTATAGGATCGTAACAGGCCTTGGCCTAATATTTGGAAGGAAGAAGAAGAAGATTACCCAGGCTGAATTTGTTAATTGGAGCCAATGTTATATTACATTTTTTGAAAATCTTTTGAAATGGATTATGAATTTCAGGATGGTAAGTGATTTTCTTGCAGTTTTCATCTTTCTTGGAATCATGTTGTAGGGTGGTGTATTCCTGTAACCTTTTTTGTTGTTTAAATTTCTTTAATTTATTCCTAATTATGTCTTCATCAAAACCATTTATTTTAGCAATATGTACAATATGATTATATTCATTATCAAAATCTTCTACATTAAGTGGAATATTTATTAATCTGTGTAATAGACTATTGGAAATTGCATGTTTATGTGAAACATGATTAAAACCTGAAGATTTTATGTAGTTGTCCGTATGAGTGTCTTTTCTATAAATATTAGATTAAATTATATTTAAATTAATATTGGGAAGTAAACATTATGAGGTTATATCATTAATAGTGAGTGGAGAACATATTTTTATCGACTCACCTCATACATTTTCAAATTTCTTTGATACCGACGGTTTCAGACAATATCATGTCCCTCTTCAGTCATGGCTTCCACTGATGAAATTCCGTGATTGTTGATTTCTTTAGTGACATCACCTCTTGTGCTGCCATCTTTCATTGGGATTATAAACTTTGTAATTCAATTTTTATTTCGATATTCTGGTGAAGTTCACTGCTGTCTGGTGCATGGGAATCATATTAGTATAGAGAAAAATCTACAAATAAATCGAAAGCCTAATGCTTTAAATCATTACAGAGGTGGTGTACAGAACCAGAGATTTGGGTTCAAATCCTGATTTAGGCATATATTTTTTCTCTTCAAATTTAATTTGTCATTCAGTGAGAAGTGTTAATTTAATGTTAAACATTGAATCTAAGCTTTACTGGCTATACATGTAGTGTTAATTCCCATTTTAAGTCTTCTTGTTTAAGAATCTGCTAGACAGTGTTAATGGAATGAAGTTCACTCCTATCTGGCATCCAGGAATCATATTAGCAAGAGAAAAATATATGAATAAATTGGAACCTTAATAGCTTAAATCTTTAGAGAGGTGGTGTACAGAATTAGAGATATTGGGTTCAAATCATTATTTACGCATATATTTTTTCTTCAAATTCAATTATCTGAGTCAATTCACACTTAATAGGCCTATACGTGATTAATTATTTACTTCTTGTACATTTCTGATATAAACAGTTGTGTTTAAGAGTAGTCTGTGTTTATGTTTTAGATAATAATTTAAGCTAAAATAATTACTTACCCCAATATCAGCTTCACCACTTGCCAAATCATCTTCGACTTTGTCCCATGATCCACCCTGTATTGAAACATTCTGCGGTGCAAGAGTAACATTAAAGCCTCGAAGAGCTGCTTGCACAATCCTCATCTCAATCCCATCATAATGTACTTGATTCTCACTCACATAGTTGTATGTAACAAATGGTGGACATTCAAACATCCCTACTTTAGGTGGTCTTAAATGTTTAAGTCTGGTCTTTCTGATGACTTTTAACCAAGGACATTCAATTTTAGCTACCAAATTACTTTCAGGATTCCATTTACCTAGAACTGTATTATCAAAAGCATCCATTGCAAGAAATGTATCATGTTTCTGAACTATAGCTAAGACTGCCAGAGTTGTATCAATGCTTGTATTCATTTGTTTTCCTGTGTAAAATATTATGATACTGGAATAATTGTTTGCTGCCTCTTCTATGTCTTGAAGTTTGTCTGTTACAATCAATGAACTGTCAGTGTGAACATCTGGTTTTATTCCTAATGTAAATGTGAGCATGGGACAGAAATGGGCCACTGCAGCAATAACCAGGTATTCCACAACATTACCAGTGAGGGCCACATGGAGATGGGAACACTGTTGTAAAAATGTAGCATTTAAAATAGAAGTTGTGAGAGAGTGATAATCTGGTAGTTGATTTGGAACCAACATATTGAATTGTTTAGACTCAAGTACCTTCTGATAATATATTTATTACATCAATGTATTATAATAGCATTGTCAAAGCAAGCAACGTTCTGTCTAAATGCTTAGTTGAGAAAATATAATATGAAGGGAAATTTGTCTAGAAACATTTTTTTTTTACTTTATCCCTGTAATAATTATTTATATTACAACATATGTCCTGTGAGGTAAAAAAAAAAATCAATCAATAATTATAATACATCATACTGGTTATTACTATCTTAATTTATAAAAAGGAGGTGGAGTAGATTATAAATTATATGTGTAGTACTTCATGCATGTAAGTGATGCATAATCTCTGAAGTTATGAGTTAGGGATTTTGATTCACTTCATATTTTTTATTTTCTTGCAGACTATAGTTTCTTCCCATTTATGTGACATTGTCAATGCTTTCTAACTTTGAATTTGTCGATCCTGTAGATTGATTTCTGCTACCTCTGTTGACTAACCGATAAACTTTCAAATAATTTTTTTTTTCCCCTTTTCCCTGGGAATTTCAAAATTCATAATTTTCTCCTTATTATTGTTGATGTAAATTTTCTCTCAAATTGTGAGTTCCTTAGATTTTTCTGTTTCAGTAATTTGGCCTTAGTTTCAATTCTGTTTTTTCTTGACCATGCATGTGCAGCTATTGCAGACTTTTCTATTTCCCCATTTTTAACATTTGTAAGGTGCTCTTTCAATCTTGTATTGAAGTTCCTTTTTGTTTTTCTTATGTATATTTTTTCACAATCTTTACAATCAATTTGATAAATCCCTATTTTGTTGCCTTCATCAATCTTTTCATTTTTGTTGGTTTTATTTATTCTATTCAGGCTGTAATAATTTTCCGTGCTAATTTAATGTTAAATTTGCTGAACAATTTTTGAAACTTATTAAATATTAAAGGATGGTATGTGAATGTGTTACCAATTTCTTTATCTGTCTAAAGAGTACTTTAATTTATCACTTTTTTTAATTAATGTATTTTCCTATGAATCATCTTTTCCTCAAAACCATTCTCTTTTGCTATTTTTAATATATTTTTCTTCTGTATTACAAAATTGGGAACTGCTGATATACTTCACTCTTACATAAAATAACCAACAATGCTAGTCTGAATCTCTAACTTTAAAACCCAGAATCCTCATTAATAACAGATGTCTTAAGTTATGTAGGTAGGAAATAACACTATGAGGTTTCTTTAATTTATGTTAAGTTGTTTTTGACTTCTGAACTCCCTTGCAGTCCCGGGTTTCATCACTACATTTGTGACATTCTCAATGCTGTATCACATTCATAACTGACGTCCAATGGCCTCCTCTCCTGCATACTCAGGAGGCCGTTGGATGTCAGTTGTGAATGTGATACAGCACTGAGAATGTCACAAATGCAGTGATGAAACCGGTCTGCAAGGGAGTTAAGAAGTATAAAGTGAGTCAAAAAAACTCAACATAAATTAAAAAACAGATGTCTTACTAACAGTTCATTTTAAGATATTTAAGGATAAAGTAATGGTATGTTTTTTTTGTAAATATCAAATACAGACATAATAAAATATATAAATAAGTATATTCTTTTGCATTCTAAGTAATAAAGTTTAAATTATAATTAAATTTGAGTTGTTTTTTGACTCACCTCATATTTCTTGATTTTTATGCAGACTCAAGTTTTGTTACTAAATTCGTGACAATGAAGATTTTGACTCACTTCATGTCACAAATTCAGTGACAAAACTCGAGTCTGCATAAAAATCAAGAAATATGTTACTGAATTCTCGTGACAATGGAGTTTTTTGACTCACTTCATGTCACGAATTCAGTGATAAAACTCGAGTCTGAAATCAAGAAATATGAGGTGAGTCAAAAAATCACTAAAATGTAATTAAAATAAACCTCATAGTCATATTTGAAGAGAAAAATTTTATGCTCAGACTGGGGCTCGAACCCAGGACCTTTGGAATTCCAGGCCAATGCTCTACCGAGTGAGTTCCGATCTAAATGCAAATTTTTCTCTTATATATGTTATTTCCTGCGCACGAAATGCTATGAAACCATTGTTTCTATCTTTGCAAATGGAGGCTTCTTTATTAACCCGTCAGCGCCGACGTCCATACATGGTATAGACCCTCTGTTCTTCACTTATTGCCGACATCTATATGTGGTATAGACCTATGCAGGCATGTTTTCTTTTGGTTCTGGATCGTACATTTTTGAAGCTACAAAGATGTAATTTATGTGTGTTTAATGTAGAAATTATGAGCTTTCAGGACATATGAATAAAAAATAATATTTGTTTAAAATTGCATGTGATATTATTTTTTTTTAAATCAGATAAGATTGATGTAATCGTAATTTTCTTTAAATGCGTGCGACCTTTTCATTTGCTTTTTTTTTTACTCCTGTATATATTATGAAAAATATTGGAAACAAAATGTAGTAGTAGTATAATGCCCATTAGCTTGGATGTGTTCCATTTGCTTTCTTGCTTCCCAATAGAGTCCTGCCAGAGTTCTTGTAGGTGACATCTTCAGAGCCTCACAGCTAGCAAGATGATCTTTGTTCATGGTAGTGTTATTGTCTTGGCACAAGATACAAATAGGAGAGTTGAAGATTCCAATTTTATGGAGGTGTGCTGCCAGGTAGTCATCTTGGCCTGTTAACAGTCTGAATGTTGCTACTGCTTCATGTCTTGGTTGTTCAGGTATTAAGTTTTTAGTCTGTGAGATAGCTGCCCATGGTTTCTCATTTGCTGGAAGTTTCTTTTAATTATAATTTTTGCAGAATGGTAGGGCAGGGATTGATTTGTTTTCTGTAAAATTTTGGTGCCCTTTTTTGCTAAAAGAACCGCCATTCCATTTCCATGTACCCTGCAGTGAGAGGGGATCCATTGGAGCTGGATAATTTTATTTTGTTTGGTCAATAATCTTATGATCTTTTTTATTTCCAACACTTTTCTGGAGATTGGAGAGTTATATGTTGTTATAGCTTGTATAGCTGATGTTGAATCACTTAGTACAACTTCTCTCTGAAATGTATTTATTCTGTAGAGGAGTTGTGTTAGTGCTAACTCTATTGCCTGAATTTCTCCATCGAAGTGTGTGTAATTTTTCCCTACTGCAACATAGAAGCTAAACAGTTTTGAGTAAATTCCAGCTCCATCTTCTATTTCCATTCTGGATCCATCTGTATAGATATGTACCCATTGTGGTTCAGGATATAGACTGTGAATGGTTTCCAATGTGATTTGTTTTAGTTCATCTGGGATCATTTAACTTTTTAAAACATGTTTGATTAAATTTGTGTTAAAAGCAATATCTATATCTTCCAGAGGTGATACTGGTAAGAGAAGTTTTTCTGAATTTTGATTTGTTTTTGTAGTTTGATTGCTTTCTGTATGAAGCCATATTGAGTTTTAAGGTTTCTCTTTCTGTCTTTATAGTTTATCCAGTAGTTATCATGTGGGATTCTTATTAATTTTTCATATTGTATTAAGGCCTGTTTGTGAATCTGATGGGCTATTGGATTATTTTCAGTAAGTATCTGCATTGCTGTTATGGGTGTAGATTTGGCTGCACCTGTTATCAGTTGTAAGGCATTATTCTGGGTTACTTCTAATTTGTTTAGGGTATTATTATTATTACAGGCGATCAAGGCTTCACTTCCGTATAGTAATATAGGTTTTATGTATGTCTTGTATGTATTATTTAATACGGACCTAGAACATCCCCATTTTGTTCTTGCTAATCTCTTTAAAATGTTGCATCTTTTGTTCACCTTTTCTGTTGTAGTTTTAACATGATGTTCCCATTTCATTTTTGTATCAAATTGTATACCTAGATATTTAACATAATCTTGATGTTGTATGTTTTGACCATTGATTTTGAGGAAGATCTCTGGTAGTGTATGTACTAATGAAAATCTCTTACAACAGGTTTTGTTAGTATTAATTTTCATGCAGTTATTCCTGCACCACTGTTCCAGTGAGGCAATGGCTTATTTATATTTGTGGGGTTAGTTTATGTTGTAGATTTTTAGGTGTGGTTGTCCAAATTGTTAAGTCATCAGCATAGAGTGTACAGTTAATGTTTTCATTTTTACTTAACTCTAATGGTAAGTCATTTATCATAATATTAAATAGTGTTGGGCTAAGTACTGAGCCTTGAGGGAGGCCTATTTTTGTTTGTTTGTAACAAAATGTTGAGCTGTAAAAAATTATGAGATGGTACATGAAAACAGATTTTATTTTTGCAATCAGTGTGAAATTTTGATATCAGAAATACTTATTTATTTCAAAACAGCAAAACTCATCCATAACTATGTAATTGATAATTTTATTTAATAATACCCTGTAACAACTCAAATCTTCACCAATTTAAAGGTGTTTAATGTTATGAAATTAACTATTATTATTCTCATCAGAAGTAAGTGATAATTTACTACGAACTAGTTTAAAGAGACCATCAATCATCTGATGTCTGTCCATAATCTATCAGGTCATTAGCATCAAGATTAAAAAATTACTTAAATATTAAACTTAAGATAATTTTATATGATGGAAATATATGGCATGAGACCCACTGCTTTACTTTCGAAGCTACATATAGGGTAAAATTTAAAATAAATTCTGTTCACTTCACCTCATATCCCATCTTCCAGTAGACCGATTTCAAAACATATAGGTTTCATCATTAATAATTTCACGACTGACGTTCTGTCATACAGGAGCACTGCTTCTTAATACATCTGTTGGTGGACCATTGAACCTCCAAAACAACTTCCTTTGGAATTTCAAAATGCATTAATTTTTCTTTTTTGTTTTTTTGAATGTGGATTTTTTCCCAAACCATCAGCTCTCTAGGTTTTTCTATTTGTTTTATTAAACTAGCCTAGGTTTTGAAATCGGTGTAATTAGAAGACGGGATATGAGGTAAGAAGTAATTTTAAATTATACTTCATACTGATATTTCCTATAATAGTTCAATACATATATGCTATTTACACCTAAAAAAAATCCACTTATCCTGGCCAGATTTAAATTTCAAAACCTCAGGTTCAGAGGTAGTATTCTTTTTCATTTTACTCCTCTACTTTTCTCTTATTTTATACAAGATTTTCAGAATTTAAATACTATTCTTAAAAATATTGATGTCATAAAATATGAAAATTCCCATATAAGAAGAAATGTTTGTCTGCAAATTTAAAAAACTCATACTTTATTTAAGTGTTTCTTATATATAATGCTGTTGATCTAATTCTTAACTCTCTATTTGAAAATGAGGAATGAGTATATAATTTCTGTGTGTTGTTGGAATTTTATGACAGTAACATAGAGTATCTATTCTATCATCCATCCAGTAAGTAGGTAAATTTTATTCACTAAAAACCATGCACTTGCATTCTAACTTCCTATTCATAACCCTCACCATGGTCATTCTAGGATAGGAGCAGTAGCTCTTAATAGTATTATGTGGCTGTGGTCCATGACTGGTGTTTCTTCCAAGTATTTCTCTCTCAACTGCAGAGGGCATCTGCAGTGGTGAGTACTTCCAGATAGTTTTCCCTGGTTGGAGGCTTGACTGTGAATGAGTGATAGACTGGAAACCAGTATTTATACTAATGCTAGTCCCAGGATGACTGAATGAAGTTGGAGCTGATTGTCTAGCCATCATCAATCTAGTATTGATTGATTCACAACTTTTTCCTCATTATTGATTATGTTTATACCTCCATCGTCTAACATGTGATACCAGGCTTTAGCCAGTTTTATCCCTTCTTTTCTATTGAAATTGTCCTTATGTTTGTAAATTTCTATAGCCTCTCTGTATAGTCTATGGAAATAATAGGGCTTTGTGGCTAAAACCTGTGTATCCGCATACAGAATCTGATGTCCATTTATAATAGCATGTTCTGCTACAGCCAATTTTTCCATTTGTCCTAGTCTGCAGTTTCTTCTGTGTTCTGATAGATGAGTGGCTATGCTTCTTTTCGTGGTTCCTATGTATGATTTTCCATACGAACATGGAACCCAATATACGCCGTATAGAACATGCTATTATAAATGGATATCAGATTCTGTACGAGGATACACAGGTTTTAGCCACAATGCTCTATTATTTTAATTAATAAAGAGTTAGAATTATCACGACATACCTCATATTTGTAGATTTCTTGTAGACTGGTTTTGATACGTTACATATCATTATCAATTATTTCTAATCTCATAGCGTCACTTCCTTTAAATATTAAAAGCCCTATTATTTCTCTAGATTACACAGAGAGGCTATAGAAGTTTACAAACATAAGGATAATTTCAATAGAAAAGAAGAATGGATAAAACTGGCTAAAGCTTGGTATCAGATGTTAGACAATAGACGTATAAACATAATCAATTATGAGGAGACAGTTCCGAATCAATCAAATGCTAGATTAATGATGACTAGCCTTTCAGCTTTGACTTCATCCAGCCATCCTGGGACCAGCATCAATACCAGTTTCCAGGACAGTCTACTGCCCATTAACAGTCGAGCCTTCGACCAGGGAACACTACCTAGAAGTATTTGCCACTGAAGATATTCTCCGCAGTTGAGGGAGAAACGTGTGGAAGAAACACCATGGCCATATAGTCCAGAATCTTTTAATATTATGATTACTGGCCGTGAAAGCTTGCATCCAACTAGTAGCTCTTAATGTTACTAAATTCACATCTACTCGTATCATTCACATAGATTGGCTATGTTTTACACTAGAATGCAGAAAATTGTGACTTAAAAGTCTTATAATGACAACTGACATTACAAATGTAGAAAACAAGAACAGCAATAGAAAGAAATTACCTAACTCTGGAGTTATATGGATAGGAAAGTAGGAAACTCTTTATTTAACATTACTTTTACATTTAGATAATATTTTCAAATTCTAAGTTATTAAAACTTAACCATGTTAAAATGTTAAAATATATATCTTTTCCAACATACATACTGAGTTGTTACTCAATGTTAAAATAAAACAATCTATTTAATTATTGTTTATATCTATTTCTACTACAATAAGTATCATATATCTAATTTACATGTTCATTGTGAAAATTGTGCATTACAACTTCACTTATTAATACAAAGCTTGCTATTATTAAACCAATTATAAAGAAGCAGAATGCACCTTGAAGTGAATTTAAAGTAAGCGGTTTCCGATGCACGACATCACTTTGAAGGCTAAAAAATGTATTCATATAATGGAAACCAAGCTTATGAATGATAAAGTGCTGCCAGAAATCTGTAATTCCAGCTTGTTCTAGTCTGGTGATTGTTGAATCAATGTATACTTTGTAAGGTGAATTTTCACGCAAACCAATGCCAATGTAAAATGTAAACATAGGCTCTTTCATTACACGTAAAGTTTGCCTTGCTCTGGGAGATAATTTTTCACTTTCTGTTACAAAAGTATTTGAAAGAACTTTGCAGAATGTTGCATAATTTCCTTCAAGAATCCTCTTTTCCCTGTCTCCTCTTTCTATTTTAAATCTATTTTTAAATATCTGTAGCTTTCGATTGTCTGAATTAGTGAAGATATAATTGAAGCTAGATACTGGTTCTCCCCAGTAAATATTCTGATCCAGCAGATCTTGAATTGTATCAATTGGATGTGAATATAAAGGCGATGTCAATAGAGATGTGAAACCACTTGAATATACACTTGTTGTGAGAAGACTAAAGAATGCCCATCCAACAAGCAGATATCGGAGAGCAGTTTGTCGAGGTAGCTTTGGGAGACTGTTAAGCAACAAAATTCGAGAAGCATCGAGGAAACAGATATGTATACTCTGGTAACGACTGGAAAATGGCAGAAGTTTTGCAGTTGCATGTAATACCAAACTAAAGCTCAAGAAGGTATTTAAAAGTATTATCCATGTCCAGAACTCTAATGGTAGGTACATCAGTAGTACACGAGACAATGGTTGAGGTTTTGGTACTAAGAATGTTGCTGTCAGACGAGACCATGGTGTTGAATGTTCTAGGCCTTGCAATGATTTTGCAGTTAGAAACATGGAACAAAGCTGTAACATTTATACAATACATAACATTAATTTCATTAATTATTTCACAGCTTTCTTTATTATTGTTTTTATTTGTCCTCCTCATGGTTGGGTTTGTGTGCAATCTGCAGTTGATCTTTCAATCTATGGGCACATCATTGTGACAGTTCAATTTCATCTAAAGTGGATGACTGCCCCAAATAGGAGTATGCCATTTATAGTTGCCCTTTAATAGAGACAGCCACTACATCTACCCATTTCTCTGGGTCTGGGATATATTGTCAGGTATTGACAGCCAGGGGGCACGCCGTAGCATAGTGGTTAAGGCACTGAGCTACAAGCCGGAGGGTCGAGGGTTCAAGTCCCATTGGGGTCAGGATTTTTAAACTGACCCAAACCCTCTGGCGGCACTATGGCCCTGGGGTCGACTCAGCCTCTAACGGAAATGAGTACCAGACGCTTGTTCTGGGGGTAAAGGCGGCCGTCACGCAGGGCTGACAACCCGGCTGACATAAAGTGTTGATTGTCTAGAAAAAATGGGAGCCTTAACCTCCTACTACCCCAAGGGCCTCCTGAGGCCTGTTGTGGGATCACTTTACTTTACTATTGACAGCCAGACCAGCTGAGCCCCAAGATTTTTTATAAGGTATTTTTCTCCCCCTCCCTCCTTTTCCAAACGTGTATGGTGATCAAAATTTAAAATAAAGACTAATAAAATATGGAATTTACCACCATAACATAACTGGTATAAAACAAAGAACCCTGGAGACTCCATCAAAATAACACTGCAACGAAAAAAGCAGGCAGCTATCAAGATTTAAAACAGGACACCTTAGAACTCTTAAAATCTGCTTGAAGTGTAATACAAAAGAAGGATTACCACAACTCATACTCCAATGCAACAGATCTCTGGAATCAACCTGCAGATGTAATAACTTCAAAACAATAACCTCATATACATGGTTTAGAAGAACCAGGGATAAGGAACAACATTATTATTATTATTATTATTATAAATTATTATTATTATTATTATTTATAGATATTTGATTGTATTGTATCTAGGATAATTGCACTACGAAGCAGTCAATTTCTTTGTCTTTCACAGGAAAAGAGCACTATGAGGTTTTAATTTAAGAATTAAATTAATGTTTTTATTAATATTTAATTTTAGGAAGTGATATTTTGAGGTTATTTTAATTAGTTTATTCACAGTCTCAATATTAATGTTGATTTGTTCTTGAACATGTTGCAAAACAATTCTGTTTTATCGTCAGCTTTTCCAGACTGAAAAATATGTTCAAGAACAAATCAACATTAATATTGAGGTAAGATGTTCAGACTAAAAATAATATAATGTTTTTATTATCTCACCTCATATCCTTTTTCTTCTAGACTGCAGTTTCGGAGCTTATCTCCATCATCAGTAGCCTTTAGTCGACCGTTATGTCATTTCTTGACGGTTTTCTTCTTCCTTCTATTGGTGGACCTATGAACCTCAGGATCAGGTCAAAATTTGCAGGAGTTCCGAAATTCATGAGTTTATCTTTCTTGTTTTTTATGTGGATTTTTTCCCAGATCATGAGTTCTTTCTGTTTATCTGTATGTTTGATTAGGCTAGCTTTTGTATCGATTAAATGTTTTTCAGACCAGGGATGGGCTGCTACAGCTGACTTGTCCACTTCATCCTTCTTTACATTTTTGAGATGTTCTTTCAATCTAGTTTTTAAATTTCTTTTTGTTTTTCCTATATAGATTTTAAAATTAATATAAAATTATGGAATATTCACCTGAAAGGTCCGTCTCCTCAACTTAATTAATCATTTAACTGTAGCGCTTTCGGGACTTGTCATGAATCCTGCCGATGATGGGACAAGTCCCGAAAGCGCTACAGTTAAATGATTAATTAAGTTGAGGAGACGGACCTTTCAGGTGAATATTCCATAATTTTATATTAATTTTGAATAATACCTCAACGGAACACATCATGAATCTTATAAAAGTTGATTATGTAGATTTTGTCACAATCCTTATATTTGATCTTATATATTTCTGATTTGTATTCTTCTTCAATTTTTTTCATTTTTGTTGGTTTTAATTATCTTGTTTAGGCTGTATTCATTCTTCGGAGCCAATCGAATGTTAAACTTTTTTAAAATTTTCTGGAACTTGTGTTTTAAAGGGCGGTAAGTGAAATTTTTTAATCTTATGTTCTCTTCTGTTTGTTTTTTAAGTGTGCTTTCTTTGATTAATTTTTGCCTTTTGAACTTGTTTATTTTCTTGTGTACCATGTTTCCTTTATAACCATTTTCTATTGCTACTTTAATTATGTATTCTTTTTCATATTTTTCTCTGTTCAGGAGTATATTCACCAATCTGTGTGTTAGACTACTGAATACAGCTTCTTTGCGAGTGAAATGGTTGAATCCTGATGCCTTAATGTAGTTATCTTTATGTGTGTTCTTTCTGTATATTCCAAATTCTCTCTTGTTTTTTTCGTTTCCAGTTAGGTTTAGATCCAAAAATGAAATTTGTCTGTCAGTTTCAGTTTCCATAGTAAATTTTATAGCTTTGCTCTGAAGGTTCAGGAGTTTTAAGGCATCATCTATTTGTTTATGATTTACAATAGCTATTATATCGTTGACATATCTGCACCAAAATTCGAAAATGAAAGGGTGAAAAAATTGAAGAAGAACACAAATCAGAAATATGTCAGATCAAATGTTAGGATTGTGACAAAATCTATATAGGAAAAACAAAAAGAAATTTAAAAACTAGATTGAAAGAACACCTTAGAAATGTAAAAAAGGGTGAAGTGGACAAGTCAGCTGTAGAAGCCCATGCTTGGTCTGAAAAACATTTAATTGATACAAAAGGTAGCCTAATCAAACACACAGATCAACAAAAAGAACTCACAGTATGGGAAAAAATCCACATCCAAAAAAACAAACAAATTTCGAAACTCTTACAAATTTTGACCTGATCCAGAGGTTCATAGGTTCACCGATAGAAGGACGAAGAAAACTGTCAAGAAACGACATAACGGTTGACTAGAGGCTACTGATGATGGAGATAAGCTCCGAAACTGCAGTCTAGAAGAAAAAGGATATGAGGTGAGGTAATAAAAACAT
Source organism: Diploptera punctata (assembly GCA_030220185.1). NCBI lineage: Eukaryota > Metazoa > Arthropoda > Insecta > Blattodea > Blaberidae > Diploptera > Diploptera punctata. The sequence continues at coordinate 810,651 of JASPKZ010008895.1, read as the reverse complement.
TAATTTAATTCAGTCTATTTCTATTTGTTTTTTTTTTGTAAAACATAACATGTGTAAAAATAAACCCTCTACTTGTGTACAGTGTAATGCCAGGTCATGAGATGACTCCTTTATTACTGAAGACTGTTATGTACTAGAATGTTGTCACCATCACAGAGCCAGATGAAATTAAATGAGTATGGAGAAGAGGGGGAATGAAATTTTATTGGTAGGGGAAAACGGGTGAAATCTTGAGAAACCCCTGCCCTGACTTTAATTTGTCCATCACAAAGTTCATATGAAATGATTGAGACATGAACTCATATTTATTTACTTCATTACTATTCTATGAAGTTTCAGTGTGATTTGAAACATTTTGATGGAATATTTGGGTGTATGTCAGAAGGCTTTGTATTTCTTTCTGTCCATGTATTTTTATGTGGTCTTATTATAGATGTTTTAACATCAAGATCACTTTATAATCCTTAGAAACTTCAGGTGTAACTATCAGTCTCTGTGTTTTTATTACATAGATGAAACATATTTCTAAATTAGGAGAATATGATATAGACCATAATGATGGCCAGATAATGTTTGGGGACTGACTATTTGGGCATTGGAAGATTTCTAACATTTATCTTATAGATAAGAAAAAGCCCCAAAAAAACGCACTCAGCGAACTTTTCCTCACTGGGGATTGTACCCAGATCTGCTGCATCTGTGCCAATACATATCATTGTCATGTTTGTTATAGATATAAATATTTTAATGAAATGTGAATTGATGATTATTGATGTAATTATTTTGATTATAAAAATTCAACTTAGCATTTGTCTATACAACTGAAAAAAAAAGCTAATCTTTTGATCTAGTGATTTTATATGTCCTATCTAAGCTAACTAAGTTTTTCCTATCATAAGTTGCTTTTGCTGTAAAACTGAACTATTGTATGACAAAGGTTTTATCAGATTCTACAATATAAGTTCAATATTTCCTATTTTTATGTGATTTTATTATTGGCTCTTCATTATTCCTGGATAGTGCTATTGCAATTTTAAAAAAATAAACTCTTTTGTAACTTTGCACAGTTTTATTAAAGTAAATTTTATGAAATTAAAATATTCCATATAAAACTATGAAGTTCATAGAGTTTGCCCAAAATATGAATAGAAAAATTTGCTATCTTTTTACTGTTTAGAATCAAATTTGGATTATTCCATATATCAGACACCTTGCCTCATTCCAACCTAACACCAGATGATTTATAATAATTTATTTGTGTGTGTAAGTAAAGTAAAGTAAAGTATTCCCACTACAGGCCTCAGGAGGCCCTTGGGGTAGTAGGAGGTTAAGGCTCCCACTTTTTCTTGACAATCGGCACTTGATGTCAGCCGGGTTGTCAGCCCTGCGTGACGGCCGCCTTTACCCCCAGAACAAGCATCTGGTACTCATTTCCGTTAGAGGCTGAGTCGACCCCAGAGCCATAGTGCCGCCAGAAGGTTTGGGTCAATTTAAAAATCCTGACCCCACCGGGACTTGAACCCTCGACCTTCCGGCTTGTAGCGCAGTGCCTTAACCACTACGCTATGGCGTGCCCCCATTTGTGTGTGTGTAAAGTACTAATAAATTTAATAGAAATTCTAATGATAGTTCTAATAAAATAATTTGGTCTATTGAATAATATGGTTCCATTTTCTAGATAATATAAATACAATGTTAGTAAAATATCAGCACGAGTGAAAATAGCTATTTACTCTAACATTACTAACTTGATTTTTAATTTATTCAAAAATTTATTTTCTTAACTTACAATAATGTAATAAACATAATATTATCCACCTTTCTTTAAAAAACAAGTAAGTCCAAAAAAGCAAATTTACAGAAGAGAAGAAGACCTAATCATAATTTTATTTTAGTTTATAGATGCTATAACATCTATATCATATTGCCTCTAGGATCTTTAGGATAGTCAGTAAGTTGCCATGTTTATATTGATAAAAAATATGTGTATATATATATATAATATAAAATCTGAGGAAAATGGATCTTCTATCTATCTATCTTCGGGTTTTTACAGCTGCTGCCGTCTTCCCGTGCCAAACCTCCAAAGCCTACGGTCTTGGGCATCTTCGATGCTTAGCCCTCTAGCTTGCATTACTCTCTCCATGTTTTCCTTCCATGTTAACCTTGGTCTTCCTCTTTTCTTCTTTCTGTTAGGATGCCATTCATATAGTTGCTTCGGCCATCGCTCATCTTCCATTCTTAAAACATGTCCTAACCACTTTAATTCCTTTTCCTCAATTCTTTCAATTATGCTTTCGTCTCTGCTTCCATTTTGTTTTCTAAGTTCCTTATTTGGTGACAAGAACGGGCTAATTTAGACTTTATGGGCACTATCTTTCGTAAATAATCCATTTTTCTGAGCTATAGTTATCTATTCTTGTAGTACTTAGTTTGAGTGTCCATACCTCACTTCCGTACATTGCAACAGATTCCACCAATGTTTTACCAATATAAAATGGATCTTCATAGATTTAAAGAAAGGTGAAGAAAGGGATCATATTCTATAATTGAATCATAAAATTAAAATTTACAAATATATATTCTTATTTCATTCTATGATTTATCCATCATTGAGATGTACGAAATTAATAATAAAAACATATAATCTTAGATAAGAATTAAATTAATGTATTTAAGTCCGTCACCTCATATCTTTTTCTTCTATACTGCAGTTTTTGGAGCTTATCTCCATCATTAGTAGCTCCTCTAGTCGACTGTTATGGTCGTTTCTATCTTTGGGTTTTCTTTCATTCTCTTCCTGGTCTTATCGTGGACCTATGAACCGCTGGATTCTGGTCCAAATTTGCAGGAGTTTTCGAAATTCATGAGTTTAATCTTTCTTTGGTTAAATTTATATATTAAATTTTGGGAATTTTTAGCATTATGAGGTTCAATTCATAAGGATTAACTTAATTGTGATTATCTTCACCACCCCTTTTCTTACCCTCATCTTCTTATATTTCTTTAATACAACACTGCAGTATCGGCAACTTCTTGTCACCGAATCGTCAGCTGTTTTCACGATTGTCAATTTTTACTTTTGTTGATAATTATCCAAACTGCCATCTGATGTTCTTTTAAAGAATTATTCCCTAAAATGCCATCTGGTGTTTATTTTACTGAATCATTTTCTAAACCACCATCTTAAATTACCAGGCAAGAGATCTTTGGGCAGACCCTTCAAACGTTGGATTGAGACTGTAACAGACCACTAGGTCTATCACATGAAAGGAAGAAGAAGAAGATTGGTGAATGTACCCCTGAACAGAGAAAAATATGAAAAAGAAAAAGAATACATAAATAAAATAGCAATAGAAAATGGTTATGAAGAAAACATGGTACACAAGAAAATAAACATGTTCAAATGGCAAAAATTAATCAATGAAAGCACACTTAAAAAACAAACAGAAGAGAACATAAGATTAAAAAATTTCACTTACCACCCTTTAAAACACCACAAGTTCCAGAAAATTTTTAAAAAGTTTAACATTTGATTGGCTCCGAAGAATGAATACAGCCTAAACAAGATAATTAAAATCAACAAAAATGAAAAAAAATTGAAGAAGAATACAAATCAGAAATATATAAGATCAAATGTAAGGATTGTGACAAAATCTACATAGGAAAAACAAAAAGAAATTTAAAAACTAGATTGAAAGAACGTCTCAAAAATGTAAAGAAGGATGAAGTGGACAAGTCAGCTGTAGCAGCCCATGCCTGGTCTGAAAAACATTTAATCGATACAAAAGCTAGCCTAATCAAACACACAGATAAACAGAAAGAACTCATGATCTGGGAAAAAATCCACATAAAAAACAAGAAAGATAAACTCGTGAATTTTGGAACTCCTGCAAATTTTTATTTATTTTTATTTTTTTTTTATTTATTTATTTAGCCTGGTGGAGTTAAGGCCATGTGGCCTTCTCTTCCACTCACCAGAACAAGCATATGTTACATATGAATACAAAAAAAAAAAAAAAAATTTTGACCTGATGCAGAGGTTCATAGGTCCACCGATAGAAGGTAGAAGAAAACCGCCAAGAAACGACATAACAATGGTCGACTAGAGGCTATTGATGAGGGAGATAAGCTCCGAAACTGCAGTCTAGGAGAAAAAAGATATGAGGTAAGGTAATAAATACATTAATTTAATTCTTAAATGAAACCTCATAGTGATTTTTCCCTGTGAAAGTTGAATACATATAATCTTATTATTTACTTACTCCTATGTCAACTTCAGCGCTAGCCAGATCATTTCTCAGTTCTGTCCATTGTTCTGTCCACATTGAGAAATTTTGTGGTACAAGAGTAAAATTAAAATCTCGAAGAGCTGCTTGCACAATCCTCAACTCTATTCCATCATAATGTATATCTTCACCCTCATCCACATAATCATATGTAACAAATGGTGGACATTCAAACATGCCTACTCTAGGTGGTCTCAGACGTTTAAGTCTAGCCTTTCTGATGACTTTTAACCAAGGACATTCAACTTTGGCCATCAAATTACTCTCATGGTTCCATTCACCTAGAACTGTTTTATCAACAGCATCCATTGCAAGACATGCCTCATGTTCCTGAACTATAGCTAAGACTGCCAGTTTTCTGTCAATATTCATATTCATTTGTTTTCCTGTGTAAAACATTATGATACTGGAGTAATTGTTTGCTGCCTCTTCTATTTCTTTAGATTTATCTGTTACAATCAATGAACTTTCAGTGTGAACATCTGGTTTTATTCCTAATGTAAATGTGAGCATAGGGCAGAAGTGGGCCACTGCAGCAATAATCAGGTATTCCACAGCATTACCAGTGAGGGCCACATGGAGACAAGAACAGTGTTGTAAAAATGTAGCATTTAAAATAGAAGTTGCAAGATTTTCATAATAGGAAAGCAATTTTGGAACCACCAACATCTTTAATTGTTTAAATCCTATTACTATATGATTATTTTTTCAACTTGTACATTTTTTATAAAAAGTCATGGCATGACGTAAGAGATTTAATTTTGTTGTAATTTCATAGCTGTTAAAAATGAATATAATCAAATTTTTCTTTTCATTTATTTAATTACATGTTTGTTAAGTGTTTAAAGTGTTGTTCCATTATAAGAAAAATAGTAAATCAATATTTTCATGATGAAAGAGAATGTAAATAAAGAGAAAAGCTCTCTATCATTTACAGATATTACTGTCACTTTAGAATTCGTAAAGTAAGTATTTTAAATAAACTATTGATTAATTCCTATGTGTACTCTTTGTATTAACTGATATAATTTTTTAAACAGCTGTGTTGATTTATTAGATTATGAAACTATTTTATAAATTTATTGAATTGAACTTTTATAGGAAAGAAATCACTAAGAAACATTTTAATTTTATCTTAAAATTATTGAATATTTATTAATGCATTATAAAATTTTCACCTATAATTTTTCATTTTTAATAGTTCTTTTGCTTCTTTTTTAAAATAAATTACCTCTGTGATATAAGAAAAAGGAAGAAATGATATTTTATAGAGAACAAAAGATTACATTTAAAAACAAGTATATAGAAATGTTAAATGTAGATGGGAATAAATTTAAAATATGATTTAGAGAAATACAATAAAACTCGTTATTCTGAAGCCTGTTAAATCAAATTTCACTTATCCAGACAAACATCCTAAAATTAAAAAAAAAAAAATTTCAACAAACTGCTAACTTTTAATAAAATGTGGTTCTAAGACAAACTTAAAGAAATTGCCCATTTATTTTTGCACAGACTATACACTATTAGTTTCTTAAAGCAAGAAATACCATTAATGATAAAGTGACAATAGGTCACCCTCCTTCACTCATCCTTGCTACCTGCTATAGGGCTTTTAACTCTGTCAGGAAGTTTAGTTTAACACTTGCTTTTGTTTCAGCTCATTCATAAGTTTTAGAAATTAATTGAGTGCAAAATGTTAAGTAAACCTGCATATTATCATGGAAACATACGCATAAATCACTTACTGTACACTAACTAACTCACTGAGAATATCAAACTCATAGGTTTATGGCCACATAGACATAAACTCTCCACACATCTCTATCCTGAGCTAATGTTTTCCAATCATCCCCTGTATAATCTACTTCCCTCAAATCATGGTTAATGTTATTCTCTCACCTCATTCTTGGTCTACCAATTTGGTGCTTTCCCTCTGGTTTTCCTACAAGAAACTTTCTGTATACTAGAAACTGAAAATTATCAAAATACTTGAAAATGGTGCCACTGTTGATGTGTGTATGTGTAGAATATGGAATTGCAAAATAACAAACAGTTTGGATATAAAAAAGACTGAACTCCTATCATTTGCAATTAAATGTGGTGTAAATGAAGAGAGTTCTCAGGTCAAACAAAGGTTAGAAGAATTGTAAAGTGATATGAACAATTTTGTGCAAGCGGAATTGGAGTGAGGGGTGTTGAAATTCGAGCTGGTACCCAACATCTTGTGAAACAACTTGGTATTGATGGATTTTCAGGTATACGGTTTTTGCAAGCATCATAACATTGTAAACAATAAAATGTATGGAGAAAGCTAAAGTGCTATTGACCCAAAACTAAAATCCATCATTCAAGGAGGAGACTTCGTAATATTATTGTGAAAGAGATGTATGATAAACCACAAAACAAAATTGAAAGTTTTTTCAAATCAAATAAAGCATGTGCAATAAAAATGAGGTAGGCCTACTGTATATTATGTCATAATAAATTTACTGTATCATTTTATTCACAAACTTTTCTCTGTGGTTTTTATTTTACTTAATTAGGCTTTTGCTAATACGAAAAATATTCAGCCACAATTGGTCCAGATTAATGAGATTTTACTATAAAAGTATAATAAGGCTACCATAAATAGAAATGAGGAGCATCGTTTCAAACCGTATATGTCCAAAATTTAAAATTTTACAGGAAATGCAAAAAAACGCAGTACTCTTAAACTATGAATGTTATATAAAAACTGACAAATCTAAAAATTGTCATAAAATATACAAAATTGATGTGTGAAAGGAATAAAATCACTTCATAATATTGTTGATGATTGTAATGGACATAATATGGTTTGTTACAACCACAATGGGAAAATAAATATCTAAGAATTTTTTACTGTATATTTTGGACTGTATTTAGATAAGAGTTTAATATAGCATAAAAATACAATTTTCTAGAGTGTTATTAACTTTTTATAGAATAGAAAAACATAATGTAGTAAGATTATTGGCTGTATTTAGTGAATATTCTGGCTAATTAATCTGTAAGGAATAGTGCAAAGAGCATAGCAACTCAAATGCACACCCCACACTCTTCCTTTAAACAGTCACACAGAGTGTTATTGTCACCAGTGGGATCTTCACTGGGAGCAGGTTCTGATTCCAAGATACTCTGATAGAATTGTAAAATATTTTCATCTCTCCAGTCTTCCCCAAATCTCTTCCTCAGCAAGTTCTCAACATCACTCTTCTTTGCCTCAGTAACCTTGCTGATAGGTGGTACAGCCGACCGTTCCCGTATGAAGTACCCTGCCTGCCCTCGTTTCATAATAGGGTTGAATAATTTAGAAGGGTCATCAATCCTTTAAGTTGGCTCCATTTTATGAGATACTCTGCCTTTCCCATGTTTTGTTGTTTTTCTGAGCATTATTCTCTTCATTTCCCTGATACCCTCACATGTCTTATAATGTTTGTTCAAATCCTTATAATTCTTCAGTACCCAATCTTTTCCTAGAACATGAACTGAACCAACTGTCTGGTAAATTTCCTGATAAACATCTGGTGTTAAAATTTCTGAATTTCTTCTTAATTTCTTCTCAATTATTCCAAAAATTCTGTCAGCTGGCATAATTTAGGAGTAATCTCTGCTTTATTAAGTAACATAATATTCTGTGTATGTTTATTTACACTTCCTAATAGAGCAATGTAATAGAATACTTGGTATTGCATCATACATACCTGATATTTAACAGTCATAGAGGTCGGTGTTCTCTTTTTCTCCCCTCTGGGACGGCGTCTTTTCGGCGAAGAAACATGAATCATCAGAGAAAGCCGACGGTCTTGCTCGCTTTTGTTTTTAGCAGCAAATGTCTTTTGTTTGGCCTTGAGAACAAAATAAGCAGGAATACTGCGACAGTGAAACCGTCCTTCTTTATGGTGACATGGAGGTGAAAATTCAGTCATGTCTGGGTCTTTATCGCAGTTCCTAATTACAAAATGAAAATAAATGTTACCAACATAAATTTTTTAAATAATTTATTATATCCGTAGCCTATAGTACTGTATCAGTAAATTATGTAATAAACTGATTTACAGAATGTTATCTATAGATAGGCTATTTTAAGAAAATTGAACCATTATACTTTTCCTCAGATTGAAGCTGCCGCATTGTTTGTCTTCGTTTTTGCCTCCTGAATTATCCCCCACATTAACACATTCATCCATCTCACAGCAGAAAAGTATCACGTTTATATACTAACAATGCATAAACCTATTGTCGCGGCAAAACTAATACTATAAGATCAGTATACCCAACAGAAAAAATTAAAATTCCAGGGCAGACAACATGGAAAATAGAGAGGAGGACAAAATGCGATTTGCACTGATCGTGATTGAGGACATAATATGATATGAAACAACCACCTGTTTTCAAGCTTCATTTACACAAGGAAAAAATGTGATTTGACACAATTTGAGCATACAGCTCGATAGAGCGTGTAAGAAACATAACGAAATGATATCAAACTCAATTTTGTCCGGGAGTGGACATAATACGGTTTGAAACAACGCTCCTCAAATGGAAAAGAAAGCTGCTGTCTGGTCAACTCATTGATAAAATATACTTTTCTATGAACTTCAAGAAGTCCTGTGCCATAGCTGAGTAGCAGAGCTTTGAAGCAGAGCTAAGGGACATGCACTGCTTTGAATCCCATGGGGAAAGAAATTTTCTCAAGTATTTTGGCCAGTAAGGGACCAGTGCCCAACCAGCATCATGAGGAATTTGGGTAGTAATGGTACCAAATTTGGAAAACCAGCTGTAGTGGCTGTGGAACTCAACTTGCTGACCATATATCACACTTGCACTGGCTGGATGATCATCTATCTCTGTGATTATCACATGTGAATGTGAGCCCAGCAGCTGGCTGGTAGGCCTGTCATGCACCATGGAGTATATGAACTTGATATTTGAGGTTTCAAATTCACCTGGATAAGGGATTTTAAGTTGCTGAGCAAGCTAATTGAATTTTCTATGTTATTCATATTTATAACTGTATTGTTATTATGCAAAATGTTTCAATAGAATCTCACAAATGAATGTAAATCCTGCAATTATCAAACCAATTACAAGTAAACAGAAAGCCCCTTGAAGTGAATTTAAAGTTAATGGTTGCCTATGAATCTCATTTTGTAGATTAAAAAAATCACTCATGTAATGATACCCAAGGCTGTAAATGGTAAAATGCTGCCAGAAATCTGTAAGTCCAGCTTGTTCCAATCTTAGAATTGTTGAATCAAAGTATGATTTGTAAGGTGAATTTTCACGCAGTCCAATCCCAATGTAGAATAAGAAAACTGGCTCCTCTATTACACGCAAAATTTCTCTTGCTTTAGGGGACAGTTTTTCACTTTCCGTTACAAAAGATTTTGAAAATACTTTGCAAAAAATTGCGTAATTCCTTTGGGTAATACGTTTTTCTCTATCTTCTGGTAGAATTTCTCTTTTGAACTTCTGTCCAAACTTTATTAATTTGTAATTGTCTGATTTTTCAATCAGATCATTGAAGTCAAGTGATTGATCTCCCCATTGGATGTTCTGATCCAGTAGGTCCTGAATTGTATTAATTGGATCAGAATAAAGAGGAGATGTCAGTAGAGATGTGAAACCACTTGAGTATACAGTTGTTGTGAGAAGACTAAAAAATGCCCATGCTATTAGCAGATACCGTAGAGCAGTTGGTTGAGGAAGTCTTGGAGGACTGCTGAGCAACAAAATACGACAAGCATCAAGGAAACAGTGTTGTACATTCTGGTAGTAATTAAAATATTGCAGAAGTCTTGTAGTTCCCTTCAACATCAAACCAAAACTCAATAAGGTGCTTAAAAGTATAATCCATGTCCAGAACTGTAGTGGGAGATAGAGTAATAATGCACGAGGAAGTGGTTGAGGTTTTGGAGCCAGCAATGTCACTTTCTGTCGAGAATAAGGAAAAGAATGCTGAATACCAATTTGAGGTTCTGCTCTCAGCCATATGGAACAAACCTGAAACATTAATGCAGGAATAACATCAATCCCATTGATTAATAATGAGTTTGCTGTATTATAAACTTTCTGGTCATTTACTTTTCACCCAAATACTTGCACTATCAATTCTGAAGAAATTTGTCTAAACCTGGATTTAAACCCAAGACCTCCAGCTTTATGCACTCTAACCACTTGAGCTACTTAGCCAACCCCTATCCTGGCATTTTTTTTCTTATAATTCAATGCCCCAATAGTAGTGAAACTTCATTTAAATGCAATATATTGCTTATAAATCAAGAAGACATTATGATGGGATTTTTACACTAATTTAATTTGTAAAGTTTTAGTATGATGTTAAAGTGTAAATTAATATACTCAGGCTAATTTTCAGAACCGGGATTTGAACACAACTTCACTTTTAAGCACTGTTGCTATTTATGCAGCCCTTTCCCTGACTCAAAATTTTCTCTCTTATAATCCCACGTCCTTTCACCTTTATAATAAGTATTTAGACTATCTCAGGAGATTCCTTATAATTGCCCCACCATGTTCTTTTCTAATAAATCCCCAAATTACACTCTGCTACTACTATGGCATAGCCCTTTGTTGAACCTTAGTCTCTCCTTTGTTAGGAGTTACTAGACCAGGTTAATTTAGTTATTCAAAGTTAAAATTGGGAATAATTTATTAATTTAGTTATGCTTATTTGCCCACAGATGTCATGAATGGTATGCAGTTAACATACTGACCCAATGATACATCTAGCAGCAACTAAGGTATTACTAGGATGATGAGGTCAGTGAAAATTTTGCTTAGAAGCCTTTTTATCCAGGCTTGTGGATCTTTTATGATCCCAAAAATCTTCAGACTCAGGACCCACGACTTAGGGTCGTATGCAAATACATTACTCTCTACTCAAATTACTTCCAATCACTGGTGAGCTGAGATCGAATTAACGGCCGCCTTAACCGGTCATGCATGAATGTTGACGTTTTCGTAATATTGGCAACGAATTACCCAGATTTCTCAGCGATAAAACCACTTCCGTTATTTTCGTCTCCTATAGAGGAATGCATTTATGCTTGCATCCCGCAAATAATACCATATACAAACACGTCTGCGACGCGCAATATTACGCCGATTCTCCTGTTCTTCCAGTTGAATTCTTTGGTAGACTCTATCAAATTCCTCTTCTCCGCGTATACCGAAAACATGATCGAAGTCTTCAAGGTCCGACATCTTGGATAAGTTTCAAACTTTATCGGTTACCATCGGTTCCCTTCAGGATTTTCTTGAGCTACGATCTTAAGGTACCTTGTCAGGTAGCTTACAATTATTACCGCGTGAATAGATTTCTGAGTAAGAAAAATGTGTTTGAATAAAACTTTATCAGCAGAGAACGCCTTTTACTGTCTAATGCGTTCAAACATTCGACCCTTAAACTCCCTCCCAGAGAATTTGCTCCTCGGATTTTTTCATCCTAAAAAAATCCATTGGCTGGGTTTGAACCTGCACCCCTTGGGACCACAGGCAAAGAGTATAACTACTAGTCCACCGCAGCTGATCAAATTACACTCTAGTATTTAAAAAAGCTAATTTACTTTTATTGTGTCTACACAATTCCAAGATTCTCTTAAGATATGTTTTTTTCCAAATTATAATTTTTTTAAATTATGACTTTTACATTTTATAAAATATATTTGCATTTTTCAATTTTTAAAAATAAACCTTATTTCTGATATTTGACATACCATATTATTCCTATTGCTGTATTTTAATAGTTTGTCAACTTGTAAACAAATCATTCTCACTCAGAGACTCAAATGTATTTTTGATATTTTGTACCTCCCTTAATAGTGATATTAATTACATAAAAAATTCAATGTTATTATGATTTACAATATCTGAGAGAGACAATAGAGCATTTAAAGCTAAAATTTAATGGTTAACTAACTGAAAATGAAATCCAATGTTACGCGGGCGCGTCTGTTAAGCCCCTGCGTATTGATAGCGTGAAAACCTTACTGTTTAAGTGGTCTTAGGCCCGAACGGTTGGCCTTGGTTTTGGAGGAAGAGTTCTACAATTGAACATATTAAAAACACAGTAAACGAAAAAAATAACATTATTTATTAAAATAAATACCAAACATAAAGAAAATTAAATCAAACAACTAAAACACTGTTATTAAAATCAGCTGAAATCGCCACATTGTCAAACGTAAAAATATTCAAATATTAAAATGCTAAAATTTAGAGAGAGAGAACAACCATTCAAAAAGAATCAACTTTGGTCATTATTCTAAGTTCTTTGGACCATTTGGTCCTTTAATTAAATTTATGAATGTAAAATGACCATTTAAGGAATGATAATAAGAGTTATCTTACCCATGTAGAGCTGCCTTTTCCCAGGGGGAACCGAACCCTTCGGTCCCCCCACACCGTTCTGGCTTCGTTAAAAAAATCGCGAATATTTATATGATAAATTTTAAGTTTCTAATCGGGGGAAACTTGGGTGGAAAGTTAGCTTTTTCCCTTCAATACATGTGGGGTTTTTTCCATCGGTTTTCACTTACACTTTCACATGATCTAGTTCAAAACCTTCATCTATGTCAAAATGGAAAACTTTGTTCCACTTTCACTTCTTGCAACTCAATTCACCCCTATCTAATGTGGTCATCTCTGATCTTTCTGACTAAATAATGTTGATATGACTTTACATCCTGGAATCTTGTGACATGGTTTTGACCCAGGATATAAAACATTATAGATTTTTACTAGCTTTTTATATTTAAAAGGTCCTTTGAGAAAAGACTAAATTGTATTTCAATGCGGTTATTTATTTCCTAATTTCTGATATGATAAACAAATATATATGTATATCCTTTATCGGTTTTTTATAGTATTTATTATTATGGCAGTTAGGCCCTAGTGTTTTATAATATCCAAACTTATTTATCAAACATGTGCTGTAAGGTACTTACTTACTCACTGGCACTATCGAATCTATATATTCATGGACATAAGCTCTCCATATATCCCTATCCTTAGCTAATGTTTTCCAATCATTCCCTGTATAATCTACTTCTCTCAAATCATAGTTGATGTTATTCTCCCACCTCCTTCTTGGTTTACCAACTGGACGTTTTCCCTCTGGCTTTCCTACAAGAAGCTTCCATGCAAATCTTTCATTCCCCATGCATGCAACATGTCCTGCCCATCGCAGTCTATGAGACTAAACTGTTCTTATTATATCTGGCTTCCTATAAAGATCATGTAGTTCATTGTTATGTAGTCTTCTCCATTCACCTGTCTGTTCATCTCTCTTTGGTCCAAAAATTTTCCTAAGTACTTTATTCTCAAATACTTGTAATCTCCTTTCCTCCCTTAAAGTAAAAGTCCATGTTTCGCACCCATACAATATAACTGGTAGAATAATAGTTTTATATATTTTCGGTTTAACGTTTTTTGAAAGGAGTTGGGACATCAAGAGTCTCTGCACTGCATAATAGCATGCATTTCCAGAATTGAGCCTATGTTTAATTTCTTTGTGCATCTCATTCCTATTTGTGATTATTGTTCCTAGGTATTTGAATTCAGCCACTTCCTCAAAATTTCCCTCATTTGTCATTAGCTGTCCATTTCCATTATATAATGTATTTCTACATGTGAACATATATTTAGTTTTATTGAATTTACTTTCAGTCCTAATTTCTTAGTGTTACTCAATAGTGTGTGTGTGTTGTCCTGTAGTATCTCCTCGCTATCGGCCAATAGTACTACATCATCAGCATAAACTAACAGCTTATTAATACCATTGAGTTGTAAGCCTTCCTCATTCTCTAAAGATTTAATGGCGTGCTCTAGTACAAAATTAAATAGTAGAATTTCATTATGAATTTCAAAAGTGTCCGAAAACTGTTTGCCTACACGCACCCTACTCTTTGTGCTATTTAGACACATTCGTATAAGTCTAACTAACTTTTTAGGAATTCCAAACTCCAGCAGGATACTATATAACTTCTCCCTCTTAATTGAATCATATGACTTTTTGAAGTCTACGTATAGTTGATGTACAGTACCATTATATTCCCATTTCTTTTCTAAAATCTGTCTTATGCTAAAAATCTGATCTGTTGTAGACCTGTTTCTTCTAAATCCACATTGATGGTCTCCTAGAATGTCATCAATATAGGGATTAAGGGTCGAATGTTTGAACGCATTAGACAGTAAAAGGCGTTCTCTGCTGATAAAGTTTTATTCAAACACATTTTTCTTACTCAGAAATCTATTCACGCGGTAATAATTGTAAGCTACCTGACAAGGTACCTTAAGATCGTAGCTCAAGATATAAACTTATGTGAAAATTCCGAAGGGAACCGATGGTAACCGATAAAGTTTGAAACTTATCCAAGATGTCGGACCTTGAGGACTTCGATCATGTTTTCGGTATACGCGGAGAAGAGGAATTTGATAGAGTCTACCAAAGAATTCAACTGGAAGAACAGGAGAATCGGCGTAATATTGTGCGTCGCAGACGTGTTTGTATACGGTATTATTTGCGGGATGCAAGCATAAATGCATTCCTCTATAGGAGACGAAAATAACGGAAGTGGTTTTATCGCTGAGAAATCTGGGTAATTCGTTGCCAATATTACGAAAACGTCAACATTCATGCATGACCGGTTAAGGCGGCCGTTAATTCGATCTCAGCTCACCAGTGATTGGAAGTAATTTGAGTAGAGACTAATGTATTTGCATATGACCGTAAGTCTACTTACTAATATATTTGTTAGAATTTTGTATGAAGTTGAAAGTAATGAGATACCCTTGTAATTGTTGCAATCAGTTTTATCTCCTTTCTTATAAATTGGTACGATAATTGATTCTTTCCATTCATCTGGAAGAACTCCTTTTCCCAAATCATACTAAGCAACCAGCGTATCTTGTCCATCAATTTTTCTCCCCCTGATTTTATTACTGTAAGGTTCATTAATATAATTTACCCCAACATCAGCTTCTCCATCAAGCAAGTCTCTTGTCACTTTTGCCCATGATCTGTCCCATATCGAAACATTCTGTGGTGCAAGAGTAATGTTAAAGTCTCGAAGAGCTGCTTGCACAATTCTCAATTCTATCCCATCATAATGTATTTCATTCTCATTTACATAGTCATATGTAACAAATGGAGGACATTCAAAAATGCTTATTTTTGGTGATCCCAGACGTTTAAGTCTAGCTTTTTTGATTACTTGTAACCAAGGAAAATCAATTTTAGGTAATAAATTACTTTCAGGATTCCATTCACCTAGAACTGTTTTATCAACAGCATCCATTACAAGAAATGTTTCATGTTTCTGAACTATAACTAAGACTGCCAGAGTTCTGTTAATGTTCAAATTAATTTCTTTTCCAGTGTAAAACATTATGATGCTGGAGTAATTGTTTGCTGCTTCTTTTATGTCTTGAGATTTGTCTGTTACAATCAATGAACCTTCAGTGTGAACATCTGGTTTTATTCCCAATGTAAATGTGAGCATGGGACAGAAATGGGCCACTGCAGCAATAACCAGAGATTCCACAGCATTACCAGTAATGACCACATGAAGGCAGGAACAATGTAAAAATGTGGCATTTAAAATAGAAATTGAAAGATCGTAATGTGGTATTGATATCAACATGGCTAGTTGTTCTTTATCTACTGTTATGTAAGTATTGCTATCATCCAACAAACCCTCAAATGTGTTAGTAAAAGATGAATCTACAGATATTTAATTCATACATATCACTAATGTTTTATTTAATGTTAGTATCCTATTAAAGATTATTGCATACAGGTAATCTCAAGATTATAGATAATATATCTCAAAATCTAACATTATTTAATTTTATATTTCAGTAATGTTTACATTTTGATAGCTGTGTTAATATTTATCATCCAGTGATCTATATTATCAAGTTTATTATTTACTTTACAAATTGTATTCTAATGTAAATTTTTATATTTAAGTGCTAGACTTTTTCTTATTTACTGCCGACCATGCAAAGTATTTTAATGCAATAATTTTCCAAAATAATCATAATGCATAATAACATTAAAAAATTATTTTAAGGGCTTAAGAGAAATGTAATGTACAGAATAGTTAATTCTCTAAAATTATGTCCATTTAAGTTACAGAAAGCTGCTCCTTTATCTCCAATGAAATTAATTATTAAAGCATCACTGTGACAAAATGGAATCATTTGATTCTCAACCAGCAGATCAGAGTTAAATAGATCAATTTCTTAACCAAGTTTTTCTGAAGTTTTTATTGAACTTTATATATTAAATTTAGAACATGTTTCTTTGCATGTTTTATTTGACAGTTGTAAATGACTTTATCTACAGACAGTGAAAATTAATCATTAATAAAAAATAAATCAGAAAGAAATAAAAAAAATATTGCCACCAATCATAAATAAGAAGTAAGGTACCAATAATAAATTAGTTGTCATTAATCATATTGATATTTTCATAATCAAATATTACAGAATGTCAAGTCAAAATCAGATTCTGGTATAACATTCCACTGTGGTAATCACTTACTAGGATATAAATATTTAATATATTGGTTTGTTAATAATATTTATGTTTATTATAAGAACAGTGTTCATTATTATTTATGCTAACATAAATTGATTTTCTCTTAATGTTCCTCTATGTCATTATTCCTGTATTACCAATAACATAAATTGATTGAGAAAAAGAATGATTACTTTTAAAAAATCTATAGAGTTTAATGTCTACAAACAACTCAATTACTATTATAACAAAGAATGTGTCATGCATTATATAAAATCTTTCATTTCCAAATTTTAATATAATGTTGACTATTTCATGTCTGTATTTTTTAATATATGGAATAACATACTGAGATGTAAAGAAAGTGTCTGATATATACTAGTTAGTGGTTCCATGAGTTTTCATTTTATCATTTTGCTTTGTTTTATATCCTGTTAATTAATTTTTTTCTGTGCAAAGTCTCAACCCATGAGTTAGCACTCATCTGATTATTGAAGTACGGTACCTACTTTCTCTAAATATTTTGAGTTTTAAAAAATATATAAAAGTTCTCCTTCAGTATTTTCAGTAAAATAAATTATGAAAAAGAAAGGGATATATGTTATATAGAGATACAATGGAGTTTCAATAGTTCATATCCATGAAATGGTAAACCACAAAAAAATCACATTGCTATGAAATTCAAGTGTATGTTACAACATTGAATAGATTCAAGAAAACAAACTATGAGGTAAGATAAGAAATGACTCATTCATTCATTCATTGAATAGATTTTTTTCATTGGCTCTTTCCGGGTTGAAAGAGAAAGGAATCAGCAAGAGCTTGAAAACATTAGCACATCAGAATACAATCTACAGTGCAATATCTTAAAACCTTATATCAATTTATTGAATAACTTATAAATGACATAACATTTCATTTTTTCGTCATATTCCAAGTCAGTTTTGTTGACAGTTTTTTAAGATATTTGAGTTTTTTGCATATGTGAGTAAAAAATTTGTTTGATGTTTATTTTTTTAATTACTAATTTGTACTAAAAACAAAAATAAGACTGTCCTTATATACATAAATAAAATTAGAATTCATCTGAATACCAGAAAGACCATAGAAGATTGCCTTTGATTACGAATTTAATAACTTTTGCTTATAATCTGGTTTTTCATATTCCATGATAGCATCAGAACCATTAGACTTAAATTATAAAGTGTCTATGGTATATTAAATTAATGTTGGGAAGTAAACATTATGAGGTATAATCATTAAAATTCATCGGAGAACATATTGTTTAAACAACTCACCTCATAGGATTCATGCTTCCATGATATCGCAATTTCAAACACAGTCGTGTTCATCTTCAGCCATAACTCTGACTGACAAAATTCTTCGGCCGTCAACTATTCTATTGTCGCCATCTTCAGTGCTGCCGTCTATGGTTGAATTTATGAACTTCAAAATCATAGTAATTTCGTTAGGGATATCAAAATTCATTGATCTATTTTTGTTTTTCTGAATGTATATTTTTTCCCAAACTGTCAATTCCAAAGGTTTCTCTACTTGTTTTAAAAGTTTAGCTTCTCTTCCAATTTTATGATGTTCTAATAAACTATGTGCAGCAATTGCAGATTTTTCAATTTCACAATTTTTAATATTTCTGAAATGTTCTTTTGTCCGAATTTCCAAATTCCTTTTTTGTTTTTCCTATATAAACTTTATTGCAAACTTCACAACTTATTTGATAAATTCCAGATTTCTTACTGTCTGGAACATTGACTTTTTTATTGGTACTTAGAAGATTACCCAGACTAAATTTATTTATTGGTGCCAAAGAAATGTTGTATTTATCAAAAATCTTTTGAAATTTTCTATGCATTTCAGGATGGTAAGTAATTTTATTGTATTTTTTCTTTTCTTTGCAATTTTGTAGAGTAGTATATTCATTAAGTCTTTTTTTGTGTTTGAATTTCTTCAACTTATTTATAATTAATTCTTTATCAAAACCATTTAATCTAGCAGTGTTTAAGATATGTTTAAACTCTTTGTTGAAATTTTTTTCGTTTAATGGTACATTTGTCAATCTGTAAATTAAGCTATTGAATATTGCATGCTTATGAGCAATGTGATTGAAGCCTGATGATTTAATGTAATTATCTGTATGAGTTCCTTTCCTAAATATATCAAATTCAATTTTCAGTGTTTGATCATTCCTAATTAAACATAAATCCAAAAATGGAATTTTGTTTTCTTTTTCTAATTCAACGGTAAACTTTACTGATTCATCCTGAAGGTTCAATAATTTAAGAGCATCTGTGTTTGAAATCGCGATATCATGGAAGCATGAATCCTATGAGGTGAGTTGTTTAAACAATATGTTCTCCGATGAATTTTAATGTCTATGATATTTTTAAATGTTTTAATTACTTTTTTAATTGTGGTTATTATAATTAATTATAAGTATTAATCACTGAAATTTGATGCGGGCTGCATGCAAATACATTAGTCTCTGGTGAGTTGAGTTTTCCGTGAGCACGTGCAAAGTTCGAATTAGCGAGTCGCCGACTGGTCATGCATGAAAGTAGTTTTTTTCGTAATATTGGTAAGAAATTACCCAGAATTCTCAGCAATAAAACCACTTGCGTTATTTTCGTCTGCTAGAGGAACTCATTTATGCTTGCGTCCCGCAAATAAAACCGTATACGACATCTGCATCGTGCAATATTACGCCGATTCTCCTGTTCTTCCAGTTGAATTCTTTGGTACACTCTATCAAATTCCTCTTCTCCGCATATACTGAAAACATGATCAAAGTCTTCAAGGTCCGACATCTTGGATAAAGCAGCAAGGTTTCAAAGTACATCGGTTCCCATCGGGTTGCTCACAATTCGTTCTCTGCAAAGTCACCTCGCCAGGTAGTTTAGGGGAATTTCAACAATTATTATCGCATGAACATATACAAAAATGTCTTTGGATGCAACTTTCTCAGCAGAGAACGACTTTTATGGTCTAATGCATTCATAGATACGACCCTTATAATAATAGAGTGTAAAGCATACAAGATTATAATTGTTTATGGATGCTGTAATAATACATATTTCACTGAGGCTCTATAGAGCAAGTGATGAGTTTGCATGTTGGTCAATCCATTTGGGGCTCAAGGTGGACAAATGGGTGCCAGGGGAAGTTTTACTTGGGGTTTTCCTCATTTTCCTCTGACAAAAACTTCATTCTACCACTACTCCATACTTATCCATTTTGATTTATTTAATTTCATCTTCTCCAGTAATGTGCAGCAGCCCTGGTCAGCTGGCATCCATGTATATCATAGATCTTCAATAATAGGGGCTTTATCTCAACCTGACATTGTGCCAGTCATGAATAGAGAATTTATTATTTACATATTTCACATGACAATAAGCAGAGAGGTCATCTTTAGTTACTTATAAATAGGGTGTGGATTGCTATGACATCTTATTTTTAAACCTTTATTTTGAATTCCGAGTATTTATATAGGCCATCTGATGAAAATTTAGCCATTTTAGTTGTGTTTTCCATATTTTTTTTTTAGATTGTTGTCATATTTGTTCTAATTTGCATAATAAAATCATATTTTGGAGATTTTTACAAGTCTTATCAGTTAAATTTAAATAACCAACATAATGTAAGTTAAAGGATACATGGTCACTTTTTGGAAGTTCATTTTTTTTTTGGAAATTCCTTGAAAGATAGGCTGTTACAAACTGAACTTTAACTGTATGATGAAAAGTTGGAAAATTTATATGAATGAACAATATGCTTTACTGGCTTTACTTTAATATAAGCTTTACTGGCTATAAATGTAGTGTTAATTCTTGTTTAAGAAGGCGCTAGATGTTATTAGTGGAACGAATGTAAGAGCACTGATGTACACGACCAGAGACATTGGATTCAAATCCCGATTTAGGCATAAATCTTTTTGTAAATCAATGGTAAAGAGAGAAATGTTTGCCTGAACCGGGAATCGAACCTTTAGCTTTCCGTGCTAATGCTCAGATCACTGAGCTAATCCAGGCTTCATTCCCATCCAAGCAAGAATCCTTCCTTTACCTTTACTCTACTGGCCCCACATTCAATTGCAATGAATCATCATTCACAAATACACAATGAATGGCTTCTACCTGAAGAAGACATGAAGGGACTCCACACAGCTATATCATTATTTATTAAATTAATATTGAGAAGCTAAAGCTATTACTATGATAGAAATAAATAAATTAATAAACACAATTAAATTATTGTAAATCAATGGTAAAGAGAAAAATTTTTGCCTGAACCGGGAATCGAACCCCGAACCTTTAGCTTTCCGTGCTAATGCTCAGACCACTGAGCTAATCCATGCTTCATTTTCTCTTTACCATTGATTTACAATAATTTAATTGTGTTTATTAATTTACTTATTTCTATCATAGTAATAGCTTTAGCTTCCCAATATTAATTTAATAAATAATGCTATAGCTGTGTGGAGTCCCTTCATGTCTTCTTCAGGTAGAAGCCATTCATTGTGTGTTTGTGAAAAATTCATTGCAATTGAATGTGGGGCCAGTAGAGTAAAGGTAAAGGAAGGATTTTTGCTTGGATGGGAATGAAGCCTGGATTAGCTCAGTGGTCTGAGCATTAGCACGGAAAGCTAAAGGTTCGGGGTTCGATTCCCGGTTCAGGCAAAAATTTTTCTCTTTACCATTGATTTACAATAATTTAATTGTGTTTATTAATTTACTTATTTCTATCATAGTAATAGCTTTAGCTTCCCAATATTAATTTAATAAATCTTTTTATTCAAATTTAGCATTAAATTGAACTTTATAGCAATTAATAGCTTAATTTAAGATTTAAATTAAAAAATGTTATACCTCACCTCATATCCAGTCTTCTAATTATACTGGTTTCAAAGCCTGGGCAGCTTCATCTTCAGTAATATCTTGTCGACCGGCATAATCAGAAGACTGGATATGAGGTTAGGTATAAAAAATTTAAATTTTAGTATTAAATGTTTAATACAGGGTGCTCTAAAATTCACCTTACAAACTTCTAGGACTTGTACAGGGGACTGAGTTGATAATATTTGGAATTGGAAACCATGACCAGAAACTTGACGTTTCTGTGCTACAGCCATTTGAAAACAAGCATTGCCTGAACATATGTCACGTGTCTCAACAAGTAATATCTTCGCAATTCCTCCACCTGCAGAGTTACATGATGAGGGGTGGTTACTTCTGATCATATGATGTCAATTGATGTTTATCTTGCCTCTCAGAGCTGGTTCGAGCCTCATTCACGTGCCTTTCAGTGTTAGAGCAACATGTTGAGTACACTTTTGCTGAATATACTGACATGATCCTTCTGTATGGCAAAGCTCGAGGTTATGGAAGAGCTGCTCATCACCTTTATCAAGATCGTTTTCCAGAATGTCCGACTCCATCGCATACCCTTTTCGCCATAATTATGCAATGGCTTTGAGGAAGGGGTACCTTCACTGCCAGCAGGAATGACTGTGGTGCTCCAAGGAGACGCCGCACTCCCGAATTGGAAGAGGCCGTACTGCATCAAGTTGAAGGGAATCCGTCAACGAGTACACGAGCAATTGCGCGTGTAATGGATGTTGCTCCTAGCACCATCTGGAATGTTATACATGAACAACAACTACATGCATACCACCTCCAAAGGGTACATTCACTACTGCCAGCTGATTTTACTTTACGCCTTGAGTTCTGTACATGGTTTCTGCACTGCTGCATCAACAAGCCTCTATTTCCATGGCACATTCTCTTCACAGATGAATGTACATTTACTAGGGATTGTGAATTCAATTCACGAAATAGCCATGTCTGGGCAGATGAAACTCCTCATGCCGTGCATGTCCAGGGATTCCAATACAGATTTTCAATTAATGTGTGGGCAGGTATTCTGGATGGTCATGTGATTGGACCTTACATGCTTCCACAGGCTAACAGGTCCCATCTACTTGATCTTCCTACAACAAGTATTGGGTGTGTTTGATAAAATGCCACTGAACGTCCGTCAAGACATGTGGTTTCAGCATGACAGCGCACCCCCTCACTTTTCACTTCATGTTCGGGAACATCTGGACCAGTGATTCAAATAAAGATGGATAGGCCGAGGTGGTCCAATTGCATGGCCTTCACAATCACCGGATTTGACTCCAATGGACTTTTTCTTCTGGGGTCGTATGAAGAGTTTGGTTTATGACACTCCTGTAGAGACAGAAGAAGATCTGGTGGCACGAGTTGTGGTCGCTGCAGGGGAGATTGCAGATACACCAGGTGTGATAGAGCGTGTTTACTAAAATATCATTCATAGGTACAATGTGTGCAACAAAGTTGCTGGTCCCCACATCGAACTGCACTTGTAGTGGATCTTAATGTTAACTATCATTTCAAAAGGACAAAAACAGTTTAACTGTAAACAAAAGTGTTTGTGAAAAATGATTCAGTTTCCATTTTGTTTCTTTGGTTATTAAAGAGTTGAATTGTAAAACAAGTGATGTACTGTGTCATGCCTCATAATAAATTACCTAAAATTAAAGTATAAAATTATGGAATATTTACCTAAAAGGTCTGTCTCCTCAACTTTATTAGTTATTTATCTGTAGCGCTTTCGGAACTAGTCCCATCATCAGCAGGATTCAAAACTGGTGTTTCATTGAAGATTTTGTTTATCAGATGGTCATTGTTGTTAACTGCTTAAAAAATTTTGTACTTGAGGAGATGGAAATTTTGAAAGCAGTTAACAACAATGACCATCTGATAAATGAAAATGAACCCAATACGTGTAATCCCCTCTACCAGGTCTTCAATGAAACACCAGTTTTGAATCCTGCTGATAATGGGACTAGTCCCAAAAGCGGTACAGATAAATAACTAATAAAGTTGAGGAGATTGACCTTTTAGGTAAATATTCCATAATTTTATATTTTAATTTTGAATAATACCTCAACGGAACATATCATGAATCTTATAAAAGTTGAATAAATTACTTGTAAAAGTGGTCGCGTTAAAAACATGTTTTCAAATGGCTGTAGCATGGAAACAGTAAGTTTCCAAACATGGTTTCCAAT
Organism: Diploptera punctata; assembly: GCA_030220185.1. Taxonomy (NCBI): domain Eukaryota; kingdom Metazoa; phylum Arthropoda; class Insecta; order Blattodea; family Blaberidae; genus Diploptera; species Diploptera punctata. The sequence goes on along the minus strand of JASPKZ010008895.1, from coordinate 786,686 downwards.
TCTAAATATTATCAACTCAGTCCCCTCTACATCTCCTAGAAGTTTGTAAGGGGAATTTTAGAGCACTCTGCAGATTCATTAAATTATAAGGTTATATTTTTTGTCTTTTTGGGACATATTTAAACACTTTTAGGCCATAAATCCGTGCATATTTTCTTATTTTTTTTAGGTAATACAAATATACTCCTTACTTATAAGGGTTACTACAGTATATCTGGCTTAACTTTGCAAGAAGTTTGTAGAAAGAGACAGCTGCGCTTACCTCTCTCACTCGCACCAGTGTTGTCTGTGTTCCTTCACCAGATGTTAATGGGGGTAAGGGGAAGATGAAAACTGACAACAGGGTGGGTTCTTCTTTTGTATCTGGTTGAAAGCAGTCAAAGGTCTATCTTTATATCTCCATCTCTCTCTTTGCCAGGTTAAGCCAGAAATACAATAATTTACTCTCTAGTAATGTCCTAGAGCAGAAAATATTTCTTCATATAGTCTCAAGTTCCCATTCTGGGAGCTGAGTTAGCAGAAAATGTAAATATAAAATGGTAAAAAATGCATGAAGATGGAAATTCAGCAATTTTGTTCTTAGCTAATAAAGTAAAGTATTGATTATGTATTTTTATGTATGGTAGATATAAAAATGTAATAAAGTTACATTTATCATAAATCTCTACATTTGTATTCATTAAAATTTTTATTATAATTATTTATAATCGTAGACAAAACATTTTAAACATGTATTTGAACTTAATACAACTTATTATTTTTATTACTTGTTTCCTCAGCTTACAAGTAACTAATGCTGTTTGTGTAGATTTTTCATTCTATTATCATTACAATTTTAAATTTTCAGTAGTAACTCAGTAGTAATTTACTCACAAAATTAGAATAAGAAGCTGGATGGCTTAGTCACATGACTATCAGTGAATACCATTAAAAAAAAATATTAGACCATATACTTTAATTAACCTGGCATTGTTGTGGTCAAAATTACAGCAGTAGAAGTATAAAGAAAGGTAAAGTGAACCCACTACAGGTCTTATGAGCCCTTGGGATAGTAGGATGTTATGACTCCCAACTTTATAGACAGTCGGCATGAGATATCAGCACTGCATTACAGCTGCTTTTACTTCAGAGCTGTTTCCATTAGAGGCCTAGTCGACCCCAGGGCTATGAATGATGCCAGAGGGCTTAGGCTAGTTTAAAAATCCTGATCCCACTGGGACTTGAACTCCCAGCTTCGAGCTTGTATCATATTACCATAATCAACTATACTACAGTATGTCCCCTGGTGTCTGAACCTGGATGTAGCAGTAGAACGGTGGAATGAAATCTCACAACACCATTATTGGGCTAATCAACAACTTATGGAACCTGCAGGTTCAAACCTGTATTTATTAAGGCTTCATATTGTTTCTTATTCTCAACCAATAAAATCCAGTTTATATCTCCATTCTATTTCTCCATCAAAAATATTATCTTATCACCTATGCCTAGGCAAACCTAATGATAATTTTTTTTAGAAAGTAACACTATGAGGTTTTTTAATAAACATTATAAATTAGAAAATAAATACCGTACCTCACCTTGTAACTTGTAAAAATTCTTGAGAACGTTTTTCAGAAGACTTGTCTTCTATTGTCAGCTTGTACCAACTGTTGAATTTATGGTTGGTGATTCTGCAGTCACCTTGCTCTGCCTCTAGGTTGACCGATGAACTTCCAAATAAAATTTTTTCTTGGGAATTAAAAAATTCATAACTTTATCCTTATTTTTTTGGATGTAAATCTTCTCCCAGACTGTAAGTTCTTTAGCTTTATCTGACTATTTCAGTAATTTTGTATTTTACTGACCAAATGTGAGAAGCTACTTCAGATTTATCTATTTCCCTATTTTTTTACATTTATAAGGTGTTCTTTGAGTCTAATGTTAAAGTTTCTTTTTGTTTTACTGAAGTATATTTTTCCACAATCAGTAGTATAATGGAATTAAATCTCACCACATCACTGTTGGGTTAATCAACCAACTTATGGAAAATTAATGAATTTTGAAATTCCCAGGGAAAAGGATTTGATTTGGAAGTTCATCAGCCAACCTAAAGATGGAGCAAGAGTCAAACTGCAAGATCCCAAACCACTAATTCAACAGACGGAGCAAGCTGATGACAGAAGACAAGTTTTTTAAAACATGTTCTAAAGATATTTGAGGAGAAAAATTATACGCTCAGACTGGGGTTTGAACCCAGGACCTTTTGACTTTCTAGGCCAATGCTCTACCACTGAGCTACCTGAGAAACTCCAATCTAAACGCAATTTTTTTTCTTATACGTTGTTAATTCCCGATCCCCGAATGCTACGAGCATTTGCTCGATCACGAAAATGGCAACTTCTTGTTTAAGAAGACATTTTATTGGGATTTTAAACACTACTTTATGAAGCCAGTAGGGCTTCTTTTGATGTTTTTATTATTAATTTTATACGCTCAGACTGGGGTTTGAACCCAGAACCTTTGGCTTTCTAGGCCAAGTAATGAGATGAGGTGTATTTTCCAATAAAGATTTTAAATGTAATTCTAGTGTAACTGCTGCTCTCAGTCTCCTAAATTTAATAATCCGTCAATTATATAATATTATGAATGGAGTTCCTAGTTGTGAAGCTTCTTTATTTCTCCATTCTTCACTTATGGGACAAAATAATATGCTTACAATGACTGATCTAGCCTTATGGTCTCAGGGTAGCACATTTACTTCAGGAGTTGTGAGTTTAATTCTAGGTAAGATCCAATTTTTTGGGCAAAACTTTTGTGGGAAAGTTATGTCATATTGCAGGAGATGTGTGACTTATTTTTAAAGGATTCTATGTAATCTAGCAACATTTCCAAATACTGTAGACAAAGCCCTGATGTTGCAATTAGTGTCATAATAAAATACAATGGCGGTTCCTGAATATTTGCATAATCATATGTGCACACCCAAAAGAATACAATAAATATAGATTTTTTAAGAATATTTTTACAATAATATTACCTTGTTTTCTCCTATTTTGGATTTCATGAAGTACTATAATTTTCTAAAAGACAACTTTGCTTTTGGAACATTATAAGTACCTCACATGTGAGTCTATCCTTGGAAATCTGAACATTTATTTGTGTCTTTGGAAGTGTGTGTTTTAGTGAAAGTGCAGCTAAACTTTCCCGAGATCGCACATCTGATACTCTGCAAGGGTTGTACTCCTGTAATTAATGCCCTTAATATGTCAGTTAATAAACGTCATCATAAATACATTTCCAAACAAAAATTAGTTAAGCATAATAGTAAAAAAAAAATTGTATCATAGCTCCAATGAGCAAGGTTGGCTGAAGAGGTTGCTCTCATTGGTAAACAGAGCACAGTGGCAGGAGTCACATGGCTTGCATGATGCATTCCCATAACCCTAGTTTCAGTTTTCTTATACGGATTTTGCCACTCCTCACATCAAGTTTGGTTCTCAGTTATTCTCACAATATTAACTTAAACCTGTTCCCAACTCTATACCAAAAGAAAAATTTCTTTGATATAGCTGGAAATCATACCCAGGACCCTCGGTTGTTTGCTAGAATACTACACCATAGAGGTGGTCATGATAGAAATATAACTGTGTTTCACTTTTAGTAATTTCAAATCTAATAAATTTGGAACTGATAATGCACATCCAAACAGAAAATACAGAAATTTCCACTGTTAAATGTTATTAAGTACCAAATCAATCAGAAGTTACATAGGACAGGCTTAGGCACAAATTGTCATACAATTGCATTATGTATTTAGTGTTTCAATTAAGGAACTTTTATAATTTTTTTATGTAAATAATTTAATTCTTTATTAATATAGGCTTATTAGTGAACATTTTCAGAGGACTGTATGCTTATACTCGTTTAATGTAATATTCTTGTTTTTCTTCTCCATTGTCAAGTAGGCTATATTTTGTGACTTTTGGCAGACCCTATTTGGGTTTGTTAAATAAATAAAATAAATGACAACGGAGATTTAATAATCCTTGATTTCCCCCCCCCCCGTATGTTGCATCGATTTTAAATAGATTTCATAAAGCATTGTACAGTTTCATCATTTTTAAGGGAAATTATTCGTGAATTTATAAATTCCTACTCTACCAGTAGATGGCACATGACCCAAAAGTCACAGTAAACGTTCACATTTACGATTGGTCTAAAATTTTACACGTAATCAATAGATATAGCGCATAATTGGTTATTATATTAGGTTCCACCAATCAAAATTGATCACTACTTTCAAGCAGATGATTTCTTCAGGGATTTCTTATTTGGACATTTTATTTATATAGCACGAAATGCAAGTATTTAAACTGCTGGAAACTGTTGTACTAAAGATTTTCAATTATTTTTGAGTAATTATAACGTAAAATAAGTAATCAAAGATGAGAAATGTTGTATTTATATTCTTGTTACTTTCCGCACATAACCTCAAAGTGTTGTGTAAACCTTCAGATGATTCTGAAATTGAAGTAATAGAAGAAAATGGAAAAAATGATGATGATGGAATATTTAAACCAACACATGAATGGCAGAAAATTCGTGAAGGTAATTTTGATCATTAAATGGGATTTCTCTAAATACTAATATTCTATTTTTTAATTTTATAGTGCATATGACTGAGGGGGGGGGGTTGTTAACCATAACACGTCACTGAACAGTTCCTTTAATTATTAGTTCACGCTAAATAGTTCAATTTATGTCTGTATATTTATATTGGAATGGTTTGCTATTTCATTTAGCTTGAACTAATAAACAAAGGAACTGTTTAATAATGTATTATGATAAATAACCAACTGGGGATAATGTTGCTCGGTATGTATGATTCTTAGGTGATATCAGTTAATTTAACACAAATAATATTGTTCTAGGCCAGTCAATACCACGTGGGCTTCACGTGAGACTGAATCTTGAAACAGGCGAGAGAGAAGCAAAATTAATTGATGACAATGAGCATACCGATCTTACACATGTGGCTAAAGATGAAGAATTGAGCAAAGATGAACTCCAGGAAGCAATAAAAAAAATACCAGGGGATGAAGGTATTACTCCTGAGGTAGGTTAGTCAGTATTTAATTTAATAATGCTTCTAACATCTCAGTTTATTAGTGTCACAATTCAAATCACTGTATGAAAGGGCCAGTAAAGTTAGCTCAGAGGCATCATATTTCATGCATTAAGCTCTTTTACATTACATAAACCTATGATACAGAACCTAGCTTTACTTCCTTTCTGAAGAAAGCCATATTCAGTATTTGACGCTGAAATTTTTATTAAGCACAGTGAGAAATTTTTCTAAGTCCCAGGCAAACACCACATGCATGCATCAACAGGTTTTATTTTCAAATTATTTCCCACCATTGGATAATCTATACTTGCCGTCGCACATAAATTCTTCTAAGTTCTATAGAACTTGACAAAGTAGACAGAAATATATTACTACAAATTTTAGCTGATGATAACGTTCCACAACAATATATTACTAATATCTTCAACATCTATAAAGATAATGAAATCTCTGTTAAACAAGATGGCAAATTATCTTCTTGGGAAAAGATCAACACTGTAAGACAGGGATGTGGACTTTCACCGGTGCTTTTCATTATATACATGATTAAATTAATAAATGAATGGAGGAAAACACAACGAGGATATATACCCATCAATAGGAACCTCAAACTCGATGCTATTCTTTTTGCAGACGATTTAGCTCTCCTGGCACTTTCCGAAAATGATTTGCAACGATCAATTTATAATTTACAAAAAAAATAGGTGCCAAATTTAATATGGAAATATCAATTAACAAAACTAAAATTATGGCATTTCATGGGAAGGACCCCATACAAAGTAAAATCTGTCTCCAGAATAAAATTTTAGAGAGATCTAATCAATTTAAATATCTGGGATGAAAAGGATATCCTGAAAAAGTTACTAGTTATAATAAAAGTTTAGGAATTATTAATCAAGTTATGAAAACCATCCCTTGTACAAAAAAACACCAGATTACGTTTATATAACACTTGGCTAGACCAGTGTTGACCTATGGTAGTGAAGCATGGACACTAAAAAAACAACATGAAAGCAGAATAACGGCTTGTGAAATGAGATTCATGCGCAGAACAGCGGGTTACACCAGATGGGATCGGAAAAGGAACACCGATATCTTAAAAGAATTGAAGACTACGCCAATTTTGGAATATATTAAACAGTACCAACTAAATTGGAAACACCATCTTGAAAGAATGAGTTCAAATCGGATCCCCAAAGCTGTTTATAATTATATACCAAGAGGACGAAGATCACTGGGCCGTCCTATGAAACGCTGGAGGGAAAATTTTCTATAGGATCGTAACAGGCCTTGGCCTAATACTTGGAAGGAAGAAGAAGAAGAAGAAGAAGTTCTATAGAATCCCAGTGCACATGTGCTAGTGCTTCATGTAATCCCAGAAAGATAAATGCAACCTCCAGCAGTTGGCGGTATATGTATGTGAAATCAGTATGACCAACATTGACACAAAATTCCCAGAACTTGTCTAAAAATGTATAATTAACACAAAATGAACTAGTAAGGAAGACCATGGCTTTTAGAGGAAGAGATCCAGTGAGAACCAAAATTATTTTAGAAAATCAAAGTATAGAACAGGTGTCTAGTTTCAAATATTTGGGCTGTGATGTTGGCTACAATGTGGAAAGAGATATTGACTCCAAAATAAATAAATTTCAGACGGTGTGTGGAACAATACAGAGAACATTCAAAAATAAAATTAGAAAAGAAACCAAGATAAAAATGTATAATGTTATGGCGGTTCCCACAATATTGTATGGATGTGAAACTTGGGCTCCAGTGAAAAGACAGAAGGATAGAATACAGACGGCAGAGATGCGGTTCCTAAGACAAGTAAAAGGATGTACAAGACTTGATAGAATAAGAAATGAGGATATAAGAGAAGAATTGAAAGTACAGCCTTTGTTGGATAAAGTCACGAATTACAGACAGAAATGGATTGATCACATGGATGGAATGAGCAAGGAGAGATATCCATTGTTAGCCAGAAATTATCAAGCAAGAGGAAGGCGTGATGTTGGAAGACCTAGAAGACGTTGGGCTGATGCATTATGAAGTCGGAACGGGCAATTGCCTAATCCCTGGAGTGATGATGATGATGATGATGAACTAGTGGAAATATAACTTTACGTGGTAACTGTCCGACATTTTGAATTTTTTCATAGAATAACAGATATGAAGAGGTAATTTATTTTACGTATCAAATCACATTTAAAAAGCAAGGAACCTAAAAGCTAACCAAACTTAAATCAATTACTGTAACACAAATCAATTACTCTAACGTAGGTGAAATCCAGGGAACGTGGAAATGATGTTGGCAACATCTGGAGTATTTTGGGTTGTTGATGGTGGCAACGTTGGAACAACATAGGAAGAGGAGGGAAAATAGCAGAAAGTAGCAAATAAGCAATGTAGCACGATCATGTTTTATGTAAATATATAAATATATATAAATAAATAGACAATAAATGACAGGATGCAGAAAAGAATCTTGGCGACAGAAATGGATAGACTACGGAGAAGTATGAGAATATCCGGGCGACAACATATTCGAAATACATATATCAGACAAGAAATGGATACACAAGAGACTGTTATCGCTAGGATAACAGAGAGCTCTACAGTGGTATGGACATGTACAACGGATGTCGGAAGACCAGTGGCCTAAACAGGTGTTGGATTGGATGGTACCAGGCAGAAGGGGAGAAGTAGAAGAGCATGGTATGAGGGAATATATGATGCCATGATGAAGAGGGGTATGGAAGATGGACAATGGGAAGATAGGAATCTCTGGAAGGCAGGAATCAAAGGCAAACTGCTGTAAAGTGGAAAGCCTGTATTAAGTAATAAGTAAGTATATAAATATACGAAAAAGATTGTTGCAACATTGGAAGATGTTTAAAACTTGTTTAAAAGTATTGCTAAATGTTTTAAACGTGTTTAAAAGTGTTTAGTGCATCAGTGGCATAAGAAATAAGATTGAAAATTTTGTGCGATGGTTTGTATAGCACACCCCCACAATAAATTTTACATCTTTTCTAATGATTATATCAATATATTTTTCTATGCCATTTAACTACATATATAACACGAAGACATTTTAATGAATATTTGGATAATCTTTCCATTAAGCACAGCGAGAATTTTTTCTAAGTCCCAGGCAGACACCACGTGCATGCGCTAACAAACACGAAGCAGTTTACTCTATGGAATATCGCGATGCAGCCAACATTATACATGCTATTTAACGAACCTGAAAACTAACCTAATGCAATGTAAGTACTCTAACCGGGTGTGGTATACAAACCGTCGCACAAAATTTTCAATCTTATTTCTTATGCCACTGATGCACTAAACACTTTTAAACACGTTTAAAGCATTTAGCAACACTTTTAAACATGTTTTAAACATCTTCCAATGTTGCAACAATCTTTTTCGTATATTTATATATTTACGTAAAACATGATCGTGCTACATTGCTTACTTGCTACTTTCTGCTATTTTCCCTCCTCTTCCTATGTTGTTCCAACGTTGCCACCATCAACAACCTAAAATACTCCAGATGTTGCCAACATCATTTCCACGTTCCCTGGATTTCACCTATGTTAGAGTAATTGATTTGTGTTACAGTAATTGATTTAGGTTTGGTTAGCTTTTAGGTTCCTTGCTTTTTAAATGTGATTTGATACGTAAAATAGATTACCTCTTCATATCTGTTATTCTATGAAAAATTCAAAATGTCGGACGGTTACCACGTAAAGTTCATTTCGTGTTAATTATACATATTTAGACAAGTTCTGGGAATTTTGTGTCAATGTTGGTCATACTGATTTCATATACATATACCTCCAACTGCTGGAGGTTGCATTTATCTTTCTGGGATTACATGAAGCACTAGCGCATGCGCACTGGGATTCTATAGAACATAGAAGAATTTATGTGCGACGGTAAGTACACCTTACCCCTCTAATGTGTGAAAGACCAACCTAAAAGCTAACCTAATGCAATTTAAGCTCTATAATTTTAATAGTAGCAAACGCGCACAAGTGTTCATAAGAGTAGAGTAGGCACTGGAATCAGTGCTCTGTGCTGAGATCCATCACAGTTTTTGTGTTCTTGCATTTCAAAATGTGGTATTTGTCGCATTTTAGTCCGCATAGTTTGCATACACATTTCTCGGATACGGTGTGAAATGTGTTTATGTTGCATAGTTTGTGATGGACTGCGAGTCTGTTTACTGTACTCCTCATCTGTTGGTTCACCCTTGTCCAATTTCTATCTGTCATCGCACTGGTAATGTGGAATTCATCTTCTATGTCGTTCCTTTTTTCTAGATTTTTTTGCCTGAGTGGATGGCAATAGCAGTGTGAAGCGCACTTTTTCTATTAGGAATGTCTCCTTCATTAGTAAGTATGTGAGTCTGGATGGTGTGTACTTTGAGACACCTAGGACTTTCTTTAGAAATGTTGTTTTGACATGTTCAAGGGTTTGCAGGTCTCTCTTCTTAAGACGCTCCCATATTATTTGTATTCCATATGTGAGTACGGGCGTTATCTTTGCTCTGAATATTCTCATTGCTGTCTTCAGGGAGAGTGATTGAAGCTGTTTCATTTCATACATTGCTATAATAGCTGCAATTGCTCTCTGACATGTATATTAAATGTGGTCCCTGATGTTTGTAGTGTGATTACAAGATATTTATATTGGTTTACCGTTTTTAACTTTTCCGATCCCAGTTGCAGTGTGTCTTTTCTTGATATTTTCCCTCCTTTCCTGAATATCATATGTGCACATTTGTCGGTGTATTTTCAGGCCATTTTTATTGGCCCATGTTGATAGGCCGTCTAGGCTTTTCTGTAAGTCCTCTATTCTGTTTGATACCAGGACCATGTCATCTGCATAAATGTATAGTTTTGTGGTACTATTTTCTTTCATAGTTGCTTCTATGACGTCTCCCTGGAGGACGATAATACTGTTGAATTGAAGTATGTTTGTGATGATTGTTGTGAGGTAGTTCCTATGTCCAATCATTTTCCCCAATTTTTCTTTTATGATGTTTCTTATCAGTGAGTCGAAGGCTTTGCTATAATCGATAAATACTGCATGTAGTTTTCCTTTCTGATGTTTTAGTGTATCTGTGATATCTGCGTGTAGAGTTGCTATAGCTTGTATTGTAGATCTGCCTTTTCGGAGCTGAATTGCTCTCATCAGGAATAAGGTGGTCTACTTTCTTAGTCAGCCTTTCTGTTATGATTCTTGTGAATAGTTTGAATATCACACTCTCAAGGGCTATGCCTCTATACGAATCTGGGGATGTTGCGTCTCCTTTTCCTTTGTATAGGGTCTTGATAATGGGTATTCTCTAAGTCTCTAGAATGACTTTTTCTATGCATTTGTTGAACAGTTTCTAACCTGTGAAAGAATGCAATGCACAAAAATAAATAGTAAGTTCTCAAATTCTGAAGTACATACCCCATGTTGGCTGCACTGTTGTTGTATAGAATATTCTTAAAAATCAATATGGCTGCCACGTCTTCATGTTACGTATATAGTTATATATCATAGAAAAATATGTTTAAATAATTGTTAGAAAAAATTTGTTGTAAATGGTGAGAAATAATTTGAAAATAAAACCCTGTTGGTGCATGCGCGTGGTGTCTGCCTTGGACTTAGAAAAAATTCACACTGCGCTTAATGGAAACATGAGCCGAATATTCTATAAACAACACATGTTCAAGTGCAGACAACATAGATAGAGTATGTACTTCAGAATTTCAGAACTTACTATTTATTTTTGGGTGTTGCATTCTTTTCTTTCGTCCCGCGCCGTAGCCGAGTGGTTAAGGCAGGAAGCCTTGGCGCAGAGCTACGGGACTTGCGCTGGTTCAAGTCTCCATGGGGGAAGAAATTTTCTCATGGTATTTCGGCCAGTAAGGGACCGGTGCCCACCCAGCATCGTGATGTATTTGGGTAGCTACAATAAGTAGCAGCTCCAGGTTGAGAAAACCAGCTTTAACGGCTGGGGGACTCGACATGCTGACCACATGTCACCCCTACATTGGCTGATTATCATCTACCTCTGTGATTAACACATGTGGATGTGAGGCCAGCAGCCGGCTGATAGGCTAAGGGCCTTGTAGGCCTGTCATGCCAGGAGTATTCTTTTCTTTCACAGGTTAGAGTGCTTAATTTGCATTAGGTTGGTCTTCCTCAGGTTAGAGTACTTAAATTGCATTAGGTTAGCTTTTAGGTTCGTTTTATACCAGACTCTTTTAACTTTACTATCTAACCTCTCTTGGTTAACTCTTGTTTTTTTTTCGACCCCGACACTATTAGGGCATCCGAAGGCTAGGGAGTCTTTCCTTTCTTCCATTTCTTCTTTCCTTTATTTTCTTTTCTTCTCCAGAAAAGCCCGACCAGAGGCTTTAAGATGGCAGCCTCACATCACTGGTCTTGCCTTCCTTTGGCCAGCAACCAATCGAAGGGACTATTATTATGCTTTTCAAGTCTTATATGAGACTGGGCCGTCCTATGAAACGCTGGAGGGAAAATTTTCTATAGGATCGTAACAGGCCTAGGCCTAATACTTGGAAGGAAGAAGAAGAAGAAAATATTGTTGACTGCATAGCATAATTCCATAGTGTAAACCCCTTTGTGTTTGTTGGCACATGCACATGGTTTCTGCCTGGGACTTATAAAATTTTTCACTGCGTTTAATGGAAACTTTATCATCAGTATTTTTATGCCCTTAAAAATCAATTGACCCTGGTTTGAACCTGTGAATCTTGGAATCAGAGGCAAGCATGGTAACTACTACAATGGAATTAATTGATCTTTATACTATGGAAAAGTTACTTCAATCATTAAAAATCATCGGAGAACATATTGTTTAAATAACTCACCTCATAGGATTCATGCTTCCATGATATCGCGATTTCAAACATAATCATGTTCATCGTCAGCCATAACTCCGACTGTTGAAATTCTTCGGCCGTCAACTATTCTATTGTCGCCATCTTCAGTGCTGCTATCTATGGTTGAATTTATGAACTTCGAAATCAATGTAATTTCGTTAGGGATATCAAAATTCATTGATCTATTTTTGTTTTTCTGAATGTATATTTTTTCCCAAACTGTCAATTCCAAAGGTTTCTCTACTTGTTTTAAAAGTTTAGCTTCTCTTCCAATTTTATGATGTTCTAATAAACTATGTGCAGCAATTGCAGATTTTTCAATTTCACAATTTTTAATATTTCTGAAATGTTCTTTTGTCCGAATTTCCAAATTCCTTTTTGTTTTTCCTATATAAACTTTATTGCAATCTTCACAATTTATTTGATAAATTCCAGATTTCTTACTGTCTGGAACTTTGACTTTTTTATTGGTACTTAGAAGATTACCCAGACTAAATTTATTTATTGGTGCCAAAAAAATGTTGTATTTGTCAAAAATTTTTTGAAATTTCCTATGCATTTCAGGATGGTAAGTAATTTTCTTGTATTTTTTCTTTTCTTTGCAATTTTGTAAAGTAGTATATTCATTAAGTCTTTTATTGTGTTTGAATTTCTTCAACTTATTTATAATTAATTCTTTATCAAAACCATTTAATCTAGCAGTGTTTAAGATATGTTTAAACTCTTTATTGAAATTTTCTTCGTTTAATGGTACATTTGTCAATCTGTAAATTAAGCTATTGAATATTGCATGCTTATGAGCAATGTGATTGAAGCCTGATGATTTAATGTAATTATCTGTATGAGTTCCTTTTCTAAATATATCAAATTCAATTTTCAGTGTTTGATCATTCCTAATTATACATAAATCCAAAAAAGGAATTTTGTTTTCTTTTTCTAATTCGACGGTAAACTTTACTGATTCATCCTGAAGGTTTAATAATTTAAGAGCATCTTCAATATCTTTAGAATTTATTATTGCAAAAATATCATCCACATATCTGTACCAAGTCTTAAACATCCATGGGTATGCTTTAGTGATTTGACACTCCAAGTAACTCATGAACAAATCAACTAAAAATGGTGAAAGCGGATTACCCATTGACAAACCCGAAACCTGTTGGTAAAATTTGGAAGAATTTCAACAGTCGGAGTTATGGCTGACGATGAACATGATTATGTTTGAAATCGCGATATCATGGAAGCATGAATCCTATGAGGTGAGTTATTTAAACAATATGTTCTCCGATGATTTTTAATGATTATACCTCATAATGTTTACTTCCCAACATTAATTAAATATACTTCAATCAGCTATTAAATGTACATACAGAACAGGACATTGAGAAGGATAATTTACAGACAGCAGAAATGCTAGTCGCAGAACCAAATGCATTAGAGGTTGAAATGGCGATTGAAAAATTGAAGATGTATAAAGCATCAGGTTCAGATGAGATCCCAGCAGAACTGATAAAATCAGGGGGAGAAAAATTGATGGACAAGTTACGCTGGTTGCTTAGTACGATTTGGGAAAAAGCTCTTCCAGATGAATGGAAGGAATCAATTATTGTACCAATTCATAAGAAAGGAGATAAAACTGATTGCAACAACTACAGGGGCATCTCATTACTTTCAACTTCGTACAAAATTCTTACAAATATATTAGTAAGCAGACTTACTCCCTATATTGATGACATTCTAGGAGATCATCAATGTGCATATAGAAGAAACAGGTCTACAACAGATCAGATTTTTAGTATAAGACAGATTTTAGAAAAGAAATGGGAATACTTCAAAAAAGCATATGATTCAATTAAGAGGGAGAAGTTATATAGTATCCTGCTGGAGTTCGGAATTCCTAAAAAGTTAGTTAGACTTATACGAATGTGTCTAAATGGCACAAAGAGTTGGGTGCGTGCAGGCAAACAGTTTTCGGACACTTTTGAAATCCAAAATGGCTTGAAGCAAGGAGATGCACTATCTCCTCTACTATTTAATTTTCTACTAGAGTATGCCATTAAATCTTTAGAGAATGAGGAAGGCTTACAACTCAATGGTGTTAATAAGCTGTTAGTTTATGCTGATGATGTAGTATTATTGGCCGATAGCGAGGATATACTAAAAGACAACACGCACACACTATTACATATGTATGTATGTATGTTTGTACATGTGTACGTATGTACGTGTGTATGAATGTATTTTTTTTTTCTCTTTATTAATTCCTCAGCATGCCCCATTACAGAGTAATATTACATGCTTTGTTTTAACATAATACATCAATGACTTATATAATGCTATTACATAACAGTATATACATATTTACATATACATTTTACTATGTCTTAACTATATACTATTGTCTATACCAGCGGTACTCATTACGCGGCCCGCGGGCCGCATGCGGCTCTTGATGATATTTATTAAGGCTCTTGGAATAATTTTACCTTCATTACATTACATTTAAATTTTTTAATTCTAAGTATAAAATAATATTATCTTTATTGAAATTCTACAAAACTTTGGATATCCCTGTGTCATTCCGAGCAGTACAGTACCGCACGTGTTCAACAATGCAATGTCCTGGCTAGTGTTATTGGTTTTGAATATGTGTACGTTTCCGTTTAAACTTCTACATTGTCATCCGAATCTTTCGCAATGAAATATTATACAATTTAGTTTCTATGAACAAGCGACTGGATACTGTGTGTTACCTAATCAGTTGAAGTAAAGTGAAGTGAATTTCAGTGTTTAATAATGGCTGGTGTTTTTTTGAAAGGGAACAAGAGAAAACTCGAAGATGAAGGAAGAGTTTTTCAAGATACTTGGGAGCATGAATTTTTCTTCATACCTGCTAAAAAGGAAGGCAGTGCGATATGTTTATTATGTCGAGACGTAGTTCAAGGTTATAAATGATTTAATCTTAACAGGCATTATAAAACGGTGCATTCAAATTTTGAGTGCAAATATCCTAACAATTCTAAATTGAGAGCAGAAAAACTAAAAACATTAAAAATGTCAATAGTGTCTGAACGGAAAAATGATGTTGGATACCGTAAGTGAAAATAAATTGATAACAAAAGCATCATATGAAGTAACAGACATTTTAGCATGCAAAATGAAACCGTTTGCCGATGCAGAGATTTTTAAGGAGTGTTTTCTAGTCGTTTGTGACACATTATTTTCTAAATTCCCAAATGCAAAACAGATAAAAAGTGACATACAAAAGTTACAACTTTCCGATTCTACTTGTGTTAGGAGAGTTAACGAAATGTCTGTAGACATGCTCCTTTGTACTCTCGATGAAATTCGTGAATGTGACTATTTCAGCCTTGCTATGGATTCGTCCACAGATATTAGTTCCACCTCTCAGTTGCTTTTATAAAGGAAGAATTTTTAACTGTAATACCTATGACAGGTCAGACATGGGGAATAGATTTTTTAGCAGTTAAATCTTTTTTTGACAAATACAAAATTAACCTAAACAAACTTTTATCGGTGTGCACTGACGGTTGTCCCTCAATGGTAGGTTGTCATACAGGATTCATTTCTCTGTTAAAAAAAAACATTTAAATAGAGACCACTTTAACATACCATTGCATTTTACATCAAGAAAATCTTGCTGCTAAATTTGACGAAACTTTCAGATCTGTGATGAAGAAAGTAATTAACATTGTTAATTTCATTAGATCACATGAACTAAATCATAGGCAATTCATAGAATTTCTCAAAGAGCTTTATTCACAGTATGATGATGTTATTTATCACAGTGAGGTCAGGTGGCTGAGTAAAGGAAGAGTTTTGGAACAATTTTTTAATCTTCGCCATGAAATAAAACTCTTTTTAAGTGAACGAGATAAAGAATACCCTGAACTAGACTCTTCTTCATGGTGGTTAAAAGTTGGCTTCCTGGCTGACATAACAGGAATACTGAATGATGTCCAAATTAAAATGTAAGGTACAAATAAACTTATTACTCAGCTCACAAGTGCAATTTTTTCTTTAGAAGAAAAATTAAAAATGTATACAGAAGAACTTAGTAATAATGATTTCACTAGTTTCCCTTGTTTCCAACATCTTATTGAAGAATATTCAGAGGAAGAAACAAACTTGCAACCCTTCATAGAATTGCTCACTGTACTACACCATGATTTCAGCGCGAGATTTAATGATTTTAGAAAGTTTCGAATCCCATTTCGATTAGTTGAAAATCCCTGGTCAATAACGACAACAGATGTAACTGGGTTGTCAATTTTTGGTCCTGAGATTAGAAATCTAAAAAATGACCTTATTGATCTTCAGCAGGATTCAGAACTGGAGGGTATTTTTCAAGAGAAACGAAAAACGAATTCAATTTTAGAGTTTTGGAATACAGTTCCAGAAAAACAGTTCGAAAACTTGGTGTCGTGTGCATATAAAATTCTGTGTCTTTTTGGATCAACGTATGTTTGTGAAATGACTTTCAGTAAGATAAAGTTCATCAAGGGTAAACATAGATCTCGTCTCACCAATGTGAACTTGGAAAACCTGCTGCAGATATGTGTGGCAAATCAGCCAGCTCGTATTGACAAAATTGTGCAGGAGAGTAACAGAGTTCGACCATCGACTTCACAGCAGTAATCTGCACAACTGTAAGTTGCCTTAAAATTATGTACAGTACCGTAATAATAATAATAATAATAATAAAATAATAAACAGTTAATTATTAACAAAAAATTAAATGACAGTAATCAGTAATTGTGTTTTGTCCATAAATGTAAAAAAAAAAAAGCTGCATGTTACCAAGACTGAGAACTGTGAAAGTTGGTGCGGCTCTCGAACAGATATGGTTTCTTTCTTATATTTGGCTCTCTTGTAATTTCTAGTGAGTACCACTGGTCTATACTATCCTCTATATTTATAATATTTACATTTACTTAGTGTACGTAATTCTAAATCTAATAATCTCATTTTTATAAACTATGTTACATATTTACATTATCAATTTTGTAATTTTTAATGTCTGAATGAACTTCCTAAATTCTAGTAAATGATTAGTTACTAGTTGTTGATTTGGGCTGGCCATGTGTTTCCACTTTTTTGTATAGCATTTATCAATTCCATTCTGTGTTGTTTTACATCTTGGCAGTCATATATTAAGTGGTTTATGGTTTGTTGTGCTCTATTGCATGTGTATGTAGGATTGTCTATTATATGAAATCTGTGAAGGTAGGATCTTGTTTTGCCATGTCCTGTTACTATTGCAGTGAATTCTGGAGTGATTGGCAGTTGTTGTTTTAATCTGTCTTTTATTGATGGGGAAAAAGGCTTTCGTTATATTTCCTTTTGTCGTATTGTCCCATCTTCTCTGCCATTCTTGTACAGCTGATTGTTTTAGCTCTGTTTTGATGTGACTTTGGGATAATGCTACATATTAATTCCGTTTCTTCGTCTGCCGATGCTTGTTTTGCAAGTTGGTCCGCCATCTCATTCCCTGCTATTCCTATGTGGGCTTTAACCCAGCCAAAATGGATAATCCATTGTTTGTTTTCCAGTTCTCTTACTGTATCTATTATCATTTCAATTATGGTGTTGTGCTTGGTGTTGTTTTTTAGCAAGGATAGAGTCACTCTGCTATCTGTGTACACTACAGCTGTTCTTTCATCTTCTTTCGTTGTTTCTATATTAAGGAACTCCTGCAGACCCTTCAAGACTGCAAAATTTTCAGCCTGGTTGTTTGAGCATTCTCCTCCTAACCTGTATTTACCCTGCTGAATAAGCATTCCATTGTGAAATATGACAGCCGCTGCTCCCACCTTGTTGTCTGTCTTACTGCCGTCTGTGTACACCACATGAGAGTACTCTCTATCCTCCTCCATATCTTGAACGTGTAATTTCTCAGCTGGATGAGTCCAGTACTTCGGTTCTAATGGAGCATCATTCTCTCTTCCTCTATGAATTGCCTCATACAATTTAACTTTCTCGTCGATAGTTATGTCAATTGGCTGTATCCCGGCTATAATACAAGAAGCATTATAAGAAATTGTCCTGTATGCCTTTGTGATTTTAATGTTTATCAATCTTTGAATTCTCCGTATTTTGGTTAGATTCCTGTTGTTTTCTATTGCCTTCCCCCATACTGGTGCTCCATATGTTATAATTGGTTCTATTGCTCCTGTGTAAATAGTGTGCAGTGCCTTATGACCTAATCCCCAATTGAGCTTTGCTGATTTTGATAGGGCGTGTATGAGACTAATTGTTTTGTTGTATACGTGGTCAATATGTTTGTCGAACTTCAGTTTTTTATCTATGTAGATTCCAAGGTATTTCAACTCCTCTACTTGTTCCAAAAGTTTGTTGTTTAGGTAAATTTCGATCTTTTCATTCCGCACATTTCTCTTGTTGGTAACGAGCAACACCTTGGATTTAGATTCATTAAATTGGATTTTGTTTTGCTTTGCCCAGTTTTCTATTACTTTTATGGCTTGGTTTGTGTAGTTTTCAGTCTCGGTTGTACTTTTCCCTTTTGTCATAATCAGCAAGTCGTCTGCAAACGCAATAATTTCTGTTCGCTGAGAGAATTGTAGATTGAGTAATGAGTTATACAAAACATTCAAACTCATGCACATTGTTATTCTGTAGGACTTAGAAAATATATTGGGAAAGGTAAAGTACTGTTTGTATGCAGTACTTTTAAAATTATAAAATATATCGGGAAAGGTAAAATACTGTTTCTCTACAGTACTTAAAAAGTTGGTTGGTTGGTTGGTATCTAATGTCGAGCACTTGATAATGAAATCATTCGCTCTCTTGCACTCCAATATTTAGCAGAAAGGCTGCGGAAAGGCTACTGTTTTAAACAGAGAGGAGACCCTTTAATTCCTTCCATCGAAGGCTTAAAGGAACCAACCTGGACAGTAACCTAGTGTCCAATCCCTCACCTTCTCGTGGTGCAGCTGTTAGTAATCATGCTTATGCATGATGAACGAAAGGGAAGGGCTACTCACCAACAAGCACTGGTCAGCTTGGTGAGTTTTTCTTTTTTGACCGAATTGGTATTACTTCTCCTCCCCATACCAATTCCCTCTTTCAACTTTTCTATCCAGTCTCCCTTGACTGACCTCTTGTTTCTTTCGACCCTGATGGTATTAGAGTACTCGAGGCCTAGGGGTTCATTTCTCCTTCCTTCCTATACCTACTTCCTCTCAATGGGTGACGTAACCACCACATGTGGTGCCTACTACTAAACGGTTACAACTAGTTTATCAGGAACAGTTACAATATTACCACTTCAAGGATTTTACTGTTCACGTACTTAAAAAGTTGAAAAGCACTAATAACTTATAGTAGATAAACTTAAACTCCATGTTGCGACTGGCCTAGAAGGCCCTTGGCCTACTAACCAGTTGCTGGCATCACATCCACATATGCCATTTACAGAGGTGAACGATCATTCAACCACTATAGGGATGACACGTGGTCAACCTGTTGAATCCCTCAGCCATTATAGCTGGTTTTCTCAACATGGAGACACTACGTATTGTAGCTATCCAAAATCCTCAGGATACTGGGTAGGTACCAGTTTTTTTGCCAGATAAGAACAAACATGGTTATGGTTAGCTATTTTTCTAAGCTTGGATGATTCTTTTCATCTTTATGAATTTGAAACTTGATGAGTTTTTGAGTTTTTTAATTCAAATATTATTTCTGAATAGTGAATTGTAAATTACACTTTATTTAAATTAATTTTATTTGTTCTTGGTTAATTATATATATATATATATATATAATTTGTTTTGATTTTATCCAAAATCATTTTAATCAAAGCTTCATTTATTTGTTCTTCAACACACTATTGTAAAAAATTATATGTGAAATAATTTTTTTCTTGCAAAAAAACTTTATTTATTTCTTTGGAAATTTTTTGTTCGTGTTTAAATAATTTCAAAAACATACCTTTTAAAGATATATATATATATATATATTAATAATTGGTATATTTTCTAAAAAAATGTCCTCCTCAATATTGTTCCATTTATTATACTGGGTGTCCACAAAGTCCTGCTACCAAAACAATGTAACTTAGCTTGTGAACTATTTGAGATAGAGACATGCAATTTTTTACAACATATTCTACATCTCTCAAAGTTTTGTTTGCATTTGTTGCAGATTATGATTTAAACAATAATGATGACACTTGAGGAAAAGACCCAAGTGTATGGTGGTATGCTGAGTCTGATAAATCACCAGTACCTCCATATCTGAACGTTATGGCGGTTAACATGTCCAGACACAAAAAAAGTCACTTCATTAGAGAACATCACCCTCTGCAGGTACTAATTGTCTTCGTCAATTGCATTCAGCATGGATCAGTGGATCAGCAAAATCAGGATACCTAGGGAAGTCAGTTTGTAACACTTATGTAGGACTTCATGAATCGTTGCTTTCGTTAAATGCAGTTCCCATTAAGCACAACGAACTGATTTTTGAAGGTTGCGTTGAAATGCAAGTTGCACATTGTCGATAGTTTCTCGGCTCACACCTGGTCGTCCACTATGTGGCAAGTCCATTACACTGCCAGTCGCTAGAAATTTCTCAGCCCATCTAATTATGGATTATTCGGATGGAGGATCTCTTCCATATTGCCAGCGGAAATTTTGCTGACCAGTTACTGGTAATTTACCAGACTCAGCATACCACCATACACAATTGACCTTTTCCTGTGATATTGTCATTGTTGTTTAAATCACAAACTGTAACAAATGGAAACACAACTTTGAGGGATGTAGAATATGTTGCAAAAAACCGTATGTCTCTATCTCAAACAGTTTATGAGCTAAGTTACATTGTTTTGGTAGCAGGACTTTGTGGACACACTGTAGTTCTACTTGTGTGCCAAATATTATTCATTGTCATGTTCTTGCTACGCATTCTACATTGTCATATTTTAGTGGTAGTGTCAAGTACAGTTACTGCTAAGTCATGCCACGTTGGCACGTTTATTAGTCGTATCAAGTGTTGTGATTAGCTGTTAATTATGTCATCTTAAGCTGATGGGAATGAGTTTGTCTCAAAGCCTTCGGATTGGTCCATGTGACATAACGCCATGGAGAACAAAAGATTGTGCGATGTTGGCGCATAAAATCCAGGCTCTAGTCATCAGCATTACATCATTAATATGGCAGAAAAATTGGAGAATAGGTATTGGGTGAAGACAAACTACCAAACAGCACCATCACTGATTGGTTTTCTTACCTTCAAGAAGCATGTAGAGATAGATATCTGAAGTTATAATAAGTTACTTCTACTTTCTTAGCACTCAGTCCTTTCAGTTTGACCTTGGCTTCCTTTAAGACAAATACCCATTCTTGTCTATCCATTGTCTTACTTCTCCAAATCTTAACTCTCATCAGTCTGAAGTACTCCACCACATCATCCATCCGTTGTAACCTTGGTCTTCCTCTCTTTCTCCTTCCTTCTGATTTCTCGTCTAAAATGTTTTTAACTATATTTATGTTTTTCATTCTCAAAACATGACCCAACCATTCAATCTACGCATCCTACAGTAGCTACTATATGTAATAAATTAAATAATCTATATAACACAAATTTTCCAAAGTCCATCCTCACATGTTAGTCCATATATCTTTCTTAAAATCTTCCACTCCCAATTACAGAGAAGTCCTTCTATTTTACTTGTTAAAGTCCATGATTCAGTTCCATACAACACTGTAGGCCTTGTCATCGTCTTATAAAGTTGAATTTTAAGGTGCTGTGAAATATACCTTTTCATTAATATATTTTTGAAATGTTTAATAGGAATTATTTTCAGCATTTATTCTTGATTTTATTTCCATATCTGTCTTATTTAGATTATTCACTTGTGTACCCTTATCATATTTTTGTCCATTTATAATGACCTGTTCATTTTGTTTTAAACTTTCTTTTTTCATTCTTCATATATTTTGTTTTCTTTGTATTTTGTAAGCCAGTTTGACTAGTTATTTCACACATGTTATTAACTGTTTCATTGATATATTTTATATATCTACCTAAGATGACCACATCATCAGCAAAAGCCAAACACTGACTTGTTCTATTGAATAGTGTACCTTGGTTTAATTTTTATATTCCTTATTACCTTCTCCATACACAAATAACAATGTTGATAAAGGTATCCCCTGCATTAATCCACTAAAATCTCAAAACTTTGAGATGACTTTCCTTGTATTTTAACTTTATTTTGTGTATTTTCTAAGGTAATTTTTTGTTAATTTTATTAACCTAAGAGAAGAGTTGGATGTAGAACCCATTCTTCACCATGTACAAAACTACCAGAACAACTGGAAAGCCCATCTTCAACGAATGCCGTCTCATAGAATTCCAAAAGCCATACTTCGCTACTGGCAAAAGATCGCTGGGACGTCCAAAAAAGCGCTGGATGGAAAATTCCTCTTTGAGACTGTAATAGGCCACATGGCCTAATACTTGCATGGATGATGATGATGATTGACCTAAGAAGAAAACCAAATCCTTTCATAATTTTGATTATTGTTCTCTATTTATACTATCATAAGCCTGTCTATAATCTATATACAATTGATGGATATCTATATTATATACATAAGACTTCTCCAGTATCATTAATGAGGCTATAGTCAAACTCTACGGGCTGTTACACCAAATAAAGAAGAAGTGTTAATATTATATTTCACATTTTGTTATTGCAGTATGGTTATAAAATGCTCAATTTCAGTATTGAATTGATATGATAATAAAATGTTTTGTTACAGGATATTGAAAGGGTGAAGAAAAATTTTCGCCCATATGAGACTTTAAAGAAAGAATTAGAAGAGCTGGAATTGAACATTCAGACTGATTTGGAACTTATGAATGAATTGTTAGCTAAATTCAAGTCAGGTGATGATGAGGAAAAGCTCAACTCTTTAACAGATTTGGAATACTTAGTACATCAGTTTGACAATGCTCGTGAATTTATTCGAGCTGGAGGGTGAGTGTTTTTATTGTAAATCAACTGTCAGATATTTTTAACAGTTGCTTGCTTGTCATTAAATGTGATCATTCACACAGTAAAGCTACTTTCAAAAGATCATTGATGGTTCTAAAAAACTGGTCTTCAAGAGTACTGGTCACTGAGTAAAGGTATAACGATACTGTAATTTCTGATCTTACATATTAAATTTATCACTTCTCACCAAATGACAGATTTTATTTGAAGAGAAAAATATATGCCTGAATCAGGATTTGAACCCAGTGTCTCTGGTTCTGTACAACAGTACTCTATCCACTAAGCTATCAGGCATCCTGATTCAAATGCATATTATTTTTCTCCTTTATTATATGAATTCCTGCGCACCGAGATATGAACTTATCGTTCCACATATGCTTCTAGCGACTTCTTTATCAAGAAGACTTTAATGGGAATCACACCACATTTATAGTCACTAAAGCTTATTTTCAATCTTGCTTACTAAATTTATCATAAGTAATGCCACAAGTGATTTCCAAATTTATCTAGAGAATTTGGAAATCAAGAGTGGCATTTGTTAGGACTATTTAACGAATAAAATTAAGCTGTTTACTCACAAATCATTGTTTAACTATAGTTATTTTAAAATATTTATGTATTTAATGTAAATGGCGATGTTTGAAAACAAATCAGAAAAGTGAGGTTATGTTCATTCACTGCAACTAGAACATATTATTTATTGCCAAATAAGATCGCAATGTTGTAAGAATGTACCCAAGTGGAGAAATAATGAAACACATCAAACTATATATCATAATCAACATTACGGGTTATTAATTTATTTTTTTAGTAAACTCAGTAAAATCAAGGAATCTGTTCATTATTTGCTATATTCAATGTATTTGTTGGAGAAAAATAATGTTCTGTCCTGTTCAGAACATTAAAAAGGAGGAGCTTTCTTTATCACAAAAGCAGGAGCTGATAAGAGAAATCTATAAAGAGCGAGGTGAAACACGACTGTCATTGGTTGTAAAACAAAATTCATTGAAACGTGATTGGTCATTGACTAGCATTTGTGGCATGAGTTAAATAGTAACTTAAAAGATTGAAAATAAGCTTCACTGACTATAAATGTGGTGTGATTCCCATTAAAGAAGCCATTAAAGGCATGTGTGGAACAAAAGGTTCATAGCCTGGATGTGGCAGAAATTCATATAATAAAGGAGAGAAATAATATACATTTGAATCGGAATGCCTGATAGCTTAGTGTATAGAGCGCTGGTGTATAGAACCAGAGACATCAGGTTGAAATCCTGATTGAGGCATATTTTTTTCTATTTGAAGAGAAAAATTATATGCTCAGACCAGGGTTTGAACCCAGGACCTTTGGCTTTCTAGGCCAATGTTTTACCACTGAGCTTCTGAGCACTCCAATCTAAATGCAAATTTTTCTCTTATACATTGTTAATTCCCGAGTGTCAACTGCTACGAGCTTTTGCTCGATTATGCAAATGGTGGCTTGATATTTAAGAAGACATTTATTGGGAATTTAAACACTACTTTATAAAGCCAGTAGGGCTTGTTTCAATGTTTTTATTATTAATCTAATACATCTCATTGAATGACAAATTATGTTTGAAGAGAAAAATTAAAAAAATTAAAATTTTCTTCTCTTCAAATAAAGTACTGTAATTTATTTAAAAAAAGGTAAAGTGATCCTACTACAAGCCTTAAGAGGCCTTTGGGGGAGTAGGAGGTTAAGGTTCCCACCTTCCTAGATATTATTGCAATATAAAATATTAACTTTAGGAAAATTTTCTATAGGATCGTAACAGGCCTTGGCCTAATACTTGGAAGGAAGAAGAAGAAAAAGAAGAAGAAAATATTAACTTCATCATTGTAAATCTATCTTCTATCAACCTTTTTACTTATTAATATTATCCATTTTGCATTCTACTTACAAATGTTAACAATGCAATCAATATAAACAGAATGACAATTTTTTGTATCAGTGCATATACCCTCAATAAAAATGGCTCCAACAAACTTCAAAAAATACAAATAAAATAAAATGTGATGATTTAGTAATGGCCTTTAAAAGTAGTATATACATCATGGAATCGATATACATCTTCCCCATGGTATATTTGTAGCTCTTGGGATAGATCCTTTGTGCTCCAATTACTTGCCTCATGAAAAATCGTGTGTTTCTCTTCCTTAATGTATAATATATTATTTTGACTGCTTTTCTAGTACTGCTGATTCAAACAAATTATATCTATTTTATTTCATGTAATTGTAATTTATTGTAATTCTTCTGCACATGTGTTATCAGATAGCTCTGGTGACTAAATATCTGTGGCTCAATAATCCAAGATCGATCTTGGACTGAGGTAGATTTGAGATTTTCCTTCATTCTTTCCTATCCAGATAACTTTGGGCCTGCTGCATTCCTGTAAAATTAATAAAAGAAACTTCTCATTGAGTAAAATCAGCCAGAGCATACATCGTACCTGCTTTTCATATTATTGACTATGAATCATGTAATCTTTCACCCACATCCGTATAGGTCTACACAAGTGAATTAGCTTTGAGATGTAAGAATGAAATTTCTGTTTTTAGACCCGAGGTTTGAAGATAGAGTTCCAATCAAGGTCATGGAACTTTTTAGCAGTTGAGGAAATTTGATGGTACTGCTTCTGGTTAAGAGGAAATAAAAATTTCAGTATCACGTCAGATTTAAGAACTTTAAGGCCGGTATGCAAGAACACACTCATGTACAAAAGGTGCACTCGGGTATAAATCATTGAGATACCCACTTCCAAAGATGCATTCCAGTCTCAGGAATCTGTGCATGCGATAAATAATTGCCAATTCGAGTGGATATATTTTAATCGTCAGCCGACCCAACTTACTGCATTCAAGCATGAAATTATGAGCAACTTGCTATAATATGACTGCTTCAATGTATATTTTTTTTAAATTTAATAAAATATTTGTTTCAAATTTACGTCATTATTACACACTTTATATTAGCTTGACCTGTATCTATCTATCTATCTATGTAATGGACTCTTTCAACGTGATTTTCACCCACTTAAAATCATCTGATTGACTTGAAACTTTGTATACTTGTAAAGGACCCGTGACAATACAATAATTTCATATTTTTTTCTAAAATCCTGGCCAGAATCATCAGAAAATAAAAAAGACTTTGTATCTATATAACGGAATCTTTGAACATGATTTTCACCCACTTAGAAACATTGGATCAACTTGAAGCTTTGTATACTTGTAAAGGACCCATGACAATACAATAATTTCATATTTATTTTCTAAAATCCTGGCCAGAATCATCAGAAAATAAAAAAAAAGTGTCTTTGTATCTATGTAACAGAATCTTTGAACACGATTTTCACCCACTTAGAAACATTGGATCGACTTGAAACTTTGTATACTTGTAAAGGACCTGTGATAATACAATCATTTCATATTTATTTTCTAAAATCCTGGCCAGAATCATCAGAAAATAAAAAAAAGTGTCTTTGTATCTATGTAACGGAATTTTGAACACGATTTTCACCCACTTAGAAACATTGGATCGACTTGAAACTTTGTATACTTGTAAAGGCCCGTGACAATACAATAATTCATATTTTGTTTCTTAAATCCTGGCCAGAATCATCAGAAAAAAAATGAAAACTGGTATAATAGGTAGTGGACTTGTCGACTTTTTAGTCAATCGTTGTAAGAGCTCAGTTGGTAGAGCGGTCTGTAGTGGTATATAATTTCAGTAATCCACAGGTTGCTGGTTCAAATCTGGCTGGGAGGATTTTTTTTTAGAAGAGTATTACTTATAGCTCATACTACAATAGTATCGAATTTAAAGATATTTACATTTTTATCTTATTCTGTAAAATATTAAAACTAAAAAATAAATAATAGTTTTAAAAAACTAAAACAACACGCTTTATTAGAAAACCGAACTAAAAAATGAAAAATGATTTTAATTTGCAACATGCTGGGGATAAAATTAAAGTGGTCAACAAAAAAGTCATCTCCAACACATATAGAATAAAACTAGAGTTATCTACAAAAAGAAAATCATTTTATCATCAAAAGCGTGGGGTGTTTTTTTATGATTTTTACATTTTCTTCTTAGAGACTTTACTTTTACTAATATCTGTTTATTATCAAATATATTAATTGATATAGAGCATCCCACGCTTTTGATGGTAAAATGATTTTCTTTTTGTTGATAACTCTGGTTTTATTCTATATGTGTTGGAGATGATTTTTTGGTTGGCAACTTTAATTTTATCCCAAGCGTGTTGGAAATTAAAATTATTTTTCATTTTTTAGTTCGGTTTTCTAATAAAGCGTGATGTTTTAGTTTTTTAAACTATTATTTATTGTTTGTTACAACTTATATGTCTCTTATTTTAAATAAATAGTTTGTTAATATAGTATGTTCCTTGAAATATGTTGTAAGTATTTTGAGGTTAGGCCTAATAATACATATAAAACTTGATTAAAAAATAATCTTTAATTAAATGAATTAATGATTTTTATTTTAATTTTAAAATACAATAGGAAGTAACATTAAGAGGTTTGTTTAGTAATTACAACAATATGAGGTGAGTGATAAAAATATTCTACCTCTTATAGTTGTTTTTGTCGAACATATGTTTCAGGGCTTGAAACATATGTTCGACAAAAACAACTGTAAGAGGTAAGAATGAACAGACAAAATGTTTTAATTAATGATTTTTCTATTATTTTTTTATGTAATTATAGTTAGTTATACATGAGTTTAAGCCTTATTGGCACTTTTGTTTGTTAAATAAATTAATAATGGATTACATAACAGCATTTTTACTTAGGTTTTAATGGGGGCAATAATACGAATATCAAAGAATAATAATTTACTTTTAAAATATATTGGTATCAAATTGAAGTCTAAACTAATGAGTTTTCTATTGTTTAGTACGTAACTATAGTTAATTACAAATGAGTTTAGGCCTTATTAGCATTTTTGTTTATTTAATAATTAGTAATGAAGTACATGACAGTATTTTTACTTAGGTTTTAATGTGGCAATGATACGAATATTAAAGAATAAATCATTTATGGGCGATAATATGAATATTTAACAATTTTTATTAAAATAAATAGGTATCAAATGGTAGTCTAAACTAATAATTTTGCTCATCATGATAACAAAGATTATTTATAACGAGAATGGTACTCTGTGATGATAATTGAACTTATTTAACAAATTTTACGAGAAATTGGTTTATGTCTATTTTTCAATTTTTCTTGGAGGCTTTCATACTATGTATATGTGTGTACATTTCACAAAATGATCTATGCCAATTAATTTTGCAAAAGAATCATCATTCACGGGTTAATGATTGATAGGGGTATTTCATTATATCCCAGTATAAAATATCACAACATTACTAAAAAATCTATCTCATGTTATGTATATGTGTATACATTTCACATATCCCAGTATAAAAATAATCTAACCTTTATCATAGAGAGTCTAAACTGTTTTCATTGCATTATAACTCTGTCAAATATTGCAATCAGATATTTTAAAAAAATTACTCAAGTTAGTAGATAAACTCTTTACAATTTATTTTTCAGCAGACATAAAAATCTGGAAATATTGCATTTATGTAACACTCAGCACAAATGGGTTAATATCCCTATCAAACAACAGTACTATATGATAAAATGAAATGTTTTCTACCTCTCCTCATATAAATCTTCTAAGTAGATCGTGATTTCGAGACCATAACAGTCTCATCTTCAGTACAATCTTGGCGACTGATATTATGTCAATCGGAAGAAACACTTCTTCTTCCCTCTGTTGGTGGACCAATGAACCCCTGGATCAGGTTAGGATTCGTGGGAATTTCGAAGTTCATAAGTTTTCCTTTATTTTTCTGAATGTGGATTTTTTCCCCAAACTGTGAGTTCCTTTTGTTTATCTATTTGTTTAATTAGACTGGCTTTTGATTCAATTAAATGTTTTTCGGACCAAGCATGAGCAGCTACTACTGACTTTTCCACTTCTCCATTTTTGACATTTCTAAGATGTTCTTTCACCCTTGTTTTCAAATTTCTTTTTGTTTTTCCAATATAAATTTTGTCACAATCCCTGCATTTGATCTGATAAATTCCTGATTTGTTTTCTTCTTCAATTATTTCATTTTTATTATTATCTCATTAACACATTCAGCACCGTAAACCAGTTAAGGCATTTAAAGTAACTATCCGGTCAGTTAACTCGTTTTAGAGCGGGCGCGAACAATCTGCGTTTATATTCGGGGCCTAAATATTGTGTTGGCTTAGTATGTCTTGGAGATCATAGATGGCATGTAAATGTGCATTTTCTATTCCCGTTTGACACGTTTAACCTTGGTGAATCCCCTTTTATTTTTAAAACAAACAACACATGGAATTCATTCACCCAAACTTGCCTGCAGGCTCCAATGCAGTCGTATATGTTTCTCGTTATCACGCTGTTGTTTGTGCGTGAGTGAAACCATGGCGAAAGAAAAATATCTTACTGAAGAAGAATTAGTGAATATTTTGTATAATGATGATTCAGGTGATGAACTGATTCCTGAATTAGAAGATTCACAAGGTGAAAGTGAAGATGAACTTCCACTCCCTGAAACTAATACGCCAATACCATGTGATGTCAATCACCCAAGTTATTTCACCATCAAATCCTACTAGGATATCTCCTTTAGGTATGTACAAAATTTGAATTTTCTAGGATTAATAGATTGTGAATAATGGCCCATTTTCTGAAGTGCCACGAAAAGGGTAGCTGGGGTATTTAAATGGCTGGCCTGTGGGTTTAAATGCCCTTTCAGTGCCTGGTACTAAATGTGTTAAGGCTGTATATTCTGTGAATACATGAAAATGGAAGGATTTGATAACCTCTCAATAGATAACTCGTTTCAACTGATAGAAAAATTAGAGAACACACAGATTAGTGTCGTTTGATGTAATTTCATTGTTTCCTGGTGTCCCTAGAAATTTTGGAAAAATGGTTAAACAAAAACTATAGCAGGATTTTAATATCATAATAAATATGAAAGTTTAAGTTAATAATTTTATATTTTAAAATTCTTTTAATATTTAAATATAACTTAAATAAAGAAAAACATCTAAATAATTAATTGTTGTTCATTGTTAACTTTTATAAGATTCATGATGTGTTCCGTTGAGGTTTATTCAAAATTAATATAAAATTATAGAATATTCACCTGAAAGGTCCGTCTCCTCAACTTAATTATCATTTAACTGTAGCGCTTTCGGGACTTGTCCCATCATCGGCAGGATTCAAAACTGGTGTTTCACTGAAGATCTGGTAGAGGGGGTTGCATGTATTTGGTTCGTTTTCGTTTATCAGGCTGTCGTTGTGAGCTGCTTTCATGATTTCCATCTCTTCGAGTACGTTTATCTTCGCTGGATTATTTTCTCTGTGCATTACTGTTAGGGTGTTTTCAATATTTAACTTATAAAAGAAAACAATTTCAAAAAAATAGAAAAAGATCCCACAGGAAAGTATAGCAGACAAATAAAAGAAGCACTAAAATCGTGCCCTCTAATCACCAACACAACCAATAATGAACATAACAAATACAAAAACGCCAAATGGGTAAATAATACTCCCTCACCACCAGTAATGAAAGCCCTTCCAAAAATCCATAAAGACAACATTCCCATAAGACCAGTTGTTAATTGCATGAATGCTCCTAACTATAAAATTTCCAAATTAGTCGCTCAGAAAATGAAAAATGTCAAACTTGAAAATCGTTACACAATTAAGAACTCATTTGAACTAGCAGACAAACTACAGCATTTAGAAATCAATAGGAATACTAAAATGACGTCATTCGACATAAAAAACCTGTACACTAATATCCCGATAAACGAAACAGCAAACATAATAAAACAAAAACTAACAGACAGTAAACTTGAAGATAACTATATCAATCAGTTAAACAAACTAATAACAACAACAATAAAGCAAAATTACTTCCAATTTAACAATGAACTATTTATTCAAGAAGACGGGATCCCGATGGGGAGTCCTACATCTGGAATAATGGCAGAAATCTTCCTACAAGAACTGGAAAATAAACATTTTGAGGAACTAATACACAAATTCAACATAAAACTAATAACACGATATGTCGATGATGTACTAGTAATATATGAAAATGAAAACAGAAAAGAAAAAGAAATACTACAAGACTTAAACAACATGCATGAAAAAATCACTTTCACCGAAGAAATAGAAGTTAACAACAGCATAAACTACTTAGATTTGTCTATAACCAAAAATCTACACAACAATAAACTAGAAATCGGTATCTACCGGAAACCCACAAACAATGCTCTGGCCATAAACAAAAATTCTACACACCCTTTTCAACAGAAAATTAGTACATTTAATAGCTTAGTCAATAGAATGTTGAAACTCCCATTAAGCAAAGACAATTATATCCAAAAACTCAACTACATTAAGTATATGGCAAAAACCAATGGCTATAATGAAGAATTCATAGATAAGCTCGTAAAAAAACAAAAAAGGAAGAACAACATAACCAACATAACATAAACTAGAAAAAGAATCTGACAACAACAAGAAAACATGGATAACACTTACATACACAGGAAAAGAAACAACAAAATTAGCCAATGCACTAAAGAAAGCCGATAAAAACGTAAAAATAGCATACAGAACCAATAACAAATTAAACAACATAATAAACAATAACATTGAAGAAAATAACATTTTCAACAGCAAAGGAGTTTATAAACTGACATGTAAGGACTGCAACAAATTTTATATAGGAAGGACAAACAGGAGTTTTAACATCAGATTCAAAGAACATTTTCGAGACTTCATTCACGCAGAAGGTAAATCAAGCTATGCAAAACACGTTATCCATGAAGGACATCGCATGTTAAATATTGAAAAACACCCTAACAGTAATGCACAGAGAAAATAATCCAGCAAAGATAAACGTACTCGAAGAGATGGAAATCATGAAAGCAGCTCACAACGACAGCCTGATAAACGAAAACGAACCAAATACATGCAACCCCCTCTACCAGATCTTCAGTGAAACACCAGTTTTGAATCCTGCCGATGATGGGACAAGTCCCGAAAGCGCTACAGTTAAATGATAATTAAGTTGAGGAGACGGACCTTTCAGGTGAATATTCTATAATTTTATATTAATTTTGTTCATTGTTGAATAAAAATGTCTCAGTAACAATTAAAGAAATTGTATTATATAAGTCTTTCTAAATAATGTTTTTAAAATTGTGTTTTAAGTCATTGTTGTCTGAAATATAAAGCTTTCTGTTATAACTGCTTAACTTAATATTTTTAAATAAAAGTATACTAAATTCTGATTGGGTGTTAAAACAATTAACTTTTTGATTTAACAAATCAAATTTAAACATATTAACCAATAGAATTTAAACCTAACATCATGTGATGTAATAATGTTCTTTAAAATTATAACAGAATTACTCTAGTCATTCAGCATATAACTTTCATCAAGGATAGAAGCAATAACAGCTCTCCTGATAAAATGTGATATTTAATACAAGAAGAATAGTTGATTCAAGAAAAGAAAATAATTTAATTTTAATTGACGGTGAAGAATAATACCACCTATATTTACTTGATCTGCTGGGAAATTAAATAGTAAATAAATTTACAACTATTTCTACAAGAATCAGTTATTAGTGATTTTTAAAGTGTTTTCCTATCTTGTGTACCAACTTCGACCTTGAGAAGAGAATCCAGCTCTACCGAAAATTAAACCCAACCTGAACCAGTAATTCTTTTTTGGGACACTAATCCATCAAAATGTTACTACAACATCGGGCATGAAGAGAGTTAGCTGCTTCAAAACATCGCCACAACTTGGGACAAAGAATTACTTCTTCAAAATGTCGCCACAATGTGGGGCATAATGAAGATTTTACTAAAATACTTCTTCAAAATGACGCTTCCAACGCGGGACCGAATCATCATACAACCTGAATCACCATCATTCAACTAGATGCATCGCACATTCTGGAACTTCAAGAATCTAATACATCAAGGAACCAGAAACATCGTGGGAAAATATAACCAGGTGCCTATACACGAGATCGGAGTTAGTGCACAGCGACGAATGTAAGTAAATATAAATTTTAATAGTGAAATAGTTAAAGTGCATTTATGTGATTTTAAGAAATAGGAAAATTTTATATAGAAATATCGAAATGGCAACGAACACAGAGGGAAATAATGTAAATAGTGACAGTAATATGCCGACAAGTGAATCTGTTAATACGAGTAGTGATGTTAATGATAATAATAGTCAAGCTTTGAATAACATCATGATAATGATGAAAAACATGTTTGTGGAGCTAAAAAGTGATAATTCTAAACTTAGTCAAAAAATGGAAGAATTAAAAGGTGATAATTCTAAACTTATGAAGAATTGAATGATAAATTTGAAATATTTGGTGTTAGGGTAGAAGAAAGATTTGAACAATTAAAAATTGAATGTAATCTAAATCAAATCAGTGTAGAACAAAATATACTAGATTTGAAAGATAAACATGATAGTGAAATTAAACAAGTAGATGATAAAGTAAATGATGTAATAAAATCCATCGTGCAAATCGATGTTGCATGTAAAAATAGCTTCATAAATTTAGGAAGTACAGTTCAAAATTTAGGAAGTACAGTTCAAAATTTAGGAAGTACAGTTGAAAATTTAGGAAGTACAATTGAAAATTTAAAAAGCAAGGTTGAAAAAGAAATAAATAATTCCAAAAGTGAGGTAGTAGGAAAACTAGAAGAAGTGGTTAATGAAAAGATGGGAAATTGGACTGAAAAATTTACAGATTTAGAAAATAAATGTAAATTAATTGTGAATAAGAGTAAACTAGTGTAAGTGAAAATAAGTTTGACAAATCAAAAGAATGTAACATGGAGAGTCAATCTCAACATTTTGTGGAAAATTCTAAAATTCCGGCTGATTTATTGTCAGAAATAAATTTACCATGTTTTTTCAGATCACTCTAGCCAAAGTCCTCTTGATTTCATAACTGAGTTGGAGGAATATTTTCAATTAAAATCCATTAGCGATAATTATAAAATGATGTTTGTGAAAAGGTCATTAAAAGATTCGGCTGAATCTTGGTTTAAAATAGCATGTCATGACTCAATGGATTATAATACATTTAAAAGTGCTTTTATGAATTATTACTATTGGGGTCATGAAAGACAAAATAAAGCCAGGTTAGAGATTACCAGTGGTAAATATAACCCTAAAATAGATCATAGTTACCTTGGGTATTTTCTAGAAAAAGCAAGGATAGCTGCACTTCTCCAACCACCTATTGATGAAAAATCTTTATTGTCTTTAATATCCCATCATTACCCAGAAGAAATTAAATATCACTTGATTATTGCTAGACCTCAAAACAATTCAGACATGTTAGAGTTGTTATCCTTATTAGAAAATAAGAGAACATATACAAAATTATCAGATTAAATGGTTCCAACACGTCCAGAGAATGTCAAATTCCCGTTTACCAAAGATGATTTACCACCTCAACCCTAATGGCAAAAGAGACCTCGGAAGACCCTTCAACCGATGGAAGGATCAGTTTTTGTAGTCGCAGAACGGGCATCATCACCCAATACTGCATTCGGAAGAAGAAGAAGAAGAAGAAGAAGAAAATAAGAGAGAAGTTGAAGTCAGAAACAAGGGAGCTAACTGGAATGGACAAGAAAATTCCAAAAACAATTTTCTTGGGGTAGGTGCAGAGAATAATGAAAAGAAAAATTATGATAATAATAAAGTGGTGAAAAAATAATTTAATGATAATTACAATAGGAATAGGAACACCTAAGCAAATAGAGGAATGTCAAATGGAAATAATTATAGGAATAGACCTTATAATGACAGAACGGTAAATAATTCTGGAAATTTTCAGAATAGAAATGATAGGAGAGAAATTAACTTTATGAATGTAGAAAATTCTGGGGAAGGTAATGATAGAAATTGGACATCACCCCATAGAAGGAAACGTAGATGTAATAGTTATTCTAATGGATTCTCTTATAATAACCAAAGAGAAGGATATTTTGGTAGGCAAGAATGTATAAATAATACGAGCACTCACAGTGAAAATGGATAAAGGCATAATGATACTAGAATAAATAAATTAATAATTCTGAGCTTGTGTTAACAAATGGTAACAACAGAGTTGAAGCTGAGGTGAATAGAATACCTCAAAATTTAAATGCCAATTAGATACGTCAGGGACTCCGTTGCATATCTCAACTTGTCTAAAATTAGGGGTCAACATGTAGAAATTTTATCAAAATTTAAACCAACAGATATGGTTAGCATTAATAATGATAATGGTAACAAAGGAGGAAGTATTAATAGTATAAACATTTCCAAGGAGAATGAAGAATTAAATAGAACATGTACTAGAGTAATGAATATTATAGGTCGTCCACCTAAGCTAAAATATTTGCGGATTGGAGATTATTGGTATTGCGGACAGTGGATGTTCTAACACAATAATTGATCAGGAATTTTACAATACCCTAATTTCTAGAGGAAATAAGATCAATACAGTAACAATTTGTGTAGTATATTGCACCCTAGCTATTGGAAAGAAGAAGTTACCTATTAAACTCCAATGTTTATTAGAAGTAAATATCTGTGCGATTTCATTTAAAGTTATTTGTTTAATATCACCTTACTTATCATGTGATATGTTAATTGGATGCGACATGTTAGATCAGTACAGAACTATCATTGATTTTGAGAATTATAATGTGTCTTTAAGTAACGAGACAAATAATAGAATTGTCGTGCCATTTGCCAGAGAATTTGAGGAGATTCAGAATATTAGTAGACAAGAAAATTTGATAAAAGATGAGCACATTTTCATTGAAAACATAAATGTAGAAGAATGTGATAGAAATAATGAAGACGGGGATATGACCCAAGAAACCATGAATGAAGATATTCATGTGTATAATAATGAATTCTTGTGTGATAATTCCACAGTTGAATATTTATTAAATAATATTGATGATTATAAGTGTGTAAATGAAGAATGTGCTGATTGCATAGAAAACAGTGAAATTCCTCTTCTCATGTGCATGGTAGGATGACGAGGAAGACGATTTTTGCCAAACAGATAAGAGATAAGGTAGCCAATACACATGGAATTTCTGAACAACGGAAACATAGACTATATGATGTTTTGATGAAAAATAAAAATTCATTCTCAAAGAAGCCTGGATTGTGCAATTGTTTTGAATACTCGTTCAAGGTCATAGAACATGAACCGATTAAGATCAAAAGCAGATCGATTCCGCTGAGCATTAGAAAACAAGCCGACGACTTAATTGAAGAATTATTATCCCAAGGAATAATTAGTCATTCAAATTCTCCTTATGCGAACCATATTTGCTGGGTCATGAAATCTAGCGGGAAAATTCGCTTATGTTTAGATAGTAGTAGAAGGACAAATTCATTTACGATTCGGGATAATTACCGACCCGAAACGATAGAAGCTTCTATTGCGAACATGAAAACTGGACAATATATTAGTTCCATTGACTTAACGTCATCCTTTTGGCAAATCGGGTTGGACCCTAATGTTCGTCAGTATACTGCCTTCATACATAATGGTCGTGTTTATGAGTTTAATAGGTGTGCTTTTGGGCTGAGGAACAGTGGTGCTGCTCTCCTCAGAGCCCTGGATCTGGTATTTTCTGAAAATGTAAAAAAGAATTGTACTATATATGTTGATGATGCAATTGTAATAGATAATGATTTCGAAGATCATTTATCTAATTTAGATAACATGCTTTCACAACTACGTGAAAAAGGAATGACAGTAAGCCTAGAAAAGTCTGTGTTTGTCAGGTCAGAGGTTCAATTCCTTGGGTATAGAATCTCTAATAAGGGGATTTCTCCAGACCCAGACAAAGTACAGGGAATTCTAGAGATTCCCGCACCTAAAAATGTAAAACAACTTCGGAGATTCCTCGGAATTTTGAATTACTATTCGAAGTTTGTGATAAACTATGCCTCAGCTGTTAGTGAGCTGAGAGGATTACTGAAAAAGGATAATAAATGGATATGGACTCAAAGCCATCAAGATATATTTGAAAAGGTTGAAAAAATCTGTTTGCTAATAATATAGCACTACAGAGACCGAAAAATGGATAGAGAATTCCATATTTACACAGACGCGAGCAAAACTGGCCTCGGTGCTGTTTTGACTCAATTTGATGATAATGGTCAACAATACGTTGTATCGACAGCTTCTCGATCAACAACTGTTATTGAGAGTAATGGAACTGTGTCAGAATTAGAGCTTACTGCTATATTTTTCGCTCTAAACAAGTTTAAGATTTATGTCTATAAAAACAAAATAATTATACACAGTGATCATATTTCCCTTAGTTTTATTAGTAAATGTAAACTATCTAATAACAAATTAAGCAGAATGATCATGGAAATCATGTCTTATGATATAGAAATTAAACATATTGAAGGAGTGCAGAATGTATTTGCGGATTTATTATCCAGACTCAAATATAAATGTGAAATACCTGATGCTATCAGTATTCCTAAACATGAAGTTGCAATTTATAATGTAAAAATTCATAAAGATAAAGAATTTTCAAGACTTCTCAAAGACATTGTTGAGAATCAGAAGGCAGATAATGAATTAGACAAGTTGCGAGACACAGCAATAGATTTGGAAAATATTCCAAATGATAAATATAATAAGAAAATAGGAATTAAGAATGGTATATTGTACAAACTAAATGGTAAAACATGTAAAGAAGTGGATGATCATGATTCCTAAAAATTTGGAAATTCCGCTTTTTAGATCCTTTCATATTGCATTAAATCACGCGGGATGTGAAAAATTGGCAATTAATATTAGTCAATATTTTTATGTAAATCATTTAGAGAAAGGAAAATTAGAAAATACACTTTTTCATGTGTTATTTGTCAAAAATCTAAGTGTATGAATGTTAAATACGACATTGTACCGCAGCAGAATATTATCAGAGATAGAATTAATAGCTTGGTAGTTATGGATACACATGGGGAAATGCCAAGAAACACAGTTTGGATACAAACACATACTGGTACTCTCTGACGTCTTCTCCAAATTTGTGAAAATATATCCTTTGAGATCAGTGACATCACGAGCCTGCTTAGCAAATATAGTTCGAGACTATATGCCAAAATATGGACAGATCGAGGCGTTATTAAGTGATAATGCATCTGTTTTCTCGAGTCCGAAGTTTAGGGGAAAACTAAATGAGATGGGAGTAAAGCTGTTTCATTGTAGCAAGTACCATCCCAAAAGTAATCCTTGTGAGCGGGTAAATAGAGAAATAACTACTGCTCTGAGAATTCTTACTCACCATCGTCACACTGACTGGTTTAGACATATTAAAGTAATTGAAGATGTGTTAAATAATTCAATTAATGTAACTACTGGGTGTGGCTCCTATTTTCTTGATGACAGGGAATAATCCAGAAAAATTAGTAGCTAATATTCCTGATCCATTGACTATGAATGGACAGAATGAAGAAAATATAATTGAAATATGTGAAAGAGTAATAAAAAGGATAAGAGATAAAGCAGAAAAGAGAAATAAACATGTCAAAAGACCACAAACGGAAATGGAATCCAAAAATAGGGGATAAAGTTTTAGTTAGAACTGTTCCTTTATCAAATGCATTAAATAAGAGATATCATAGAATGGAGTTACTATATCAAGGACCCTACGTTATCAACAAAATATTTAATGACACAGCATACGAATTAAAGTATCTAGATGAAAATAATACATGTTGGGCATCTATTCAAAAGAATTAATCAAGCCATTTAAAGATTAAAACGATATGAAGACAGGAGCAATTATAATGATTGGAAGATTGTATGTAAGATTGAAAAAAATGTTGATTGTTGTAACAATATTTGTAATTTTATTTTGATATATTGTGTTCTATAATGGAAAATGCATGACATTGTGGTCAATGTAATTTTTTTCTTTGTCAGGAAAAATGAAGATATGTAAAGTATTAATTTCATTGTATGTATATGTAAATGTATATCTATTCCAAGCAGATAAGTTACTTTAAAAATTGATTAATTGATTACATTAATATTTCTTGGGGAATTATCTTTTTTTTTTGTTCTTCCTAGCGGAAACAAAACAAAAATCATCAGGGGCATTTTATAGCAGGATTTTAATATCATAATAAATATGAAAGTTTAAGTTAATAATTTTATATTTTAAAATTCTTCATCATCATCATCATGAACAAATTCGTTTTAGGCCATGTGGCCTGTACAGTAAACCTAGCGAAGATGGTCTTGATCTTTCCACCGATATTTTGGTCTTCCTTGGTCCCTATGTCCAGTTGGGGTATATTGGAATGCCAATTTTGGAAGTCTATTTCTTGCCATTCTCCTCAGATGATTTTTCCATTCTTGTTGGTAACTTTGTATATCTTCATTTAAACTTGTTACTCCAAGTTTTCCTCTGATAATAGTGTTCCTTTGGTGATCCAGTCTATTAACTCCTAACAATGATTGTAAGAAGCGCATTTGGCTTACTTGAAGTTTATGAGAGTTTCTTTTATTTAAAATCCAAATTTCACTTACGTATTTTAGAGCAGCTTTTGATGTGATGTTATGTAATCTTAGTTTTGTCTCTGTCCTCATCTGTTTACCAAAATGTCTTCGTATTACCCCATTCATTTTATTATATTTTTGTAATTTTGAATCAATGTCACTCTTATACTCTGCAAATACACTTCCTAAGTAAGAGAAATCTGACACTTGTTCTATAATTTTTCCATCAATCTCAATTTTCACCCGTTGTATGTTTTTTTCCACACATTGCCATTGTTTTGGATTTTGAAGTGGAAATTTTCATATTATATTTGCTGGCAATTTTGAATAATTGATATGCTGCTATTTGTAAGCTATCTTCGGAATCTGATAATATTATTTGATCATCAGCATATAATATTGTTTGAATTATTTTATTCCTAGTTATTGAAATTCCACTGTTTACTGTTTGTTTCCATTCTTGCACTATTCTGTTAATATATATATTAAATAAGAGTGGAGATAGTCCACATCCTTGTTGAACACCTTTGCTTGTGTTTATGTGTTCTG
The DNA here is from genome assembly GCA_030220185.1 of Diploptera punctata. NCBI lineage: Eukaryota > Metazoa > Arthropoda > Insecta > Blattodea > Blaberidae > Diploptera > Diploptera punctata. Next base: position 746,362 of record JASPKZ010008895.1, on the reverse strand, counting down.
TTATTTCTCCATCTGGTAATTTCATTTTTAAAATTCTTTTAATATTTAGATATAACTTAAATAAAGAAAAACATCTAAATAATTAATTGTTGTTCATTGTTGAATAAAAAATGTCTCAGTAACAATTAAAGAAATTGTATTATATAAGTCTTTCTAAATAATGCTTTTAAAATTGTGTTTTAAGTCAGTGTTGTCTGAAATATAAAGCTTTCTGTTATAACTGCTTAACTTAACATTTTTAAATAAAAGTATACTAAATTCTGATTGGGTGTTAAAACAATTAACTTTTTGATTTAACAAATCAAATTTAAACATATTAACCAATAGAATTTAAACCTAACATCATGTGATGTAATAATGTTCTTTAAAATTATAACAGAATTACTCTAGTCATTCAGCATATAACTTTCATCAAGGATAGAAGCAATAACAGCTCTCCTGATAAAATGTGATATTTAATACAAGAAGAATAGTTGATTCAAGAAAAGAAAATAATTTAATTTTAATTGACGGTGAAGAATAATACCACCTATATTTACTTGATCTGCTGGGAAATTAAATAGTAAATAAATTTACAACTATTTCTACAAGAATCAGTTATTAGTGATTTTTAAAGTGTTTTCCTATCTTGTGTACCAACTTCGACCTTGAGAAGAGAATCCAGCTCTACCGAAAATTAAACCCAACCTGAACCAGTAATTCTTTTTTGGGACACTAATCCATCAAAATGTTACTACAACATCGGGCATGAAGAGAGTTAGCTGCTTCAAAACATCGCCACAACTTGGGACAAAGAATTACTTCTTCAAAATGTCGCCACAATGTGGGGCATAATGAAGATCTTACTAAAATACTTCTTCAAAACAAATTAGAAAAAGAACATATAAAGAAATTTATAAATCTAACCTAATTATGCATCAAACAAATGTTTTTTACATATAATGGAAATTTTTACAAACAAAATTCTGGACTTTCTATGGCCAATTTATTTATGGGAAGTTTTGAGCAGAAAATAACAAGTGGACATCTTTTGATTTTCAAATTTTGGAGTAGATACGTTGACGATGTAATTGCTATTGTGAATCACAAACAAATAGAGGATGCTTTAAAGCTTTTGAACATTCAGAGTAGAACTATAAAATTTACCATGGAAACTGAAAATGAAAAACAAATCCCATTTTTAGATCTTAGTTTAAGAAGGAACGGAGAAAACATGATAGAATTTGGAATATACAGAAAGAATACACATATAGATAACTATGTTAAAGCTTCAGGATTCAACCATTTTGCTCACAAAGAGGCAGTATTCGATAGTTTGACACATAGATTGGTAAATATACCTATGAGCAAAGAAAATTATGAAAAAGAAAAATAATACATAATTAATGTTATGAAGAAAATATGGTATACAAGAAAATAAATAAATTTAAAAGACAAAAATTAATTAATGAAAGCACACTTATAAAACAAACAGAAAAAAATAAAATTCAAGAAATTCACTTACCATCCATTGAAACACCATAAGTTTAAAAAAAATTTCAAAAAGTTTAATATTAGATTGGCACCGAAGAATGAATACAGCCTTAATATGATAATTAAACCCACTTAATCTTGTCATTATACTTATTATATGAGGTTTTAATAGCTCAGAAAAAAAAACTCAGGTTTGAAATTCATCTGCAGATCAACAGGCAGGTGTGTTACCATCTGATCTAACATAAGAGTATTTGGTTAATGCAAATATATAGAACTAAACAGTGCAACTAGTATGTGGTGTGCCACATTATACCTTTGTTAACTACAGCATAATTACACAAACAGAGCAAATCAGATTCATCATTTTGTAATTTGTAACATTTGCATACAGGAAAGAGGATGATAATTTAGCACTCAGTAAATCTCATTGTTAGAAAAACCATTAGTCATAAAACAGAAGTTTATTAAATTCTGTGATAAACAATTTATTAAATTTTAACATCTATTTGTGAATCTAGGCTTAACTGCAGTAGATTCCAATATTATTAATATTTATATTTTATTTTTAAAAAGTACGAGGTGTGATCAATAAGTTTCCGGAATGGCTTCAAAACAATTATGCCATTGAGGAGTTCTTAATTTTCACCCAGGCTGTACACTCAGAATTTCCTTGTGATGAATTTGAGGGGTCGCGCGACCTTCTCTGACCTTGCAATATGCTGGTAGAAGCATTGAAGTGAAGACGTGTTTTGTGCATGCGGCGATTTCTCTGTGTAGCAACAATGCAGGATTACGAGGAACAAAGAACATGCATCAAATTTTGCTTTAAACTTGGTAAAACTGCAACAGAAACATATCAAATGTTAAGAACAGCTTATGGGGAGGAAGCAATGGGCAAATCTCAAGCATTTGAGTGGTTTTCGAAATTTAAAAGGGGGTGACATCGGTTAAGGATGAAAATCGTATGGGACGACCAACTTCCAGCAAAACCAATAAAAATATCGATCGAGTGAGGGAAATGGTATTAAATGATAGGCGCATTACAATACGAGAACTGTCTGATGCACTAGCACTCTCGTTTGGAAGTGTTCAAAGCATTTTGAAAGACGATTTGAACATGCGAAGAATTGCTGCGAAGTTCGTGCCCTGCCTCCTTTCAAATGACCAAAAGGAAAGTCGTGTGATTGCCTGCACAGATCTTAAAGAACAGCTTAAAAATGACCCACGGTTCATGGAAAAGGTTATTACTGGTGATGAAACATGGATTTATGGCTACGATCCAGAAACTGAACAACAGTCTTCGCAATGGAAGAGTCCTGCGTCTCCACGCCCCAAGAAAGCCAGACAAGTTCGATCGAATGTGAAGTCAATGATGATTGTTTTTTTTTTGACATTAATGGAATTGTGCATAAGGAATTTGTACCACGGGATCAAACAGTGAATCAAGTGTACTACAAACAAGTGTTGCAAAGATTGAGGGAGAGTGTGCGATGCAAACGGCCAGAGAAATGGAGGACTGGTGACTGGTTCCTGCATCACGACAATGCGCCCACGCACAAAGCAATTTCTGTCCGCCAGTTTTTGGACAAAAATAGGATGAGTACTGTTCCCCATCCAGCCTATTCTCCAGATCTGGCTCCAGCAGACTTTTTCCTGTTCCCACGGCTAAAAATTCGGCTCCGAGGACATCGTTTTGAGGACATTGATGTCATCCAGCACGAATCGCAGAAGGCATTGGACACATTTAAAGAAGATGACTTCCAGAAGTGCTTCCAGCATTGGCAGAAGTGCTGGGACAAGTGTATCAACTCCCAAGGTGACTACTTCGAGGGTGACAGTGCTGAATAGAAACTTTGAAGTGTTGTGTTCTTTTTATGGCCTCATTCCGGAAACTTATTGATCACACCTCGTAACAAATAGAAACTATTTATCTAATCGTTTAAGGCAAGCCGATGCTGTGTCTCCTCTGCTATTCAATTTTGTGCTAGAGCAAGTAATCAAATTGCTAGATGATAAAGATGGTGTATAATTAAAATGGTATTAATACATTGTTGGTATATATTGATGATGCATTAATATTAGGTGATCTAATAATAAAGTTCTTAGGAAAAATTTAAGAGATGAACAGACGGGTGAATGGAGAAGACTTACATAGCAGAAAGCTGCACCTGATCTTCATGGGAAACCAAATGTTATGGGAATGGTTAAGTTTCATAGACTGTGATATGGGGAATGAAATAGGAACATGGAAAGTTTAATATAACAATAACCATGATTTGAGAAAGGTGATCTATACAAGGAATGATTGGAAACCATTAGCTCTGGATGTAAAGAGAGTTTATGTCTGTGTAGCCATAAGTCTCTGGGTTTGATAATGCCAGTGATTTATTAGCATTAGGCAATAGCATTATATTTATGAGTTATAAATATGGTACACAATTTTTACAACTTTAAAAAAAACAATTGAAGGTATAAGTGTAGTTTTAAGTAATTATTTATTAATCAAATTTCATGTGTAGGGCTAATCTAAAAATATATAACTTATATTAAAATATTTCAATTGCCCTACCATATTAAATTACTTATTTAGGTTTCTTTTTAGTTTAGGCATAAACCTCACATGGAATAATAATAATAATAATAATCAAACATTAAAGTTATAATATTGTAATTTCGTCTATTAATTTTGAGACTACAGTAGGAATTTTCATTTGAGGATATGTTATCTTCACAAATATATAAAATTATTACATATTATAATTGAAATAATTAGAAAATGTAAAAATCATTGTAAATGGTGGGAAATAATTTGAAAAATTAAATCCTAAGAATAAAATTTGACAGGAGTTCATGAAGGAATTAAAAAAGCCGCATCACAGGTTGTAAAAAATAGCCCTGTAAGCCTATGTATTTGAGAGCATCCATATTCCATAAAAATTTGTTCATTATTTCTTTTTAATTATTGTATCTTACTTTGTAACCATGTAATTACAGGTATTTTTATTTTTAAAATTTTACTTTAGAAACGAATATATCCATTAGCCAGCAGCTGTCTGCTATAATATGCCTCAAGCAAGTTTGGAAACTTTGCGAGAAAAAACAAATGAGTCGAGATTTATACTTCATTGGTGAGATTCTCACTAATTCGATATATGAATGGACAGTGGGATTCTCATGGAAATCTCAGCTCATCAATGATTGGAAGTAATTGAGAAGAGAAAAATATCTTTGCATGCAGCCCTAAGATACACAAAGCATAAATGTGGGAAAATACCCTGGTATAGGAGCCATCCCACTGCTTTATACGTATTTTGACAGAAATAATTCTTGGCCAGTGACACAAGAAAATCTTAACAGAAGCTCTTTGGTCTATCAAATTTAACTTCTTTGAAAGTCTGTGTTTCTCATTTTAACCCTTAAACACTAGGATGGTTGAGATTTCATGCAACAATGTTTTCAAATTACTGTCATCAGAATCAGTTTGGTGGCAAAAACTTATTATCTTATTTCTGAAAAGTTTGTATTTTGACATAAAACTGTTTTATAAAAGGTAAAGTGATGTCTCTACAGGACTTAAGAGGCCCTTGGGGTAGTAGGATGTTATAAGGCTCTCACCTTTCTAGACAGTCTGCACAATGTGTCAGTCCTGTGTGTGGCTGCCTTTACCCCCAGAACTAATGCCTGGTAGTCATTTCAGTTAGTGGCTAAGTCCACCACAGGGCCATAATGCTGCCAGAGACTTTTAAGCTAGTTTAAAAATCCTGATCCCACAGGGACTTGAACGCCCGACCATCTAGTTTATAACATATTGCCTATGGTATGCCCCTAAAACTGTTTTATACATGTCTAGAAATTTTATCTTGCTTTTTGATGTGAAAATTAAAAAATAGTTTTAAATAATAATATATAGGTGAAAATTCACCCTTCCTAGTAATAGAATGCAAGTCTAATGTTAGTAAATGACTGGACCATGCCCAAGATTGAATTTGGACTATATTCCTAATGCTTGAACTTCTTGGCATTTATAGCAATATTCTCTCTATCTATCTTCGGGTTTTTACAGCTGCTGCCATCTTCCCGTGCCAAATCTCCAAAGCCTACGGTCTTGGGCATCTTCGATGCTTAGCCCTCTAGCTTGCATTACTGTCTTCATGTTTTCCTTCCATGTTAACCTTGGTCTTCCTCTTTTCTTCTTTCTGTTAGGATGCCATTCATGTAGTTGCTTCGGCCATCGCTCATCTTCCATTCTTAAAACATGTCCTAACCACTTTAATTCCTTTTCCTCAATTCTTTCAATTATGCTTTCTTCTGCTTCCATTATGTTTCTAATTTCCTTATTTGTGACCCGTTCTAATTTAGACTTTCTGGCACTTCTTCGTAAATAATCCATTTCTAGAGCTATTAGTCTATTCTTGTAGTACTTATTGATTGTCCATACCTCACTTCCGTACATTGCAAGAGATTCCACCAATGTTTTACCAATATATTTTTTTGTGTCTTTCCAAATATGCTTATCCCACCATATGGAATTTAATGATGATATTATTTTACTACTCAATTCAATTCTATGTTTTATGTTCTCTTTTCCTATACCTTCGATGTTATCCATAATCATTCCCAAATATTTAGTTTGTTTCACTTGCTTTATTTGGATTCCATCTTCCAATACTAAGTTTTCTCTTTCATTGCTATTTATTGCCAGATATTCTGTTTTTTTGTAAATTTACTGTGAGACCCCATGATTCATATGTGTTTTTCAACCTTTTTATCATGAATTCCATATCAAAATTGTCTTGCGCTAAAACCAGTTGATCATCGGCAAATTGTAATGTCAGCAAAAATCTATTGCCTATTGGGATCCCCATACCTTTGCAGCTTTGTTTCCATTTCGTTAATATAAATTCTACATAAATATTAAATAAATTGGTGATAGACTGCACCCTTGTTTCAATCCCTTTGAGGTTGTTTATAGGATTAGACATTATATTTCCCATTTTAACATAAGCGGAGTTATCTTTATAGATTTGTTTAATAATTTCTATTAGGTTTCTGTCAATATTGTATTTCTCCAATACTTCCCATAATTTGTTCCTCGGAATTGAGTCATAAGCTTTCTCTAAATCTATCATTGTCAAATGGGTTTCTTCTCCAACTGCAGTCCGTTTTTTCAATTAACTGTTGTATTGCAAATATATTGTCAACACATGACCTTCCTGGTCTGAATCCATTTTGATCTTCTCCTAATTTGTCTTTAACATCTTTTGTAACTTTGTTTTTAATAACTTCGTAAATATTCTATATAATGTGTTATTTATACTTAGTCCTCTGTAGTTTTTTGCGTCTCTTCTATCGCCCTTCTTGTATATTGGTACAATGTAGCTTATTTTCCATTCATCAGGAATCTTCTGTATTGCAATGCACTTATTAAACAAGTCCCTCAATCTACCTATTAAATTTTTTGGGCCATATTTAATTAACTCATTTGGTATGTTTCCCGGCCCTGGTGCCTTTTTATTCTTTAGGGTTTGAATTTCTAATTCTATATCTATTGTATCGAATTCCAGGACGTTCATTTCTATGGATGGATTTTCTGTTGTTTCCATAAACTCATTTCTAGTTTCTGACAGTAAAGCTTTGTAATGTTTTTCTGCGTCTGATTTTGCTAACAAATTTATCTTGCTGGATCCTTGGTTGGTTTTCAGTGTTTTTAGAAATCTCCACACTTCTGATGATTGTGATTCTCCTATATAACTTTTTATTTCTTGGCATTTGCTTTTCCATAATTTGTTTTTTTCTTCTATCACTTTCCTTTTAACTTTGGCGTTTGTTCTCTTGTATTTTATCCAATTTTCTGTTGTTTTATTTGCCAACCATTCTAAGTAGCATTTTTTCTTCTTTTTGGTTAATTCTTCAATATCATCATTCCACCAATCTTGGGTATTTTGTTTTTTATTTATTGTGCCTAATGCTTCTTTTGCTGCCGAATGTATTATTTCCTTTAATTGATTATATTCTTCTTCTATGTCTTCCTTGTAATCCAAATTCTCAATTTTAATCCTCAGTCTTTCTTTATATAAGTTTTTGATACTATCCTGATTAAATAAATACAGTTTAAATTTTTCTTCCTGCTTCGGTTGCATTGTTGATTCCCTTGCTTCATCATGCACTTTTTTCCCTGTAAGGAATTTGGGGATGATCTGTGCTGTGAGTAGATAGTGGTCAGAACCACAATTTGCTCCTCTTTTAACCCTTGAGTCCTTAATATAGCAATATTAAACCCATAAAACAAATTAACATATCTGATTGCTTTTTTATTTGTTTATTAATTTTGAGAAAATACAGAAGAGGAGAATCAAGTGTATAATAATCTGAATCATACATATTACATTGTACTAATATTTGGTTCGAAGTTAACATTGCCCAGTATACTGAAATCTGACTTTCTTATTCTTTGCAGGTTGGTAGATATAGTATTACCAAGTCTAAATTCAAGCTCATCTCTGATTCGAGCTGAAGCAATCACGTTACTGGGGTCAGCATCACAGAGTAATACTGCCGTACAGATTGCTGCACTGGAGAGTGGTAGTGTTGCTGCATTGCTAAGAGTGCTGGCTCTGGATCGAGATCCAACTGTTAGATCACGTTCAGTGTATGCTCTCTCCTGTCTTGTACGTCGGTTCCCCACTGCTTTACACAAATTTGTGACAGATGGAGGTCTGGGTGTATTTGCAAACCTGTTTCAGAGTGAATCTCAAGATGACCTCAAATTACAGGTATATTACTAAGAAATATAGAGAATTATTTGAACTAATAAATGAAATATTATGAGGTTTAATTTAAAATATAAAATAAAATTCTTTACACCTCACCTCATCTTCTGTCTTCTATTTAGACCTGTTTTATGAACTTACCAAAATGCTATCTGACCACCAAATTGATGTATTCACAATTCAAGAAGCAAATCTCACACAGGAACAGTTACAATATTACCACTTCAAGGATTTTACTGTTCACATACTTCCTAAAGAACGACAAATAAGTAGTGGTATTTTAGTCGGAATTCGAACACACATGACTTCGTCCGTTCAAATTATCAAAGAAATAGACAATGTAGACAAAATTGAAATAATTAAAATTAACATATGGATAAATAAATCTCAGTACAATATATATTCAATTTATAATCCACCAAATAACTCCCCTAATCTTGAACATATTACAATAAACCCAAATACAATTATAATGGGAGATTTTAATGCCCATTCACGACGATGGGGCTATACCAATTCAAATAATGCAGGGAAAATTGTAGAAGACTTATTAAATTCAACACCCGTAGAAATAATACACAACAAAGAGGATCCTCCAACATATATACATTACTCTGGTTCAGGAACTAATCCTGACTTACTTTTTGTATCTTCTAATTTATACTCCAAAACCAAAAAACAAATTGTAGAAGATCCTGGCTCAGTACATAGATAGCAATAACAACTTACTTCCAATGCATCTTAAACCCAGGTGGAACTTCAAAAAAGCCAATTGGAAACTGTACACAGATGAACTGGAAACTGAATTTGAAAATCCTTTAAACGAATCACTTCAATCAGATCAAATTAACAAATCTATATGCAAAATAATATTAAAAACAGCAAAAAATATATACCACGAGGATAGTTAAAAACTACAAACCCTTCTGGAATTCAAAACTAGAAAGAATGAAAATAGACCGAGATCTTGCTAGAAATAAAGCAGAAAAAACAAAAGACCCAAAAGATGTACAAAATTGGAGAAAACTGTGCACACAACTCAAAAAAGAAATTAACAGCAATAAAAGAGAACATTTTAATAACTTCCTCCAAAAAATGGATTATAGGAAAGATGGCCAGAAAGCATATAGATTTGTACACAATATACAAAATAAAAAAGAACAACAAAAAAACACCATTTATCCACCACAACAAACAAATTACAAATGAAAGTGAAATAGCCAACAAATTCAACAAACACTATGCTAACACCTATACTTTGTCCTCAGAGAACAAAAAGGAACAAAAAACAATAAAAGAGAACCTAAAAAATTACATAAAATCAACAAGCAGTACAAAAGATAATATTTTTAATAAGAATTTCAACATTAAAGAGTTAAACATAGCCATTAATAGTTTAAAAATCAAACAAATCTCCAGGAGCAGATAATATACATGCAGAATTTCTCAAACACCTTGGCAATAAAGCCAAAACTCAATTACTCTCCCTTTATAATCTTTCTTGGAACACAAAAGTTCCTGATGATTGGAAAAAAGCTATTATAATACCTATTTTGAAAACAAAAAAATCAGCAAATACTTTTTCAAATTATCGCCCAATAGCACTAACTAGTGTAATTGTTAAAACTATGGAAAAAATGATTTCAAATCGATTAAATTGGTATTTAGAAACCAATAATTTACTTTCACCCAATCAAGCTGGATTTAGAGAATTACAATCAACAAATTGTACACCTAAGTCAAGCTATTAAAGACAGTTTCAACAGAAAAGAAGACACTCTGGCAATGTTTGTTGATTTCCAAGGAGCATATGACTCTATTTGGAGATATAAATTATTAGAAAAAATGCAGACTTTAGGCATTCAAGGGAATATGCTACTCTGGATCAGCAATTTTCTCATCCAACGGTTCATCGCTACAAAGTATAATAATCAACCTCTCTAAATACCAACAAACACATCGAGGTTTACCACAGGGTTCTGTACTCAGTACCATTCTCTTCAATATCTACATTAATGATCTACCTAAGCATATAGAAAAGCTCCAAACAAAAACCCTACTTTTTGCTGATGATGTTGTAATATGGGTCTCCAAACCGAAAAACCAAAGTCAACAATTAATAACCATAGCCCAACAATCACTAATACAGTTAGAGAATTGGACATCCCAGAACTTAATGAAGATAAATATACAGAAAACAAATTATCAACTATTTACATTAAGAAAGAAACCACTACCCATCACTCTGAAATTGGAGGGTGAATTATTAACTCAAACACATGAAGCAAAATATTTAGGAATAACTCTGGACACAAAATTAACATGGAAGAAACACATGGAGAATATATGTACAAAGATAGAAACAAGGTTACCATTATTAAAACGATTAGCAGGGAAAAAGTGGGGTTGCAACACACAAACCCTAAACACCTTCTACCAAATGTACATAAAACCTGTACTTCAATATTGTGAAGAAATCCTAGTAACTACTAAAGTGGAAAAACTTAATAAATTGCAGAACCAAATCCTCCGCCTGATAACAGGAGCCGTTAAAACAACACCAATCACTGCCATGCAAATCTTAACAAATAACCCAAACATAGCATTTGAAATTGAGAAAACAGCAATCACACAGTATGAAAAATTTTTAAGGCTACCCCATAATAACTGGACCCAAAGAAAACCACAAGTATGTTTAAAATCTCAGCAAAGCTTCTTAAGCATTGTACAAGAAATCAAACAGAAATTGCAACTTCCACATTCAAAAGAAAATATGCAGATGAGAAACAACCCTCTAGAATTTTTGGAAATTGAATATAACCTTCATTTAACAGAAGACATCAAGAAATCTGAAACTCCTCCATATATTTTAAAACAAATGTCACTGGAAATAATAAATCTAAGATACCCAGCTCCTGAATGGATACATATTTTTACAGATGGCTCCAGCCTACCAAATGATGGTGGCACTGGTGCTGGTGCAGTATGTCCACTTTTTTCCTTTTATCGTAAACTAAACACAAATTCAACAAACTTTGATGGCGAAATTCTAGCAATTTTCTTAAGTTTACAAAATCTTTTATATCACATCCAAAAATTTACAAAAGTTGTAATTCTATGTGACTCCAAAGCAGCCATTCTCGCTATAACACGAGACACAACACCCAAAAGCATCAAAATTATCGAATGTCACAAAATGATAAAACAGTTATCCCGTCTACATAAAAAAGTTGTACTTCAATGGATTCCGGCCCATTGTGGAGTGACAGGCAATGAAATAGCCGATTTTCTAGCCAAGAAGGGTAGCAAAATTGTTTCAAACCCAACTTCTACTCCAGTTTCCTTTCACTCTATCAAAAGAATTATCTCAAATAAATACATCAATAAACTTAGAGAAGAATACACCACCAAAACATCTGGAAAGGAATGGGAAAATCTACAAGCTTATGACATTACTACATTACAAAGAAAATCTGCAGTAGCAACATTCAGACTGCTAACGGGACATGACTGCTTGAATAAACACCTACACAGAATTGGCATAACAGATTCACCTAAATGCCCTTTTTGCAATTTAAATGAAGATATGGAAAGAAACCATCTCCTCCGTTGTCCAGCTTTTGTAGAAGAGACCAGCCTTTCTGCTAAATATTGGAGTGCAAGAGAGCGAATGATTTCATTATCAAGTGCTCAACATTAGATACCAACCAACCAACCATAATTTTAGTGGTTACATCCTCAGTAGAAAAAAACTCATTAAAAAAACCAAGACAGGAAAATGAATTTTGAAGTTCCCGGGAAGTTGATTTGATTGGTAGGTTCATAGATTTACTAACAGATGGAGTAAGAAGTAGTGCTTCTGGAAGACAGAACATTGGTTGTGTAACTACTGAAGATATATCTATTAAGGTTACGAAACTGGTCTAAATAGAAGACAGGATATGAGGTGAGATGTAAAGAATTTTATTTTAAAGTAAATTATTTATTTAATGGCAGATGAGTTACTGACATTTGTTAATGTTTGTACTATTGCCATACTTCTCCAGCTCCTTATTTCTGTCTCTTCGTTCTTAACCCTCTGCATGCCACTGGTAAAATCACTTGTGTCAGAGATTTAAATCGCATCCACCAATGTGATCGGCTTTGCAAGTAGTTTAAATATATTGTCTGGCAGGTAATGGACAGGAGCATCAGAGCCTATCTAATTAGCTCACGGCACCTAAATGGTTAAATTTTATATACAAAATCAGTCATGTACTGGCAAGCATCAAATTCACAGCACTGCATTTAATTCATCCAAATCCAATTTCTTGCTTTTCTTTAAAAATAATTTTCGTGCAAATTTATTTTCTAGAATACATTTATTATTTTTTTCCCTAATGATAATGTATCCCTGTTGGGAATTTCATACACTTCACATTATTCATAAACATATTTGAGAGAAATTGAACCTGGAGTAAAATCATGTGATGAAAACTTATTGGGAAAACCTAATTTTCAATCATATTCATTTTAATAGACACTAGTCTAGAAAGGATTATATAAAAAATTATTCTAATGGCGTACTTATGGAATTCTGACAAAAGTTATTTTTAAGGTGAAGATTTTTTATGTACTAAAAGTTAATACTGGAACACTATATATATATATATATATTATTCAATTGTTTGCATGTAGAACCAAGACAAAAGACAGAAGTCTTATTTCTGAATATATTATGTTCCAGTTTTAACTTTTAGCACATAAAAATTGTTTCCAACAGTTATGTACAAAGTACTTAAATTTCATAATGTTAATACATATAATTGCTCTTGGGAATTATATAAATAAGAGAAAAATTTGCATTTAGATTGGAGGAATAGGTAGCTCAGTTGGAAATAGCACTAAGTATACAGACTTAGAGACCATGGGTTCAAACTTCATTCTAAGTGTACATTTTTCTTTTCAAAAACATATATGTTGTTGTTGTCCAATGGTGGTGAGGGTTAGTTGTCTTGTGCCATTCTTTCTCTTGCTTCCCAATAGAGATCTATAATTTCTTGGTTGAAGTGTTTTTTTCCTGTTCAGTCTTTTGCACATTAAAATATTAAAAAAAACATTAACTATAAAAATGTGAATTATCTGATATTTTTACGTATTGAATCTTCATATAGATACTTGTATTTAAGCTCTATATATCAATTAATCTAAAGTAATACAGTAGAACCTCGATTATGTGTCTCTCTATTCTATTAAGCAAATACTGGATTATCCGATTATCTTTCTGCTAACTTTTTTATTTTTATGTTTATTTCTTTCTTTCAACAAAACTAAAATATGATCTGAGAGATTAAAAATGAATATTTAATATTGAATTTTATAATGAAGACATTTTGTCTGTACATTCTCACCTCTTACGGTTGTTTTTGTTGAACATATATTTCAAGGCTTCTGAGCCCCATCATCAGCGATTGTATTTTTAAAAAAATTTAATTTTATGTCTGCTTCTCAACAATATGGGACATTATATAGACTTGAACATTGGAAAACAGTTTCAGAAGAATATGGTTTAAAAATAAATATTGAGAAAATGGCAGTCATGAAAATATGTAGAAACCAGAATGATGATTGAAATATTAAGTTATCGGGCATAAATCTACAAAATGTGGGAAAATTTACATATTTAGGAACAGTGATAAATGCAAATGGGAAAATACAGACTGAAATCAGTTGAAGAATAGAGGAAAGTTAAAAGTATATAATCTGTTGTTGTGGTTTTCAAATGCTGGGCCTTGGCAATGAAGCCGTTAGCATTCTTGATCTCCAATATTTCTCTATGGTGGATCCAACAGGTAATACTTCACAGGTTTATAGATGTTCTTCGTTCATGTCTTCGTCTTTGTTGCATAGAGGACAATTTGGATTCGTGTAGATTCCTATTTTATATAAATGTTTGGCCAAATAGTCATGTTCTGTAAGCAGTCTAAATTTTGCTACTGTAGTTTTACGGGGAATTTCTGGAATAATATCTGGCTTCTTTACTAAAATATTCAATTTTTTGTCTTTGGCTTTATTACATAGGTCTTGGTTTTGTTTGGTTTTATATTTGTTTTTAATTATTCTTTTTATGGATGTGAAAGGTAAGCTTTTAGTAGTATTCTGAATTAGATTGGAGCCTTTTTTGGCAAGAAAATCAGCAATCATTTTCAGCAATTCCACAACGTGCAAGTATCCATTGCAATTGAATCTTTTCTTTTCTGTAGTTTTTGGAGTTGTTGAATCACTTTGTAGCACTCTTTAATTTGTATCGACTTCATTTTGAGTGAATTTATTGCATATATTGCTGCCTTAGAATCAGAGAGTATGACAGCATTTTGAAATTTATTTATTCTGTATAGTAATTGTTGGAGTGAAATATGAATAGCCGTTACTTCTGCATCAAAATTTGTTGTGTGGTATCCTGCTGGTTGATAAAATGAAAATAATGCACATGTAATTCCTGACCCTGAGTTGTTATCAATAGTAGATCCATCTGTGTAGACATGTAACCATTCTTCTGGTGGATATCTCTTATTCACAGCTTCTAATGCTAAAGCTTTTAGTACAGGTGTGGGAGTTTCAGATTTTGTAACTGGTTCTTCTAGATTTAGCTGAATGTTAATTGGTTCAAAAGTAAGAGGGTTTTCTCTGATCAAAATATTTTCTTTAGATTTAGGAAGATTCAAATCTGTTTTTATTTCCGTTACTTTGGACAAGAAACTTGTTTGTTTTTTCAACTTTGTTGGTTGTAACAGTCTTTTTTCCCCATTTTGATGTTAACCGTAACATTTTTTCTTGTTGTGTTATTGCCTGTTCCTCTAAAGTTAGACATATTGGAGGGTTCTGAGTTAGTGCTTACATTGCTGTGATTGGAGTTGATTTTGCTGTGCCGGTTATAAGCCATAATGACTGATTTTGGCATACTTCTAGGCGATTCAGGTTAGAGTTATTTGCTGTGATTATTACCTCTCCGTTGTATAGAAGTATTGGCTTGATGAATGTTTTATACGTGGTGTTCAGAGTCTGGTGATTACTACCCCACTTTGCTCCAGCTAATCTTTTTAAGATTGAAAACCTTTTCGTTGCTTTGTTTACTACTGCTTCAATATGTTTTCTCCAAGATAATTTTGAATCAAAAATTGTCCCTAGATATTTTGTTTCATTTGTTTGTCTCAGGTTTGTTTTCTTGAACTGTAAGTCTATAATCTAACTAAACAATTAATCTGGAATGATACCCACCAAGAGTAAAATGGCAATGTATAAAAACTTATTTCAAACCAGTCCTAACATATGCAGCTGGGACTTGGACATATACAAAGAAGAATTTGAGCAGAATCCAAACTACAGAAATGAAATTCTTACATGGAATGGTACATAAAACAAGGAGAGATAGAATAAGGAATGACAAAATCAGGGAGACATTAAGTGTAGAAAAATTAATAACAGACATAGAAAAAAGAAGACTAATGGTTGGACATTTAAAAGGAATGGAAAAGGAAAGACTACCACAAAGACTGTTAAATCTCAAGATACAAGTTAAACAACCTTGAGGTAGACCACGAGAAAGATGGATTAACCAAGTGAAGAAAAGTCTACAAGAGAGAGGATATGACTGAGAAGAACTAAAAAAGAAGCAAAGCATGGGAAGATAGAGATGGTTGGAGGCATATATGGAATTGACCTTCCGAAAGGATGACATGATAAGAGGATGATGATGATTAAAAACAAAATCATCCTGCACAATTATGTAACTGGAAGTTTATAATACACATTGGTGAGATGGCAGAAACTTTCACTTTTATTATTAGTCTCTTTGAAAATTCCCATCCCTAGCAAGTGTCATAAATGTCTTTGACCATCACTAGGTACTCTGTCGCATAACACAGTTTTTTTTTGTGTGAAACAGCCAACAGTACAGTTATCAAAATTATACCATAGGCCTAATTTCTGTTTATGTAACATTAAAATTTTGCTGGGAAACTATGTGAGGCTACCAAAATCCTAGTGCAGAGTAGTAATGATGACGAGGGAGAAGTGGGAAACCTAGTGACAGTCAAATGTGTATAATTGCAAACTGTGCTTAGAATCAGTTGATATGCTGATGGACTTTCTAGAGTAGCAAGACTTTTGACATGGATTTTCCAGACATGCTTTTACTTCGAAAAATTCAAATGAACATAAGAAAGAAATTAAACATTGCAAAGTACAGAAGAAAGCCACAGACATTTTTAAAATTGCCTGAGAAGTATTTTTAAAGTAATCTTTACTAAAATTCACCGGAGAACATTTTGTTTAAAGAACTCACCTCATAGGATTCATGCTTCCATGATACCGCAGTTTCAAACACAGTCGTGTTCATCCTCAGCCATAACTCTGACTGACGAAATGGTGACAATAGAACAGTTGACAGCCGAAATTCTTCGTCAACTGTTCCATTGTCACCATTTTGTCAGTCAGTCAGAGTTATGGCTGAGGATGAACACGACTGTGTTTGAAACTGCGGTATCATGGAAGCATGAATCCTATGAGGTGAGTTGTTTAAACAAAATGTTCTCCAATGAATTTTAATGATTATACCTCATAATTTTGTTGAGTTGTTTCTTGACTTACCTCATACTTCTTAACTCCCTCGCAGATCCGGATTTCTTCACTGTATTTGTGACATTCTCAATGCTGTATCACGTTCACAACTGACGTCCAATGGTCTCCTCTCCTGCAGACTGACCTCCACGCCATCTGATGGCTGACAGACAAACTTCCTAATCAATCCCCTCTCCTTATCACTGGGTATTTCAAAATTCATAGTTATGTTTTTATTCTTGCATATGTAAACTTTTTCCCAAATTGTGAGTTCCTTCAGTTTTTCTAATTGTTTAAGTAATTTTGTTTTGGTTTCTATTCTATGTTTTTCTGACCAGGCATGTGCAGCTATTGCAGATTTTTCTGTTTCTCCATTTTTAACATTTTTGAGGTGTTCCTTTAATCTTGTATTTAAATTCCTTTTTGTTTTTCCTATGTATATCTTTTCACAATCTTTACAATTAATTTGATAAATTCCCGATTTTTTGCAGTCTTCAATCTTTTCATTTTTCTTGGTTTTTATTAAATTACCTAAACTGTAATCATTTTTTGGTGCTAATTTAATGTTGAATTTGTTGAAGATTTTTTTAAACTTGTCAAATACTATAGGGTGGTATGTAAATTTCCTGAATTTTTTACCACTTTCTTTATCTGTGTGAAGAGCACTTTCATTAATCATTTTTTGTTCCTTGAATTTATTTATTTTCTTGTGTATCATCTTTTCTTGAAATCCATTATCCTTTGCAATTTTTATGATGTGTTTTTTCTCTTTATTGTAATTTTCTTTGCTCATTGGAACGTTCACAAGTCTGTGTGTTAAACTATTAAATACTGCCTGTTTGTGCGAAAAATGGTTATATCTTGCAGCTTTTATGTAATTATCAATGTGAGTTTCTTTTCTGTAGATTCCAAATTCTATTTTCTTATTTTCTTCATTCCTGATCAATTTCAGGTCTAAAAATGGTATTTCATGATTATTTTCTATTTCCATTGTAAATTTGATTGTTTTATTTTGAATATTTAACAGTTTAATGGCATCTTCTAATTGTTTCTGTTTTACTATTGCTATGATATCATCTACATATCTACTCCAAAATTTAAACATCAGAGGTTACTTGACATTAAAAATTACCCATAAACATATTTGCTAAGAATGGGATAATGGATTTCCCATTACAAGTCCTGATCTTTGTCAAAAGTACTTTCCTCTAAAGGTGAAAAAATTTGTTTTAGGCATAATTTTGTTAATTAAAAAAATGTTCTTCACCTTTAGAGGAAAGTACTTTAGACAAAGATCAGGACTTGCAATGGGACATCCATTATTACCATTCTTAGCAAATATGTTTATGGGTAACTTTGAATGTCAAGTAACCAAAGCATACCCTCTGATGTTTAAATTTTGGAGTAGATATGTAGATGATATCATAGCAATAGTAAAACAGAAACAATTAGAAGATGCCATTAAACTGTTAAATATTCAAAATAAAACAATCAAATTTACAATGGAAATAGAAAATAATCATGAAATACCATTTTTAGACTTTAAATTGATCAGGAATGAAGAAAAAAGAAAATGGAATTTGGAATCCACAAAAAAGAAACTCACATTGATAATTATATAAAAGCTACAGGATATAACCATATTTCGCACAAACAGGCATCATTTAATAGTTTAACACACAGACTTGTGAACATTCCAATGAGCAAAGAAAATTACAATAAACAGAAAAACACATCATAAAAATTGCAAAGGATAATGGATTTCAAGAAAAGATGATACACAAGAAAATAAATAAATTCAAGGAACAAAAAATGATTAATGAAAGTACTTAATATTTAATTTTAGGAAGTTATATTTTGAGGTTATTTTAATTATATTATTTTTAGTCTGGACATCTTACCTCAATTTTAATGTTGATTTATTCTTGAACATGTTTCAAAACAATTCTGTTTTATCGTCAGCTTTCCCAGACTGGTTTTATTTATTTATGTTGCACAACCTGGATGTCGATGTCAGCTCCATCCTGTGGTTGGCCAAAGAACCTCCAAACAAGGTCATGCTCGATCGGTATATCAAAATTCATAACTCTGTTTCTGTTCTTCTGAATATAAATTTTTTCCCAAATAGTCAATTCTTTTGTATTTTCTAACTGTTTTATTAATTTGGTGTCTGAATTTATATTATATTTTTCAGACCAAACGTGAGCAGCAACTGCAGATTTTTCTATTTCCCCATTTTTAAAAAAGTCAGGAATATATCAAATTGAATGCATGGGTTGTGAAAAGATATATATAGGAAAAACAAAAAGAAACCTAAAAATTAGAACCAAAGAACACATAAGAAATATTAAAAATGGGGAAATAGAAAAATCTGCAGTTGCTGCTCATGTTTGGTCTGAAAAACATAATATAAATTCAGACACTAAATTATTAAAACAGTTAGAAAATACAAAAGAGTTGACGATTTGGGAAAAAAATTATATTCAGAAGAACAGAAACAGAGTTATGAATTTTGATATACCGATCGAGCGTGACCTTGTTTGGAGGTTCTTTGGCCAACCACAGGATGGAGCTGACATCGACATCCAGGTTGTGCAACATAAATAAAACCAGTCTGGGAAAGCTGACGATAAAACAGAATTGTTTTGAAACATGTTCAAGAACAAATGAACATTAATATTGAGGTAAGATGTCCAGACTAAAAATAATATAATGAAAGTACTCTTCACACAGATAAAGAAAGTGGTAAAAAATTCAAGAAATTTACATAGCACCCTTTAGTATTTGACAAGTTTAAAATATCTTCAACATTCTTCATCATTAAATTAGCACCGAAAAATGAAAAGATTGAAGATTGCAAAAAATCGGGAATTTATCAAATTAATTGTAAAGATTGTGAAAATATATACATAGGAAAAACAAAAAGGAATTTAAGTACAAGATTAAAGGAACACCTCAAAAATGTTAAAAATGGAGAAACAGAAAAATCTGCAATAGCTGCACATGCCTGGTCAGAAAAACATAGAATAGAAACCAAAACAAAATTACTTAAACAATTAGAAAAACCGAAGGAACTCACAATTTGGGAAAAAATTTACATATGCAAGAATAAAAACATAACTATGAATTTTGAAATACCCAGTGATAAGGAGAGGGGATTGATTAGGAAGTTTGTCTGTCAGCCATCAGATGGAGCGGAGGTCAGTCTGCAGGAGAGGAGACCATTGGACGTCAGTTGTGAACGTGATACAGCATTGAGAATGTCACAAATACAGTGAAGAAATCCGGATCTGCGAGGGAGTTAAGAAGTATGAGGTGAATCAGGAAACAACTCAACAAAATTAAAATAAACCTCATAGTGTTATTACCTACATAACTTAATACCTCCTAATGTTTACTTCCAAACATTGATTTAACATAATCTTTGTACTGTAAGTGAAATCATGTATTCAATAAAAAAATTTCAATAGTACTGATTATCCATAATTTACGATGAATTAATAACCCTGTTTCCTTCATTACAACAGATTATCAAGGTTCTACTATATATTGCACATTTCATGAAAATAATTTAGAGTAAAATTTGCTAATGTATTAATAGAGTTTGTTTTGTGGTTCTCAAACTACAGAATTTATGCACTTAAAGGTAGATTAATGGTGTAGCCCGTTATTGAGCAATAGCATCTTCTTTGTCAGGAGTTTATACATCAAGTTCATTTTAGTTATCTTATTTGCCCAAAGATATCATGAGTGGCATGTGGTCAACACACCAACTCAATGAGACATCTAGCAGGCAACTAAGGTATTACTAGAATGTTTGAGATCGGCAAAGTTTCCTAAGAGGCTTCTTTGTTCAGGCTTAAGGATCTTTACGAGCCTAAAAATCTTCAGACTTAGGACCCATGGCTTAAAATCCCTCTTGGAGGACTTGCTCCTTGGATTTTTCCATCCTAAAAAATCCATCGACCGTGGCCAGGTTTGAACCCACTACCCTCGGGACTAGAGGCAAGGTGCAAAACCACAAGTCCACTGCAGCCAGAATTAAAGGTAGACTAATCCTTAATAAATTATATTAGGAAGTAACATTATGAGGTTCTTAATAAATAAAGTGAATCCAGAGTCATCTTACCTCATAACTTGTGTTCTATTTGAACTAGTTTTGGCTTATTCATGTGTGTCATCATCAGTTTCTTCAGTCTGGAAAAGCTGATGATGGCATACATGATAAGCTGAAACTAATTTGAATAAAACACAACAAGTTACGAGGTAAGATGACTCCAGATTTACTTTATTTGTTAAAACTAATGCTTGTTTCAGAAAGAAAGAAACCACAATCACTGTATCGTTGGCTTTTAAAATGAGATTTTAAAATATCAATAAAACTGAGTAGCATAATAGTAGAGTTAATGATAAAATACATTAGTCGAACCTTCACTAAGGGTCGAATTTTTGAACGCATTAGACCGTAAAAGGCATTCTCTGCTGAGAAAGTTTTATCCTAATACGATTTTGCTTTCTCAGCAATCTATTCATGCGATAATAATTCGTAAGCTACCTGACGTAACTTAAGATCATAGCTTAAGATAGAAACTTATCGTGAGAATCCCAAAGGGAACCGATGGTAACTGATGTAGTTTGAAACCTTGCCGTTTTATCCAAGATGTCGGACCTTGAAGACTTCGATCATGTTTTCGGTATACACGGAGAAGAGGAATTTGATAGAGTCTACCAAAGAATTCAACTGGAAGAACAGGAGAATCGGCATAATATTGCGCGATGCAGACGTTGTTGTATACGGTATTATTTGCGGGATGCGAGCGTAAATGCATTCATCTATAGCAGACGAAAATAACGGAAGTGGTTTTATCGCTGAGAATTCTGGGTAATTTCTTGCCAATATTACGAAAACGATGACTTTCATGCATGACCAGTTTGTGGGTAGCTAATTCGATCTTTGCACTTGCTCACGGTGAGTCAGCTCACCAGTGATTGGAAGTAATTTGAGTAGAGACTAATTTTGTTTATTTTTTATTATTTCACTCACCTCATACTTCATAATTCATAGCAGACCCTGGGTTTCTTGACATAATTTGTGACATTGTCAATGCTGCGTCACGTTCACAACTGACGTCCAACGGCCTTCTATCCTGCAGACTGACCTCCGCGCCATCTGGTGGCCGACCGAAGAATTTCCAAATCAGTCCTCTTTCTTTATAACCGGGTATTTCAAAATTCATAGTTGTATTTTCATTCTTGCATATGTAAATTTTTTCCCAAATTGTGAGTTCCTTCGGTTTTTCCAATTGTTTAAGTAATTTTGTTTTGGTTTCTATTCTATGTTTTTCTGACCAGGCATGTGCAGCTATTGCAGATTTTTCGGTTTCTCCATTTTTAACATTTCTGAGGTGTTCTTTTAATCTTGTATTTAGATTCCTTTTTGTTTTTCCTATGTATATCTTTTCACAATCTTTACAATTAATTTGATAAATTCCCGATTTTTTGCAGTCTTCAATTTTTTCATTTTTGTTGGTTTTTATTAAATTACCTAAGCTGTAATCATTTTTCGGTGCTAATTTAATGTTGAATTTGTTGAAAATTTTTTGAAACTTGTCAAATACGAAAGGATGGTATGTGAACTTCTTGAATTTTTTGCCTATATTTTTATCTGTCTGAAGAGTACTTTCATTGATGACTTTTTGTTCTTTGAATTTATTTATTTTCTTGTGTATCATCTTCTCTTGAAAACCATTATCCTTAGCAATTTGTATGATGTGTTCTTTCTCTTTATTGTAATTTTCTTTGCTCATGGGGACATTCACAAGTCTGTGTGTTAAACTATTAAATACTGCCTGTTTGTGTGAAAAATGGTTAAATCCAGTAGCTTTTATATAATTAAATAATTAAATTGTCGATGTGAGTTTCTTTTCTGTAGATTCCAAATTCTATTTTCTTTTTTTCTTCATTCCTAATCAATTTAAGGTCTAAAAATGGTATTTCATGATTATTTTCTATTTCCATTGTAAATTTGATTGTTTTATTTTGAATATTTAACAGTTTAATGGCATCTTCTAATTGTTTCTCTTTTACTATTGCTATGATATCATCTACGTATCTTCTCCAAAATTTAAACATCAAAGGATGTGCTTTGGTTACATGACATTCAAAATTCCCCATAAACATGTCTGCTAAGAATGGTGATAATGGATTTCCCATTGCGAGTCCTGATTTTTGTCTAAAGTATTTTCCTCTAAAGGTGAAGAACATTTGATTTAAGCATAATTTTGTTAGTTTTATGTATTCTTTAACGCTATCATCATCTAATTTGTTTTCTTTCAACCATTTTTCTAAAATTTTCAAAGTTGTGTCAGTCGGTATGTTTGTGAATAATGAAGTAACATCAAATGAGACCAATCTTTCTGAAGGTTCTATTTCAACATTTTCTAATTTCTCAACTAATTGGTAAGAATTTTCTACTGCTAAATTTTCAAATTTTTCCATACCTTTAAATTTATTGTTAAGCCATTTGGATATGTTATATGTCGGTGAGTTGATATTGTTGATGATAGGTCCCATTTTCTTTCCGTCGGAAAGTGTTATTTCCTATCTACATAACTTAATAAGAGACTAATGTATTTGCATGCGGCCCTAAAACTTGCCTTGGAATTTACAAGACAAGTCGGGGAAAGCTGAAGATGGGAGAAAGTTTCCCAAAATATGGTATTTTAGTGTAGTTCCGATTAATGTATTTTAAATTTAAAATAACATATATTATGTTGTTATAGGTGAAAGTAGTAACTCTGCTGCATGACCTGGTGTTAGAAATAAAGGAGACTGAGAAAGCTTGTGAGAGGAACTCAGGGGATGCCGAGTTATTGGAAAAACAAAGACAGTACAAAGTGGTGAAGATGACTCATCATCTGGTGAATGAGGGTTGGTGTGAACGCCTGCCTCGTCTGCTCCAAGCTTCACCTACTCAGCGTGTGGAGAGAAGAGATGACTTGAGTTCTGCTGTCACAAAGGAACGTCCTGTGCGACCTGAGCATGATGTGGTGGAAAAAGTGGTGACAGCCATGCTGGCTCTTGTTGATGATTGCAGAGACAGGTAAAGAGAAATAGGATTTTTATCTTCTTCTTCTTCCAAATGCAGTATTGGGTGATGATGCCCGTTCTGCGACTACAAAAACTGATCTTTCCATCGGTTGAAGGGTCTTCCGAGGTCTCTTTTGCCTTTAGGGTTGAGGTGGTAAATCATCTTTGGTAAACGAGAATTTGACATTCTCTGGACGTGTTGGAACCATTTAATCTGATAATTTTGTATATGTTCAACCATTTCCCTACTATTCCACTGCATCCTTATCTCATCACTTTTCATTCTATCCCTTAATGTTACTCCAGTTAGTGATTAGAGGAATCTCATTTGTGAACTATTAATGCGGGATTTATCTTTTGCTCGAAGTGTCCAGCATTCACATTTTTTATCTTTATTTCTATTAATAGTTAGATATATAACAAGTCATTATGTTGATAGCATTGGTTATTTACTTGATATAGAGGAAAAGAGCATCAAGTCTTGTTAGATAATTTAGCATTGTTTCTTGCATTTATAAATAACAATAACCATTTTTTTAGTACCTACTGCCTCAAAGTCCTCATGTTGTCTATAAGCATCACAATAGATACTATGACTTCCATATTTGTTTGCTTGATTAATTACTTTTTTTAATCACATTACTTTCTGTTTCAACAGTATTATTGAGTTGTATAAACATTTTTATACATATTTTTACTAGGATAAAAAAAATTAAATGTCCTTTAAATAATTCTATTCTACTTTCATTTACACTGGGAAATTTAAATTCATAGACCCTATTTAAAAGGTTAATTCATTTTTTTAACTTATAATAGGACATTATTGGTACAAAAATTGCCATAATTGGTATTGAAAAAAATAGGCCTAATAATCATATTTTATTTTATTCACTGGTGCTTTTGAACATAGAAGTTTATGGCAGCATGGACATAAGCTCTCCATACATTCCTATCCTGAGCTACTGTTTTCCCTTATAATTTAGTTCCCTCAAATTATGGTTAATATTATTCTCCCTCCTAATTCTTGACCTACCTATTGGACACTTTCCCTCTGGCTTTCCTAAAGAAGTTTCCATGCTCCTCTTTCATTCCACACCCATGCCACATGTCCTGTTTAACTGTTCTTATTATGTCTGATTTCCCATAATGATCGTGTACCTCACTGTTATGCAGTTTCCTCTATTCACTTGTCTGTCTGTCTCTCTTTATGGTTCAAAAAATTTTCCTACACACTTTATATTCAAATACTTGTTTCACCTCTCTTAAAATAAGAGACTAATACATAAACTATATTTTAATATTAAATTTACAGCAATAAAATATTTTTTTGTATCACAATAATGAGTTAAAATATGAAAGAGAAAAAACTATATGGATAAAAATGAAGAGTCAACTAATGAATTGGACACAATAGCCAAATTCAATTGTTTTTAGATTGTGTCATGTCATGTCTTTAATATTAATACATTTATTTTATTGCTTATTGCTGCTATTGTTATGTATTGTTTTATTGAATGACTATTTTTTACATTCCACATTCTTGACTTCTTTGTCTATTCCCTCCTGTCATGTTTCTTTCAAACATTTTTTTTTGTTGCCATTGAGCCTTGAGTTCATAATCTCCATAATAGATATATGTTACCTCCAATTCCTCTCAGGTTCCTGGTCTTTCCATTCGTACTCTCTTCCAAAAAAATAATACATTTAATGTCATTAATAACTTATTCTATTAAATTTTTCAAATTTTCAATTGTTATTGTATTATGCTTACAATACATAACTTTTGTATACTTTGGTAATTTTCTTTTTAAGTCTTGAAAGCCTACAAAGTTACATTTCTTTTTAATGTTGTATCATTATGAAGGAAAAATTATTCCATTGACTCAGACTGTAACCAACTTTATTTATTATTGTTTTTTATGCTTTAATCACTAAGCTATTCATGAATTATCTATTTATTTTAGAGTCTGCATAGCTTTAAATATAGCTCAAAGTTCACATCCTTACTCAGAAAAGAAATTTCTCTCCATCATCCAAATTGATTGGCAAAGATTGAATACTAGAATACACAATAATAATTTTTATAATTTGTTACATAGTTCAGGAAATTCTGATGGCTATAAATTTATTTAATTTCAGTGTAACATATCTTTTGTAAAAACAAATTTCACATAAGTTAAAATTATTACAAATCTTTGCAGAATTTTCTTCCTCTTACTCCTGATCAAAATATAAAAGGAAAAATAATAGAAGGTGACATTAATAAATTATTCCAGATTTTACGATGCACGCCTAGTATTGTCAGACCTTGAGAAATGGTATCAGGAACTTGCATCTCGAGAGGAATTGGACAGAAAAGCACGCAATGAATCAGAGGGACATTACTACTACTATACTGGCCTTGCTCAACAAGTTTCATCTCTTGCATCACAGCTAAATTCTCATAAAGATGAATTATAATAATTAACTCATCTTCTTAGAGGAAAGTATTGTAAAGAAGACTGCTATATACTGGTGCCTGCATGTGCATGTCTGGTTGAATGAATTAATGACTGATTAAATTGCAAGATATCATGAGTTTAATTTATTTTATATATTATTAATTTTGTAAATATTCATTATCTTTAATATCACTATTAAAGTAAAATATATAAATTTATTTATATATGGCTGCTTACTAAATCATCTCTTAAAAACTTATCTTTTTTTTTGTTCTTTTAAATTTCTTTCTTTTTTTCCTTTCTTCAATTGTGCACTATTTGATGCTCTGTCCTCATGTTGCCTATTCCATTGTATTGTTTAGTTCCATGAATTTTGAAATGACCTAAATACAAATTCTGTTAGGGCAAATATTTTATAGTTTGTTTTCAAAGAATCTACTTTTAATATATTGACTTAGGCTTTCACGGCTGGAATTAGTTTAATGATCTTGTAGAAGATTTCCAGGCTGTTGGCCATGGTCTTGAGGCTTGTAGTTCCCCAACATTTTGCCAGAGACTGCATCCGGCATCCTCAAGGGTTGTCTTGAGACTGGCAATTTTTGTCGACTGCCTGTCCTATTTATACAGTTAACCACGTTGTGTTCTCTGTGCGGTCTGTTTGGTCGTAAGTTGTATCTGCCTTCTGATAGGTTAGTGGTAAGGACTTCACTGCACCATTGATGGTATGATGGTCCAGTAGATTGTTCTTGCAGGGTTTACACCTGGCGTTTTACAGAGTCGGTATTCATACTTTGTTGACTTTTAATGATTCTTCCTTTCTATTAAAACTATTTTTTGTTTGAATATCTCGATGGCTTCTCGTAGCAGACAGGTATAATAGTGTGTGCAGTTAGATAATATGTCTATGTTATTATATTGTAGTGTGTGGCCTTCAAGTAAGAATGTTTTGCTACTGCTGACTTTTCACTTGTTTAAGATGGCTTGGCTACATCTTTCATGTTCTTTGAGTCTGGTTGTGATGCTGCGTTTGGTGGTGCCTATGTACACTTGGGTGCAACTGCATGGAATCATGTATATGCCTGCTGATTGGCGGGGATGAAGTTGATCCTTTATAGGTCTGAGGAAGTTCTTAATTTTCTTGGTGGGCCTGTATATTGTTTTTATGCCTTCTTTTCTTAGTAGTTTTCCAATGCGGTCAATTACATTCTTAATGAATGGTAAGAATGCTCTAGTTGAAGTTTTTTTCTTCTGATTCCTTGTTACTGTTATTGTTGTATCGTCTGGGTTGATAAAAATAGTTTAAATAGAAAAGAATAATCATTAAAAGTCAACAAAATATGGATACCGGCTTTAAATAACGCCAAAAGCAAACTCCTACAAAATCAGTCTAATTAGACCATCAGACAGCAACATCATTGGGTGCAGTGGAACTCCCTACCGCTAACCTATCAGCAGGACTGAACTGACCATGCCGAGAACACATCACAGTTAACTGTATAAATAGGGCAGGCAGTCGACAGAATTACAAGTCTCAAGACAACCTTTGAGGATGCCGGATGCAGTCTCTGGCGAAACTTGAGGAACTACAAGCCTCAAGACCATGGCCAACAGCCCGGAAATCTTCTATAAGAACACCCACATTTAGTAGATGGTTTTTGCTGATTTTTGGGTAATGCCTTTCTTATTTTATTTCAATGCCATACAATGAGTTTTATTATGTAAAATAAAAATTCCAGTTGCTAGAGCAATTTTTTAATTTTTGCTTCAGTTTAAAACTCACTTCTAATGGTCTGCATTTGCTGTTTAACAAATTTGACCTCATCTTATTAAATTAATATTAAGGAACTAAAGTATTTAATATGATTGAAATAAGTAAATTAATGTACACAACTAAACTATTGTAATTAATGGTAAAGAGAAATTATTCCTGAACCAGAATCAAAGCCAAAACCTTCAGCTTTACATGTTGATGCTCTGACCACTGAGCTAATTCAGACTACCTTCCCATTCAAGCGCAAATTCTCCTTTTACCTTTCCTTATTGATTACTATATGGCAAGTTTGGGTGTGAAAGAACGAAAATTGTAGCCCTAAGCGCATTAATAGATATGTCTATATATTTATTTTTGGTAAAATTAAATGTTTTTTACCTCTCCTCATATAAATCTTCTAAGTAGATCACGATTTCGAGACTATAACGGTCTCATCTTCAGTACTTTTTTGGCGACTGATGTTATGTCTATCGGAAGAAACTCTTCTTCTTCCCTCTGTTGGTGGACTGATGAACCTCTGGATCAGTCCATTTAATTTTACCATAAATTAAACCTCATAGTGATTAATTCCTATTTATTTGTATTTATTTTTTCTTGTCCTGGTCATTTTTTGTGTCTACTAAGTATAATTGATGAAGATTTATACAATTTTTAAAAAAATCTTTTCGTGGGTACAACATCTAGTTCTACATCCCTTCAATTGCTTATATATATATATATATATATAATTATGTTAAATTAGTATAACTGTCATTCGTTATCTCAATTTTTTTATGATGATATTGTTTGTGTGTTCATAAGTAATGACCTGAAATTCCCCTCTTCTGATTGTAAATTCCTCTCCTTTGGCTGTTTATTATTTCATATTAAACAAGCAGTGTTGATGGTAGCCTTGATTTCATTAGATCAGCTCATATCCATTGACCTCACTTGACATTGTATGTTCAAAATAAACATGTTTACATCATTCAACATGCATTGCTTGTTAATCACCCTGTATTCCTTGTGCTTACAAAAAAATAATTAAAATTCTGTTATTCAATAAAATTGTTATAATGCAGGCTATAAGAATTATACCTTTCTGTCTGAAGATTAAGAAACTTTATGTATTGGGGAAAATTGTATAGATATAATTATTGCTGAAAGTTTCACAATGCTGAGTTTACAACATACAGCTAAATTACGAACTATAAATTGAAATCTTTGTGATAGGTAGAGCATCCACTACAGTTTTAAAAAGGGGGCAGAATTTTAGTTAAAATGATCTAAGGGAGGAAACAAAAAAATTAATTCAAAATTATAGTATGAAGTAACACTATGAGGTAATTTTGTTTTAGAAACAAAAATTAACTCTTGGACCGGGCTTTGAACCAGTTCTCTGACTCTGTGTCAGAATGAGAGATCTGGAGTTCAAATCCTTGTCCAAGCATTAATTTTTCTTTCTAAAATAGAACTATAGTCAGTTCTGGAAAGTGTTAATTTAAAATATGACATCAAATTATGAGGGAATTTTCAAATTGAAATATATATATATTCAATTTGAAAATTGAATGAATATATATATATATACCTCATGAATCAGAGAAATCTTTATGTCTCACCTCATAAAACACCCAAATCAATGTTTATGAGATGAGATGTAAAAAGATTTCTGATTCATGATATAAATTGTAAATTACCTCATAATGTTACTTACTTACTTACTTACTTACTCACTGGCACTATCGAACCCGTAGGTTCATGTCCGCACGGACATATGCTTTCCATACATCCCTATCCTGAGCTAATGCTTTCCAATCATTCCCTGTATAATCTACTTCCCTCAAATCATAGTTAATGTTATTCTCCCATCTCATTCTTGGTCTACCAACTGGGCGTTTTCCCTCTGGCTTTCCTACAAGAAGCTTCCATGCAAGTCTTTCATTCCCCATACGTGCAACATGTCCTGCCCATCGCAGTCTACGAGACTTAACTGTTCTTATTATATCTGGCTTCCTATAAAGACCATGTAGTTCATTGTTATGTAGTCTTCTCCATTCACCTGTCTGTTCATCTCTCTTTGGTCCAAAAATTTTCCTAAGAACTTTATTCTCAAATACTTGTAATCTCCTTTCCTCCCTTAAAGTAAGAGTCCATGTTTCGCACCCATATAATATAACTGGTAGAAATAATAGTTTTATATATTTTCAGTTTAACGTTTTTTGAAAGGAGTTGGGACATCAAGAGTCTCTGCAATGCATAATAGCACGCATTTCCAGAATTGAGCCTATGTTTAATTTCTTTGTGCATCTCATTCCTATTTGTGATTATTGTTCCTAGGTATTTGAATTCAGCCACTTCCTCAAAATTTCCCTCATTTGTCATTAGCTGTCCATTTCCATTATATAATGTATTTCTATGTGTGACCATATATTTAGTTTTACTGATATTTACTTCCAGTCCTAATTTCTTAGTGTTACTCAATAGTGTGTGCGTGTTGTCCTTTAGTATCTCCTCGCTATCGGCCAATAGTACTTCATCATCAGCATAAACTAACAGCTTATTAATACCATTGAGTTGTAAGCCTTCCTCATTCTCTAAAGATTTAATGGCATGCTCTAGTACAAAATTAAATAGTAGAGGAGATAGTGCATCTCCTTGCTTCAACCCATTCTGGATTTCAAAAGTGTCCGAAAACTGTTTGCCTACACGCACCCTACTCTTTGTGCCATTTAGACACATTCGTATAAGTCTAACTAACTTTTTAGGAATTCCGAACTCCAGCAGGATACTATATAACTTCTCCCTCTTAATTGAATCATATGCTTTTTTGAAGTCTACATATAGTTGATGTACAGTACCATTATATTCCCATTTATTTTCTAAAATCTGTCTTATACTAAAAATCTGATCTGTTGTAGACCTGTTTCTTCTAAATGCACATTGATGATCTCCTAGAATGTCATCAATATAGGGAGTAAGTCTGCTTACTAATATATTTGTTAGAATTTTGTACGAAGTTGAAAGTAATGAGATGCCCCTGTAGTTGTTGCAATCAGTTTTATCTCCTTTCTTATAAATTGGTACGATAATTGATTCCTTCCATTCATCTGGAAGAGCTTCTTTTTCCCAAATCATACTAAGCAACCAGCGTATCTTGTCCATCAATTTTTCTCCCCCTGATTTTATCAGTTCTGCTGGGATCTCATCTGAACCTGATGCTTTATACATCTTCAATTTTTCAATCGCCATTTCAACCTCTAATGCACTTGGTTCTGCGACTAGCATTTCTGCTGTCTGTAAATTATCCTCCTCAATGTCCTGTTCTGTATGTACATTTAATAGCTGATTAAAGTAACTTTTCCATCTATTTAATATACTCCTGGAATCTGCAATCATATCCCCATTTTCATTCCGAATTATGTTTGTTCTAGCCTGAAACCCTTTCTTCTCTATACTAATTCCCTGATATAATTCTCTAATGTTCCTATTTTTTGCATTCATTTCAAGATCATTAATCTTCTCTCTCAAATATTCCCTCTTTTTACTCTTTAGTAACTTGGTGGTTTCCCTTCTAATACTACCCAATTGCTCTAAATTTACCTCATTTGGCTCGTGTAACCATTTCATTTTTGCTAGCTTTCTTTTCTTTACAATGTCGGCACATTCCTCATCAAACCATTTCTTGTTTTGCCTCTTTTTTAAACAACCAATGCTTTCTGATGCTGACAATTTAATAGTATCTCTTATAGCCTCCCATTCTTTATTTATATCAGTTTCTTCTTCGTTTGCCACATTGTCATCTGAAGATTCCAGTACTTCAAATCTATTAGCAATTTTGATTTGGTATTCTTGCCGCATTTCATCATTTTTTAAGTTTTTTTAATTCAAATTTTACAGAATCATCTTTAGCGTTTGTTCCTCTCATAAGCGATAGCCGTTGTCTGATTTTCACTCTGACCAGATGATGATCCGAATTGCAGTCTGTCCCTCTAACTGATCTAACATCAATGATGCTACTGTGCCAGCGTTTATCCACTAATACATGATCTATCTGGTTCCGAGTTTCCCCATCTGGGGACGTCCAGGTGTATTTATGAATATCCTTATGCTGAAATGTTGTGCTCTTAACAATGCGATTCTTTGATGTGGCAAATGTGACTCTTCTAACCCCATTGTCGTTACTATCTTCATGAAGACTGCATTTGCCTATTATTAGTTTGAATATATCTTCCCTCCCCACTTTTGCATTAAAATCTCCTAAGACAATTTTCATATGATATCGTGAAAGGCTATCAAATAAGCATTCTAATTCTCCATAGAACTCATCCTTGATCTTGTCATCTTTATCTTCTGTGGGGGCATGTACATTTACAATTATAAAATCATGTTGTTTACCCTTTAGAATTATGTATGATATCCTATCACTAACAAACTTAATATCTCGGATAGCGGATAGGATCCTCCTTCTGACTAAAAACCCGTTCCAAATACAGGTCTTTCTGCACCCCTGTAGTATAATGCAAAGCTTCCTGATTCCTGACTACCTTCTCCTGGCCACCTAACTTCCTGTAAAGCGACTATATCCAACGGCGTTTTATCTAGTTCCCACGTTAATATCTCTAGTGCCCCGCTATTGTATATAGTCCTAACATTCCATGTTCCTAGGAACATGTCCCTGTGTTTGAGCCTTTGGAATGGGTTCCCTGAAGTAGTCCCTGCCCAGAGAACCGAATGGGGGACTATTTGACCTGCGGAAAATTTTACCCCAGTTGAACCCATGTCCGCATTTCTTGATGGTTGTATTTTTACGGTGAAAGATCATCACTCTTTCTACCAAGGTACTTTTTTGTCTGGCTTATCACCTTCGACCAGTTCGGCTTGGGTAACCCTATCGGCAGCAATTCTACCGCCGGCATAGCTCTCAGGATAATTTAAGCACGCAAGCCACTCCACCACGACGAGGTAAAGATACCATGGAGGGCTCATAATGTTACTTTGCATTGTAATTTTTATTAAAATAAATATGTTTGTATAAACTCCTCGACCAATAATGCATGAAGTCCTTGATCTAATAGTTGAATGCAGGCCTCACATACACATAATTAATCACATCTGGCCAGTATAGGCTGATATGTGGTCAGCCATTATAACTGGATTCAGTTAAACCATATAGTGTAAAAGAACTTAAATAAAGTCATTATCAAATGAGTGTGAATGAAAAAAGTTATAAATTCCTTCCTTAGTACATGTCTATTTATAAATTATGTCAAAGATATTGAAAAAAACAATTTTGTTATTGCAAACAAACAGATAATATGATGTACTGATCTTCCAAATCGATGTTTATGGCTTACAGCGATAACCTTATGTTGTTTGCAAGACAAACAATGTCAGCATTGTGTTTATAAATGTATTTATCATTTAACTTAACACATGCCAACATTTATTTATATTATTGAATCTTATGTGACACCTTGACATTATAATTATGTAAGGTTTTTTAAGTAAAATTTTATCATCTCATCTCATAGTCTTCTTCTTCTTCTTAGACCGGTTTCGAGACCTTCTTTGGGTCCATCCATAATATTTTCTCGGCCATTGTTATGTCATCTTGAAGAGCTGCCTCCTAGATGACAACAATTGTGAAATCCTGAGGATGGAACCGAAGAAGGTTCTGAAATCAGTCTAAGAAGAAGAATGTGAGGTGAGGTGATAAAATTTTACTTAAATAAATAAAACCTCATAGTATTAATTCCTAAAAATTCAATTTATGCAAAGTATTGACTCAAGATATTCAAATCTCATTTTAGTGAATTTTCATTTCTAGAAATATTCTTATAATACCATTGTTCTTTGTATAGTATAAATAAATAGATAGCAGAACTTACCACTAAAAAATGACATTGAAGAGTTTTTTAAAGCTTTCATTCTACTGAAAGAAATCTATATCTCCTAGAAGGTGG
This sequence comes from Diploptera punctata, assembly GCA_030220185.1. Lineage (NCBI taxonomy): Eukaryota > Metazoa > Arthropoda > Insecta > Blattodea > Blaberidae > Diploptera > Diploptera punctata. The sequence goes on along the minus strand of JASPKZ010008895.1, from coordinate 712,272 downwards.
TGGATAGAGCATCCATCAGGTCCTAATCTCAGTGGTTTTTTCATCTCCTTCCATGTTTTCCCTTCTTTTCTGATTTTGTCAGCAATTGTTTTTCTCAATTTAGTTAGGTTTTTTCCTTTCCTCTGTTCTCTTGAGGATTCCAATCTGATTTCAACTACAACTGTGTACATTCCTTTCATACCACAATGAAGCGATATGAGTCATTTCACTATTATTTTGTTAGTAATAGCTAGTTGGTCTCCTAGAGGAGGAGATATAGACCTATCTATTCATCTTTTTTACTAAACTTGGTGTAAATTGAGACATTTAGACACAGTCTAGGCCTAACTCTTATCCAAAAAAGTTCAAAATAAATATACAAAATGTTTCATATTTGCATTAGTATTTCTGCATTTTATTGTAGTAATTTTTTTGTTTTTTTTTTCAAAGCAGCTTACACTTTATATATATTCTTATAGACAACATGGTCAGATTTATTTTGGTTTTTATTCATATTCTTTAATTTATGTTGGCTCATGTAGTCATTAATAACTTCTAATAAAAGATCACTTTTCTTTATATATGGAGCTTAAATTAAGTATTATTACATTTTATAAAGGATCATATTCATGTAAAATTGCATAGAGAATATTCATATTTTTTAATTGTTCCTTGTCATCAGGATTTCACCACCAATTTGTTAGAAAATTGCTTCTCATCCTATCTATCATTGCCTTGTTGTAGAGATTTTTGCTAACAAAAATCAACCTTATCCATAGATAAGTTGTTTAATACAATTAATAGTTCTTATTATTCAAAATCTTATTATAAGTTTATTGTTGACTGTGTTACAAGATAAAATGTTTCTAGTACAGGCCTCAGGAATCTTTTAGGGTAAGAGGAGGTTGAGGTTCCCACCTTTGTAGGCAATTGGCATGAGATGTGAGTGAAGGTGTTGATTCTAATTGTCGGCCATCTTTACCTTCAGAACATACATCTGGTATTCATTTCCATTAACCCTCTGCATGCCACTGGTAAAATGTCTTGTATTAGACTTTTAATTACATCTGCCGATGTGATCGGCTTTGCAAATAGTTTAAGTATATTGTCTGGCAGGTAATGGATAGGAACATCAGAGCCGATATAATCAGCTCATGGCACCTAAAGGGTTAAAGGCTTAGTCAATCCTAAGGCCATAGTGCTGTCACAAGGTTTAAACCAGTATAAAATCCCGACCCCATTGGGATTTGAATCCATGAATTCCAAGCTTGTAATGTATTGTCTTAACCAACTATGCTACGGCATGCCCCTATTAGCTTTTATTATTAAACAGGATTTACAGTGCAATATCCATTCTTCATGTGCCAAAATTGTTTTAATTTTATTTCCTTCTTCCAGTCTTATCCATCCATTCAATCTAGCTTTTGTGGTTCTTTCTATTTCATGACATGTACAAGATACCCATATCAATTTTTCTTTTTTGGTCTTCCTCTTTTTATCGCTCCTGGTTTCTATTTAAACACCAGATTAGGATTTCTTTCTTTGATGTTTAAAAACTCTCTGAGTGTATATTTAACAAACTTTGCTGTAGATATAGTTTCTTGATGTTAATTTTATGGAAATATTTCAATCTAATACTTCTCACAATTTCTGTAACTGAACTTATCATATATTTTTAAACATACATAGATGAAATTCTTTTCCGTAGACACTTTTTTTTTCATTAATTGATTTACTACAAATATGTGGTCAGTTGTAGATCTTCCTGACCTAAGACCAGCTTAACTTTCTTCCTCCGTAGAATGATTATATTCCTCTTCAAAAAATTATTTTATTATTTTTCCATATATTCTATTAAATGTATTTGTCACTGTAATCCCTCTGTAATATTCACAAATATCTTTCCTTTCTTTCTTTTATAAATGACAGATATAGATCCAATTTTCCATTCCTTTGGGATATTTTCCTCGTTTTACAAAACTTTATTAGTCTAATATTTTTTTTTTCACTATTCTTAAAGTAATTCTGCTGGTGTGTCCTCCAGTTAGAGGAACTGTTTGATCTTTAGTGACATATTTTAGTTGTTAATAATAATGGAGTCAATGAATGTAATTTTTCTTATTGTATGGAAAAGAGAGAACAAGGAAAAATGGATGGAGAAGATATTAAAAAAAGAAAGGTAAGTGAGAAAACTATAATCTTATTATATTAATTTCTTTATTACAATAATTAACATATAGTTGAGTCTGTGTTCATACTAACATAACCTCTCTGATTTTACAGATACAAATCAAAAATAAACTTCCAAAGATATCAAACTGTATACAAGAAAGGGACTTCAGCAATAGTCGAGTTGCATGTATGTTTATACTGACAACAATGGATCAATTTAATATTCAGCACAAAGGAATCAGTAGTGTCAATATAAAAATAGAAGACAGTCAACCATCACTTCCTTAAAAGCAAACAAAAATAACTCTTAACCATGACTTCTTAAAAAGATAACAGAAATAACTCATTCTCATAACTTAGTTGATTTAGGGCTGCATGCAAATACATTAGTCTCTGGTGAGCTGAGTTTTCCGTGAGCACATGCAAAGTTTGAATTAGCGAGTCGCTGACTGGTCATGCATGAAAGTAGTTTTTTCGTAATATTGGCAAGAAATTACCCAGAATTCTCAGTGATAAAACCACTTCCGTTATTTTCGTCTGCTAGAGAAACGCATTTACGCTTGCATCCTGCAAATAAAACCGTATAACACGACGTCTGCATCGTGCGATATTACGCCGATTCTCCTGTTCTTCCAGTTGAATTCTTTGGTAGACTCTATCAAATTCCTCTTCTCTGCGTATACTGAAAACATGATTGAAGTCTTCAAGGTCCGACATCTTGGATAAAGCAGCAAGGTTTCAAAGTACATTGGTTACCATCAGTTCCCATCGGGTTGCTCATGATTCGTTCTCTGCAAAGTCACCTCGCCAGGTAGCTTAGGAATTTCGACAATTATTATTGCATGAACAGATTTTTGAGTATGCAAAAACGTCTTTGGATGCAACTTTCTCAGCAGAGTACAAGCTGAGAACGACTTTTAAGGTCTAATGCGTTCATAGATACGAGCCTTAGTCAATTGACAAGAGTTAGCTAAATATTTAAAGGTTAGGATGAATAAATAATTTTTTAGTTATTTTTTGAAAATAAAAATTAACACATGAACCAAGAATCAATCTCCGGACCTCTGACTTCATGCGTCAGTATGCTGTCTCTTACACCATTCAAGACCCGATACAACAGTCAAATTTTTTTTTTCCTCGTATACAATTCTCTTAAGCCTTTATAAATAAATTTGTCCAGGACTGGAATATGTTAAACTAAATATAACATCAACATTTTTAGCTTTTTAAGATAATTATTGTAAGCAGAATCCTATTCTAGTATTGGCAGTTTTGAAATAACACGAAAAATAAAATACCTGCAAAAAGTGCATATGTTGAGGACTTGTCAAACGAGTATTGCTTGACTTCAAATTATTCTGGATTAAAAATGTAAAATATTTGTCAGTTTCACCTATCATATTCTATCCCAAATAAAATAGTTCAAGACAATTTCACACTTAAGTACAGAAGTCAACATAAAAAAAAAGGCAATTCCAGGAAAACAATGGCAGCAAAGTATTCTTGAAGACAATATATGTGACTTTGCAGTATATTGTGATGCCTTTAACTCAGTATTAGATATTTCAAGTTATGTGAAGAACTTTTAAGTAAAAGAAACATGTCACATAATCACTTAAAGAAAATAAGAATAGTGATATGAGATTATAAAAGTATGGCTTGCAAACAGTGTGAAATTCTACATAAATAATTTTGTGTTTAATAATTGTAGGAAATAACACTATGAGGTTTCTTTTAATTGTTATGAGTTATGTATTTTGACTTACCTCATATTTTTGAAATTTGCAGATTATAGTTCCCATCGCATTTATGTGACATTGTCAATGCATCATAACTAGGGCCTGGATTTTATGTAATATCAAATTAAGAAATATGTAACCAAATATTGTGAAATATGTAAATAAATATGTAATAAAGCAATTATATGTAAAATCCAAAATGTTATTTCTTTGCTATAAAAAATAAGTCCATATAATCAAATCTCTATGTTAATATTTAATCAGTTCACTTCTGCTACAAAGTACAGTACTGAAGTACAAGTGACAACCATTCAAGCATTTAAGCCACATTGGATCGGTGTTCACAATTAATTATAATATACTTTTCCAGAACAGGACATTGAGGAGGATAAGTTACAGACAGCAGAAATGCTAGTCGCAGAGCCAAGTGCATTAGAGGTTGAAATGGCGATTGAAAAATTGAAGATGTATAAAGCATCAGGTTCAGATGAGATCCCAGCAGAACTGATAAAATCAGGGGGAGAAAAATTGATGGACAAGATACGCTGGTTGCTTAGTATGATTTGGGAAAAAGAAGCTCTTCCAGATGAATGGAAGGAATCAATTATCTTACCAATTTATAAGAAAGGAGATAAAACTGATTGCAACAACTACAGGGGCATCTCATTACTTTCAACTTCGTACAAAATTCTAACAAATATATTAGTAAGCAGACTTACTCCCTATATTGATGACATTCTAGGAGATCATCAATGTGCATTTAGAAGAAACAGGTCTACAACAGATCAGATTTTCAGTATAAGACAGATTTTAGAGAAGAAATGGGAATATAATGGTACTGTACATCAACTATATGTAGACTTCAAAAAAGCATATGATTCAATTAAGAGGGAGAAGTTATATAGTATCCTCCTGGAGTTCGGAATTCCTAAAAAGTTGGTTAGACTTATACGAATGTGTCTAAATGGCTCAAATAGTAGGGTGCGTGTAGGCAAACAGTTTTCAGACACTTTTGAAATCCAGAATGGGTTGAAGCAAGGAGATGCACTATCTCCTCTACTATTTAATTTTGTACTAGAGCATGCCATTAAATCTTTAGAGAATGAGGAAGGCTTACAACTCAATGGTATTAATAAGCTGTAGTTTATGCTGATGATGTAGTACTACTGGCCGATAGCGAGGAGATACTAAAGGCCAACACGCACACACTATTGAGTAACACTAAGAAATTAGGACTGGAAGTAAATATCAGTAAAACTAAATATATGGTCACACGTAGAAATTCAGTATATAATGGAAATGCACAGCTAATGACAAATGAGGAAATTTTGAGGAAGTGGCTGAATTCAAATACCTAGGAACAATAATCACAAATAGGAATGAGATGCACAAAGAAATTAAACATAGGCTCAATTCTGGAAATGCTTGCTATTATGCATTGCAGAGACTTTTGATGTCCCAACTCCTTTCAAAAAACGTAAAGCTGAAAATATATAAAACTATTATTCTACCAGTTATATTATATGGGTGCGAAACATGGACTCTTACTTTAGGGAGGAAAGGAGATTACGAGTATTTGAGAATAAAGTTCTTAGGAAAATTTTTGGACCAAAGAGAGATGAACAGACAGATGAATGGAGAAGACTACATAACAATGAACTACATGGTCTTTATAGGAAGCCAGATATAATAAGAACAGTTAAGTCTCGTAGACTGCGATGGGCAGGACATGTTGCACGTATGGGGAATGAAAGACGTGCATGGAAGCTTCTTGTAGGAAAGCCAGAGGGAAAGCGCCCAGTTGGTAGACCAAGAATGAGGTGGGAGAACAACATTAACTATGATTTGAGGGAAGTAGATTATACAGGGAATGATTGGAAAGCATTAGCTCAGGATAGGGATGTATGGAGAGCTTATGTCCGCGCGGCCATGAACCTTCGGGTTCGATAGTGCCAGTGAGTAAGTAAGTAAGTAAGTATACTTTTCCAAATGTTCTGTTGTCATGCACAGTCTTCTGTCTGACAATATGTATTTGTAAATTAAAAAAGATCGCTCAACTTCGCAAGAAGTCAGTGGTGCATATTTATAGAGAGGGATCGTGCTAGGAATAATATTCTCAGGGGGTTCTACATTTTCACCATTAAATAAGCGAGAAAGATAGTTGAATGCAGGCTTTTACGGCCGGTAATCATAATGTTGAGTGATTCCGGGTTATGTGGCCGTGGTCCATAGTTGGTGTTGATACCAGACGTTTCGCCCTCAACTGCGGAGGGCATCTTCAGTGGCGAGTGCTTCTAGGCATGTTTCCTGGTCGGAAGATCTACTTAGAGTGAGCGCTGGGGACGTTGTGGACATTGTATTAGTGGTGGGTGCAGGGTGAGTGGGCGTGGCTCTTGCTGATTGGCTAATGGTCGTCTCCTTGTTGTCCCTAGTGCATTAACACTAGGGACAACAAGGAGACGACCATTAGCCAATCAGCAAGAGCCACGCCCACTCACCCTGCACCCACCACTAATACAATGTCCACAACGTCCCCAGCGCTCACTCTAAGTAGATCTTCCGACCAGGAAACATGCCTAGAAGCACTCGCCACTGAAGATGCCCTCTGCAGTTGAGAGCGAAACGTCTGGTATCAACACCAACTATGGACCACGGCCACATAACCCGGAATCACTCAACATTAAACGAGAAAGAGTAACAAGAGTTGGTATCCAGGGTTTTTGTTTAGCACAAACTACAGTTATGTGGAACCTACATTACCCACTTCGCCTGGTACAACACTGACCTTTTGAACTGCATCATCCATTATTTCCACAGCTTCTTGGAGAGGCATACCTGAAGTTTTCAGTTTCTTGATACTGTTGGGAAGCCAGCTGAAGTGACTTGCAGTATATGAAACTGAACTGAGCACTTTAGAACTGTTGAATGCTAACAAGGATTCACTCACACACGCTGCAGGATCAGAAGAAAAATTCTCAATCACTGACTTCACAGCTTCAAAGTGCTTCCTGTAGAAAATTACAGCTTCAATCCATGTTGAATGTTATCACTGGCTCTGGAAGCAGAGGTACATCAGGTAGCTGCTCGTTGTAGCATTGTACACAATAAGGGCATTTTAAGAAAATCTTCTTTATTGCTAATATCAGTGTATTTACTTCTGGGAATTCATGTCTAACTGTCTCTGCCACTCGTTTCAATGCATGAGCCATACATGTAACATGCACCAAGTTTGGATAAAATACAGTAAGCTATTTCCCCGCTCTTAACATGTATGGAGCTGCATCTGTGCACATCAGTAGGACCCTCTCTTTTTTTATGCCATCTAGCCATAGTACCTTAAGTCCATCATTAATGAATCTAGCAATTGTTGAACTATTTGTTACCTCTATAGGTTTACAATAAATTAAGTAGGGTTTCGATGCAACTTCAGAGTCCATCTTGCCCACAATTAGATTAGTGATGAAATGGCCTGCAGCAGAGATGAACTACAAATCTATAATATAAACGAGAAAATACACACAAATAAACGTAATTGATTTGAACATATACAAAGAATGCCAAATAATCGTTTATCAAATCAGCTGTTTCATTATAGGCCTCTAGGCCGAAGAAATGTAGGAAGACCAAAACACCGTTGGAAGGACGACCTGCACCTGCGGCATGTAGTGCGCCGGGGAGCGGAACGGGCCAACAGGCCCATAACCTTGAAGATGATGATGATGGCCTGCAGCATCCGTTGTCTCATCAGCAAAAATCCATATAGGTAAGTTGCCTATGTCAATCCTGATTTTTTCTAATATATCAACATAACAAGAATCCAATAATTCTTCCTGAGAGTGGACTCATCAGGAATGTTGCAGTTGCAGTATTTTTGTAAGAAATGGTTTAAATTCAGGTACCTGAAGTTTGTTCCAGGGTATGTTCCCTGCACCAATGCCATACACAGTTCTTTGTAAAATTCATTATTAGATGATGTAGGCTGTCCCTGCAACTGTGTAAGTAGTACCTGTTTCTTTGAAGAAACTCATTGTTTATTTTTAATATGCAGTTTGCTTCGTAAATGTTGTTCAATTTGAGATTTCATCATACACCCAATATCACAAGTTTGGCAGAGGACTGTTTTACCATCAGTGATTAAAGCACTGTCAACAGAAATCCACATTTTTAGCTTTGAAGACAACGAAGATGCAAGCGGTGCCATGGTTAAATTAAATGCAACTGACTGTTATAAATTCTAAAACGTTTGAGAACAAGGAAGAAAAAATGTTTAAAACAAGTCATTGTTGTCTGCATTGAACTCATACAATTTAGCTTTAAATGCAACGGAAATGTATAGGATTGACGACAATGCATGAGAAGCACAATAATAAAAATTACAATGTTTTTCCTTTCTTGCTATGTAACGAAAATTAATGGATTGACAAAAAATTTATAATAATTCCGCAAAAAATATTAAAATATGTAAAATTATGTACTATTGTGTGAAATATGTATTATAGCTCGAAATATGTAAAAATATTGTCACTTAAGAAACAATACCGCATAACTAACAAAATGAACATTTTACACGAGAAACAAAAAACTGTTTACTTTTCCCCTTAGTGCCTATGCATTGAAACCATTGTATCTATAAGTTTAGCAAGGTCATGGTACAAAATTGCATCCCAATCTATGTTAGCACTTCATCCGTGATGCTAACAGTATAAAAATGTCAATTTCACCAAAAGTGTCAGTGTTTCTTAAGCGACGATATGTAATTTAAAACTTTGGAATAAGGGTCTTTTCAGTTTAATTAGTCGACATTTTAACTTTTTTATAACTACATACACAGCAACAGAATATGTCATTACATAAAATCCAGGCTCTAATCATAACTGTTGTATTTTCGGTTGCCGATCCTGTAGGTTGATTTCAGCTCTCTCTATTGGCTGGCTGATGAACTTCCAAGTCAATTTTTTTTTCTTTTTTTTTACTTTTTCCCCAGGAATTTAAAAAATCATAGCATTCTCCTTATTCTTGTGGATGTAAATTTTCTCCCAAATTGTAAGTCCCATAGATTTATCTAACTACTATTTCAGTAATTTGGCCTTGGTTTTCATTCTGTATTTTTCTGACCATGAATGATCATATTGCAGATTTTTCTCATTTTTTTCATTTTTAACATTTCTAAGATGTTCTTTCAATCTTGTGTTCAAGTTCCATTTTGTTTTTTCTATCTAATGTATTTTGCACAATCTTTACAATCAATTTGGATAAATCCCTTATTTGTTGCCGTCATCATTTTTTTTTCATTTTTGTTGGTTTTAATTTTATTCAAACTGTACTACTGTTGTGGTGCTAATTTAAGGTTCATTGTGTTGAACTATTTATGATTTTTCCCCCTGAAAGTTTTTATCAATTTCTTTATCTGTCTGAAGAGTACTTTCATTTATCACTTATTGTTTTATGAATTTGTTTATTTTCTTGTGAATCATCTTTTCCTGAAAACCATTCTCTTTTGCTATTTTTAATGTGTTTTTTTCTCTATATTAAAATTTTCTCTTCTCATGGGAATGTTCACAAGTCTGTACGTTAAACTATTAAAGACGGCCTGTTTGTGTGCAATATGGTTCAAACCTGTTGCTTTAAAATAATTATCAATCTGTGTTTCTTTCCTGTAAATTCTATTTTCCTTTTTCTTCATTTCTCTTCAATTTAAGGTCTAAAAATGGTATTTCTTGGTTATTTTCAACTTCCATAGTAAATTTGATTGTTTTATTATGAGTATTCAAAATTTTAACAGCACCTTCCAAGTGTTTTTGTTTGACTATTGCTATGCTATCGTCCACATACCTACTCCAAAATATATAAATCAAAGGATATGATTTGATTATCTGACATTCAAAGTTTTCCTTAAACATATTCACTTGATGTTCTGCACCAATCTTCAGAAAATAGTTGGAACACCATTCCAAATTGCTGAATATTATTGGGAAGCCCACAAGTGAATGATGACAAATCAAGAGCTTCAGAACATTTGAATACTACTACTACTATTCGCCAAAAACGGTGATAATGGATTTCCCATTGCAAGTCCTATTTTTTGTCTGTAGTATTTTCCTCTGTAAGTGAAGAACATTTGATCTATGGATAATTTGGTCAATTTCAAGTATTACCCTCTGCTCTCATTATCTGTCTTGTTTTCTTTAGCCATTTTTCCAAAATTTCCATTGTTTTGTCTATTGGAATGTTTGTGAACAATGACGTGATATCAAATGAGACCAATCTTTGTGAAGGTTCAATTTCTATATTTTCTAATGTTTCTATTAATTGGTAAGAATTTTCCACAGCCAAATTTTCAAATTTGTCTATTCCTTTGAATTTATTACTTAAACCGTTTTGATATTTTGTAAGTCAGTGAATTAATATTATTGATAATTGTTCTCATTTTCTTTCCATTTTTATGGATTTTCGGAAGACCTTGAATGTTGGGGTTTCTGGGATTTGCTATTTTTAATTTGAATTTTTCTTTTTCTGACAAGATTTTTTTTAATTGATTTTAAATGAGATTTTACTTTCTTAATTGTTTTTGAAAGGGGATTGGTTTTTATTTCTTCATATTCTTCTCCCTTTAATAGACTTTTCATTCTATCATTATAATTTCTATATCTAATTAACTAAATTACTAAATTATTCTCTTTATCTAATAATTAAAACCAAAATCAAGCACAGTAAAAAGCAACTTCACAAATGCAATAAATTTGTCATCAAAACCTTCACTAAAGAAGAAATTTCCATCATAGATAAAGGATTAAAAACTTATCTAAGTTATTTAAATAATTTAGATTATATAGCTGATGTAGAAATTGAGATTGAAGGAATGAAATTTGAAGACCAAGCAGTTATCAGGAAAGAATGTGGGGTAGTTATAGAAAGAATTAAAAAACATCCATAGAAAACACATGCAAAACAAATATGAAGAAAATTAAAAACATTAACAACAAAAATTAAATTTTCTCCGAATCAGATAAGGGGAATAATATACTCGTAGTAGAAAACACATGCAAAACAAATATGAAGAAAATTAAAAACATTAACAACAAAAATGAAATTTTCTCCGAATCAGATAAGGGGAATAATATAGTTATTTTAGATATAGAAGATTATGATAGAATGTAAAGTCTATTAAAGGGAGAAGAATATGAAGAAGTAAAAACCAATCCCCTTTCAAAAACAATTAAGAAAGTTGAATCTAATTTAAAGTCAATTTAAAAAATCTTATTTGAAGAGAAAAATTATAGGCTCAGACTGGGGCTTGAACATGGGACCTTTGGTTTCTAGACCAAGTGCTCTACCGACTGAGCTACCGGAGCAAGTTATGATCTAAATGCAATTTTTTCTCTATCAATGCTTTACTGACTGAGGTACCGGGGCAACTTCTGATCTAAATGCAAATTTTTCTCTATAGAAAATATGATCTAGAAAACCAAAGGTCCTGGGTTCAAGCCCCGGTCTGAGCGTATAATTTTTCTCTTCAAATATTATTTATCCATCATTGAGATGTATAAAATGAATATTAAAAACATTAAAAAATCTTGTCTAAAAAAGAAAAATTCAAATTAAATATAGCAAATCCCAGAAACCCCAACATACATAGTCTTCTTAAAATCCATAAAAATGGAAAGAAAATGAGACCAATTACACTGTACAACTCTGAAATTTGCACCTGACAAAAATTATATGTTCCTAACATATTTTTATGCCCTGATTTCTAAACTGAAATCTCTTTTCCATTATCACCTACGGTTTTGAAGTAATCTCCATTTTATGATTATACCAGCAGCATGACCGAGCGCAAAGTAGTGGGCTATTGTATACATAATCTATTGAACCCTTGTTCATGAAGAAGGAGCATATGGCAATACATTATTACTTTATTACTGGGAAAGAAACAATTTCCAGCCTTTTGGGTGATCTGTTTCAATTTATAAGCTCTATAAATGGCATGGCCGATTGCATGATATATTTACACAATTTATTTTATTGTGGTCTCTTAACCTCCTGACTTGTATTGTTGAAGCAGAGTGCAAAAGCAGTAATTTAAAATATATTTTATCTTCTAAGGGATCTCATTTTAACAAAAGTCAGAACTATTGGGCTCTCTGTTACAGAACTGGCATTTGTTTGAGCCCAATGTCAAAATTACAACTTATAGGAAACGTGAACACTCTTTGAATGAACTTGTGTATTATAATGATGTTAAACTGTCTGTGAACCTTTTTACTTGCTTTCCTACTGCGTGGACAGAGGCCATTTTAACATTTTAGTATTCCTAGAACACTGATTTATATAAACGATCATAACTTTTTAAAATATTGATGGATTTGAATGAAATTTTTACATGTTAGCTCAGAAATGAATGCAAAATTTAATACATACCGTATGGAGTTCAGTAGCCTTTATAAACTATTAAAAAAAATTTTCGAAATCTGATTTTCTCTCTCATGATACACATTTTTACTAAATAATTTGATTTGCTCACATTGGACATCCCTGTTTCTTTCTGTGAGACACTAAATATATTGTGTGGCATAGTACTGATTCATCTGTAACTTGTATATACAAAAGCAGCTGACATAACCAAGATCAGAATGAATATTTAGAAGAGTGAACTCAAGCTCAATCTTGTGTCAAAGCACTAGCAATATTTATACTTAGAATCTGAATTATTGCTTGGATTCGTATAAAAATTCTACAGCAGTTATTTACAACTACATAGACCATAAAAATAATTTTCTTTTATTTTGGTACTAATAATTTCAGAAATAAAAAATCACATTACCTTAGTAGTTGAGCTTGGTGTGATACTGCTTGAAACACTCTTCAATACACAGACCTACATCACATTCCTGGCAACAATAAACAGGTGTCTTCCTTCTCCCATGTTTAGTACAAACAACAGGTTTTGATTTACCACTTTTAGGGGTAATTTTTCTGATGAAGTGTCTCTCCCTCAGTCTTGATAGTGTGTTATCAGATAAACACGTCTTCCTCTCACGTCCGTACTTCATAAATAATTCAACTAACTGGATCCTGAATGAAAGATGCTCTATTTTCTTTCCAGTTACTTGTCTGTATATTATAAGAGAATTTAGTACAGAACAGTTCAGGAGTCTCTTGAAAAGTTTCACGTACCATTTTGTCTGGCGTTTCCTTTCAACAAGATACATTTGTAGCAGCTGATCTTTTAGGTCTATTCCTCCCATACACTTGTTGTAGGCCACAACACACAGGCTTCTCTATATTTTTGCCTCTTTTATTGACTATTCATGTGTCAGTATTGTGGTAAGTCAAAATCATAGACATGTTTTTCTTATCATGCCACTTGAGGACAGTGTCTTGCAATAACTTCCCCTTTTTTTAGTTTTGCGTTTTTTACTTCTTTTGGGACTTTTTTCCTCGTTAGTTTTAGGGTACCCACACAATCTGTAGAATGCATAACTTTTAGTTGATGAGCTAACTCAGGACTATTATAAAAATTATCCATCCATAGTGTGTGACCTCTACCTATCAAATGCTCAATCAATTTTAGTACTATAGCCGTGGTTTTAGGGGCTTCATGGGAAATAGACCTGAATGGATAACTGTGTTTTTCCCTGTATACACAAGAAAAGACCATAAATAGCCAGTGCTGGATTCGTATAATTCATAGGTTTTAATACCAAATTTTGATGCTTTAGAGGTATATATTGTACGAAAGATAGCCGCCCCTTCCTCAGAGTTAGGCTTTCGTCTATTGCTATATATCTAAATTTGTGATCTAGGTCTTGTACTATTGGAAAAATTTTGAAAAGTTTAGGTGGTCCTTTGTAAGTTTCTCGGCTGTCATTGTTAGTGAAATGTAAAAATTTACATATCAATTCAAAACGATCCCTGGACATAACAGAAAAGCCTGGTGTCAGAATAACACTCCTTTTAGAAAAAATAAGGACTAATTGTTGGTTTCTGGACAATACCCATGAGCAAAAAAAATTCCTAAAACAATATATATCTCTTCTATTGCTACTGGTACCCAACTTCTTACTGGAGATCGAAATGTGAAGAGATTACCCCATGAATTTTGAAACTGTTCTACATATCTGTTCATTTCTGTGGCAATGAGTTCAACTAAATGTCTATCGAAAAAAACTCAAAATTTCAATGATGGTAGTAATATTATTAGCACTGTTTTGGGGTCCAAAATCACCTGTAAATATTTCTTGTTGTCCTGCGTAATTATCCATATCTTCGCAATCAAAGTCATGCTGCAGTACCGGTTCTTCATCATCATCACTATCATTATTTATAATTGCATTAGCTATTGCTATATCATCAATTTCATTATTACTACTATCACTAGAACTAAATATACTTTCACTGTCACTAAAACTATCATCAGATTGGTTCAAAAACTCAACAATTTCACTTTTTTTTAGGTTATGACTGGCCATAATTACATATATAACGCATGACATCGTGCCTCAGACTGATTCTGTGAACCATGATTCCTTGTAAGTAACATCTATTTTGAAAGGGGCAAAATAAATCAGGTATTCCCCTAAAAAGGTTGATTTTGATATATATCAATCGATAGCTTATCGTTTTATCGACCTGAAAAATTAGAATGTGTATAAGTTTATTAGAAGCCCTACAGAAAGCAGCACAAAGCTATGTCTGTGTGCCATTGAGTGTTGAAATAAGAAACTACTTCCTCAATACCACACAAAAAAATGTGTTCACAGCTGATTCATACACTTACAAAGAAAGCTAAGATCTTAGGCTTCAAAAATATATTGTTCATACGCAAATATAAGAATATACAGCAGTAATAAAATCAAATGAAAAGGTTGCGCGCATTTAGAGAAAATTACGATTACTTCAATCCCATCTGATTTTTTAAAAAATAATACCAATTGAAATGTTAAACAAATATTATTTTTATTCATATGTCCTTGAAAGCTCATAATTTCTACGTTAAACACATATAAATTACATATTTGTAGCTTCAAAAATGTACGATCCAGAACAAAAAGAAAATACGCCTGCATAGGTCTATACCACGTGTAGATGTCGGCAATAAGTGAAGAAGAGAGGGTCTATACCACGTATGGATGGGCGCTGATGGGTTAATGGACTAATGGAACAATTGAGCGGTAAAATTTGCAATCCACAAGAATGGCACATTTTCATAGATTCTTTCAACTTAAGTTTAAAGGCCGTGTTGTTATATAATTGAGTTGCTCAGTGGAAAAGAGGCACATGCCACAAATCTGCCAATTGTGAGTTTTTGTTATGGTTAAGTAGATCCTGCTATCTTGCATCAATTCCAATAACTATTTGCATGGTGGTATGTGTCTATTCTTTAACAAAGAGCATAATAAAACTTGAAGATTCTGAATTATAGAAATAGCTAGTGGAAAAAAAAAGCACATGCCACCTTCTTTCTCTTTTATCTCAACTGGTTACAGTCAATGTTCCTGATAGGTTGGCAGAAATGAAACTAACCAATCAGAATATAGTTCCACTGCCATCTGGGTCTATAATATTATAGATCCAAAGGGCAGTGGTAGTTCTCAAATTACCTACAACATTTCCAATATGTCTTACGTAGATGTTGAGGTTTAATGCGTTTTCTGAAGAAAAAAGGCAAGTTAATACTAAAAGTAGGACTCATCATGAAAATAAGTGGGAGGATAATGAAACAAAAGTCTGAGAATTAGTGTATAACAATAAGAAGATTGTGCCAGCAAAGGAGTTTGTAAATAGTGGAACTCCGTGTTGCAATCTAATATCATATTATTTCACTCCACTAATGATTAGTGAAGGTAAGAGAGGTTATGCAAAGATGAGAAAAGATGAAACATAAGTCAAAGGAAGGTTTCATTCAGATACTATGTTCGTGTAACTAATAGTAGCGAACTTGAAGTCTGTAGAAATGCATTTTTAGCAGTCCACGAAATATCAATAAAATATTCAAGAACTGTTCGGAAAAGTGAAGAACGTGTTAGGGAAGTTTCTGATGATGAAAAAGAGAGTCAATCAACATCAGAAATGTATGTCCATACACCTACTGAAGATAGAAGAGGCATTATGTGGGGCATATGCCACTACTTAATTTGCACAAATTACCTGTTCTATTACATAAAAACACTTAATACCAGGAATATTTCAACTAATATTTAATAAGATATTCAATGCATCATCTAATTCAAGATCCTGGTTAAAAAATTAAAACATAGTGTCCATATTCCACAGATAAACAACTTTCAGAAATTCCTTGTTTCTGTAAAATAGTTGTCTTGTGGCATGTGCCTCTATTCCACTGGGCAACTCAATTGTAATATGTTGCTTATACCTATTGCTCATACTATTCATATGAAAGAAACAATATGAGAATATGAATTTGCTTTTAAAAGCTGTTAACTACACAAAATATGTGGAGATCTTAAAATCATAGGGATACGCCTTGGTTTCACCAAGTTTTGTTGCTTTTTATGCGAATGGGACAGTCGAGCTAAACAAAAACATCATGAAGAGAGTGGCCTCTAAGGGATGCTTTGCTACTATGGGACAAGAGTATTAAACACCAACCATTAGTTAAGAAAGAAAACATATTGCTGCCACCCCTTCACATTAAGCTAGACTTAATGAAAAAAAAATTGTTAAGTCTCTAAACAATTGAGGAGAAGGAATTAAAGTGGTTAGGACATGTCTTTAAGAATGGAAGATGAGCGATGGCTGAAGCAACTATATGAATGGCATCCGAATAGAAAGAAGAAAAGAGGGAGACCAAGGTTAACATGGAAGGAAAACATGAAGACAGTAATGCAAGCTAGAGGGCTAAGCATCGAAGATGCCCAAGACCGTAGGCTTTGGAGGTTTGGCACGGGAAGACGGCAGCAGCTGTAAAAACCCGAAGATAGAGAGAAGTCTCTAAACAAAAATGGTAACTTTTTCTGTACTTGGAAGAAAAAATTCCAAGAATGAGTGAAGGTAAATTGAAGGAAGTTATTTTTATTGGCCCACAAATCCGTGAAGTGATGCAAGACAAGAAGTTTAATGACGTACTAGAGGACAGTAAGAGAAAGCAGCCTGGGTGGGATTCAAGAGAGTGTGTGCTAATTTTCTGGGAAATGCAAGGGCCGAAAACTACCAAGAAATTATTGAGAACATGCTAAAGACATAAAAACTTGGGGTGTAATGTGTCATTGAAAATACATTTTCTACATTCCCACCTGGACTTCTTTCCTCCCAACCTGCGGGCTGTCATCAATGAAACACCAAGAACGTTTTTGTCAATATATATCTGTCATGGAAAGAAGATACAGAGGCAATGGTCACCCAGCATGTTAACAGCTAATTAAGGATTTTCCTGATGTTATCGATAAGCAAAAATGTTCCAGAAAATATTTTTAGAATATGAGTAAAATCAAACTTTTTTTCTATATTTCTATACTTTTTTGCATGATAAATCAGAATTTGTGACTAAGTCTTCCCAAAAGTTATTTAATCAATACAATTATTTCTTAATAATCCTTGAATTTACAAAAAAATGACATAAGGAATTACCAGAATACTGAAATTAGATACATTCGGTCATTTTCTTTTTTGATTTGTATGGAAATTTTCAATCACGTTTCCTGCAAAAATGATAGGTGATATAAAATTTTGGAATGCAGATCTGAATCCAACATAGGTTAAATATATACAATTACCTATTTTCATTCGAGCGCAAAAAAAAATGAAATTTGTTGTCCAGTGTTATCAATAATATTAATTCACTGACATTCAACATATCAAAATGGTTAAGTAATAAATTCAAAGGAATGGACAAATTTGAAAATTTGGCTGTGGAAAATTCTTACCAGTTAATAGAAAAAATTAGAAAATATAGAAATGAACCTTCAGAAAGATTGGTCTCATTTTATGTCACCTCATTATTCACAAACATTCCAACAGACAAAACAATGGAAATTTTGCAAAAATGGCTAAAGAAAAAAAACAAGAGTAATACTTGAAATTGACCAAATTATCCATAGGTCAAATATTCTTCACTTACAGAGGAAAATACTACAGACAAAAAACAGTAACTTGCAATGGGAAATCCATTATCACCATTATCGGTGAATATGTTTATGGAAACTTTGAATGTCAGATAACCAAAGCATACCCTTTGATTTTTAAATTTGGAGTAGGTATGTAGAAGATATCATAGCAATAGTCAAACAAAAACACTTGGAAGATGCTGTTAAACTTTTGAATATTCATGATACAATAATCAGATTAAGAAAAACAGCTGAGAGAACAAAAAATCCACAAGATGTACAACACTGGAGAAAACAAAGTGCATTCTCAAAAGAGAAATTATTAAGCAAAAAAAGAACTAGCTTCCACAACTTTATAAGCAAAGCAGGGTTAGCACCAAAAGGTAGATCAGTATACACTTTTATCAAAAAAGTTAATAATAATGCCAACCGAAACAAACCACCAATAAAAATAGAAAATAAGCCTATTACCGATGATAAAATAATTGCAAATAAATTTAACCACCACTACGCCAATGAACACAAACTCAACAAATATGCAAAGGACAACCAAAAAGCAATCAAAACCAAAATTGCCAAGAGCAACCTAAACAATCACACGAAACCACATGACATATTTAGTGAAAAGTTCTCTATACAAGAGCTGAAGAGGCAATAAAGAAGACCAAAACAGGAAAACAAGCAGGACCAGACAGAATATTTCCAGAATTTATAACACATCTGGACCTTCAATGAAAAGAAGATTACTCGACTTCTACAATAATGTTTGGCAACAACAGTACAGCATACCAGCAGAATGGGAAAAAGCCATTGTAATACCTATCCAAAAACCTAACAAACCAGCAGAAGATATAAATAGCTACCACCCAATATCTTTAACATCTGTACTAGCCAAGATAATGGAAAGAATGATTATGGCTAGATTAAATTGGTATTTGGAAACACAACACCTTCTGACTCCAGAACAGGCAGGTTTTAAACCAAAACTTTCAACAACTCACCAATTGGTTAAATTCACCCAGGAGATCAAAGATGCCTTCAACAGAAGGGAGAGTGTCCTAGCAGTGTTTGTTGACCTACAAGCAGCCTATGACAAAGTGTGGCACACCAACCTTATTTGGAAGCTACAAAAAATGGGTATAACAGGCCATATGTTACACTGGGTTAAATCCTTTATAACACAAAGATGGATAGCTTCAAAGTATAACAACCTCCAATCAAATTACATCCAAACCAAAACAGGACTGCCACAAGGCACTGTCTCAAGCACCACCCTCTTCAATAGTTACATCAATGACCTCCCTAAGGAAATCAAAACTAATCAGCACATCAAATGTGCACTATTTGCAGATGATATAGTCATATGGACGAAGGCCAACAATTCAGCCAGAAACCACAAAAAACAGCTGCAGAAGTCTATGGACAACTCCATAAAAAGGCTACAACACTGGTGCACAATTAACAACATGGAAATCAGCATGTCAAAAACATTTTACCAGTACTTCTCACTAAGATGCACAATTGAATCCTTCAACAATACCCCGATAACCAAATCCAATTGCACAAAATACTTAGGAGTCCATCTAGATAATAAACTAAACTGGGAGCATCATGTCAACAAGATCGAAGAAAAAAGCGAACAAAAACTCATACATACTGAAGAGATTAGCTGGGAAGAAACATATAAAATCTACATGAAACTAATTATAACCTATGGAGCAGAAATAATAGTAACAGCTAAAGACACCACAATGAATAAACTAGAAATAATCCAGAATCGAATGCTAAGATTAGTCACTGGAGCAGTAAAATCAACTAACACTGCAACTATGAGAATGTTCACAGGCAACCTCTCAATTCAAAATGAGATAGAAAAGAAATCATGCATGCAAAATTATCAGCACTACCAAATGCAATCCAACCTCAAAGCACAACACCCCAGATCTTAATCACACAACCTTCCTTTCTCCACAAAACTAGTAATCTTTTCCAAAAACATAAATTAGATGCCATAACTAAACCAACACCTCAAATACCAAACCCATTAGATTACCAACTATACAATGCAACCCTCTCAATAGACGAAATAATAAAGAAAAATGATACAAACCCATCAATAGCCAAACAAATGACCTTAGAAACTATAAGTACAAAGTTCCCAGAACCAGAGTGGCTAAGAATCTTCACAGATGGCTCCAAAACCAAGAGTGAAAATGCTGGCGCAGGAATCTACTCTCATCTGTTTAGTCAATATGTTGCAGTAGGCACAAACAATACAGCCTTCGATGGTGAAGTAAAAGCCATAGAAGTAGCACTCCACAACCTCTTGTTCCGAACAAAAATGTTTACAAAAGCTGTTATTCTGGCAGACTCTAAGGTCGCTATACAAGCAATAACCTCTAACCAAATACCAGAAAATGAAACCATCTTGGAATGCCATAAACTTCTGAAATACCTCAACAACCAGAACAAATTAATAGCCTTCCAGTAGATATCCTCACACATCGGAATAGTTGGCAATAAAATAGCTGATGGACTTGCCAAAAAGGGCACCAAAATACAGATAACAACCCACCCCAAATCGAACCTCCACAGAAAGATTGAAGAAATTAAGAAAGCATTCCAAATGAAAAACATGAAAGAAAACATTGCAACAGCCAGAGGGAAATCATGGGAAAAAAATTGATGAGCTATACACAGAAATAAAATATAAAGGCCACAAGGAAGCAGTAGCAAAATTCAGACTGATGTCAGGACACGACTGCCTGGCTCACCACCTCCACAGAATACATGTTTTCCAATCTGACAGATGTGTCATATGCAAAGACCCGGACCTGATCATGGACAAACACCACCTTCTAGTCTGTCCAGCTTTAAATCCAACTGCACAACACTCTAAGGACCTTGTTCGCTTGTACTGGGAAGCCAGAGAGAAAATGACTTAAGCGTCAAATCTCGCCATTAGAAAACAACAATAACATAATCAAATTTACTATGGAAGTTGAAAATAACCAAAAAATACCATTTTTAGACCTTAAATTGAAGAGAAAAGAAGAAAAAAGGAAAATAGAATTTGGAATTTACAGCAAAGATACACACATTGATAATTATATTATAGCAACAAGTTTCAACCATATTGCACACAAACAGGCAGTCTTTAATAGTTTAATGTACAGACTTATCGTTCCCATGTGCAGAGAAAAAACACATTAAAAATAGCAAACGAGAATGATGTTCAGGAAAAGATGATTCATAAGAAAATAAAGAAATTAAATAACAACAATAAGTGAAATGAAAGTACTGTTAAGACAGATAAAGAAATTTGTAAAAAAAAATCAGGAAATTTACATACCATCTTTATGTATTTAGTAAGTTTCTAAAATTAAAACCAACAAAAATGAAAAGATTGATGAAGGCAACAAAATCAGGGATTTATCAAATTGATTGTAAAGATTGTAAAAAAATGTACATAAGAAAAACAAAAAGGAACTTGAATACAGGATTGAAAAACACCTTAGAAATGTTAAAAATGGAGAAATAGAAAAGTCTGCAATAGTTGCATATGCATGGTCGGAAAACACATAATCAAAACTAAGACCAAATTACTGAAACAGTTAGATAAATCTAAAGAACTCATAATCTGGGAGAAAATTTACATCCACAAGAATAAGGAGAAAACTGTGAATTTTGAAATTCCCGGGGAAAAGGAAAAAAAAAAAAATTTGGAAGTTAATTGGTCAGCCAACAAAGGGAGGAGAAATCAACCTACAGGATCAACAACTAAAAATACAACAGCTATGATGCATTGACAAAAACGACAAAACTATAGTCTGCAAAAAAAAATTTAAAAAATATGAGGTAAGTCAAAATACAAAACTCATAATAATTTTGTGCATGTTGAATCAAATTGAACACATGCTAAAAGTACAAGATTTTACCTGTCAAGTGAATATAATGTCTCATAATTGGTGCACATGTAATGATTTAATATACAAAACAATTTGCAAGTGAAACTTTCTTGCTTTTATCATATATTTCTCAGTAAATTTAACACAATTTTTAAGTGTTCCTGCAGAAACTTCCTCTCAGTACATGAGCTTGTAATGTATGCTACAGATTTTGACCCCATAATAACCAGAGAAAGGATTTTTATGTACTGAAAGTTAAGATTGGAACTCGGATAGCATAAGATTTTTGTAATTATGTTTTTTTTTTAAATGCAACAGAACATCTTAAATATAGAGTAATGTCAAGATAATGTTGCTAAATCACATAAAACTGGGAAAATGAATTTGTACAAAATACTATCATTGTATTTTAAAACTGTCATATGAAAAAAAAAAAACTTGTTGGTCGAAAGACTAGATTGAGCAGTTGATCTACCTGTATAACTTCACTATCTGCATAGGAAATACCAAAACCCATATTATAATATATCTGTATGTTAATATTATTTGTTTTTAAACACCTTAATGATGGACAAATTATATTTGAAAAGAAAAATATACGCCTAGACTGGGCGTATATTTTTCTTTTCAAATATAATATATCTGTATATTCATGTGTTGAAAGTGAAGGATGTAATTGTTCTAGTGAAATAGTTTCAATGGTATATGATTTCTTAAATAAGGTGGAAAAATATGAAAATACTGATTCCATTCAGATACATGCAAATGGATGCCCTGTTCAAAGCAAGATTGTATTTATCATTAGAATGCTACACTTATTTACTTACTTACTCACTGGCACTATCAAACCCGTAGGTTCATGGCCACGCGGACATAAGCTCTCCATACATCCCTATCCTGAGCTAATGCTTTCCAATCATTCCCTGTATAATCTACTTCCCTCAAATCATAGTTAATGTTATTCTCCCACCTCATTCTTGGTCTACCAACTGGGTGTTTTTCCTCTGGTTTTCCTACAAGAAGCTTCCATGCAAGTCTTTCATTCCCCATAAGTGCAACATGTCCTGCCCATCGCAGTCTACAAGACTTAACTGTTCTTATTATATCTGGCTTCCTATAAAGACCAGAGTTCATTGTTATGTAGTCTTCTCCATTCACCTGTCTGTTCATCTCTCTTTGGTCCAAATATTTTCCTAAGTACTTTATTCTCAAAAACTTGTAATCTCCTTTCCTCCCTTAAAGTAAGAGTCCATGTTTCGCACCCATATAGTATAACTGGTAGAATAATCCATCCATAGTAATTCTGCCCGAAGGCAGGTCCTTCACTGCAATCATAGCATTTTCATGCTGTGCTTGCAGCTTTACTAGGGAATTATAGGTGTGGTAGCTTCCCCGTTGCTTTCCACACTGGTGAAGGTTGATGATGATAATGATAAGGATGATAGTGATGGCCAGATGATTTTCAGGGACTGTTGAGCCCTTAAGATTCCTGACATTTGTCTTACAGGTGAGGAAAAACCCCAAAAAAACCTCACCTAGGCGCCTGTCCTGACCGGGAATCGAACCCGAGCCTGCTGCGTGACAAGGCAGAATGCTACCTCGAGACCACAGCAGTGGACTATTTAAAATATAACATTAAAATATGAAGTTTTACAGCTTAAAAGTAATGTATAAATTCTCAATAAAAATACTTTGAATAGAAGTCGTCAGATGGCATTGTTGGTAGTGACGGCTACCAGCCTTCTGATGAAAGAGAGTTGTATGAGTGGAAAGAATTGTTGACATTTATATCAGAGTTCGGATGATGTAATCATACTGATGCGCAGAGTCAGAGAGGTCCAATTCTGGAAAATATTAATTAAAAATATAACATAAAAAGAGGCTATCATATTTATTTATCCTTAACAGGACATTCAGTCTGGCCTCCAACAGGATATTTGGCAGAATTATAAATATGAGGAAAAATGAGACAATAATAACAAAAGAAAAATACACTGACATTTATTCAAGACATGGATCTGTACAACAATTTAATCAAGGAATATAAAGTTATAACTGGAAGTATATATGGTCTTATGACTTCTGCTACAATAGATTTGTTCCATAGAAGAGATATTTCCTAAACAGTCTCGTATTATAATAAAGGAGAATCTACCTAAGGAAATGATATTGTGGTGTATACAAATATTATCAATAAAATAGTTATGAAAAATCGTTCATCAAGAAATTAAGTGAAGCCAGAGAGGGAGTGATGTGAACACATTGTTGAAAAAGCATTTTGAAGAAAAATGTGATGAATGATCAGAACTACAACACATTTTCTAGGTGTTCATTTAGAGGGGAAAAACTACAAGAAATTGATGAAACAAATGTTGACACAGAGGATGATCTACACATTTAAAACTTAATAATCTTTCAACATTCCTTAATTGTACTCTGTAATTCTTCTTCCTTCCAAGTATTAGGCCAAGGCCTGTTACGATCCTATAGAAAATTTTCCCTCCAGCGTTTCATAGGACGGCCCAGTGTCCGGGAAATTCTCGTATAAGACTTGAAAGCATAATAATAGTCCCTTCGATTGGTGCTGGCCAAAGGAAGGCAAGACCAGTGATGGGGCTGCCATCTTATAGCCTCTGGTCAGGCTTTTCTGGAGAAGAAAAGAAAATAAAGGAAAGAAGAAATGGAAGAAAGGAAAAACTTCCTAGCCCTCGGATGCCTTAATAGCACCGGGTCGAAAAAAACAAGAGTTAACCAAGGGAGGTCAGATAGTAAAGTTAAAAGAGTGCAAAACACAAGTAAGTGGAAGAAATGTTTTGCTCAGCTTGGGCACCTTGTGGTCGCCATCCACATACTACTATATAATATTCATTGGTTATGTCATATCAACACATTAAAGAAATATTTGAGTATACAATCATATAATATTTTGAATTTATCCATAACATTCTGTTCCAATATGGATTATATTCCATTATCCATTCCAAAATGACTCTTACACAATGTTGTGTCTTAAATTATATTCAGTTTAATATAAAAAGATGGGGCACGCCGTAGCGTAGTGGTTAAGGCACTGAGCTACAAGCCGGAGGGTCGAGGGTTCGAGTCCCGGTGGGGTCAGGATTTTTAAACTGACCCAAACCTTCTGGTGGCACTATGGCCCTGGGGTCGACTCAGCCTCTAACTGAAATGAGTACCAGACGCTTGTTCTGGGGTAAAGGCGGCCGTCACGCAGGGCTGACACCCCGGCTGACATCAAGTGCTGATTGTCAAGAAAAAGTGGGAGCCCTAACCTCCTACTACCCCAAGGGCCTCCTGAGGCCTGTAGTGGGATCACTTTACCTTTTTAATATGAAAAGATATATGATTATGTAATATTAGAATACTAATATTTGAAGAGAAAAATTTTCATCCAAATTGGGATTTGAACCCAAGGTTGAATTCCAGTTGGGGCAAAAAATTTTCTCTTCAAATATTAATTTGTCCTTCAGCGTGAGTGATAAATTAAAAATAAAAACATCATATTAGAATGCTACTTTACAAATATATTGGATTTGGTAATCTAGAGGTTAAGTTCCTTGCCTCTGATTCCGAAGGGCTGCAGGTTCAGACCTTGCTGGGGTTGATGGACTTTTAGGTTGGAAAAATCCTTGGGACAAGTTCTCTGTGAGAGATTTTATTCTGTGAAGTTCTGAATATGAATATTTTCAGGCTCGTGAAAGAACCTCAAGCCTAAATTAGAGCCTCTGAGCAAAACTTAATTGGCCTGTCTAATCCAAAAAATCCTTAGTTGCCTGCTGGATGTCTCTTTGAGGCAATAAGCTAACCATTTGTTCCTTGTTGGCATCTGTAAGGAAATAAAAGCTTAACTAAATTAGGTTGATTGAGTAAAACCCTTGTCCCACTTGGGGATATATGGGCATAGACAGACTGACTTCACAAATATAAGATAAAATCTCCCCATATTACCAATGTTATCATTAAGGTAATTAATTTTGTTGTTTACTCAAAAGGATGAGTCACTTTGAATCTAATTGGTTCAATTATATCCCAGCTTATTTTAAGAAAACATTATTTTATTTGCAAGAGGGTTTTTGAATGTACAGTACAACAAAAAGGTAAAACATTATTTTCATAACTATTTACGACATAATATAGCTTAAAAATTAATTTTGAGGATAAAATCTTAGTCAATGTAATGAAAAATGGGAAGTTTGAAAATTTCAGGATAAATAATTGTACAAACAAATATCAGATGATGATGTTAAGAAATTATATAAAAAGAGAGAGGCACAAGGTTTGCTTTATTACAGTTGAAAGAGGAGAAGTGTTTGATGAGAGCACAAGGTCATGCATACCTCCTGTTCAGCATCAAGGGCACATTCAAGGGGAATTGTTTGTGTGTTTCTCAAGAAATACCAAATTTTTCATGTTTTCAAGCAAGCAAGCAAGAAAGCACACTGATGAGAGGCATTCAATCAGATTCAAATATGTCTCTGTTTTTAAAATTTAAATTTCGTTCCAGTGATTATAATATTTTTAGACAATTTTGGCGGATGCTTAATTCTTCCCAAGCAACAATATACATTTTTCTTTTAAAAGTTTTGTTGCATGTGGACAATAATAAATTGCAGTAGATTGAGAAATTTTAGGATTTGTTGACTGCTTGACTTGTAGGATATAAATGTCTACAAGCAATGTAACATTGGACCTATTTCACACTTCCATGTTAATTTTTACACTTGTGGTCATAATTCATTTTTAGAAACTATAATAATGATAATAATTGTGATAACTGTGCCTATAGTTGTCAGATTCATAAATCTTGTATAAGTCTCACTCTAGTTTACAGAAATTGTACTTTTAGTCAATTACAGAAGGCAGTTATATTAACACTTGTCACATGTAACACAATTTTTTCATTCATTTTGAGAACTTTCCTCATCATTGAGGGTTTTCTTCAACCAATCTTAATAATTAACATGGATTTTTAAAAAAATACATAAATGACTACGGAGTTTTAGACTATCAATATGCAACAAACATTCACAAATGTCCCTTAATTAAACTTCCCACCGTTCTCTGTCCTTCATCTGTTACACCAAATTTCCTCATTGAATTTTGAATGTTATACTTCCAGGTTGTTCTTGATCTTCCTTTTCTGCTCCTTCTTTCAATTTTCCATTCATAGACAGCCTTTGGAAGTCTTCCATTTTGCATTCTTCTTACATGTCCATACCATTTTAGCCTTCTGTGTTCATCTCATCCATTATACTTCTTTCTGCATTCATCCATTTTCTAATTTCTGTATTTCTAATTTTTTCCAGCCGAGATTTTCTGGCAGCTCCTCTACAAAAATCCATTTCAACTGCTGTTATTCTGTTGACATGTTGTGTCATTGTCCAAACTTCCAATTCATATAACACACAATTTTTTAACAATAGCTAATCCAAAGATGAGGATTATTTGTGGTTAGGTTCTAAGAATAATAGCTTACAAAGGAACTGTCACCCATTGCATGATGAAACCTATCTTGAAATTTCTCCCAGAGAAGCATTATGATGTACCAAGACTATGTACAAAAATTATCTGTCTTTTTAACTGCAAGGCACAGAAATCGAAGCCAGAACCCACTGTATGGAGCAGATGGATTCCCTGCTTGAGTATGAGCAGAACGGAGAGAGGCAGGACATGATGCAAATGGCAGGAAGTGAGGGTTATCCAATCTACCAATTTGGGGTTGTATTACTTCCCTATAATTTAAATGAGAGATTTGGTGCTGGATTTAAGTGCATTGTAGTTAAAAACAGCAGATAATTTTTTGGATATGGCATGGTAATCACCCAGTGCTTCTCTGGAAGAAATTTCAAGGTAGTTTCGGTATGCAATGATTTATAGTTCCTTTATTAGTCTTAATTTTAAAAAAATAACACTATCTATTTTTTTGCTCCCTTAAAATGAACTGTGAAGTAAATTAATAATAGTTCACTGACAGATTCTTTATACTTACCTATTTCTTTTTTCCCGAAGTAGTGATATTTAAGAATTAAATTAAACCTCATAGTGATTTTTTCCTATATAAGTTCACTAGTGATATTTTTCTTCATTCTCTTAATGCTTTATTAAGTGTAGATGTAGAGGGAACCGAAATACCAGGAAATCATCATCATAGTTACACTATTGCCTTGGATATAAGTATTTACCAATGCAAAAATTGGTCTAGATGTCTGGGACTGTATTTCTGACTGTAAAGACTATAAGATATTTAGAAATTTTATTATGAGAGATGGAGAAATTCAATATCGTGACATAAACATTTTTATCACAACTGTCCAATCATGGTTGCTATAATCAAACAAAGCAGGAGCATGTTTATTTCAGGTGAATTCCACATAAAATTTGACATAACCATGAAAATTGAAATTTCTTCTCTGCTTCCCAAAGTGGTACATGGACTATTAAAAGATTTTCAGATGCCTAAATCCCAGAATATTGTAGAATATTGTAGAATATTAACAAACTCATAAGAAGCAAATAATAAATAATGAATTATTTATTTTAATTAAAACTCTTACTCCACACAAAAGCATTAGTTGTTATGTCAGTTACTTCAATTTGTATAATTAGTGACTAAAGTTTATTGGAACATAAAACTCAAAGCCTAAATATACTACGTTACAATTGCTTATTCAAATAAAATTGTAAATATCACAGAGATTATTATTTTACTGTCACTCTGTAAAACATGATGTCATTGTACAGTTATAAAACTGTACATTTTAAATAGCCTACATTTGTTAAAGAGAGAAGCTCCATATTTTCTATTAAGGAAATTAAAACATGTATATAAATGTTTTGAAGAGAAAAAGTAGAGTCCTACTATCTGAAGGCTAAAAAAAATAAAAATGTTTTTTATTTTGTTGCAATTCTTACATCAGTTACCATGGAATTCACCTTTATAGATGCCGACTATAATGTGGCAAAGTGGCCTTTACCCCAAATAAATAGAATAATACAGGCATATGAAATATTAGCTAATCTGTATATTAAGCACGTTGCGCACACGGAGGAATGTGATATTTGGCATAATTAAAGTTCATATAGAGAAGGAATACAGAAAAATAGAATGTAGGTATGATATGTGTTATAAATAAATTAAATTAAACAAAATAAAATTCATCATAAAATAAAATTCATTGTTTCTAAGGAATTTATATGTATTACTCATTCATTTGTGTACTTATCCATTTGTTTACATTCATAATGAAAGTGCATTGTTGCAAAAAGAAAATTGTGCAGCAGCAATGTGAATTGACTTACTCTTGCGTATTTATTATTAATAGTTAAAAAAAATTGAGTATATTTTATTATTTGAATTTAAATTAAACCCTGTCTAATCTTGGTTTCAGTAATTTCGTTACATATTTTTTTTATATTTAAATATTTGCACCTACTTCCATTATGCCTCGACGTAGAACATTGACGGGTCGGAGTGAGAGACAAAGAAGAAGAGAGATATATTCCCATACACATAATAATAGGCTAAATTCAAATTAGTGTAAATAGTATTACACAGCAGCAATGTGAATTGACTTACTCTCGCGTATTTATTATTAGTGATTTAAAAAAAGTAAGTACATTTTATTATTTAAATTTAAATTAAACCCTGCCTGAGTTTGGTTTCAGTAATTTCATTACGTATATTTTTTTTATATTTAGATATTTGCACCTACTTCCATTATACCTTGACATAAAACATTGACGAGTTGGAGTGAGAGACAAAGAAGAAGGGATATATATTCCCGTACACATAATAATAGGCCAAATGCAAATTTAAACAGTATAAATAGCATACAAATGTCAAATGACATGTTTTGTTTTTTTAAATATGGCTTAGCCAAGCCCTACCACATATTTCCTATCATTCGTTTTTTTTAAATAAATAAAAAATTAATGCATAATGACGTATTTGTGACAAATTAAAAAATTTAATGAATTGTGGTCTAATTTCGACCGTTGAGTGACCACTAGTAAAAATTATTAGGGCAATACCACAGGAATTTTTATCTTGTCAATTATTCAAAACTGGAGCATGGTGACATTCACTTGTCCAAGAGATGAAAACTCCAATGGTATTTCAACAGACTATTTAGTAAATGAAATTAAAAGACTGTTTAGTGAATGAAATTTTTAATAAATGATATTAATAGAAATAAGTTACATACTTTATATAATATTATATAATTGGATTTATTGTGTAAAACAGTGTTTTGGTGTGATGGTCTTCTGTGTTTTGTAGCTTACAATTCAGAAATATTTGCGAGTCAAGTTCAACAATGTCCAAACAATTGTGCATTAAGTCTAACAATTTAATTTCTACAATATTTTAGTGATAGTCGACCATGATTGGTTCAAACTGACACTGGACTGTAAATTGCATTGGTCGATGTTCAATATATACCATACGAATAAATAGTAATTAGTATTAATAATATTATTTAGATTTTTTTTTTCATTACGGATTTTCTCTACATTACAATAGTTATCCTTCAGTCCAAATGTATTTTTCTCACCACAGATTTCTATCCTCAGCATCCTCTTCTTTGAAGTCTCTGCTGATCATGTTTCTTCTCACTTCATCCATCCACTGTTCCCTGGGTTTCCCCCTCCTCCTCCTACCTTCAGCATTCCAATCCAGCATCATTCTTGGGATTCTCTTATTCTCAATCCTCTTCAGATGTCCATACCATTCCAAATCTTCATTCTTCTATTACTTTTATAATATTATGTTTAATATTCATAATTTATCTAATTTTCTGATTTTGAATTTTCTCCTTTCTTGATTTTCTTGATGCCTTTTGCCAAAAATCCATCTGGATTTTTTTTGCTTTCTGTCTATCTAAAGTCCAGGTCTCAGGACCATGCAACATAACACTTTGTACTAATGATTTAAATATCAATGTTTTATTTGTAATATTTTTACTCCATATCACTGAATTTAACATTCCAATTACTTTTCTTCCTTCACTAATTATTTTCTCAATTTCATTATATTTTCCCATCTGATTAAAAAATGTATCCTAAATATATTAATTTTTCAACTTTTTTAATTTCCACATTTTCACATTGTAATTTCTCTTCATTCTCTAGTTCTGTTGTGAGATATTCAGTTTTCATAATATTTATATTTAATCCCAGGTTCAGAAGACCAGCTATAATGGCTAGGGGACCCCACATGCTGACCACATGTCACCCTTACACTGGCTAGATGATCATCTACCTCTGTGATTAATACATGTGGATGTGAGGCCAGCAGCCAGCTGGTAGGCCTGTTACGCTTGGAGTTTTTTTTATACTTGTATTCCTCAATTAATTTCCTTGTCATATATGATGTGTCCTGAGTAATCACCACTTGGTAATCTGCAAATAGTAAATGATGTAACACTTATTGTTGAGTAATTGGAACTAGTGGTCGAAATTCGACCACAATTCATTAAATTTTTAAGTATGTGACAAATGCGTCATTATGCATTCATTTTTTATTTATTTTAAAAATACGAACAATAGGAAATGTGGGGTAATAGCTTGGCTAAGCCATATTTAAAAAAATAATAATGCATCATTTGACATTTGTATACTGTTTATACTATTTAACCCTTTAGGTGCCATGAGCTGATTAGATCGGCTCTGATGCCCCTGTCTGTTACCTGCCAGACAATATACGAGTACTTAAACTACTTGCAAAGCCGATCACATCGGCAGATGCAATTTAAATATCTGACACAAGAGATTTTACTAGTGCATGCAGAGGGTTAAATTTAAATTCGGCCTATTATTATGTGTATGGGAATATATATCCCTTCATTTTTGTCTCTCACTCCAACCCGTCAATGTTCTATGTCGAGGTATAATGGAAGTAGGTGCGAATATGTAAATATAAAAAAAATGTAATGAAATTACTATAACAAAGATTA
Source organism: Diploptera punctata (assembly GCA_030220185.1). Lineage (NCBI taxonomy): Eukaryota > Metazoa > Arthropoda > Insecta > Blattodea > Blaberidae > Diploptera > Diploptera punctata. The sequence continues at coordinate 680,440 of JASPKZ010008895.1, read as the reverse complement.
GACGGGATTTAATTTAAATTTAAATAGTAAAATGTACTCACTTTTTTAAATCACTAATAATAAACATGCGAGAGTAAGTCAATTCACATTGCTGCTACACAATTTTCTTTTTACAACAATGCATTTTCAGTATGAACGCAAACAAATGATTGAGTAATACACACAAATTCCTTAGAGACAATTAATTTTATTTTGTTTAATTAAATTTATTTGTAACACATATTATACGTAAATTTTATTTCTCTGCATTCCTTTTCTATATGAACTTTAATTATGCCAAATTTCACACTCCTCCATGCGTGCAATCTGCTTAAAAAGGGGTACAAAGTTTTTCCTTCACCTATTAATATATAGATTCCCATTGTTTTACATTTTCTAATCCAGTTTCTTAGGTACACTTCTATAAATATTTTAAATAATAATAGTGACACACAGCAACCTTATAGTAATCCTTTGATAGTATAAATTTCTCTAGATAGCTTACTTCACATTTTATTTTGGCATCTATTTCCAGAATATATTGATTTTAACATTTTTATTATTTTTATCTATTAATACTTCTTTTAGTACTTGCCATAATAGTTTCCTCGTGACACTATCATATGCCTTTTCCAAATCTATGAACATCAATCCTATGTTTCTTGACTTTTCCTTACATTTTTTACTGTGAAAATGTTATCTATGCAGGACCTTCCAGCAGTAAATCCACATTGCTCAGTGTCAATGTATTATTCTTCTATATGTTGTTTCACAATTCTCATAAATACTTTCAATATAGGGTTCATTATACAAATTCTTTGATAATTAGAGCATGATTTTCTGACTCTTTTTGTATATTTTAATTTAATTTTTATATTTATAAATACTTTATCATCTAGGGGAATACATTATACCATCTGGAGTATTTAGATTAACCAGTAATTGTTAATTATTTTTTATGTACCTATATTGTGTTCTTGTAGAAGCTCATTTTATTTTTTTATTGTTGTGGTATAATCATTAAGATGAAATAGATTCAGGTAGACCTAAAAATTTAATTCATCGCTGGGTGACAAAATCTCAAAATATTACCCTAGTTGGAGAACAATATTTGATAAGGAAATAAATGTTGGAATATAGTTTATTGCTTACTATCTCATTTTAATACTGTACAATCTTTTAAAATGCTAGGAAATGGAAAATTACAATACCTTGTATTGTACAGATAAAACTTTCACCAACTTATCATTAAGTATTTAAGTGTAAGGGTAACTTAAAATGTATTAAATAATCAATTGAGTTGGTGTTTACTTGATGAAAATCCATATTAATTAATTAAATAAAATGTATTATTTTACATTACAAAAATGCATTAAATTTTTTTTTATAAAATTTGCATTTCATTTTGTCAACTGGCACTCTGATTCATTTCATTGTTACAAGTAATGTTCATATTGAAAATAGCTGATAACTATGTTTTAAAGTTAATCTTATTTATTAGACACTTTAGATCAGATTCATCTTTAGGATCTTTAGGGGGCATTTGTTCGTGTGTTTCTGTAATATATAATGAATTTTTAAAGAAGGCAAATATGATATGGAGGTTATTTGGACCTTAAAGTTTCCTGACATTTGTCTTACAGATGAGAAATAAAACCCTACCTAGGAAACTTGTCCTTTCCTTGGATCAAACCTGGGACCCACTGTATATGAAGAGAGACGTTACCTCTAGACTATAGCAATGGACGTTTACTGTTTAATGTCATGATATGTTGAATTTGATATGTTTACGTTATTAAAATGAGTGGTAAACAAATTATAACAATTCTCAAACCCTATACCACATGCAACTTTCACCAACATAGAATCTAAATTGTGACTCATTTTAACATAAACAGTATTATGAATAAGCATTTGTGTGTTTTACCTGTGTGCATTTGGTGTGCCACAGCTGGCTTTGCTCCTACATAAACTCTGCGTATAAAGCAAGTATAAAAATCGAGATAGTTCATAATATATAGGAGAGTATGAGTCGCCAAGGTAATATTTATATTTTAATTCTTGTTTTCTTTAACTTTGTTTCTTATTTAAATACATTGTTTATTACTCCTGTTATTTTTGTGAAGTGAACTTATTGCTGATATAATTTATTATTATTTTTATGATTATTATTATTGTTATGATTATATTATGATTATTATTATTATTGTTATAATTATTATTATCATCATCATCATCATCATCTGTTCCACTATTGAAGAAATTATTATTTCATGAGGAAGACTGAGAAATGCACAATTTTGACAGAGGAAAAGTTAGACGAAATAAGTTAAAGTTTTGAGTGTACACCAACAAAATCCATACCAAAATTACCACAACAGGTGGGAATTTATGGTCTTCTGCACATAGAGCAACTAAATTATTACAACTAAAACCTTATAAGCGTACATGTGTCCATTGTTTAAAAAGAGGTGACACATCTATAAGGTAAGATTTTTATACATGCTTTACACGTGGAGTTTATGTAGGTGCACACCCAACCATGCACAGGCAAAACATCATGTGCCCGTTTGGTTATAAATGAAGAACCCTGTATATGTGGGTTCGAATCCCGTCCACGCATTTATTTTTCTTATCATACCATATATATATAAAAGATGTTGCTTACCCTTAAAACCCATCCACCACATGTTACTATAAATAGAAACTTTTCAACATACAGAAAACAGTTATACATCATAATGACAGAATTATATCCGAGGAAGAAAATTAAATGTTGTATGAGGCCAATAATTGAATTGACATCACGGGAGTTGTTGAATTAATTTTAGCTTATATATTTAATAAGATTGTAACACTTCAGTCAAAACACATTAATCTATCCTTGCTTCTGTCGACATTTTTAGAATATTTTGCTGAATTTTACAATCATCACTCAAAGCTCCCTCCATTTTTTGATATGGCATTCTAAATGAAGTGAACATCATAATAGTACACCTAATGTCTTATTTACACAATGGTTGTTTTAATTAAAAATAAGACATTCAAAGATGCATCAGACATAGCCGGTCGTCATTCTTGTAATTCACAATGTAAGGGGGCTTCATCGCATCTCATCCCTCGACCCGACCCTGAGTTGGAAACGAATTGAGTTTTTTTCTTAATAAATTCAACGTAGGAGTAAAGTCAAATCTACAAATTACAATTCCTATATGTGCTATTGAAGAATAAGCAATTAAAGACTTTCAAATCAATTTTGCGTATACAAATTAATCTAAGGTTCCACCAACATCTAATAAAAATTCAAATAAAATTTATGCTACGCTATTTTTATTAACAAGCTATATATAAAATACAATGTAGTATGATGCAAGGATGGAAGACTTTTATGTATTCATTAAAAAAAATTATGACCTCGTCTATGACTCAGGTAGCTAATAAACTATTTCAACTCATACGTAAAACACTGTCTTCCATTCTCGTGTCGCAATATACTATTGTTAGCACATATTTTGGACGTACAATATTATTTTATTCATATAAATATGAGTCTGTTCATTCTGTGGATATTTTAGGGATGCATTCTGTATAATGTTTGATAGGTATGTAAATGATAATTCTTATTCATTAAAAAGTAATTAAATTCGATACATATGAAATAACTTGTTTACGTTGTGAATTCGTTTGGAAATTCCAGCCGAAGCGAAACAGGCTGTAAACATATCGATTAATCTGAAAACCTCACTTTTAATCCATCATCATCATATTCCTTGAAGTTTTAGACCCTAGTGTTACGGTCTCTATAGTCAGCGCTTCCTAGATCTTCCCAAGTTTCGACGTCATTCTGGAAAACATATCAGAATTTGTTTCGGCCATCTGTAAGAAGTTATCCAAGTCTTTCTTCCACTGAGGTCTATATTGATTATGTATTAGACCATGGGGTCAATTTTCAATTCTTTTAGGATATCTTAATTTCTCCGATGTTCAAATAATGTGTATCATGCTCGTGAATCTCATCTCGACTGCTTGTAGTTAGTTTTTTATCACCCATATCTTTCTACCAAAGACCAATAATGGTCGTATAGGTGTTTTATAGGCTATATACTGTATATGGATTATTGTATGCCTTTGAACTCGATATATTTTTAATACTTTATTAATTGATCCTCTAATTTTATAAATTTTGAAAATGTATATATCTTCACCATTTAGATATTATAACTTGTATCCCAGTTTATTAAATGTGTTAAGCCTGGAGATCCCTTTGGTGCTTTCATCAGGAATAAGGTATGTGTCGGCATCGAATTTTACTTTCTCCATTCTCTTCATCGTCATCATTATCCCACATTCAACACACACTACAAGTAAACATTTAATCACAAACTCATCCTACACACCTCTCTGTATACAATATAACAACACGTGTGTGGTAGTCAACCGTAGTGGCAGTGAAAGTATGCTACCTATTCCCCTGTCACGGAACTCTTAAGCATGGAAAATGCAATAGATTGCTAACACCTATTCATTCAATTTTTATTTAACAATTTGTCTTGAAATTGGGTATTTTCTTTAAAATGTGACTTTTGTTTTGTTGTAGATATTTGCATATTAAATTTTGAGATGATTTATTGTACCTTTTTGATTTTCAGTTCTTTTAATGTAAACAAGTAAAAAAATCTTTAAAAATCCACAGACGGCTCTTTGCCCCTCGTAAAAGATAAAGGACATGGTTATTAAGACCCCGTGGGTTCTTGCGACTATGTGGGCTGAGATAATGAAGTGTGAAGAGGTGGTATTAAACTTGATTGGCACCATCGCGAGTGGCAACATTGCTGTGGGTCAGAGTTCAAGATGTAGGTCGCAGGTTCGTTTCTTATAATCTATCAACAGTCGTAGCGCGTTGCCAAGCCAACACAATCCTATTTAACTAGATTAACGTACGTGTGCCATCACTAGTTTCAGAAATACGTGACATTATCTCCAATCATGGAAAATAACTTAACAGTGGTTATTTAAAACCATTATCTACGTATATCTGCAAAAAAAAATGTGTTGGCTTGGCAGAATAACTACCGCTTGTCAACCTAAAATCAAAATATCCGTGCTCTTGCCAAGAAGCAAGCTGTGATGTCATAATGGGCAAGCAATACACTATTTTGGGGTTATTGTGACATTCTTAAATGTGGTGTTCTATGACACATTATTTCGAAGCAACATTTCCTCAATGATATATTCTTTAAGTCACATTAATTCGAACTAAGGCGTAACATTTTTTCGATGACATACCGGAATTCATATGGACCTCAAATTGTTATGTTACATTAATTCAAAGTAATATTTCCGCAGTGATATATTCATATAAGACAATATTATTTAAAATGTTACATTAATTCGAAGTAGGGCCTTACATTTCATCAATGATATAGACCTAATGTTGTTTATGCTACATTACTTTTTAGAAAAATATCTGCAGTGATACATTCATATAGGACCAGCCATTGTTTATGACACATTAATTCAAATAACGTTTCCGCAACTATATTTTCATATAGGACATACTATTAATTCGAAGTGACATTTCCGCCATGATATATTCCTAAGGACCTAATATTGTTGATCTCACATTAATTCGAACTCCTGACCTCTTCTTATAACAGATAATTTCCCATAAATATCATGTAGTCTTTTCCATTCACCTGTGTTGTCTCTCTCTCTCTCTCTCCGTCTCTCTCTCTCCCTGTGTGTCTCTCTCTCTGTGTCTGTGTGTGTCTCTCTCTCTCTGGGTCTCTGTCTCTCTCTGTCTCTCTCTCTCTCTCTCTCTCTGTGTCTCTCTCTCTCTCTCTCTGTGTCTCTCTCCCTCTGTCTCTGTCTCTCTCTCTCTCTGTCTCTCTCTCTGTCTCTGTCTCTCTCTCTCTCTCTCTGTCTCTCTCTCTGTCTCTCTGTCTCTCTCTCTCTGTCTCTCTCTCTCTCTCTGTCTCTGTCTCTCTCTCTCTGTCTCTCCTCTCCTCTCTGTCTCTCTCTCTCTCTCTCTCTCTCTGTCTCTCTCTCTCTCTCTCTCTCTCTCTCTCTCTCCTCTCCTTCTTCTCTCTCTCTCTCCTCTCTGTCTCTCTCTCTCTCTCTCTCTCTCTCTCTCTCTCTCTCTCTGTCTCTCTCTGTCTCTGTCTCTCTCTCTCTCTCTCTCTCTCTCTCTCTCTCTCTCTCTCTGGTCCAAACTTTTCTTAAGTACTTTTGTTATAACGAGACTAAAAACCGTCAGGACAATATCACGATAATTAGCGGAAAATTAAATTGAGTATTGCCTGACAGGAAAAATGATTAAAAAAAGAGAGATTTAATTAATATAATAAAACTAAATTTAATGATAAAAGTAGGCGGAAGCGACATTAAATTATAAGGAACAGGGAAATGGTTTGGCTTATTTCGTGAGACAGGGAGGTTTTAAAAACAGTAGTGATAACGATCAACTCTATGAAACATACCAATGTTAATGAAGGGTTTGAGCAAGGAAATGTTAGCTTATTTTATTGAGACAGGGAAGTTTTAAAAACAAACCCTTGAAAGGTAAGTTTTGTAGAGATAACGATCAACTCTATGAAACATACCAATGTTAATGAAGGGATCTAGGGACATCTCCGGTTATTGCGAAAAACTGACGAGATAAACTCTAATCTGGGGGGGATATTTTGGAAAAAAAACTTCGAAAAATCATATATAAACTGCACGATTCAAAGAGCAGAGGTCAGCTCGTCGGCAGCGATCGGACAGTGAGTTCCCGGGCTGCGTCCCGGCGACATGTCAGCGCCCTACAGGGCCAATTACGTATGTAGAGTTTTCAATTCTCTCAGGAATGTTCAATTAAAATTATAACGAAACTTAAGCCCTAAAGATGAATACGTTAAAGGATGACAGTCCTTATTCTACGGGTATAATCTGAGTTTATCTTTCTTTCTTTAGCCAATTTAATACGAGTATTAAATGTGCTTCCAAGCCCCTATTATTATTTGTCAACTTCTATCTTATGCGTTTTTCATATTTACTGATAATATGTTAAATTAGTGGTTATCCTGTTCTCATATACATTTGCATTTCGTGTAGCTAGATTTTATTCATAGTTATATTAAAGTGGTTTGTAACCAATGTCAATGGCTCTCTTTTATGTCCTGACTTCACTAATTCCTATATATATTTGTACTCCTCGGCCCGCTACCTATCCGAAGATATTATTATTATACCAGATTATTAAGAACGCCCTTCGGAGAGCCTTTGAAACCATAACAACTTTATTTTCATTTACGGTACTTGTAACATTTTCTTCTCCCTTGAAATGAGAGACCGTGTTTCGCATCCATATAACTGGAAGAGTAACCGTTTTATAGATTTTTTTAGTTTACTTTTTTAGAGAAATTAGGATGACAAGAATCTCTGTAATGTACAGGGTTATTCTAAATGATGGACCCATTTTTAAAGATCAGTGTTTATTAAAGTACAAATCCAAAATGAACGATATTTATACCAATGGAAAGTGGAAGTTTCAAAGTTTTTTTTTGCAATACATTATAAATGTTCAGTGTGTCCACCGTCTGCTGCACGGCAAACATCTATGCGATAGCCGAACTCGTCCCACACACGAGAAAGTGTATCTACTGTTACTGAGTGCACGGCAGCAGTGATACGATTCCACAGATCGTCCAGAGTTATTGGTAGAGGTGGGACGTAAACAGTTTCCTTAACATAACCCCATAAGAAATAGTCACATGGGGAGAGATCAGGAGATCTCGGTGGCCAGAAGTGTAGAGCCAGGTCTTTATTTCCCCTGCGACCTATCCAGCGCTGAGGAAGGGATGCATTCAAAAAGCCTCGTACATCAAGGTTCCAATGAGGCGGAGCTCTAGCTGTTGCTATATCCCTAGGAATAACGATTTCAAGTCATCTTCAGGTTAGTTGTGGACAGTTTTAAAAGACAACACAATGTAGTGTGGAATGAAATTTGCGGGAATCAAAGGATGTGGACGAAAGTATAGTTAGTGAGTGTAAACCGAAACTGCATACTTTAATTTCAGGATACGCGCTTAAGAGACATTTTTAACGCTAACGATACGGGACTGTTTTTTTTTCGCGCGTTACCGTCGAAGTCGCTCGTACATACTCTACTTCACTTTCCAATGGCAGCGGAACTACAATTAATCCAAGGAACATAAAAAGACATATACAGTGCTCTACGATCCAAGATTGGTTAATAATTTTTGTTTTATTTTATAATGCGGAAAGTTGTCTCATGTGGAAAAAAAATGGTCCGATGCAATTCCGCTTTGAACAAGTTTTACTGTGTCACAGTTCTCAAATCCTTCACCACATGCAACTTTCGCTTACATAAAAGCTAAATTATTACATGCGGTGACTAGATATACGATCCCGAAGTAATCATTTCAAACCCGTCACCTTTAAATAGGCGTTGTTTGCTCTTAAATCCTGTTAACCGTGCTTACCTATAAATAAAAACTTTCCAATGCAAAGAAAACAGTACATATTTCATATTGGCAGCAGTGTGTCCTGAGGAAGAAAATTAGCGCAGTTTAACCTCTCATATTATATGTAAGGCCACGACCTGTTGGAAGAGGGATTTTAACTATGGATCATTTACAGTACTTTTTGACCATACAAGGACATGGAGGACCCGCCTCGAATGAGTGATCAGCTGAGTGTCAGTGCCTCCTCTGAGACAACACAACATTAAGACGAAACACACAATTCACATAGACTATACACACATTCACACTAAACATGGCGAATATGATGATGATTATGATGGCCAGATGATGTTCGGGGACCGTTCGGGCCTTAAAGTTTCTTGACATTTGTTTTAGAAATTCAGTATAGGAATATAAAATGAAATATAGTACGATACAAGGATAGGAGACTTTTACATATTCGTTGAAGAAGTATGCCCTCGTCCATTGACTCGAGTATAAACATACGTAAAACACGTACCATAATAGGCCTATACTATTATAATCTGAATTTGAATATTTTGGACGACAATAAGAAAAGAATTTCGCTGGGGAAAAACAGAATTGATTTGTCTTGTAATAAGATATGTTTGCTAATTGAAAACAGAGACTACACGCAACAGTAATAGCAGTAAAAAAATTCGCTACGCAGTGTGAATATATTAAAAGTTGAGGTCGACATTCTTGAAAACATGATGTGTTTGCCAAATTGAATTGATAGATACATGCGTAGTTTTATTAATATCAAACGTCTTCTTCGTTTGAAATCAGCTGTAAATATAATATTTCATTTCTAAATATGTTCTGTGCCAAGAACAAGAAACCCGGAAGAGTATCGTCTATCGTGTGCTAATTGATTAAGCGACTTGTATAGGCGCCTCAAAACACTTCACGACACATCTGTCAATAAAACATAAGTAAATATTTGTAAAGGATAATTGCCAGAAACAGATAAGGATTACTCTATGATTGATGGCAAGAATATCATCAAATACACCGAAAATTCAGCTAAATCCGTCACGCAGGAGCTAATTCCTCATCAAGTCTAATATATGGTCCGAATTTGCTGGTTTATGAAATACATTTTTCTTTTGTTAATTAAATCGTTTGTATCTACTGCAGTTTTAATTGCAAGAAAACAATTGAGACTGCTAGAGTAATTTTTAGTTTTTTGATTCAGATAAGCCTCCATTCATAATGTTCCGATGTTGCTGATTAAAGAACTCAATGTTCATTTTCTTATTAAAATGTTACATGCCAAGATTCGTTGGGAAACAAATGTGGCGGCCACTAGAACAGTTTTTAGATTTATGTTTTTAAATAAACCCCTCGACAATACCCCGATTAGCGATTTTTAAGTTTCCGCTTCAGGTTAACACCATCCTAATGGTCTGATTTTCCAGGTTAAAAAACTCGATCTTACTTTTCTTAATTACAATAAGTGTCGAGTCTAGTTGGGGAGGGAATGCTGCCGCTAGAGCATTAAGGCATACACACACATGCACGCGCACACACACACGAGAACCATGATTCGCGAAATAACGGCAAGTGGAGGAAAGTGGCCAACCACTAACAAAGATCTCACACATAAACATCTTCATGCTTTTCGTAAATTCATATATACAATAGATATTCCCTAATCATAAAATACATTCGGACATATGTACACAACTAAACTAACAATCAAATTATAACATAAAAAATACAAGCAATAGTGAAATTACATAAACTTCTACACATAATTATGATTATTGACATAAGTATATTCTAAGAACAATTTATAAAAATGTAAAACCCACTTCATTAATACCTAGTAATTAGTCTGTATCATGTTATTTATTATTTCAATATTATTGTTGCTATTAATATTGTTAATATTGTTAGTATTATTATTATTTTATCAACATTATAACATTGTACTCATAGAACTGCATTTTAAGTAAATTTTAATTGGTTTGTAAAAGAATACTCCAAACATGTAGTATTACTCTGTAATGGAGCATGTTTTTAATAAATAAATTAGAAAAAACACACAAACACACACGCACACGCGCGCGCGCACACACACACACACACACACACACACATATATATATATATATATTTTTTTTTCTTTTTTCCTTTTTTTGTAACACCATTTTCGGTATCTCACAAAATTCTGCCAAATTAATAGATTTACTCGAGAGGAAGGCACTCAGGAAACTATACGGCCCAATTAACGATTATGTCAAATTGGTGAATTAGAAGACGTAATGAATTGAGACGGACTCTGTACAAAGAATCTGAAATCTTAGAAGATATTAGACTGAAAAACTCCAATGGGCTGGTCATGTGGTAAAAACTGACGAACAATGAAGACCAGGAAAAGTTTTACAGACACACTTTGGTAGAAGGAGATCAGTGGGACGACCGAGAAGAAGAAGTCTAGGGGGAAAAAGAAAAGTTTGGGGAGGCCAGGATCCGACTTGGGTTGTAGAGCCATTGGTTAGGATGGATGGGTGGGAGGAGTGAGTAGGATAAATTATATATATTTATTAAACACAATGTGTACACTAATATTATATACATGGTTTACAATTTTGCTATTAATTCGTGAATTGTTTTGGTTCTGTTTTCGCACTTCACTAAGTGATACTTTGGGCACGGTTTGCTACAGAGTTTACAGATGCAGGACTCCTCAGGTTCATGGTAACTTTGTTTATGACATATTTTGCCATGGAAGCCGTGAGCGGCGAAGCGTGTGTATAAGTGGCGAAGTCGAAAATTTGGTCCTTTCCATTCGTCTGTGTTTAACGCTTCCGTTTCCGTGATTTCGTTCGGAATCTCTCTGGCTTTTCTCTGTCTCTCCTCGATTGCTGTTTTGTATGCCTGCGTTTCTGGTAGATCGAAGTGTTTTCGGATGTCTTCTATGAAGTAAGACTCCTTTGCTATTATGTAGGCATAGCTATGTCTTGTGAATTTTGAAATTGAAAGAGCCCGTTTTAGGAATCTCGCTTTTATGCTTTCAAGTTTCATGAAATTTTTGGCTGTGAGATATGTCCATATTAGCTGGATTCCATAAGTGGCAACCGGCATAACTTTGATGTTGAATAATGCTATTGCCGTTGGTAGGGATAGGTTTCGTAACTTTGGAATGTCATAAATGGCTTTTGTGGCAGCTGTAGCACGCTCTTGTATATGCATCGAGAATACTGTTCCGGTGGTCTGTAGTGTTATTCCTAGGTATTTGAAGCTGCTAACGAATTCTAGAGTTGACCCGTCGCATGTGAGGTGATCTCTATAAGGAGTTTGACGTTCCTTGTGTCTATCACCTGACCGATGTCCGCCGTCATGACGTTAAAGAGTATCGGGCTCAGCGGGTCTCCTTGTAGTACCCCTCTTGTCTGGATGATATTTTTCGACGTAGTTATGCCGTCGTGTATAGCCACATAGTTTGCGGTTAGCACAGACGCGATTATTTGTAGTTCATTGCTAGTCCTACCTAGTATGCTTTCTAGCTTTTGAACGAGTATATTCCTGTTGATGCTATCGAAGACTTTAGCGTAATCTATGAAAATTGCGTACAGAGGGGTGGTGGGTTGCGCCAAGGTCGTTGTTATTTCTTTTATAATTTCATGTACAGCGTGTAGCGTTGATCTGCCCGGGGTGAAGCCATATTGATTCATTGGTATGATAGCATGTAATCTTGGTTCAATTCGCCTCAGTAGAAGTCTACTGAAAAGTTTAAACATGACGTTTTCCAGGGCTATTCCCCTATATGAATTTGGATCGTCCTTTGCCTTTGTAAAGCACAGTTATCAGTGTGCTCCTCCACTGTTTTGGGATTGAATTATTCTTGAAACATTCTCTGAAAAGGCACGCTAGCGGTTCCGCCAGGTCTCGGACTGTGTCTTTCAGGTGTTCAGCATATATTCCATCTGGGCCGGCGGCTTTGTTGTTCTTTCCGTTCATGATTAGTTGAGTGACTTCTTCTGTTGTGATGGGGGTCGAGGTTTGATTGCGTTCCGCATGTAGTGAGAAGGAGTTGGACATTTTGTTCCTTTCTCCCAGGAGGTTGCTGAAGTGCAATTCCCATCGCTCCATGTTTACGAGGGGGCTCGATCTGTTCTTCTTCGAGGACCTTAGGATTTTGTAAGGTTTCATTTCCGCCTCAGCAATTAGTTCCTGTTCTACGAGGAGGTCGTATGTTAATTTCTTTTCCTTTAGTAGGCATTTGTATTTCCCACGCTCTACGGCGTACTCTGTCAGTGCATCACCTCCGTGTTCCCTAGCAGCATGGAGGAGTTGTAGTGTCCTTTGCCTCATTACGTAACAATCTTCGTCGAACCATGGCTTCGCGGTGCGTTTCGATCTGGGCAGTTCTCTGGTGGAGTGTGTGATTATGTCATTCAGAGCAGCAGTTGCCTCGTCTAAGTTCCCCTGCCTCATCATGTCCACTATTTTTGGTAGCTCTGCTTTGTTTGTTTCCCATCTTTCTTCGTCTATGTATCTTGAAATTGACGGTTTGAAATATGTGCCTAATGGTTCTTGTGTTCCTGCACTGGCATGGAATTTTGTTATAACAGGGAAGTGTTTCCTAATTGTGACATTTTCCACATTCACCTCAGCGTCACCTCGACCGTTCGTGAAGACCAGGTCGATTGTGCTCCTCCCGTTTGGTGCCACATACGTGTAATCCTTTTCCTGGTTTAACAGGATTAGCCCGTAGTCCAAAAGAAAGTCGGTAACCGCTTGTGTTTTTTGTGTCCCATTTGTCTATTCTACAGTTAAGATCGCCTACCAGGAAAGTAGGTTTGCTATCTTCTGTGTTTTCTAGTGCCCTTCCTAATTCATCGATGATGACCTCGGGTTCGGTGTTAGGAGTGAAGTATGCGCCAACGATGTTCGCTCTTCTAGTGACTATCGTAAGAGTGCTGTCTGTACAATCGGTTACTCTGAGGGGTTGCAGGTGGGGTTTTATGTAGCAGCTTAGACCCCCTGAAGGTCGTCCTCTTTCTCCTTTCTTAGCTGGGGAATGGATTCCGTAGAAACTAGTTATGTTTATGTCTTCTGTGCTGAGTGTTTCTGTGAAGAATAAAATGTCATTATCTTGGAGTGTACATAGGGGGGTCATGTCAATAACAGATTTCAGCCCTTCTACATTCCACAACATTATTTTCATGACGTCACTTTTGGTACCATTACTGTGGCAGTGTTGCCCCCTGCCTTTGGGAGCGAAAAAGACGATAACGTCTGACTACTACCCCCTCCGGCCATGATTCTGGGCTGGTGATTTTCTGTAGGTCCTTGAGTGGTATTCCTACTTTGAATGCTTTCAAGGAACCTCTCGATTGGATTTCTTCGCATTCCAGGATAAATGAAGATTTCTAAATTAAAAAAAACATTTTTATGAGTATATACAACCTCAATTTCTTTGAAATTCGCTAAAAGAGAAATTTTTATTTATTTATTTATTTGGAACATAGGCTCAATTCTGGAAATGCGTGCTATTATGCATTACAGAGGCTCTTGACTTCCCAACTCCTTTCAGAAAACGTAAAAATCAATAAATATATATATATATATATATATATATTATTCTACCAGTTATATTATATGGATGCAAAACTTGACTCTTACTTTAAGGGGGGGAGTAGATTACGAGTATTTGAAAATAAAGTTCTTAGGGAAATTTTTGGACCAAAGAGAGATGAACAAACAGGTGAATGGAGAAGACTACAAAACAGTGAACTACATGATCTTTATAGGAAGCCAGATACAATAAGAACAGTTAAGTCCCGTAGACTGCGATGGGCAGGACTTGGGGCACGAATGGGGAATGAAAAACGTGCATGGAAGCTTCTTGTAGGAAAACCAGGGGGAAAGCGCCCAGTTCGTAGACCTAGAGCGAGGTGGGAGAAAAACATTAACTATGATTTGAGGGAAGTAGATTATACAGGGAATGATTGGAAAACATTAACTCAATATAGGGATGTATGGAGAGCTTATGTCCGCGCGGCCATGAACCTGCGGGTTCGACAGTGTCAGTGAGATAGTTAGTTATTTATTTATTTGGGACTTTCTACAATGCAGCAGTTTTCTTCAACCAAATAAATAATAATAAAATCTATAAATATAAATTGTCCACAATGTAATCTTCTTTCTCCATTGTTCCCTATCCAGTGCATCTGTATCTTGTAGTCCTTTCAGTTCCAGAGTCATCCGTCTAGTTTCTATTTGGTCTTCCCTTCCGTTTCCCCCATCTGGTGTCCATCCCATCAAATCATTAGATAGTCCATTCGAATTACATATATGAACAACTGTATTTTTTTTTCATGCATCACTTCTACTTATTTCCCTACATTAATTAACTGCATTGCTTACACATTCTTTTTTCAATCTTTCCTTGACTTCCTAGTTGCTCTACTAAAGAAGTTCATTTCATTGGTTCTCAGTTTTCTTTGTCTATTCCTATTTCGTTGTTTCCCTGTTGTCTATTTATTGTCCAAGTTTTCGCCTCATAAACCGTCTATTCTTCACTATTGTTTTATAAATTATTTTCTTTGTTTGAGCCAAAATATTACTACTCCAAAGTAACGTATTTAACATTCCAATAGCTCGTCTTCTTTAGCATATGCGTCTATCCCTGTCTAGTTTTGACCATCCATCTTCCTTGTAATACTAAGCCCAAACATTTGAAGTTTACAACTTTCTTAAATTTTTGTCCTTCAATTTTAGTTGTATCGTTACCCACATTCATATACAGTAAGGGATACCGGTATGTTCCGCAAATATGCCGCGGTAATTTTTATGGGTATACAGGGGATACGTTCCGAATAAAATAAAATAATCAAAATAAAATCAATTAATGAGAGATTTCGAGCAATTTCTATTAATTAATACTGTCAGATTTAGGCAAGGGCTTAAATAACTTTTTTTTTTCTGTTTTGCCGTTTTTAAAAAGTCTTTCAATTAAGATTGATATTCATCTGTGAATTCTGCGATAGAATTCCTTATTTGTCTTCGGATTTCTTGATTCATTAACATTGAAACAGCGTGATATAGACCCAAACGACTCGCCAACGCGTATAAACGGTCAAGCATTTATATTTTTACTTTAAGCGGCAACACTATTTTTTTTTCTCTTCGGTACTAATTTTTCTTTCCCTTTACTCGACATCTCAAACTGGGAACAAAGCATAAGAGACACGTGTTATTCAATCAAAATTATTGCAACGAATGACACGTTGAAACAATAATATACCGATTTTGGCGATGGAGGCGTTTATCAAAGTACATATCGGCTAGTGAAATACAACATCTTTTAACAATGAACTTTAGGGTTAGTGACAACAAGGTTTGTTTTGTTTTGATATACAACGTGTCCACAAACATAGTTTCATACTTTAAACTACTACTACGTCGCTTTGGATAATCGTATCTAAATGAAATTGGTGACAATGAAAAGAGAAACTCAAAAAGTTTTGTGCATGTTAAAAATGTCAACAACGGAGAATAATGGACAACAATACAGGAACTAAACTAAATTTAATCGTGTTTTTTATGGTCGATATGAGTTCATTGTTGGATATTTAGCAGACAGATTAAATGTGAATGTTTACTGTGCGGTTGAAATTGTATTGTTATTTAAGAAGTTATGAAATAAGTTTTAAGGAGTTACGGCGAACCCCAAGAACGTAGTTGGTGTGTTTTGGAATATCACACCACGCAGAGAACGGTCCTGTCCAGCGTGCTTTTAGGCGAAGGTTTCAATATCAGGCTCCTATACACAAGTCAATTTTGAAGTGGTACCGTGATTTTGTGGATCGTGGCTGCAGATGTATTCAAAGGAAAGGCCGTTCAGGGAGACCATCTGTCGATGAAGGAATTGCGGATTAAGTGCGGGAGGCATTTGTGCGTAGTTCCAAGAAGTCTGTCCATAGAGCTAGTCAACAGTTAAACATCCCTAAATCCACCGTATCTAAGATCCTACGTACACGACTACAGTTCCACCCCTACAAACTCCAATAGTGCATAAGTTGAAATATGATGACCATGCAAAGCGATTCGATTTCTCTGAGCATTTCATGGCACTAATGGGAGATAATGAAGATCTGTCAGAAAAAATCATTTTCAGTGATGAGGCAACTTTCTACGTTAGTGGAAAAGTGAACAAGCATAATGTTAGGATTTGGGGGAGCGAGAATCCAAACACCATTGTGGAATTTGAAAGAGGCTCCCCTAAAGTGAATGTCTTTTGTGCCGTATCGAAACGTAAAGTCTATGGCCCATTTTTCTTTCTAGAGGCTACTGTCAACGGTGCAAATTATCTTGATATGCTCACTGAATGGTTATTTCCACAATTGCATCAACAAGAAGGCAATGAATACCTTTTCAGCAAGATGGAGCATCTCCTCATTGGCATTTGCATTTGGAGAGCATCTAAATGACCGGCGTGCTGGAGATAATGGTAATGTTTTCTACAAGTGGCCGCTGAGGTCTGTGACTTCTTTTTATGGGGTTACATAAAGCATCGTGTCTATGTACCCCCCGTTGCCTCAAAACCTGCAAGAAGTCCACCTTCGTATCATTACTGCTATCCAGTCCATTTCTTCACATAGGCCTAATGTTGGAGGGCGTGTGGCGTGAATGGGAATATCGCCTCGATGTCTGCAGCGTCACTCGTGGGGGCCACATTCAATGTCTTTGAGGTACAGCAAAAACGTTTCGAGTTTCTCTTTTGATTGTTACCAATTTCATTTAGATACGATTATCCAAAGCGACGTAGTAGTAGTTTAAAGTATGATACTATATTTGTGGACACGGTATATATTTGTCCATTTGGTTTGAATCGCTATTTGTAAAAGCCGCCTTGGCACCTACCTGCAGGGGAAAAAAAAAAAACTGCTGATAGTTAATAAAGGACACTAATCCTTCTAATATACCGACTGGATCCGCGAATAAAGACATTTTTAGCCGCGCATGCAGGAATTGTGTCGCAATTTTCTAACCCGCTAATAATGAAACCGCTAATAAAGAGCTTTTATTGTATTTTGTTTTATTTGAATTAGGTTTAATCCCCACTTGCTGTACCCACACTCTTCTTGTAGTTTCCTGCACATAACACCCGCATATTCGTTATCCTTCGTCATCCGCAAAATGTAAATTTAGGGATAAATATATTGTCTCTACTAATAAAATTCATATCAGATTCCGTTTGCTCTAACCTCGACTTCATCATTACCCAGTGTAAGGTACATATATTAATTGGTGTTTCTCGTATAATTTATCATATTTATTATTATTATTATTATTATTATTATTATTATTATCGTACGTATTACTATTGTTATCGTATAACATGTTTGCATACGAAATTTACGTGACGATCTTTCACCGTAAAAATACAACCGTCAAGAAATGTGGGCATGGGTTCTACTGGGGTAAAATTTTGCATTAGCTCAGGATAGGGATGTATGGAGAGCTTATGTCCGCGCGGCCATATACCTACGGGTTCGATAGTGCCAGTGAGTAAGTAAGCATATGAAATTTACATTACAATATTTAATATATTTTTAACTCTTTATAATTAGTATAGCGTATATTCTATATTTGTCAAATATTTATTTGTATTTGTGCTGGTTGAGTGGAAGAGAAGGCCTTATGACCTTAACTCTGCCAGAATAAATAAAACATTATTGTCATTTTTATTATTAGTATTATAGTCATAAGATAAAATTAAAAATATATAAATATTTAAATACATCATTTTAATATAGTTGAGGACGACGGTATCTGCCAACAGGTATATTTTTAATTTTTAAATGTTTATCTTATGGATATTGTTTCTTACTAGCTTTCCCATTCCTCCACACCTTTTGGTCCATGCTCTTAAAACTCTTTGCATGAAATTTTTGAACAGGATATGCGATAAACTGCATCCTTGGCGGAACTTTTGCTTGTATAAAATGACTGCGATAACGACCCTTCTTTTATTTGGGAGATTTTCCACCTGTTTAGTTTTTTTTAACAAGTGAGAGACTTACTTATGACCATTATTTCCATTGCCTTCTACAATGAATAAATTTAACTATAAATTACACTGTCGGCCACGGTGCGGTGGTCTAGTGGTAATGTTCGTTGCCTCTAGTCTCGCGGGTTCAAACCCGGCCGGGGTCGACGGATATTTAGGATAGAAAATTCAAGGGACAAATCCTCCGGTAGTGACTTGAAGCCATTGTCCCGAGTCTGAAGAATTTCGGGCTCGTAAAAGCGCCTCAAGGATGAATAAAAATCCTCTGACCAAAATTTAACCGACCTTACTCCATCCAAGATATACATTAGTTTCCTATTAGATGTCTACTCGAGCAATTGCATGTCCCTCGCTGACATCTGTAGCAAATAAGCGTAACTAAATTAGTCTGGCTAAGAAAGTTCCCACTAGGGAGCACGGGATCAATCAATGAAATCAAACCAGTCACCTTACTACGGAATAAACAGAGATCGGGTGTTCAGGCATTAAGACAGAAACAATAGACGGATAAAAAGCTCTTGAAATATAATATAATGAAGACAGCAAAATCGTTTGCAAAAATACTAAGATGACTCTGTAATATTGTTTATCATTTATTACACATAAATACAAATTTTTTTTTTCTGATGATATTATTAACATTTTGTATTTTATCAGTTAATCTAAATTCCTCAAATATGTTTTTAATCGACATCGCAGAGAAAATTCTGTCACAATTTTTGTTTCCACATTTGCTTTATAATATGAAATCAGCTTAAATATATTATTTACAACAGCTGCTGCGTCGCAACAACTTTTAATTCATATCAAAGACACTAAACAATAGAATATTAAAAAAAAAAAAAGAAAGCATAATACAATATAAGCAGAAACTTCAAAAAAAGGCAACATTAAAATCTTCCCTTAATGTTTTATATGTATATCTTGAGTTAATGTTTGTATAGTTAAATCTTTTCTGGCGGTTACAAAAAAATTATCAAGTCAGAAATTCCTCAGGAATTCGAATATATGGTATAATTCTTGCCAGTTTACAGAATATATCTTTCTTTCGATTATTGAATTGTATATATTAAGTTTAGGGGCACGCCGTAGCGTAGTGGTTAAGACACTGAGCTACAAACTCGAGGGTTCAAGTCCCGTTGGGGTCAGGATTTTTAAACTGACCCAAACCCTCTGGCGGCACTATGGCCCTGGGGTCGACTCAGCCTCTAACGAAAATGAGTACCAGACGCTTGTTCTGGGGTAAAGGCGGCCGTCACGCAGGGCTGACTACCCGGCTGACATAAAGTGCTGATTGTCTAGAAAAAGTGGGAGCCTTAACCTCCTATTACCCCAAGGGCCTCCGGGCCTGTTGTGGGATCACTTTACTATATATTAAGTTTTATTGCGAGAAAAAAAATATAGCCAGTATAGCGTTGACAATTTTCCCGCAAATATTTCTAATCTCTCTCTTACGAGTTATCCATCCAGAGTAATTCTGCCCGAGGGCAGGTCCTTCACTGCAATCATAGCATTTCCATGCTATGCTTGCAGCTTTACTAGGGAATTGTTTGTGGTAGCTTCCAGTTGCTTTCCACACCGGTGATGGATGATGATGATAGTGATGATTGCCATATGATTTCGGGGACTGTTTAGGCCTCAAAATTTTCCTGACATTTGTCTTACATGTGAGGAAAAACCCCGATAAAAACCTCACCCAGAAAAACTGCCCCGACCGGGGATCGATTCCGGGCCCGCTGCGTGACAAGGCAGCACGTTACCTCGAGACCACAGCGGTGGACTTTATGAGTATAATGGTTCGATTTTACTGATTAACGGACACGATATTACTTTTCTTATTCGAATGTTGGTTGGTATCTAATGTGCTGCACCCAACACTGAAGTCATTAAACAGTCTTGCTCTTCAGTACTTTGAAGTTTTGGAAGTTTCCTGTTCGAGTGGCACTAGTAAAAAGATACCACCAACAGTCGGGCGCAATGCATTAGAAACGCACGCGGCCGGGAATGGTGTTTGAGGTGTTTGTCATTCATTTATTCCTCTGGGTAGTTGCATTGAATCCATATTTTTCAAATGTGAATACGAGTTCCGTTGTGAGAAAATAAACATGGCGGCCGCTAGAGAGATTTTAAATTTCAGCTTTCAGGTAAACTCCAATTCTAATGGCCGTATTTCGCTGATTTTTTAAAATAATATCTTCTCTCTTTTTATTCCAATAACATGTTGTGAAAAGTCGAAAATTGCTGCCGCTAGAGCGATTTTAAGATTTTCACTTCAGGTTAACCCCAATTCCTCCCAATGGTCCAATTTTGCTGGTTAACAAATTCAAGCTTACTTTTCTTAATTTATTGTTATACGCCGAGTTTGGTATCGAAAAAAGAAATTGCGATTAAGACAGCAGTAACAGATAGACGCCCGCACGCATATATATATATATATATATATATATATCATCAGGGCCTTTTTTGGTGTCTAATAAATAGGATCAATGAAAATGTATATTTTTTCAAAAATATTTTCACATGTACAACTTCAATAGCTTCATTCCATCAGAATTCGCTAAAAGACATTTTGGCATAAATCCAGGCCTTATTAAAAATAAATAAGAATTTTAACATACTCTTTCTCTCTAAAAGTATATATATATATATATATATATATATATATATATTCTTGATGCTTTCTTCAGTGAAACTCATCTTTCCGCCCCCCCCTCCCCCGCTTGCTCACGTTTCCATAACTCGAACCTCCAATATTAGTAGTTAAATATTCTTAGTAATGGTAGTTAATGAAAATAATATATTCAATTTCTAGTAAATGATAAACGTGGGGCTAAACTTATTTTAAAATGAGAACATATCATTACATACACAGGTTGTTCCAATCTCTTGGTTCAAATCAACATACTTACTTACTTACTCACTGGCACTATCGAACCCGTAGGTTCATGGCCGCGCGGACATAAGCTCTCCATACATCCCTATCCTGAGCTAATGCTTTCCAATCATTCCCTGTATAATCTACTTCCCTCAAATCATAGTTAATGTTGTTCTCCCACCTCATTCTTGGTCTACCAACTGGGCGTTTTCCTTCTGGCTTTCCTACAAGAAGTTTCCATGTACGTCTTTCATTCCCCATACGCGCAACATGTCCTGCCCATCGCAGTCTACGAGACTTAACTGTTCTTATTATATCTGGCTTCCTATAAAGACCATGTAGTTCATTGTTATGTAGTCTTCTCCATTCACCTGTCTGTTCATCTCTCTTTGGTCCAAAAAATTTCTTCAGAACTTTATTCTCAAATACTCGTAATCTCATTTCCTCCCTTAAAGTAAGAGTCCATGTTTCGCACCCATATAATATAACTGGTAGAATAATAGTTTTATATATTTTCAGCTCAACGTTTTTTGAAAGGAGTTGGGACATCAAAAGTCTCTGCAATGCATAATAGCATGCATTTCCAGAATTGAGCCTATGTTTAATTTCTTTGTGCATCTCATTCCTATTTGTGATTATTGTTCCTAGGTATTTGAATTCGGCCACTTCCTCAAAATTTCCCTCATTTGTCATTAGCTGTCCATTTCCATTATATAATGCATTTCTACGTGTGACCATATATTTAGTTTTACTGATATTTACTTCCAGTCCTAATTTCTTAGTGTTACTCAATAGTATCTCCTCGCTATCGGCCAGTAGTACTACATCATCAGCATAAACTAACAGCTTATTAATACCATTCAGTTGTAAGCCTTCCTTATTCATAATGGAGGAATTCGAAACTTTGAGGTAGGAACCACTAATCGGATATGTATAGCCTACTGCATGAGATCTCGAACTATGAACAAGTAAGACGAACATTTTTCCCCGTAAACAAATTACTACTCATAGCAACTGTAAGTAATACGTATAACTAATAACCTCTATGCATACAGTACATGATACATGTTATTTTATGTACACTTAGCGATAAAAGAATGAGCCGCTTCAAAAAGCAGAGTTCTTGTTATGGCCCAGTCGAAAAATCATAGCTGAGGTTCATGAGGTAATGCACTGTTAAATGTTTTAAATACGCTGTATTTGGTTTTAATGGTCTTAAATAGTTAAAGAACAGTGAAGGAGACATGTTTCCAGATATTTAAGAGTGTTGGATAAATGCAATATTACTCAAATTGCGACATTTTAAATAAAGTTCAACTCTCGTTCATAGTGTAAAAGTAAACACGGCAACTAGTACGAGTATCAGACGTTCGAATAGCGCAGATGGTTAAACTCCTTACAGCAAGATGAAATGTATGTGAAAGCCAGGGTTCAATCCTCCGGCAATTTATTTTATTCATTTGTATTTTTGCAAAATACATCTTATAATATTTAATTCCTGACACATAATCTACATTCACTTTACACTATCTGAAGTAATATTCCTACCTCTGTAACACTATTTAGCTACCGGTATACATTTAATTGTGCGTGCAATACCTCGTTTTAATAATAATGCTATAAATTTATGTAATAAAATATAATATAGCTTCATATATTTATGAGTTTATTTATTTATTACGTATTAGTGAGGAAAAAGTTTTCAACCTTCAATTAAAATATTTAGTTGATATATGTCAAGTCCATCATAATAATAGCTCATAGATGATGGACAATAATAATAATAATAATAATAATAATAATAATAATAATAATAATAATAATAATAATTATTATTATTATTATTATTATTACCCGTCATCATAATAATAATAATATAATAATAATAATAATAATAATAATAATAATAATAATAATAATAATAATAATAATATATAATAATAATTATAATAATGATAATGATAGTGATAATGATAATGGAATGATGATAATAATAATATAATAATAATAATAATAATAATAATAATAATAATAATAATAATAATAATAATAATAATAATAATGGGATGTATCAGTATTGATGTGAAGAATGTAATTACCTGAGGATCAAAATTAACTCAAAATGTCCCCAAGAAAATTACATAAAATATAGAATTCAAAAAGGCAGATCGGTAATAACACGCTAACATACGGTGCAGAAACTTGGCATCTGAATAACAATTTGAGTTTAAAGCTTATGTCTAATGAAATGGATTCTTACAGACGCTCAACTAGACATTCTAAATTGGGGAAAAAAAAAAAAAAAACTAGAAATACAATCATCACACAACAAATGAAAGTCTAAAATTCAATATTAGATTTTGTGAGATACAGACAACTAGAATACTTACTTACTTACTTACTCACTGGCACTATCGAATCCGTAGGTTCATGGCCGCACGGACATAAGCTCTCCATACATCCCTATCCTGAGCTAATGCTTTCCAATCATTCCCTGTATAATCTACTTCCCTCAAATCATAGTTAATGTTGTTCTCCCACCTCATTCTTGGTCTATCAACTGGGCGTTTTCCCTCTGGCTTTCCTACAAGAAGCTTCCATGCAAGTCTTTCATTCCCCATACGTGCAACATGTCCTGCCCATCGCAGTCTACGAGACTTAACTGTTCTTATTATATCTGGCTTCCTATAAAGACCATGTAGTTCATTGTTATGTAGTCTTCTCCATTCACCTGTCTGTTCATCTCTCGTTGGTCCAAACATTTTCCTAAGTACACTGCTCAAAAAAATTAGGGGATATTGTAGAATAACCTATTAAGACTATGTTTTTGGGAACAGTATTAGATGCAATCACTTTCTATTACTCTAAAAGAATGTCAACAAGAGTTTGAAGTCATTACGTAACCTCTGTACCACACCAGATGTCAAAGAGATCCTGATTAGGAATATGGCAAACAAACAAAGCAACATTAACATGGGTGAAAATGTTTCTTTAGTATGGTGTATGGCCTCCTCGAACGGCCAGCACTGCCTCACACCTGTATGGCATTGATGCAATGAGGTTAGCAATGAGTTCTTGGGGGATACGTGGCCACTCTTCCATAAGAGCAATGTGCAGCTCTGGAACAGTTGTGGGAGGTGCTGGTCTGCCTGCAATGCACCTGCCTAATGCATCCCACACATGCTCAATCGGATTTAAGTCTGGGGAGGAAGCTGGCCATTGCATACGCTCGATACCCTCCACTTCCAGCATGTCGTCCACCAACCCAGTTCTGTGGGGTCGTGCATTATCGTCCATAAAAAGAAAAGAATCACCTATGGCATCAGCATAAGGCACGACAAAAGGTCGGAGAATCTCATCTCTATACTTTACCGCAGTCAAAGTACCACCTTGGATAACGTAGAGGTCCGTACGTCCACCACTACTGACTCCTGCCTACACCATCAATCCACCGCCACCATATGGGGATCTTTCACGTACAGAAGCTGGATTGTTTCGTGTCCCTTTTTCTCTCCAGATGAATACACGCCGACTATCACATTCCATGTTGAATCACGACTCATCAGAAAAAACAACTGATCTCCATTCAGCATGCCACCACCCACGATGTTCCTCCGCCCAGTTTCTGCGATCTCTACGGTGTTGTGGAGTTAACCTGGTACACACCATGGGCCTACGGGCATAGAGACCACTTCCATGCAGTCGATTAGGGACAGTTTGAGTTGACACCCTGCGTCCTGTTGCTGTTTGAAGTGTATTTCGCAGTTGAGTTGCATTCTGCTGTCTATTCCGACGGGCTGTTAACAAGAGGTAACGGTCATCCCTTGCTGTTGTTGCCCTTGGTCGACCTTGTCCGGCTCTTCTGTGAACAGTATGTTCTTTGAAAATGATTCCAAAGACTGGAAATCACGCTTTGAGACACCCCAATGGCTTGTGCCACCTCTTGTTGTGTCTGTCCAGCTTCCATCCTTCCTATGGCCCTCCAAGCCATTGGTTCAGGTAAATCACGTTGTCGAGGCATCACTGTCCCTAAGGCAAGTCATTCACTATTACTCATTCAAAATATCTCTGCAGGCGGAAGAATCAGGAAGCTCTGTTTGTTGGTACACGTGACGTCATATAAGGCAGTGTACACTGTCAGCGTCCCACGTCCCATTCCCCTTTGCTCTCATAGATAGCAGTGTCACGTGTTATATTCCTGCATAAACACGACTGCAGTGCCCTCCGTCAACAACTACGCTTACTCCTTAAACGGGTAATAACTGAAAACTGGACGGGATTTAAAAACAGCAACAAAACATTCACCCCCACACCACCCTTTCACATCAACAGTACAGGCACTGCCCTCTGGTGTGGTACCGAGGTTACGTAACAACTTCAAACTCTTATTTACATTATCTTGGAGTAATAGAAAGTGATTGCATCTAATACTATTCCAAAAAACATAGTCCTAATAGGTTATTCTACAAATATCCCCTAATTTTTTTGAGCAGTGTACTTTATTCTCAAATACTTGTAATCTCCTTTCCTCTCTTAAAGTAAGAGTCCATGTTTCGCACCCATATAATATAACTGCTAGAATAATAGTTTTATATATTTTCAGTTTAACGTTTTTTGAAATGAGTTGGGACATAAAAAGTCTCTGCAATGCATAATAGCATGCATTTTCCAGAATTGAGCCCATGTTTAATTTCTTTGTGCATCTCATTCCTATTTGTGATTATTGTTCCTAGGTATTTGAATTCACCCACTTCCTGAAAATTTCCTTCATTTGTCATTAGCTGTCCATTTCCATTATTTAATGAATTTCTACGTGTGACCATATATTTAGTTTTATTGATATTTACTGACTTACTCCCTATATTGATGACATTCTAGGAGATCATCAATGTGCATTTAGAAGAAACAGGTCTACAACAGATCAGATTTTCAGTATAAGACAGATTTTAGAAAAGAAATGGGAATATAATGGTACTGTACATCAACTATACGTAGACTTCAAAAAAGCATATGATTCAATTAAGAGGGAGAAGTTATATAGTATCCTGCTGGAGTTCGGAATTCCTAAAAAGTTAGTTAGACTTATACGAATGTGTCTAAATGGCACAAAGAGTAGGGTGCGTGTAGGCAAACAGTTTTCGGACACTTTTGAAATCCAGAATGGGTTGAAGCAAGGAGATGCACTATCTCCTCTACTATTTAATTTTGTACTAGAGCATGCTATTAAATCTTTAGAGAATGAGGAAGGCTAACAACTCAATGGTATTAATAAGCTGTTAGTTTATGCTGATGATGTAGTACTACTGGCCGATAGCGAGGAGATACTAAAGGCCAACACGCACACACTATTGAGTAACACTAAGAAATTAGGACTGGAAGTAAATATCAATAAAACTAAATATATGGTCACACGTAGAAAAGAATACATTATATAATGGAAATGGACAGCTAATGACAAATGAGGGAAATTTTGAGGAAGTGGCTGAATTCAAATACCTAGGAACAATAATCACAAATAGGAATGAGATGCACAAAGAAATTAAACATAGGCTCAATTCTGGAAATGCCTGCTATTATGCATTGCAGAGACTCTTGATGTCCCAACTCCTTTAAAAAAACGTTAAACTGAAAATATATAAAACTATTATTCTACCAGTTATATTATATGGGTGCGAAACATGGACTCTTACTTTAAGGGAGGAAAGGAGATTACAAGTATTTGAGAATAAAGTACTTAGGAAAATTTTTGGACCAAAGAGAGATGAACAGACAGGTGAATGGAGAAGACTACATAACAATGAACTACATGGTCTTTATAGGAAGCCAGATATAATAAGAACAGTTAAGTCTCGTAGACTGCGATGGGCAGGACATGTTGCGCGTATGGGGAATGAAAGACGTGCATGGAAACTTCTTGTAGGAAAGCCAGAGGGAAAACGCCCAGTTGGTAGGCCAAGAATGAGGTGGGAGAATAACATTAACAATGATTTGAGGGAAGCAGATTATACAGGGAATGATTGGAAAGCATTGGCTCAGGATAGGGATGTATGGAGAGCTTATGTCCGCGCGGCCATGAACCTTCGGGTTCGATAGTACCAGTGAGTAAGTAAGTAAGTATTGATATTTACTTCCAGTCCTAATTTCTTAGTGTTACTCAATAGTGTGTGCGTGTTGTCCTTTAGTATCTCCTCGCTATCGTCCAACAATACTACATCATCAGCATAAACTAACAGCTTATTAATACCATTGAGTTGTAAGCCTTCCTCATTCTCCAAAGATTTAATGGCATGCTCTAGTACAAAATTAAATAGTAGAGGAGATAGTGCATCTCCTTGCTTCAACCCATTCTGGATTTCAAAAGTGTCCGAAAACTGTTTGCCTACACGCACCCTACTCTGTGTGCCATTTAGACACATTCGTATAAGTCTAACTAACTTTTTAGGAATTCCGAACTCCAGCAGGATACTATATAACTTCTCCCTCTTAATTGAATCATATGCTTTTTTGAAGTCAACATACAGTTGATGTACAGTACCATTATATTCCCATTTCTTTTCTAAAATCTGTCTTATACTAAAAATCTGATCTGTTGTAGACCTGTTTCTTCTAAATGCACATTGATGATCTCCTAGAATGTCATCAATATAGGGAGTAAGTCTGCTTACTAATATATTTGTTAGAATTTTGTACGAAGTTGAAAGTAATGAGATGCCCCTGTAGTTGTTGCAGTCAGTTTTATCTCCTTTCTTATAAATGGTACGATAATTGACTCCTTCCATTCATCTGGAAGAGCTTCTTTTTCCCAAATCATACTAAGCAACCAGCGTACCTTTTCCATCAATTTTTCTCCCCCTGATTTTATCAGTTCTGCTGGGATCTCATCCGAACCTGATGCTTTATACATCTTCAATTTTTCAATCGCCATTTCAACCTCTAATGCTCTTGGCTCTGCGACTAGCATTTCTGCTGTCTGTAAATTATCCTCCTCAATGTCCTGTTCTGTATGTACATTTAATAATAGCTGATTAAAGTAACTTTTCCATCTATTTAATATACTCTTGGAATCTGCAATCATATCCCCATTTTCATTCCGAATTATGTTTGTTCTAGCCTGAAACCCTTTCTTCTCTATACTAATTCCCTGATATAATTCTCTAATGTTCCTATTTTTTGCATTCATTTCAAGATCATTAATCTTCTCCTCTCAAATATCCCCTCTTTTTACTCTTTAGTAGCTTGGTGGTTTCCCGTCTAATACTACCCAATTGCTCTAAATTTACCTCATTTGGCTCATGTAACCATTTCATTTTTGCTAGCTTTCTTTTCTTTACAATGTCGGCACATTCCTCATCAAACAATTTCTTGTTTTGCCTTTTTTTTAAACAACCAATGCTTTCTGATGCTGACAATTTAATAGTATCTCTCATAGCCTCCCATTCTTTATCTATATCAGTTTCTTCTTCGTTTGCCACATTGTCATCTGAAGATTCCAGTACTTCAAATCAATTAGCCATGTTAATTTGGTATTCTTGCCGCATTTCGTCATTTTTCAAGTTTTTTAATTCAAATTTTACAGAATCATCTTTAGCGTTTGTTCCTCTCATAAGCGATAGCCGTTGTCTGATTTTCACTCTGACCAGATGATGATCCGAATTGCAGTCTGTCACTCTAACTGATTTAACATCGATGATGCTACTCTGCCAGCGTTTATCCACTAATACAGGATCTATCTGGTTCCGAGTTCCTCCATCTGGGGACGTCCAGGTGTATTTATGAATATCCTTATGCTGAAATGTTGTGCTCTTATCAATGAGATTCTTCGATGTGGCAAATGTGACTAATCTAACCCCGTTGTCGTTACTATCTTCATGAAGATTGAATTTGCCTATTGTTGGTTTGAATGTCTTCCCGCCCCACTTTTGCATTAAAATCTCCTAAGACAATTTTCATATGATATCGTGAAAGGCTATCAAATAAGCATTCTAATTCTTTATAGAACTCATCCTTGATCTTGTCATCTTTATCTTCTGTGGTGGCATGTACATTTACAATTATAAAATTATGTTGTTTATCCTTTAGAATTATGTATGATACCCTATCACTAACAAACTTAATATCTCGGATAGCGGATAGGATCCTCCTCCTGTCTAAAAACCCGTTCCAAATGCAGGTCTTTCTGCACCCCCGTAGTATAATGCAAAGCTTCCTGATTCCTGACTACCTTCTCCTGGCCACCAAACTTCCTGTAAAGCGACTATATCCAAGGACGATTTATCTAGTTCCCGCGTTAATATCGCTAGTGCCCCGCTATTGTATAAAGTCCTAACATTCCATGTTCCTAGGAACATGTCCATGTGTTTGAGCCTTTGACATGAGTTTGTTGAAGTAGTCCCCGCGCGGAGAACCGAATGGGGGACTATTTGACCTCCGGTAAATTTTCCCCCAGTGAAAGATCGTCACTCTTTCGACCAAGGTACTTTTTTGTCTGCCTTATCACCTTCGACCAGTCCGGCATGGGTAACCCTATCGGCAGCAATGCTACCGCCGGTATAGTTCTCAGGATCATTTAAGCACGCAAGAAACTCCACCACGACAAGGTAAAGATACCATGTAGGGGACAACTAGAATGGTATTGTTATATACGTAGGATGCCAGAGAAAACATTACCCAGACAAGCTTTGGAATGGATTCCACCTGAAAAAGGAAAGAGGTGGACCAGATTTAAATGGATGGATGATGTAAGAAGAGATATGAGGGAACTGGGTCTAGTAGAATTGGAATGAGAAGATAGAGAAGAATGGATAAAGAAGATAAAAATTTGAAAAGCTTTGGGCATAGGAAGATGTTTTATTACACTGTAAACCTGTTTATAAATAAGTAAATAATAATATTAATAATAAAAATATTAATACTTCCAAATAGTTAGTACGTTTTTTTCTTTAAGAATGAATATACAGAATAAAATAGAAAGCACTTTAACAATTAAAAAAAATTAACCTCACCGGGAATCGAACCTGCGGCCTCTTGTATACGAATCAAGCCATTAAGAACTGAAATACCCTTTCGCTGCCTTGTTGCGTTTAGAAAGAATACTCTTCAGTGGAAGAAGGAGAACGTATTGTAGCTCTACTGTGCAATTAGTTTACTCGTGTGAATCTCGCGTTAGAACTTGAAATATTCGAGATCAAGAGTCGGCCCATTCTTTTTGTCGCTAAGTGTACATAATTTCAAATATTCCTGATGTTTGTTGTACAAGGAAATATTGCAGCTAGTGCCCGGGAAATTAGATATTCCTCGGTTTCTACACCAATGACTTGATATGTCCCACAAGAAAAGAAACACATTTATGATAATCATGCTTGACATAAAACATAACCTATTGTAGTTATTAATCACGTGAAACTTAAAAGTGGATTTTTCCAATTACCAGGTTCCATCTAAAAACAATTTTGACTTATTTGTCATCTATTAATTCGACCCAAGAGGTCTGGGACACTATGCATATTTTTGCACTTACGAATTAGACCTACAGTTTACAATAATACTCATATACTTTTAACAAACTAGTAACTGCAGGCCGGATTTTTATGTAGTGTTGTCTTATGACAAATTAATATCAAAAACTGCAAAAATAAGGTTATACAAAACACTCATTAGACCAGTAGTTACATATGCTTGTGAAACTTGGGTTCTAAAAGAAACAATATAACAGAAATTACTAAGCTTTGAAAGAAAAATTTTAAGAAGATTATTTGGACCAAATAGAGGAACTGATAACTGTTGGAGAATCAAAACAAATAACGAACTAAACAAATTAATAAAGAATCAGAACATGGTAAACCATATAAGATCTCTCAGAATTGGTTGGCTTGGACATTTGATAAGAATGGATGATCAGAGACTGGTCAAAAAACTCTACAAATGGAAACCTATAGGAGACAGAGCTGTAGGAAGACCGAAGATCAGATGGGAGGATGACACAATGAACGATCTAAGGAAAAATTAAGTGACTAATTTGAATATGGCAAGAGACAGATTGGCATGGAGGAGGATTGTTGAGAAGGCCGAAACTTTCACTTTTGAAGTTGTCATGCCTTAAGCTGATGATGATGTCTTATGAAATATGTAACAAACTAACTCACTGACTCTGTCGAACCCGTAGGTTCATGGCTGCGCTGACATAAGCTCTCCATACATCTCTGTCCTGAGCTAATGTTTTCCAATCATCCCCTGTATAATCTATTTCCCTCAAATCATGGTTAATATTATTCTCCTACATCATTCTTGGTCTACCAACTGTTAGTTTTCCTTCTGGTTTTCCTACAAGAAGCTTATGCAACACTTTCATTCCCAATTCGTGCCACATGTCCTGCCATCGCAGTCTACGAGACTTAACTGTTCTTATGATATCTGGCTTCTTATAAAGACCTTGTAGCTCACTGTTGTGTACTCGTAGTTTTCTCCGTACTTAAATGTGTAATAAAAACCTAAACAAATACGCAGTATTAAAATTACAAAGAAACGTTAAACATTTTTAATACTTTTTTATGTAATTGAAAAGATAATTTTTTTTCGAATTGTTGTACATAAATACAGTATGTTCCATTTAGAAGAGAGTATAATCTTAAAGCCAATCTATTTTTCCAATTTTTGGGAATTAGGTTTCGTCGGCCATGTTATACACTACACTGAGGGGTCAATCATCTACACCGTGAAGGGCGAAATATGTTATAACTTAAAATTATATTTTAAATTATAATTTCTATAATAAAATGCATTAATTTGAACACTTAATGTGTAAAAATTGTCATTTTTTGGTATTGTACTGAATATGTAAAACTGTATAACATGAACATGAAATGGAATGGTTTAATAGCGTAATTCGTCTCAAAACTGAGACATATCGAGGAAAAAAAAACTTAGAAATTCAGACTCTAATAATAATAATGTGTGAGATTTCAATTGCATATTTAGTTTGAGATGTATTTTTTATCCCGTTGTTTGCTAAACGAACAAGAACAAGTTTTTATTTGTGAAATAATTGTTTTGTTTGCACATTTTGCAAAAAAGAATATCCCAAATAACATAAAATAAAATCATTCTCCACACCACACACTTAAGTCTCTTACTGTATATGCACAAAAACGAATACTTTCGGCATCAGAGGATTTTCTCTTTTTATTTGTTCGACAAACTGAAGAGTATATTTCTTCACTGTATTACACTGAAATATTAGTATCACGTGAAATTCTTAGTGACTGGTCACTTTCCTTAATACATTTTAACCTTTAAACTGTTTAAGTTTAAAATCCCGGAACTCACCGTATTAATCAGATGTCGGTATATGCTGATGATGTAGTGTTATATGATGATGAAATACTAAAAGACAGCACCCACATTTTACTAAATAACATTAAGAAATAGGGGCTGGAAGTAAATATCAATAAAACTAAATATATGGTCACACGTAGAAATACATTATAATATAAATGGACAGTTAATACAAATTAAGGAAATTTTGAAGAAGAGGCTGAATTCAGATATCTAGGAACAATAATTACTAACTGGAATGAGGTGCAGAAAGAAATTAAACATAGTCTCAACTATGGTAACGTAGTTATCGATGGTGGGCAATGAAAACCTCGTAACTCCATTTTGGTAAATTTTACAGGAGATGCAAATAACTGTTTTAAATAATTATGAAAATTAATAAGCAATAGTTCCCACATATTTTACTACAGAATAAAAGTCAAGTTATTAATAAATTTGAAGTCCGTGTTCTCAATAGATTATGCATCACATATTTCTGTGCTGGCTACTGGAGTATGTAGTTTTCAATGACTAGTGGAGTTACCAGGTTTTCATGCATTATTATGCATTACAGGGACTCTTTTCGTCCCAGCTTATTTAAAGAAAATTAAACTAAACAGTTATTCTTCCAGTTATATTATATGGATACAATACATGGTTTCGTACTTTAATGAAGGAGAAAATATAACGAGCATTTCTGTTAGAAAAATGTTTGATAGAAATAGTGATAGAAATAGCAGGTACGTAATAGAGAAAACGAAGTAACAGTAAGCTTTGTAAGCTACATGATCGCCAAGAATGAGGTGTGAGAATAACATTAATCATGATTTGAGGGAGATGGATTTATTACAAAGGGAATGATTGAAAAACATTAGCTCAGATAGGTATATATTTAGAGCTTATGTCCTCGCGGCTATGAACCTCCTGGTTCGATAGTGCTAATGAGTGATTACATCTACTGAAATGAACAACTGATAATTTTGTACTTTGCTTAAAATGATAGCAAAATTGCAATTACCGGCACATACTGTAACAATTATGAAGCAACTTTCTAACTCAAAATTATGTAGTGAACGGGATCCATGAATGTTCAGTTATTTTCACGGAGCAGGGAAGGCGCTAGAAGATTGAATCGGCACGTATTCGTAAATGGTTGAAAAACATTTGCTCAGATAGGGATGTCCTCGCGGCTATGAACCTCCTGATCAAAATTAATGAGCACATCTGTAACGTAAGTCGCCATATCAATGAATATTATTTCGCAATTTTTAATTTGTATTTTCCTTTTTGTTTCATTACACGCACATTTTGCTTCATAAATTATTTCATATGAAGGGTACAGGGAAAAAACAGTTTAATTACGTTTAAATACAACATACATTACCCAACTTCGGACTAAATAAATCTGCGTGTCCTTTTCTAATGGTCTCGAGATAGCGTGCTGCTTTGTCACACAACGGGCTCGGTTTTATCCCCGGCCGGGACAAGAGGTTTTTTCCTCATCTGTAAGACAAATGTCAGGAAACTTTAAGACCCAAAACGGTCACCGAACATCATATGCCATCTTAATCATCATCATTCATATTCGCCTAATTAAGTTAATTAGGATTAAGGATTCTCCTGGTGCACCATTATCATTATCATCACCCATCATATCATCAGGGCATCTTAATCCCGCCTTCCAGGAAGTGGGTTATAATTACATCAATACCAGGAGAGAACACCAGAAATGTCAAAATGACATCCTGGAGCATTGAATAAAAAAAAATGATACCTCAAACTCCATTTCGACAGAAAAAGTGACATACTTGACTTATCTCAATGTCATAGCAACTGTATTGGAAGTAGTCTATGTCAGCGGCTAAAATTGTGTGGACACGGGGTAAACATACATGAGTCTGAAAACATAACTTTTCACGAGAGCTTATTAATATTCAAATAGCTTGTTTATAACCGGAGATTTGCATATATACCATAAGAAATTAAGTTATCACTTAAGAACTCTACTCTTGTGATAGAGGAAGAAAAATGCCGTATTTCTGACATATTAATCTTACTTACTTACTCACTGGCACTATCGAACCCATAGGTTCATGGCCGCACGGACATAAGCTCTCCATACATCCCTATCCTGAGCTAATGCTTTCCAATCATTCCCTGTATAATCTACTTCCCTCAAATCATAGTTAATGTTGTTCTCCCACCTCATTCTTGGTCTACCAACTGGGCGTTTTCCTTCTGGCTTTCCTACAAGAAGTTTCCATGCACGTCTTTCATTCCCCATACGCGCAACATGTCCTGCCCATCGCAGTCTACGGGACTTAACTGTTCCTATTATATCTGGCTTCCTATAAAGACCATGTAGTTTATTGTTATGTAGTCTTCTCCATTCACCTGTCTGTTCATCTCTCTTTGGTCCAAAAATTTTCCTAAGAACTTTATTCTCAAATATTCGTAATCTCCTTTCCTCCCTTAAAGTAAGAGTCCATGTTTCGCACCCATATAATACAACTGGTAGAATAATAGTTTTATATATTTTCAGCTTAACGTTTTTTGAAAGGAGTTGGGACATCAAAAGTCTCTGCAATGCATAATAGCATGCATTTCCAGAATTGAGCCTATGTTTAATTTCTTTGTGCATCTCATTCCTATTTGTGATTATTGTTCCTAGGTATTTGAATTCATCCAATTCCTCAAAATTTCCCTCATTTGTCATTAGCTGTCCATTTCCATTATATAATGTATTTCTACGTGTGACCATATATTTAGTTTTACTGATATTTACTTCCAGTCCTAATTTCTTAGTGTTACTCAATAGTGTGTGCGTGTTGGCCTTTAGTATCTCCTCGCTATCGGCCAGTAGTACTACATCATCAGCATAAACTAACAGCTTATTAATACCATTCAGTTGTAAGCCTTCCTCATTCTCTAAAGATTTAATGGCATGCTCTAGTACAAAATTAAATAGTAGAGGAGATAGTGCATCTCCTTGCTTCAACCCATTCTGGATTTCAAAAGTGTCCGAAAACTGTTTGCCTACACGCACCCTACTCGTTGAGCCATTTAGACACATTCGTATAAGTCTAACTAACTTTTTAGGAATTCCGAACTCCAGCAGGATACTATATAACTTCTCCCTCTTAATTGAATCATATGCTTTTTTGAAGTCTACATACAGTTGATGTACAGTACCATTATATTCCCATTTCTTTTCTAAAATCTGTCTTATACTAAAAATCTGATCTGTTGTAGACCTGTTTCTTCTAAATGCACATTGATGATCTCCTAGAATGTCATCAATATAGGGAGTAAGTCTGCTTACTAATATATTTGTTAGAATTTTGTACGAAGTTGAAAGTAATGAGATGCCCCTGTAGTTGTTGCGATCAGTTTTATCTCCTTTCTTATAAATTGGTACGATAATTGATTCCTTCCATTCATCTGGAAGAGCTTCTTTTTCCCAAATCATACTAAGCAACCAGCGTATCTTGTCCATCAATTTTTCTCCCCCTGATTTTATCAGTTCTGCTTGGATCTCATCTGAACCTGATGCTTTATACATCTTCAATTTTTCAATTGCCATTTCAACCTCTAATGCACTTGGCTTTGCGACTAGCATTTCTGCTGTCTGTAACTTATCCTCCTCAATGTCCTGTTCTGTATGTACATTTAATAGCTTATTAAAATAACTTTTCCATCTATTTAATATACTCTTGGAATCTGCAATCATATCCCCATTTTCATTCCGAATTATGTTTGTTCTAGCCTGAAACCCTTTCTTCTCTATACTAATTCCCTGATATAATTCTCTAATGTTCCTATTTTTTGCATTCATTTCAAGATCATTAATCTTCTCTCTCAAATATTCCCTCTTCTTACTCTTTAGTAACTTGGTGGTTTCCCGTCTAACACTACCCAATTGCTCTAAATTTACCTCATTTGGCTCGTGTAACCATTTCATTTTTGCTAGCTTTCTTTTCTTTACAATGTCGGTACATTCCTCATCAAACCATTTCTTGTTTTGCCTATTTTTTAAACAACCAATGCTTTCTGATGCTGACAATTTAATAGTATCTCTTATAGCCTCCCATTCTTTATTTATATCAGTTTCTTCTTCGTTTGCCACATTGTCATCTGAAGATTCCAGTACTTCAAATCTATTAGCAACTTTGATTTGGTATTCTTGCCGCATTTCATCATTTTTCAAGTTTTTTAATTCATATTTTACAGAATCATCTTTAGCGTTTGTTCCTCTCATAAGCGATAGCCGTTGTCTGATTTTCACCTTGACCAGATGATGATCTGAATTGCAGTCTGTCCCTCTAACTGATCTAATATCAATGATGCTATAATCTAAAAAATAAAAATCTCTAAAATCGGAATTATGTACTTTTACCCTAATGCCACAAAATTATTGAACAACGTTCAAGGAAGAAAAATTAAACTATAGAGAATATATTGAAACCAGATACAATTGAATATGTATTCCTTATATTATATCTCTCCTCCATGCTATCTTTACCTTGTCGTGGTGGAGTGGCTTGTGTGCTTAAATGATCCTGAGAGCTATGCCGGCGGTAGCATTGCTGCCGATAGGGTTACCCATGCCAGACGAAAGAAAGTACCTTGGTCGAGAGAGTGACGATCTTTCACCGTAAAAATACAACCGTCAAGAAATGCGGACATGGGTACAACTGGGGGGAAATTTTCCGGAGGTCAAATAGTCTCCCATTCGGTTCTCCGGGCGCGGACTACTTCAG
The DNA here is from genome assembly GCA_030220185.1 of Diploptera punctata. Lineage (NCBI taxonomy): Eukaryota > Metazoa > Arthropoda > Insecta > Blattodea > Blaberidae > Diploptera > Diploptera punctata. Next base: position 642,997 of record JASPKZ010008895.1, on the reverse strand, counting down.
GGAACCCATGCCAAAGGCTCAAACACAGGGACATGTTCCTAGGAACATGGAATGTTAGGACTTTATACAATAGCGGGGCACTAGGGATATTAAGACGGGAATTAGATAAATCGCCCTTGGATATAGTCGCTTTACAGGAAGTTAGATGGCCAGGAGTAGGTAGTCAGGAATCAGAAAGCGTTGCATTATACTATGGGGGTGCAGAAAGACCTGCATTTGGAACGGGTTTTTTTAGTCAGAAGGAGGATCCTATCCGCTATCCGAGATATTAAGTTTGTTAGTGATAGGATATCATACATAATTCTAAAGGGTAAACGACATGATTTTATAATTGTAAATGTACATGCCCCCACAGAAGATAAAGATGACAAGATCAAGGATGAGTTCTACGAAGAATTAGAATGCTTATTTGATAACCTTTCACGATATCATATGAACATTATCTTAGGAGATTTTAATGCAAATTAGGGCGGGAAGATATATTCAAACCAACAATAGGCAAATTCAGTCTTCATGAAGTTAGTAACGACAACGGGGTTAGATTAGTCACATTTGCCACATCGAAGAATCTCATTGTTAAGAGCACAACATTTCAGCATAAGGATATTCATAAATACACCTGGACGTCCCCAGATGGAGAAACTCGGAACCAGATAGATCATATATTAGTGGATAAACGCTGTGTAGCATCATCGATGTTAGATCAGTTAGAGGGACAGACTGCAATTCGGATCATCATCTGGTCAGAGTGAAAATCAAACAACGGATATCGCTCATTAGAGGAACAAACGCTAAAGATAATTCTGTAAAATTTGAATTAAAAAACTTAAAAAATGATGAAATGCGGCAAGAATACCAAATCAAAATTGCTAATAGATTTGAAGTACTGGAATCTTCAGATGACAATGTGGCAAACGAAGAAGAAACTGATATAAATAAAGAATGGGAAGCTATAAGAGATACTATTAAACTGTCAGCATCAGAAAGCATTGGTTGTTTAAAAAAGAGGCAAAACAAGAAATGGTTTGATGAGGAATGTACCGACATTGTAAAGAAAAGAAAGCTAGCAAAAATGAAATGGTTACACGAGCCAAATGAGGTAAATTTGGAGCAGTTGGGTAGTACTAGACGGGAAACCACCAAGTTACTAAAGAGTAAAAAGAGGGAATATTTGAGAGAGAATATTAATGATCTTGAAATGAATGCAAAAAATAGGAACATTAGAGAATTATATCAGGGAATTAGTATAGAGAAGAAAGGGTTTCAGGCTAGAACAAATATAATTCAGAATGAAAATGGGGATATGATTGCAGATTCCAGGAGTATATTAAATAGATGAAAAAGTTACTTTAATTAGCTATTAAATGTACATACATAACAGGACATTGAGGAGGATAATTTACAGACAGCAGAAATTCTAGTAGCAGAACCAAATGCATTAGAGGTTGAAATGGCCATTGAAAAATTGAAGATGTATAAAGCATCAGGTTCAGATGAGATCCCAGCAGAACTGATAAAATCAGGGGGAGAAAAATTGATGGACAAGATACGCTGGTTGCTTTGTAAGATTTGGGAAAAAGAGGCTCTTCCAATTTATAAGAAAGGAGATAAAACTGATTGCAACAACCACAGGGGCACCTCATTACTTTCAACTTCGTACAAAAATCTTACAAATTTATTAGTAAGCAGACTTACTCCCTATATTGACGACATTCTAGGAGATCATCAATGTGCATTTAGAAGAAACAGGTCTACAACAGATCAGATTTTTAGTATAAGACAGATTTTAGAAAAGAAATGGGAATATAATGGTACTGTACATCAACTATATGTAGACTTCAAAAAAGCACATGATTCATTTAAGAGGGAGAAGTTATATAGTATCCTGCTGGAGTTCGGAATTCCTAAAAAGTTAGTTAGACTTATACGAATGAGTCTAAATGGCACAAAGAGTAGGGTGCGTGTAGGCAAACAGTTTTCGGACACTTTTGAAATCCAGAATGGGTTGAAGCAAGGAGATGCACTATCTCCTCTACTATTTAATTTTGTACTAGAGGATGCCATTAAATCTTTAGAGAATGAGGAAGGCTTACAACTCAGTGGTATTAATAAGCTGTTAGTTTATGCTGATGATGTAGTATTGTTGGCCGATGGCGAGGCGATACTAAAGGACAACACGCACACACTATTGAGTAACACTAAGAAATTGGGACTGGAAGTAAGTATCAATAAAACCAAATATATGGTCACACGTAGAAATTCATTAAATAATGGAAATGGACAGCTAATGACAAATGAGGGAAATTTTGTATCTAATCATCTCTAAATCACACCGGGGCTAATGCTTAAGCAGGAACCCGGGGTTCTCCTTTCTAGGACATCCTGGAGAACCAAAAGGAATCGCTCACCGCTTGTCATTAATTTGGCTAGCCGCAGGGCCTTTCCACCAAGACTACTTTAGAGGAAGTGGCTGAATTCAAATACCTAGGAACAATAATCACAAATAGGAATGAGATGCACAAAGAAATTAAACATAAGCTCAATTCTGGAAATGCGTGCTATTATGCATTGCAGAGACTCTTGATGTCCCAAATCCTTTCAAAAAACGTTAAACTGAAAATATATAAAACTATTATTCTACCAGTTATATTATATGGGTGCGAAACATGGACTCTTTAAGGGAGAAAAGGAGATTACAAGTATTTGAGAATAAAGTTCTTAGGAAAATTTTTGAACCAAAGAGAGATGAACAGACAGGTGAATGGAGGAGACTACATAACAGTGAACTACATTGTCTTTATAGGGAGCCAGATATAATAAGAACAGTTAAGTCTCGTAGACTGCGATGGGCAGGACATGTTGCACGTATGGGGAATGAAAGACTTGTATGGAAGCTTCTTGTAGGAAAGCCAAAGGGGAAAACGCCCAGTTGGTAGACGAAGAATGAGGTGGGAGAATAACATTAACTATGATTTGAGGGAAGTAGATTATACAGGGAATGATTGAAAAACAGTAGCTCAGGATAGGGATGTATGGAGAGCTTATGTCCGCGCGGCCATGAACCTACGGGTTCGACAGTGCCAGTGAGTAAGTAAGTAAGTAAGTATATTATATCTCTATCTATACCTAAGAAACGAAGATTTTATCAGCGGAAATCATAAAAAATGGTTTGCATGTTCTGAATGTAATTACAATGCTATATGATATTGGGAAAACTAATTGCATAGAATATTGACCAAAACTACACAAATACGCTTTTATGAATTCATGAACTGTTTAATAAATAACAGAAAGGATGAGATATTATCTGAAGCAAATAACAAAAATACGATAATGATGAAAACAGGCGTTAAATAAAAAGTGGAAAAACAAGTGTAATTACATATGCCAGATATCTAAAAGCTGAAGGAATGCAGTTAAACTAACCTTGAGATTATTTAATTGAAATTATAATACGTTTAGTAAACAAATAAGATATTATAATAATGCAGTAGTTATGAATTAGAGAGTGTGAGCAATAGCAGTTAAATACTATGGGTGAAAGAAAGACACCGAATTTATTATACAGTTTTCTTCAGTTTATATATTTCCATCTGGAACGCATATATTCAATTAGATTAGGCCATAATTAAACTAAGAAATATAATTTGGGAGTAGTGAAGAGCAGAAGAGCGACATTGAACAAAACAAGATACTTAGCATCGCTTACGCAAAAATACAGGAAACAGGTGCTAAATGAGATCAATAAATACGTGCTAAACAAATATACTATCATAACAATCAATGGACGAATGAAAAACATTCGATCAATACAGGAGAGAAAATGGTAAAAGCAGACAAACAAGAAAACAAAATTCCAGAGAGGGGGCAGATAATGAGACTCATATTATCCATCCATAGTAATTCTGCCCGAAGGCAGGTCCTTCACTGCAATCATAGCATTTTCATGCTATGCTTGCAGCTTTACTAGGGAATTGTAGGTGTGTTAGCTTCCCGTTGCTTTCCACACCGGTGAAGAATGACGATGATGATGATAAGGATGATGACCATATGATTTCGGGGACTGTTTGGGCCTTAAAGTTTTTCTGACATTTGTCTTACAGGTGAGGAAAAACCCCGATAAAAACCTCACCCAGAAAAACTGCCCCGACCGGGGATCGAACCCAGGCCCGCTGCGTGACAAGGCAGTACGCTACCTCGAGACCACAGCAGTGGACACTCATATTATAAATAAATTAATTCGGAAAGGGACAAAATAATAGTAATAATAAATAATAAAGTTTATGATTTTAGAAATGTCAAATTAAACAATGCAAATAAATGGAAAATAACGTTTCCAGATAAGCCATCTGTAAGCCATGGTTAACATAACTAGAGGGAAAAACCTTCATTGCACTTGAGCTGGAATTTGAACGCAAGATCTCCAGCTTTAGGCTGGCGCTCTACCATTGAGCTATTTAGGCACACATTTTGGAGAAAGTACAATTTTATATCTCTTTAATTCACGAGTCCGCCCGTAAATAGCGGAACTGGTGTTCACAAGACTTAATAAGGATGCTTCTACTGCGAGAAACCATTATGATGGGGTATCGCTGAAAGGTCAGGTATTTACAAACCTTATGTGGAAATTAATGTTTTAATACAAGCCGTTTGTAGGTCATGGTTAACAATAGTAGAGCTCCAGAGCGTAAAGATCTTGGATTCAAGTCTCAGCTCATGTGCAAATTTTTATCTCTAGTTAATAACATTTATTTTTTTATTTATAGGAAAAAAAAACGAGTGTACATTGTGCAAAAAAATGTGAACGCTATCATCTTGAGTTATTCACAAAAAGGACAAAATCACTAAACCAATATGCAAAGCACAATCTGTAAAATCGGATATTAATCTAAATGGCCATTTTGGCTACAATAAGAATAATAAAAATAATAAAATTATAGCTGTAGTCAAATTAATGGAAGTAAAGACCTGGTAACCACAAATGATTCAATCGGTTTCAAAAATAAAAATAGCCTACTGAAAAGCTATGGATACAATTTCAGAGCTATGTAATTATGAATATAAAAGCAAATCATAATGTCAGAGAGTGAAGAACGAAATTCGAAAAACAATAATTAAACAAAGTTGTTAAATACTCGAAACCATGACAACTTACCAAGAGCGAATGTTTATTAATTTTAATAGGACCAAGTGCAGTGGGAACTAAAAGAGACAGTAGATAAGATAACGTTATCGCAACAATCGGGAGGTGGAGGAGAAGGGGGGCAACTGGAGATGGAATGTTGGAAAACAAGTCAAGGTCGTTCAATTATATCGCTAATAATAGTCATGGACGTGTGAATCGAACCCCTGGCCCCTTATCACGGGTTGTTTGTTTGTGTGTTTTAGTGTGCACCGTGACAAGCATTTAAGTGACGTCCTTGGTACGTAGGAAATGAGTTCAATTAACTCGGGATTTCGTTCAGTCTCGAAGAAACTGGCTTCAACAATACATCGCGCTCGGAGCGCGCCGTCGCCAAGGTGATAGTGACGAGTGACAGTCGGAAAATAAAGTTAAAAATAAATTAACAAATGGAGATTTAATAATGTGACAATCAAAATTATCAATTTTATAAATTCCTTTAAGATATAACAAATGTTTAAGGACATGATCATCAAAGTTTCTATATTTTAAAAATATGTTTAATGAAAATTGTTGGAATATGTAACAAATGCCAAAATTAGTGGACTTTTAAGTTGGTAGGAAGAACGAAGTGTTAATAAAATTAGGGCGTTCTAATATTGAAAAGAATTTAAGCATACACGTTATTATACTATGGAAATTAGACTTAGGATATATTTTTACATTTCGTGAAAAAAATATGTATATAAGACATTTTTCATTTTAAATATTTCCAAGTGAATTATATTATTCGACATTAATCATTCACGGAAAAAAAACTTCGAAGTTAAATAATCTTTGTTAATTAAAGTTAATTAACAAAATTAATAAAAAATTAGAAATTAAAAAATATATATGGATTTAAGGAAGTGACATCAAAATTTCGATATTTGTAAATAAAAATGAGTTTATGTAATGACAACCAAAACTAGTGCATTTTTTAAATGAGCAGAATGAACTACGTGCCAAAATAAATTTGGACATTCTAAAATTGAAAATAATTTAAGAAATATTTAATGATACGAAAATAAAAAATATATATATATTCTGAATTTAGTGAAAAAAATTAAGAATTTACGATACATATTAACATTTTAAATATTTACAAGAAATCAAGTGAAAATCATAGTTTACCCATATTTAATGTAACAAATTGAGTTTTCAAATGCGACTCCAGATCTATGAGACTTCAAAGTAGAGCTATATCTTCAAATAGGATAAACATTTAAAATGTGACAGACATTAGACCGAAATTTTCAGTTTTGAACAAAATGTACGCCTAATCATTTCATCCCTAAAGCGTAACTAAATTTTAAGGACTTTCTACACATTTATTTTAAAAATCTTTTTTTGATAAACTGCCAGTCGGAATTTGGAAGTTTCAATAAATTACTTGAAGACTTTTTACAAGTGAATTTTTCAATGTATGCTTACAAAATATGCGGAGATTTTAAGAATGTGATAATCAAATTTTATAGCTTCAGCCTTGAAGTAAATTATGTAAGAACCCTGGCACATGAGAAGGGAGGATTTGGATAAAGATTCTCCCAGGAGCACAACATTTTATTTTAATAATAATTATAGACTTTATTTGAGTTAATATTTGTGAATCCTCATAAAATTATATTGTGAAGACTTTAAACGGTGTGGAGGATGCGGCTGTGGATTCTGGTGACTGTGGGGCTGGCCGTGATGGGAAGTTGCAAATCCCGATGTCTTATTGACGTTCCAGGTGAGTTGTTTGGCACTAACAACTTTTTTTTTTTTGCATCTCCCCACGTAAGAATAAAAATATACACATGACCTTGTCTAATTTTGATTCAGAAATACACTTGTCATTTGTGAATGGGAGTGTCCAGTATTTTTCCTATGGCAATTGTTATTACATTTCATTATGATTTATGATGGTTAACCAAAGTTCACATACTTTTGAGTCGTCCTGTCCTTCATAAAGTACGCCGTATTTATGATACTTTCCCCCCCCCCCAAACCTGGGAAAATGCGATAAAATTCAATAAAAAATAATAATAATATAGCACTAGACCCATTTCTATCTTTGTTCTTTTAAAATACATTACAGAAAATTCATAGAAATATTTTCCATTGTATTTGCAATGATCGTAAATTACAGGATTTGCGGCAAGTAAAAGAACCCCGAAGCTTGAAATAAGAGGCCTCAGAGCAAAATTTGTCAGCCATTTCACTCTCAGATTTGAATTGTCGCGTTGAAGACTCTATAAAATGTCGTTAAATAAAATATTTATTACTTGCTAACTTAAACTTACAGAGAACTGTGGTAAACTTATTAATTCGCTCAAAATATCTATTGTTTACATCTGCCTTTTATGTAAGTTTATCAAAAATAATAATCAATTTGAATTTATGTACGATATTTAAAAAACTATATTAATTAGAGTGAGCTAATTTTAAAGACATCATGTATGCGTATTAGGTACAGACAATATAATGAGTTGTGTTTTAATTATTTGTATCGTGTTTGTTGTATGGTGGATAGAAGGAGAAGGCGAAACCCAATTCCGGAATGTAGCCTACTCCTATCGAAAAGCACCAAGAGGATCTATTAACGTCCTATCCAACGGATGGTAGCTCCAGGTTGAGAAAACCAGCTATAATAGCGGGGGAGCCGATGTGCTGACCTGTACTTGTTAAATAATGATCTTCCACCTCTCTGATTGACACATGTGGATGTGAGACAATTAGCCGGCTGGTAGGCTAAGGGCCTTCTAGGCCTGTGGCTTTGGAGTCTTTAATGAACATGTAAAAACGCAAGAACTGTTTCATCTTGCGTTAATTTGATATTTTTCTAAAATTATTTGGCTCAACAGCAGTTATGGCTACCCTTGATTTTTCAGTTTATTGTTGTAAATTACAGCTATTCTTTTGTATTTGCTAACATTTTTTAATATTTCAAACTTTTTCAAGCAATTTTTATAACATTATTTGATAATTTTTAAATCACAAGATTATGACACTGTTAAGACAATATTGTGATGCTAACTGCTATTTTATCCACAGAGTATATTATTTAGTCTATGATTTTTCGATCGCTGTTTTGGGTTATCGCTGGTTGGATCGGCGTTAGGGAGTGATAAGTAAGTGTATGCCCATTTTTAATAAACGTTTGGTAATTTTAATACAATTAATATATTTGTTTAACATACATTTGGGGATTTTTGCAAAGATTGGTCATTTAAATTTCAGAGCGATAATCTATATGTGGTTAGATGGTGGGTTATCGCAGGCTCTATAAACTCTGGCGCATGCGCACTGTTGTTCTATAGGACTCTGAAAATATATCAGGTAACCTAAAGTGCTGTTTTTCCAATTATTTTGTTATTTTAACAAAACATTTTTAAATGGTTTATTTTGAATCTACGAATAACAATGGATGTCAGATAGATACTCAGGAACTAGGATAGGCCTATATTCCGTTTCAAAGTCCAAGCTTCAATTTTTATCTGAAGAAAGCAAACTCATTTTAGGTGTTGTTACTTTATTATACAACAATATAGTGCAATCATAGACTCCAAATTACCTAATTTAGCCTATTGTATCATGTAAAGGAGTTTTAAAAAAATGTGAAAAAGAAAGTAATTATCATAAATAATTATCATAAGTAAGTGATTTCCAATTTATCTAGAGAATTTGGAAATCAAGAGTGGCATTTGTTAGGACTATTTAACGAATAAGATTAAGGTGTTTACTCACAAATCATTATTTAAATATAGTTATTTTAAAATATGTAGGGCCTATATATTTAATGTAAGGGGCGATGTTTGAAAACAAATGAGAAACGTTATGTTTCACTTGTTCATCACTGCAGCAACCACATCATGTTATTTATTGCCAAAGGATCACAATATTGTAAGAATGAACCCTAGTGGAGAAAAATAAACACATAAAAATATATATTAATTTAATTTCTGATGACCTATGATGTAAATATGTCAATTATATTTTTCTGGTACGTTATTACCTGGGGGGGGGGAGGCAAACAGTGGTTTCCTTTTTTTGTAGTATAATTAATTGCTACAAATGTTTTTATATTATCTCCCGCAACCACGATCTGGTTATATTCGTGTGCACTATATATACAATCTTGTAGCCACATGCAGTCATTGCAAAATAATGCTATGGCCTGTTCAGAATGTTAAAAAGGAGGAGCTTGATTTTAATGTGATAAAATTACACTGATAAAACGGAGGTGAAAAACGACTGTAATTGGTTGTAAATAAAAACATAATTGAAACGTGATTGGTCGTTGATACCCATGGGCATGAGTTAAATAGTATAAAAAAAAGTATTGGTACTGATACTTTTTCACTAATTGAAATAGTGAAATTAGAAAACTCGATATTAAATGCTGTGAAAGATAGTAGGCCTACTACATTGCTAAAAAATAAGTCGCCCTTGTGGATCAAATTTCAACTGAATAAAGTCAGGTTGCGGCTTATCTTAACTTTGGTTTTTCATATTTAATACCTTTTCTGATACAATTTTACCAATTTTCATCAATACACCTAGCGACTGTAACCGACACTGGCGCCATTTTATTATGCAATTGGAATTGACGTAAACATTGTGTATTGTTTCGTTATTGTGGCTTCTAATTCATTTAGTTTCAATAAGAAGTTGGGAGATTGATATGAAAGCATGTTTTGTGCCAATTTGAATTAACAGTTAAATGATAGAGCATAATAAAGCCTAGGAATTCGGCGTAGTTACGTTGCAAGCTTTAATCCTGAAGTTGTGCTTTCTGCCAAAATCACAACGAACAGAGGCCGGAAGAAAGTGGACTGGACGTTAAGTTGTCTCAGAAGAAAAACATTTAAAAAAAGCTTCTTCAATGAGAAAATCGTTGAGAGGACCGAAATTTGGCAAATATTCCAAACTCGCGCTAGTGTTCTTTCTTACGTACAAAGATACCGGAGCGTAGATGTAAAAACATAATAATACGTTATTTTTTTCTTTCTTCAGTCCGGGTTAGGTTTATTTTCTTACCAAATTTTTTTTCCTCGAATTTTAAGGGTTCGCTTATACCAGGGACAGCTTTTTTTCCCGGGGCAATACGGTATCATGCCATTCTGCATACCCAGGTAATGTACTTCGTTGTTATTGAACATCTCTTATTGTTCTGAATTTTCTAGTCCCGACTCAACGTACAGTTTGGGAACTCGCAATATAATTCAGGTAGTCGGATTTGAGTTATGTTTTTTTTTCGGTGGTTTTCCTCACAAATATCAGGAATTAATATAAAATTATGGAATGTTCACCTGAAAGGTCCGTCTCCTTAACTTAATTAATCATTTAACTGTAGCGCTTTCGGGACTTGTCCCATCATCGGCAGGATTCAAAACTGGTGTTTCACTGAAGATCTGGTAGAGGGGGTTGCATGTATTGGGTTCGTTTTCGTTTATCAGGCTGTCGTTGTTGTGAACTGCTTTCATGATTTCCATCTCTTCGAGTACGTTTATCTTCGCTGGATTATTTTCTCTGTGCATTACTGTTAGGGTGTTTTCAATATTTAACATGCGATGTCCTTCATGGATAACGTGTTTTGCATACCTTGATTTCCCTTCTGCGTGAATGAAGTCTCGAAAATGTTCTTTGAATCTGATGTTAAAACTCCTGTTTGTCCTTCCTATATAAAATTTGTTGCAGTCCTTACATGTCAGTTTATAAACTCCTTTGCTGTTGAAAATGTTATTTTCTTCAATGTTATTGTTTATTATGTTGTTTAATTTGTTATTGGTTCTGTATGCTATTTTTACGTTTTTATCGGCTTTCTTTAAGTGCATTGGCTAATTTTGTCGTTTCTTTTCCTGTGTATGTAAGTGTTATCCATGTTTTCTTATTGTTGTCAGATTCTTTTTCTAGTTTAGTTATGTTGGTTATGTTGTTCTTCCTTTTTTGTTTTTTTACGAGCTTATCTATGAATTCTTCATTATAGCCATTGGTTTTTGCCATATACTTAATGTAGTTGGGTTCTTGGATATAATTCATCATCATCATCATAGTACATTCACGAATTTAGGCCATTTGTTGACCTGTTTCGGCCTCAAGAGAAACACCATCCAGAAGTCTTTTGAGTGGACGTCCTGGTCTTCTTCTTCCTGCAGGTTGATATCTTAACATTAGTTTGGGTATTCTGTGATCTTCCATTCGATGAACATGTTGTATCCATCTTGACTTATAATCAGAAATTTTGTTTTCTAAAGATTCCATGTGTAATTCTTCTAAGATGTCTTCATTTTTTTTGTGATCTAGTAGTGTGTATCCTGCAGTCCTCCGAAGATATCTCATTTCAGCAGATCTAAGTCTCTGTATATCCTTCTGTTTCAACGTCCATACTTCGCTACCATACAAAAGAGTTGGAAGAGCCAGTGTTTTATACACTTTCAGTCTTGAATGCTTTTGGACTAACTGTGGCTTGAAGATAGAATTTATTAACCCTAAAATTCTTAAAAATTTAGATATTTTTGCATTTACATCCTTTTCTTCTTCATATGAGATATTGCATCCTAGATATGTAAAATTATTCACCTGCTCCAAAATTTTATTGTCCAGTACAATTTTACTTCTGACAGGATCTACACCTTGAAATGCCATAATTTTTGTTTTTTCTGTAGATATCTTTAATCCATATTCTTCTGTAATTTTGTTAAGTTCATACAGACCTTTCTGTAGATTATCTTCAGAATTTGCTATTATTATTTGGTCATCTGCAAACAATAGGGTGTTTAATTTTCTATTTTCTGATATTCTTATTCCAAATTTATATGTTCTTGGATATAATTGTCTTTGCTTAATGGGAGTTTCAACATTCTACTGACTAAGCTATTAAATGTACTAATTTTCTGTTGAAAAGGGTGTGTAGAATTTTTGTTTATGGTCAGAGCATTGTTTGTGGGTTTCCGGTAGATATTTCTAGTTTATTGTTGTGTAGATTTTTGGTTATAGACAAATCTAAATAGTTTATGCTGTTATTAACTTCTATTTCTTCGGTGAAACAACGGAACACATCATGAATCTTATAAGAGTTAAATATCAGGAAATTTTAAAGTCCAAACGGTTCCCGGACATCATCTGGCCATCATAATCAACATCATCGTCATATTCGCCATATTTAGTGTGAACAAGTTTGATGAGCAGAACAAGAATACCACGTCAGATCTTAAATTACCAGCCACCAGGCAAGAGACCCTTCAAACGTTGGATTGAGACCGTAACAGACCACTAGGTCTGTCACATACAAGGAAGAAGAATAATTTTATGTTGTGTTGTCTCGGAGGAGGCCCTGACATTGAGCTGATTAATTATCATTCGGGGAGGTCCTCCATGTCCTTGTGTGATCAAAAAAAGTATGTTTGTGATCCATAGTTCACGACAGGTCGTGCCCCTGTAAGGATAGAATGGCGTGAGGCATGTAAAAAAAGTACGTATAAGGTGAGAGATTAAACCAAGTTAATGGAATGGATTTGAGCTGTTTCGTAACCTCGACGGTGCTTTAATATCAATTTTAAAAGTGTTGAATGTTTCATAAGAAATTGTTAATATTTTTTGTACCTTTTTAAATTTTAGCATCCAATAAAATTTTGTAATAATTGTACTGAAGGTATTAGGTTACCCTAACTCTGGATTAAATAACGTTTTTATCATGACAATCGGAGAACAAAATTAATTTATTATTTTAATTTAAAACTTATTCAATTAAATGAAAACAGGTGGATGTCCAACGAAATTTCGAATACGTTTGTATCGATCTTATATTTAATACTGAACAAGAAAAGTTTCTGCTTCTTTCTAGTAAATTAGATACATGCCCTGACTTGTTCCAACTTGTTCCCATCTACTGGGCAATGGGTGAACGATTTTGTTGCTAAAATGTTTGGGATGTCGTCTTACAGGTCTTGGAATATCTGGTTTTTGTGTCATGACGATTCTCGGAAGACGATCATCGAACATTCCTAAAATAATGTTTCTGCAATATTTTCTTCTTCCTTGTATCCATTGTATCACATCTTAGATGTTACACTTGTTCCTAATCTCTTTGTTTGTCTGTTTTACAAAGTATGCATATATCCTGTAATATTTTAGAGGGTCGCATTTTTATTATCACCAGTTCTTTTTGTTTCTAGATTCTATAGTATATGTTAAAATAGGTATTAGATTCTAGTATATGTTAAAATAGGTCTTATACATGTTTTACACTCTGTTTTTTCTTTGAAAAAGTTCATAATAATAGGTCATAATAATTGTTCATAAAATAGATCTTATACATGTTTTACACCCTGTATTTTCTTTGAAAATGTTCATAATAATAGGGCATAATAATTGTTCATAAAATAGGTCTTATACCCTGTTTTTCTTTGAAAATGTTCATAATAATAGGTCATAATAATTGTTCATAAAATAGGTCTTATTCATGTTTTACGCCCTGTATTTTCTTTGAAAATTATAATATTGTTCACAAATGATAATACAGCAAAAACTCCTTATTCGCGGGGAATATGTTCCGTAAATATGCCGCGAATACAGAAACCGTGAATATGGAATGGTAATTTGTATGGGTATATAAGGGATACGTTCCTGGGTTCCAAAATAAATTTAAAAATTGTCATAAGCAATGCACACAGAATTAATTGAATATCTAAAAAAATCTACAAAACAGTCCGCAGCAGCATCTCTTTTTTACGGATAATTCACAATAGCCAATTTTGTCTTTCAGCTCATTGATGCCAAGAAGATGCGGATGGGTAGATTCCCGGGCAAGCGTAGCAGCGCACGGAGGGTATTTCTTAAGGATGATAATTGATAACTCACAGTAATCATTTTTGTCTTTCATCTCATTGATGCCAAGAAGTTCGGGAAGTCCCGGAAAACGCAGGATAATCAGCAGCAATGTGCATCAACATGTTGTGAATCGTGTCTGTAGTACGAATGTAATCCAATAACCAAAGATATATTTAGTTGCATGATTCACCGAACGATATCTGGTATATAATAGCCAAAAATAAAATGTCCAAAATTACCGAGATTAGTGCCGAAATCATAGTTATCAGAGTCACTAAGCTGATTTTCAATTCAGATGAACTCATACACCTAATGGGTTTAGAGAGTCCAAATGTGAATCTAAAACATCCAGGGACCCACTCAAATGTACACAAAAAATGTCATCAAAATCGGTCCAGTCGTTTAGAAGTTTTTAATTTGGGGTTTAAAAAAACTCAATTTCTAATTGTCGGATTTCGCTCATTTCTTGATAATACCTACCTCGGTTTATTTTAATAGGATATATTAAGTTTCGTTGTTACACATGTAAAAATGTGACCGCTAGAGCGATTTTCAATTTTCACTTCCGGTGAACTCCTATACCTAATGGCTTTTAGAGAGTCCAATTGTGAATCTAAACCATCGGGGGACCCAATCAGACACACACACAAAAATTTCATCAAAATCGGTCCAATCGTTTAGTGACAAACACACGTACAGAAGAATTGTAGCCTATATATTATATTTTGTTAAATTACATTGAGCAGTTATTATAACTCAGCAAATATACGAAGGCAACAAATGCATGATGAAATTTTTATTAAAAAAAATTAGGTCCCACCGAGATTTGAACTCGGATCGCTGGATTCAGAGTCCAGAGTGCTAACCATTACACCATGGGACCGTTACAGACTCTACCTTAGATTGGAAATAGCCACTGGCCATATCATACGTCATCGACCTAAGTCGATAGTTTACAAGGAAGAAGGGAATTATTATTTGGCATGAAATTGATTCTAATGCTACGGCTTATTATACAGCGTGTCGCGCCCGACGTGACGCGAATTCGCGTTTCGCTCAGCGTGATGCTGGTTTCGCATGGAGCGCATACGCTACAGCGCATATGTTTATGGAATTGTCGCCAGATGGTACCACATATATGGAAACAAATGACACGTTCATAATAAATTCCAAACGTTCATAATAAATTTACAAATGTGTTTACAAAAACTAATGTATTTAGTATTTAGTAAACTATAAACTAATCTGATGTACACTAAACTGACCCATCGGAAGCTAACAAAATGAAGTGATTGAACATTTATTTCTCAAAATATGGTTTGGAATTAAATGCAAATGTTGGTCATTCACACATATGTCCTGCCATCTGGTGGATTTAATTTTATGAGCGTTCACGTATGCCAACTTCAATTCTAATAAAGGATTTTGAAAATAAATTGAGAGGAAAAGTCATAATTTGTCTACATAGATAAACATATCAAAATTCTTCATAAAAAAAGGTTTCACGTGTCGTTGCAAAACGATTAAAATAGTTCGAAATATTAGTAAAGACAGAAAAAGTACCTATAGCAACAGCATCATATGAATGCTGTATGGAAAATTATAGAATAAATGATTCTTTAGTTCTTAAATAAACATATGGTTGATGAATATACCAAATTTTAGAATACTTCAGATTTTCGCCTGAGCAGTTTTATCAGGTTTTGAATTTAATAGAAGACGAAATTTATGTACATCCATAATATCCCCAAGATACAATACAATATTTACAGCTTTTATTTATCTCTTGACTAAGTTCAAGCCACAATAACTTTTTTCTGTACATCTCTGTACTCCTTCATGCTCATATTGTATAAAAATGGTATAAAACATGTATAGAACTCGATGATTTGCAACAAAACTATCTAACTTTCGTCGTTAAAATTGGAAAGTTATAAAACAAGTACTGTATTTCCGACATTTTGTTACAAAATCTTAGTTTGTTTTTAGCAATTACACCAATGAGTACGGGTAATATCTTCTATATTCTTTGTTTGCGCTGGCAAATTGCGCCCTGGATTCAAGAGATTCCAAAACACGACGCGACATGTCAGCGCAAATTTTTTTGCGCCAGCAATTTGCGTTGTAGATAAACCACTTCCATTTAAATACATGCGGAGCAATTTTTGCGCTGGCGCGTTGCGTCGTAGATAAACCACAGCATAATGGTGGTACAGGCCCTCCGGAGGGAGTAATAAGGGATGCCAACTGAATATTAAAGGAACGTAGATATCTTTTTATATAAAAATGAATGTGTCTGTCTATCCTTTATGGATTCAAAAACAACTTGCTTTTTTTATCATTTAGAGACATTTTCTGGGACAATTAACGTATATAACCTATTACCCTACGTACTATAGGGCCGGAGCTAATAAAAAAAGGCATCGATGCATTAAAGAAATAGCTTTGGAATCTTAAGGTACGTACACACTTGCGCGCCGCGCGCGCGTACCATGTTCGTCAGATTTGGACAGGGTTTTAAGGTGCGCGCGAACGGCGTGCGCGTCTCGCACCACGATCCACTTATTGTCGGTTTTTTCCACAAACACTTTGATGGTTCGCTGTTTGGATTTGGACGGGTACCTGAGAGGTTCGTTGTTTTCGGTGCGCACCTATTATTTGAGTATGGAGTGGTCAGAGGAAAACATGTTAAAACTTATTGATATTTATAGAAACAAGCAATTATTGTGGGATCCTCAACATAAGGATCATTTTAAAAAATCATTGAAAGGAGATGCCTGTTTTTTTTTCAATGTTATGTGTTTTTTTTTCGTGTGTACTGTAATTGTATGAATAAATTAGAATTATTTAGAAAACATTATTTATTTAAGACGTTCATTTCATAATATTATGTATGAAGTATCACAAAACAATACAATATATAAACACATTTATTACTAATTATTTATTTATTTCTTCGAAGACTCCAAAGAGCAAGACTGCTCATGTTAAGGGGCAATATACAAAAAATAATGGCCATAAAACAATTAACAATAAAAACAAGAAAACAAATTCAGGCATAAGTTTAAGTAATACAAACTACTATAGATGCACAATATATGTACACATATAAATACAATATTTAAACAGGATAATATTAATAATAATAAAATTAACAAAATTAACTAAGAAAGCAATGAGAAAAAATATTTTTTAATACAATTAGAAAAATGTTTAACATTCGTGAAATGTTGATATTCAATAGGTAAGTTATTGTAATGGTTGATTAATGCATAACGAATCCCTTTTATACCTTTTTTTTTTTTGAGAAACTAGTATATTTGTGCAATAAAGTACAACCTCTAGTATAATAATCATGTACATCTTTATTAAAAATTAAGGCCATGTTATGGTGAGATAGATTCTTAATAATTTTAAATATATATATACAAATCATATATTTTTTTAAATTCCTTTAATGCTATAATATTTGAAAAAGTATAAATAAAGTTATAAGATGTAATAAGCGTGACCAGACGTCCCGATTTTGGCGGGACAGTCCCAATTTTTAACAATTTGTCCCGCGTCCCGCGGCATTTAAAAAAAAGTCTATATTTTTGGGAAAGAATGCAGGACAAGCGGGAGAACGGAAAGGGAATAGACATGGTTGGTTACACCTGCTCTGCAAAATGTCTACTGAAGGTTTGTGGGTTTCCTATGGATCGCAGGAGGTTCGTTGAAATTAATCATTTCGACGAACATAACACGCGCCGCGCGCGCGCCGTTCGTGTTCGCGGCGCGCATATGTGTACATACCTTTAAATGACTTACGCTGCCTAAACCATAACAAATACACCAAATTAATGTACACATAATTGAATACAGTAAAAGCTCCTTATTCGTGGGGGATATGTTCCGCAAATATATCGCGAATACAGAAACCGCGAATATGGAATGGTAATTTGTATGGGTATATGGGGATACGTTCCATGGTTCCAAAATGAAATAAACATTATCAAAATGAAATCAATTAATGAGAGATTCTTAACAATTTTTCTTTTACTCGACATTATGAATTGGCAACAAAGCAGAAAAGACACGTGTTATTCAATCAAAATTTTTGCAACGAATGACAAGTCGAAACAATAAAACACCGATCGTTGCGAGGGCGGCATTTATCAACAGACATAGCGGCACGTGAAATACATCGGCGGTGACTTTTAAAAACAAACTTTAGGCTTAGTGACAATAAAGTTTGTTTTACTTTGATATTAATTTGTTTACTTGATTTAGAACACTCTTTGTAAAAGCCGCCTTGACACGTGGCTGCAGTAAAAAAAAGTTGTTGATGCGTTAATAAAGATACTGATCCTATTAGGATACTGTCTGGATCCGCGAATAAAGAAATTTTTACCCGCGAATACAGGAACTGTGCGGCAATTTTTTTAACCCGCGAATAAGGAGCTTTTACTGTATAAATATTGTTCAGCACATTGAATTGTAATCGTGCGATCCTTGTAATTTTTAAGATAATGGTATGTTGATGGTAAATGATGATGCAATGTAAATATTATCTTCTTTATTAAACACAATGTGTACACTAATATTATATACATGGTTTTACCATTTTGCTATTAATTCGTGAATTGTTTTAGTTCTGTTTTCGCACTTCACTAAGTGATACTTTGGGCACGGTTTGCTACAGAGTTTACAGATGCAGGCCTCCTCGGGTTCATGGTAACTTTGTTTATGACATTTTCCCATGGAAGCCGTGAGCGGCGAAGCGTGTGTATAAGTGGCGAAGTCGAAAATTTGGTCCTTTCCATTCGTCTGTGTTTAACGCTTTCCGTTTCCATGATTTCGTTCGGAATCTCTCTGGCTTTTCTCTGTCTCTCCTCGATTGCTGTTTTGTATGCCTGCGTTTCTGGTAGATCGAAGTGTTTTCGGATGTCTTCTATGAAGTAAGACTCCTTTGCTATTATGTAGACATAGCTATGTCTTGTGAATTTTGAAATTGAAAGAGCCCGCTTTAGGAATCTCGCTTTTATGCTTTCAAGTTTCATGAAATTTTTGACTGTGAGACATGCCCATAAGTGGCAGCCGGCATAACTTTGATGTTGAATAATGCTATTGCAGTTGGTAGGGATAGGTTTTGTAACTTTGGAATGTCATAAATGGCTTTTGTGGCAGCTGTAGCACGCTCTTGTATATGCATCGAGAATACTGTTCCGGTGGTCTGTAATGTTATTCCTAGGTATTTGAAGCTGCTAACGAATTCTAGAGTTGATCCGTCGCATGTGAGGTGATCTCTCTTGGATAGTCTTTCTCCTCTCCTAAATTTCATAGCTTTGGTCTTTGAGCTATTTATTACCATTGAATTTTCTAGTGCCCATTTCCTGATCTTCTCCATGGCTGCTTGTAGGTCTTCTAGGCTCCTGGAGAGGATAGCCATGTCATCTGCGTACATAAGGAGTTTGACGTTCCTTGTGTCTATCACCTGACCGATGTCCGCCGTCATGACGTTAAAGAGTATCGGACTCAACGGGTCTCCTTGTAGTACCCCTCTTGTCTGGATGATATTTTTCGACGTAGTTATGCCGTCGTGTATAGCCACAGAGTTTGCGGTTAGCACAGACGCTATTATTTGTAGTTCATTGCTGGTCCTACCTAGTACGCTTTCTAGCTTTTGAATGAGTATATTCCTGTTGATGCTATCGAAGGCTTTAGCGTAATCTATGAAGATTGCGTACAGAGGGGTGGTGGGTTGCACCAAGGTCGTTGTTATTTCTTTTATAATTTCATGTACAGCGTGTAGCGTTGATCTGCCCGGGGTGAAGCCATATTGATTCATTGGTATGATAGCACGTAATCTTGGTTCAGTTCGCCTCAGTAGAAGTCTACTGAAAAGTTTAAACATGACGTTTTCCAGGGCTATTCCCCTATATGAATTTGGATCGTCCTTTCGTCCTTTGCCTTTGTAAAGCACAGTTATCAGTGTGTTCCTCCACTGTTTTGGGATTGAATTGTTCTTGAAACATTCTCTGAAAAGGCACGCTATCGGTTCCGCCAGGTCTCGGACTGTGTCTTTCAGGTGTTCAGCATATATTCCATCTGGGCCGGCCGCTTTGTTGTTTCCGTTCATGATTAGTTGAGTGACTTCTTCTGTTGTGATGGGGGTCGAGGTTTGATTGCGTTCCGCATGTAGTGAGAAGAAGTTGGACATTTTGTTCCTTTCTCCCAGGAGGTTGCTGAAGTGCGATTCCCATCGCTCAATGTTTTGAGGGGGCTCGATCTGTTCCTCTTCGAGGACCTTAGGATTTTGTAAGGTTTCATTTCCGCCTCAGCAATTAGTTCCTGTTCTACGAGGAGGTCGTATGATGCAATATAAACAAAAAAGGATAGACGGCCAGGAATACCTCTTAAAAGACGGCTAGACGGGGCCGAAACAGGTCTATATCATCATGGCAGATGATGGTATTTTCTCTAATAATTATTATTACGTACATTCCTAAATAACTTAAATGACGTCATATCTAATTTTAACTCTTGGTTTTTAGAAATCGTCAATCATACTTTCGAAGTAGGAGAATCGTACGGCACGTTTATCCGGCAATATATGATACCTTTTTGTGAAATTAGAGAGAGATGTATGAAAACAAACTAAATATGTTTTCCCCTGGAACTAGCGGTACGTCCGCAGCTTCAATCTTAAATTTACATATTTTTTTGCAAGTTGTCCGCGAATTGTATCTCTATAATGCTTACAAGGGAAGTACTTATATTGGACCAGTTTGATTGTAACAAAAATTGGAGGACATGTTAATTGATTGACATTAAATATGATGACGTTAGTAATTTTGCTGCAAATTTAATAAAACTCGTGTTATTTGTAATTAAATTTCAATCGCGTCTCATTGACCGGTTCTTAACGGCACGGTTGCTCATTGCTGGTTTCAAGCACTAGTGCTGCTAGCGCGCTAGCTACAGCGGTGAGAACGCAAATATTAGTTTCTCTCCTTCCTAACATTAATAACAATTTTTGATTACTTTATACAGATAGCAGAGCACTGTATACTTTATTAAATTGAAATTCAGAATCGGTTATAATTTCGTGTACTGGAGTAACAAAAACAAATTATCATTTACCATAACATCAATGGTGATAATGAGGGTCTTCGATGAAATGGTTGTAACAAAATTTTTACGAACACCATGGGCATCTGATAATGACAATCCTGGAGCAGTTAGATGTGGCACATTCGCTAAAACCAATGTCAAATGCATTTTCAATCACATTTGTGAATCTCGTTACACTTTGGTCCACGTTATAGCCAGACTTTTTCCAATCATAAATACGCATATGTTTGTAAATTTCTGTTGAAATTGATTATATACAAGGAAATGCAGTTTTATAATAAATAATCTATCAGAGATTTTCATGTCACCATCTGATTTTAGACGCACACATTCTTCAAGTCGTCGCACATAGATCTTATATTTAAAAAAAATCATCAAGTGGTTGCATATATTTAGTGGCTCCTGCAGGAATAATTTTCAGCCTTACATTTTTATCGCGTAAACAGTCCTGTAGCAATTGTTCGTCCATATGCCCGGACCACGAATCGCATATTAAAAGCGAATCCATTTCAATGTTTTCACTAAACACATGTTTTAAGAATGTTTTCAAATGTTCTTTTGTTATTTTTCCACTGTCACTACAATCGACATACACATTTGGAGGTGTATTCTGTTCTATCATCTTCTGAACTTTGGGCCCAAATTTGTTTCCAGTAGGTTCTCGAAAACAGAGGTATAACCTCTTCCCAAGTTGCCCACACGTTGAAATAAGAACATATCTCGTGTAAGAATGTGCAGTTCCATGTAGGTTTTGAATTGTAGCAACAGTAAGCTTTTTGCCTTTGACTGCCAGTGTTCTGTTTCCTGTCATTTCATAATTAAATTGACTTTGGTCACAGTTCCACACACTCTTTGTTGGTATGCAGTTTTCTTGAATGGTCTGATTAAGTTCTCTTACAAATTTATTTGCATTTTCAATAGTTTGAGTTTCGTTTTCAATATCCTTGACAGTGACAAATTTGGTAATTTGTCTTGAAGAAATATTGTTTTCCTGTTTTGAAATTTGAAATGAATGTATTTGAAGCTTTAAATTCATTCAAAACCAATTCCTTCGCTCGTAGAAGAGCCCACGATTGTAAATGCCAATAGAGCACTGTCAATCCCCGATCTCGAGAATCTCGAAACTTATTAAAGACGTAGTCTTTAATTTGGGTGATTTTGTAGGGGTCCCTGTTTTATAATTGTGAAGGTAGATAATATGTTTTATTTTCTATATAATTCAAAACTCTTCTTGCATTTCGGTTATTAATTAATGATGACTATTTTTTTTAAATTATTTGTGAATAGGACTTTGGGCCAGATTTCCCTGACATCCTATATTCATAAATGTTTTCCAATGTTTCTTCAGAATAGGCAGACAGTACGTTAGTACGTTTAACAGGAGACGGCTCAGAGCTACTTGAACTGTCACGTTCCTCACTGGATTCGTTGGCAATTTCAAAGTCTTCAGAACATCCAGCCTGTGTGAGCTTCTGACTGCAAGTAGCAGTCGAAATCTAAAGTATTTTCACTAACGTCCTCTAACCCATTCCAATATTTTTGTTCTATAATTTCTGCCAGAAAATACGCAAACTGGTCATCCTCCAAATTCAGGTTCTTCGTGTTTTTCAAATGTTTCCTAAACTATAGATAGTTAAGACGTAAAATGGATTTATTATGCCCATTTTATTATTTTGATGAAATATTTTATTGATTCACAAGACTATTACCTGTAAATGTACACATTTACGTGTAAATATACTGTTATATCCTAAAAAAGTATTAATTTAACCATAAATATGTTAATTAATAAATGATGAAACAAATATTCTATTGTACTAACAATGTATTATTTTATGTTTAAATAGAAACAATTAATATATACTGTAAGAATACTCGACTGCGGGAGTGAAAAAAAAAAAAAAAAAGTTCAGACTCCGGTGCGCTGTTTTTCAAGTAACCGTGCCACTCCGTTGCAATATTTATTTCGTTAGTTTCTCTCTCTCCCTGTCCCTTTTTTGTTCTTCCCTCGTTCACCACACTATCATTTTCTATTTTATTTGTTTATTTTATTTTTTCCGAATGTTTTACTTATTTATTCTGTCATGTACCGATGCCAAGCCTTTATTTATTTTTTCTGGTTCCTTATTTCCTATTAATATTATGCATACTATTGAATTTGCAGTGAAATGAATATCACGGTGTTCAGTATCCTTCATTCAACATATCCTCCAATTTTTGTTACAACCAACTGGTCCAACATAAGTACTTTTCTTGTTAGTTTAACTGATTATACACTCGTATTAGGCCTATTTAATGTAGATTATAACAATACAGAGTGTCCACGAAGTTCTGCTACCAAAACAATGTAACTTAGCTCGGCAATATGGAAGAGATCCTCAATCCAAATCATCCATAATTAGATGGGTCGAGAAATTTCTAGCGACTGACAGTGTAATGGACTTGCCACGGAGTGGACGACCAGGTGTGAGCCAAGAAACTAGCGACAATGGGCAACTTGCATTTCAACTCAGACCTAAAAATAATGGTTCATCATGCTTAACGGGAACTGCATTAACCAAAATCAACCATTCATAAAGCCCTCCATAAACGGCTGCAAATTACGCAAACGTCGCCAACTGACGTATCTCGGCGTGCGGAATTAGCTGATTCCATGCTGAATGCAATTGACGAAGACAATGAGTACCTGCAGGGGGTGATATTTTCTGATGAAATTAATTTCTTTCTCTCTAGACATGTTAACCGTCATAACATTCGGATATGGGGGTACTGGTGATTTACCAGACTCAGCATACCACCACACACATTGGGTATTTTCCTGCGGTGTCGTCGTTGAAATCACAATCTGCAACAAATGTAAACAAAACTTTGAGAGATGTAGAATCCGATTGAGGGTCTTTCCACTTTTCAGCGGTTGCCCTTTTACCAGCCGGCTGCTGGCCCTTCACATCCACATGTGTCAATCACAGAGGTAGATGATCAACAGCCAGTGTAGGGGTGACATGTGGTTAGCATGTCGAGTCTCCCAGCTGTTATAGCTGGTTCCTCAACCTGGAGCCGCTAGTTATTGTAGCTACCCAATTGCCTCACAATGCTGGGTGGGCACCGGTCCCATACTGGCCGAAATACCATGAGAAAATTTCTTCCCCCATGGAGACTCGAACCAGCGCAAGTCCCGTAGCTCTGCGCCAAGGCTTCCTACCTTAACCGCTCGGCTACGGCGCGGGAGATGTAGAATACGTTTCAAAAAACCGCATGTCTCTGTCTCAAATATTTTACGAACTAAGTTATATTGTTTTGGTAGTAGGACTTTGTGCACACACTCTATAATAATATTATCTTACATTATGTTTACAAAAAACTTCCCTCAATATTATTTGACGTGGAGTAAGCTCTATTAAAATGGCATTTGGTGTTTGGTGTTTATATAATGGGGGAGTAATATACCTCTACGGTTTATATTTTGAACTTGATGCATTTTGTTGGATTTTCATACACTATAAGATATACTCGTATCTACGTTTAAGATTACGTTTATTCATTTTCAGCAGAAAAAATATTGAAGATAAAAACTGATAAGTTTATGTGCTAAAGCTTTTCTAAATTAAGCCATATATATATATATATATATATATATATATATATATATATATATATTTTAAAGAAAGTACAATAGAGTATAAAATATGTAACATTCCTTGAAGGAGGTATATTTCGCGGACTGTTACTGGCAATTGCAGACCATAATTTATTTGTTGTATTTTAGCCTAAGGGCTACGTCTCACTCTAAATTCTAACCCCTAGTATAGACCTGAAAAAAGTCTCAATTGTTTGTATCAGTGTTCAGATAGTTACTATCCTGGGCTACACGCGATAATTTTGCACTCAGTTGTAAGTTTAGCTTAACTTAGAATAATTTCTAAGTAAGAATTCACATTTGAAATGCCTCTTCAGTAATATGAGCTGAGTCGATATTTTAAATCAGTTATTAGTACTAATTTATTTCCCCAAGTACAACAATGGTGTCACAGATCCTGAAGTTTAGAGTGTGCGAGTTATAAATGTTATAATTATTTAATAGTGATTCCCAAATTAAATCTAAACTGTCTATGTTTAATTAAATTATTAATGTATTATTATTATCATCATCAACATCATCCGAGGGTTGATGCCTATGCTGTGGTCCTAACCCACTTAGGATTGTGGAGAAAAAAATATTCATACCTCATTTTTTCACATAGCCCCCTAGGAGATTTACGCACTTCTCTGAGCGGTGCTCCAACATTTCTACAGCTTCCTGGAAGAAGGGTTGTCCAACCTCTGCAAAACAGTGGTTTACGGACAGCATTACCTCATTATCGGGTGAAAATTTCTTCCCACGCAGGTGCTCCTTGAGTTTTGGGAATAGCCTGTAGTCGCTGAGGGCCAATACGGTGGATGGTCCAGCAATTCAAAGCCTGGTGTTGAAATCGCAGCCATTGCAACTAAGGATTTGTGATTTGGGGCGTTGTCTTGATGAAGAAGGACCTTTCGACTTAATTTTCCACGGCGTTTCTCTTTGAAGCATCTCGCAATTTATGAATTAAAGCTGCGTAATAAAGGCCTGTTATTGTGACTCCTCTCTGCAAATAGTCTACCACAATAACATTTTGGGCATCCCAAAAGACAGAGAGCAGCACCTTGCCTGCTGATGAGAGCACCTTGAATTTCTTCGGGGTCAATGAACCCTTATGTTTCCACTGTATACTTTGAATTTTGGTTTCAGGGTCATAGTGGTGGACCCATGTCTCATCCTTAGTCACATACCTCTCAATAAATAATTTTTTATCTGCTCTAAAATTAGTTAAATGTTGCTCACGAAGTACTGTTCTTTGTCGTTTCTGAGCCAGCGTCAACATTCGAGGCACCCATCTCGCAGTCAATTTTTTATGCCCAATTCCTTTTTCTAAATAGTGTCCATACTGTGATATGAGATGCCTGTTTCCTTTACTATGTCTCTGATCGTGATTCGTCGATCTTGCAGTACTATATCATGCACTTTGTTGATGTTTTCTGGAGTCGTGCCAGTTCTTGGAGAGCCACCACTATGTACATCTTCACAGGGCGATCTTCCACATTTAAATGCATGAAACCATCTTTTCACTATGCCGTAAGACACATCAGATTGCCCCAAAGTTGTCATATCTTCATAAAATTGAGGAGGAGACACCCCCTTCGTCTGAAGGTATTTAATAACAGCTCTTTTCTCAACCGTCTCCATTCTGTACTAACTTGCATTCTTGCAACTTGGCCTATTGCTAAGACACATGTCAAAGGCTTGTGTGCCAAGAAATCAATATTTTTGTTCAACTAAAAAATAGGTAAGGGCTTACAGCATTGGGATCAATCCTATTATTATTATTATTATTATTATTATTATTATTATTATTATTATTATTATTATTATTATTATTATCATCCCGCGCCGTTTCCGAGCGGTTTAATGCATCATGAATTGATGCAGAACTATAGGATTTTAGCTAGCCGGAGTCCTCATTAGCGGAAGCCCTTTCTCATGAAATTTTGGCCATTAAAGGACCGGTATCCACCCAACATCGTCAGGAATTTGGGAAGCTACAACAAGCAGCTGCTCCAGGTTGAGAAAACTAGCTTAACGGCTGGGAAACCGACATACAGGCCATATGATACCTCCTACTGGTTAGATGATCGTGTACATCTGTAATTAACATATGTGGATGTGAGATCAGCATCTGTCTGGTATACTAAGGGCCTTATAAGCATTTTGTCACATGGAGTTTTTAGAGTGAAAGGAAAAGACTACATAATAGTGAGCCATATGGTAATTATGGGATACCAGATGTAATAAAAATAGCTAAATCTTGAAGACTACATAGGCAGGACACGTGGCACAAATTGGGGATGAAAGACGGACATGTAAATTACTTCTAGAAAAACAGAGGGAAAGTTCCCAATAGGTAGCCAAAATGAGGTGGGAGAATAACATTAACCATGATTTGAGGGAGGTATATTATACAAGGAATGATTAGAAAACCTTGATTCGGGATAGTGATGTATGGGGAGCTTATGTTCGCGCGGCCATGAACTTATGGGTTCGATAGTGCCAGAGAGCGAATTATTATTATTATTATTATTTGATTAATGACAAACCACTGTACCGTTTGTAATTTGGGTTATGCGCTCTGTAGATAGTTGGTAATGATGTAGTCTTCTTTAATTATATGCTCTGTTTCAGCAGGCCTAATTACATAGGATTATATGTATATGTTTTATATACAGAAATTTAATATTCAGTTTGGGGTGAGTGTGTGGTGTTAGAGATAATGACGAATTGAAAGAAGGTGAAAGCAGGACGAGCATATATCTTACATTTGTTATGAAGCACCAAGGGGGCGAGTTTAATATTCCCATTTAATGAATGAAACTCCAACAATAACACACTCAGCATATGTACTTAGGAGGTTTTGGAACTTAATTTAGTATTTGATGTGTTATTCAGTAATTAGAAATTGTACACCACCATTTTAACATTCTGATTGTGAATCTCAATATATACTTAGAATTTCCAACCTTACTAAGATACTGAACCCAGACTCTCTAGATGCTATTTTCTTGCGATTATGCTGTTCCTTCCCCAACAAAATTATCCAAAGTCAAATTATCTGCCTGTATATCTTATGTAAAAGATTAATAATAAGTTGTTAGAATGTCATAATAGTTACCGGTATTTAGGTTAAAACCAGATTAAAGTGAGGTTTTACTGATTTCATAACAACTTGTTAGAATACTCTTAATTCCTATCTTACTTACTTACTTACTTTCTAACTCACTGGCACTATCGAACCCGTAGGGTCATGGCCGCGCGGACATAAGCTCTCCATACATCCCTATCCTGAGCTAATGCTTTCAAATCATTCCCTGTATAATCTACTTCCCTCAAATCATAGTTAAAGTTATTCTCCCACCTCATTCTTGGTCTACCAACTGGGCGTTTTCCATCTGGCTTTCCTACAAGAAGCTTTTCATTCCCCATACGTGCAACATGTCCTGCCCATCTCAGTCTACGAGACTTAACTGTTCTTATTGTATCTGGCTTCCTATAAAGACCATGTAGTTCATTGTTATGTAGTCTTCTCCATTCACCTGTCTGTTCATCTCTCTTTGGTCCAAAAATTTTCCTAAGTACTCTATTCTCAAATACTTGTAATCTCCTTTCCTCCCTTAAAGAGTCCATGTTTCGCACCCATATAATATAACTGGTAGAATAATAGTTTTATATATTTTCAGTTTAACGTTTTTTTGAAAGGAGTTGGGACGTCAAGAGTCTCTGTAATGCATAATAGCACGCATTTCCCGAATTGAGCCTATGTTTAATTTCTTTGTGCATCTCATTCCTATTTGTGATTATTGTTCCTAGGTATTTGAATTCAGCCACTTCCTCAAAATTTCCCTCATTTGTCATTAGCTGTCCATTTCCATTATATAATGTATTTATATGTGTGACCATATATTTAGTATTATTGATATTTACTTCCAGTCCTAATTTCTTAGTGTTACTCAATAGTGTGTGCGTGTTGTCCTTTAGTATCTCCTCGCTATCGGCCAACAATACTATATCATCAGCATAAACTAACAGCTTATTAATACCATTGAGTTGTAAGCCTTCCTCATTCTTTAAAGATTTAATGGCATGCTGTAGTACAACATTAAAAATAGTAGAGGAGATAGTGCATCTCCTTGCTTCAACCCATTCTGGATTTCAAAAGTGTCCAAAAACTCTTTGCCTACACGCACCCTACTCTTTGTGCCATTTAGACTCATTCGTATAAGTCTAACTAACTTTTTAGGAATTCCGAACTCCAGAAGGATACTATATAACTTCTCCCTCTTAATTGAATCATATGCTTTTTTGAAGTCTACGTATAGTTGATGTACAGTACCATTATATTTCCGTTTCTTTTCTAAAATCTGCCTTATACTAAACATCTGACCTGTTGTAGAGCTGTTTCTTCTAAATGCACATTGATGATCTCCTAGAATGTCATCAATATAGGGAGTAAGTCTGCTTACTAATATATTTGTTAGAATTTTGTACGAAGTTGAAAGTAATGAGATACCCCTGTAGTTGTTGCAATCAGTTTTATCTCCTTTCTTATAAATTGGTATGATAATTGATTCTTTCCATTCATCTGGAAGAGCTTGTTTTTCCCAAATCATACTAAGCAACCAGCGTATTTTGTCCATCAATTTTTTCCCTCCTGATTTTATCAGTTCTGCTGGGATCTCATCTGAACCTGATGCTTTATACATCTTCAATTTTGCAATCGCTATTTCAACCTCTAATTCACTTGGTTCTGTGACTAGCATTTCTGCTGTCTGTAAATTACTCTCCTCAATGTCCTGTTCTATATGTACATTTAATAGCTGATTAAAGTAACTTTTCCATCTATTTAATATACTCTTGGAATCTGCAATCATATCCATATTTTCATTCCGAATTATGTTTGTTCTAGCCTGAAACCCTTTCTTCTCTATACTAATTCCCTGATATAATTCTCTAATCTTCCTATTTTTTTTTTGCGTTCATTTCAAGATCATTAATCTTCTCTCTCAAATATTCCCTCTTTTTACTCTTTAGTAACTTGGTGGTTTCCCATCTAATACTACCCAAGTGCTCTAAATTTACCTGATTTGGCTCATGTAACCATTTCATTTTTGCTAGCTTTCTTTTCTTTACAATGTCGGCACATTCCTCATCAAACCATTTCTTGTTTTGCCTTTTTTTAAACAACCAATGCTTTCTGATGCTGACAATTTAATAGTATCTCTTATAGCCTCCCATTCTTTATTTATATCAGTTTCTTCTTCGTTTGCCAGATTAGCAATTTTGATTTGGTATTCTTGCCGCATTTGATCATTTTTCAAGTTTTTTAATTCAAATTTTACAGAATCATCTTTAGCGTTTGTTCCTCTCATAAGCGATAGCCGTTGTCTGATTTTCACCCTGACCAGATGATGATCCGAATTGCAGTCTGTCCCTCTAATTGATCTAACATCGATGATGCTACTGTGACAGCGTTTATCCACTAATACAGGATCTATCTGGTTCCTAGTTTCGCCATCTGGGGACGTCCAGGTATATTTATGAATATCCTTATGCTGAAATGTTGTGCTCTTAACAATGAGGTTCTTTGATGTGGCAAATGTGACTAATCTAACCCCATTGTCGTTACTATCTTCATGAAGACTGAATTTGCCTATTGTTGGTTTGAATATGTCTTCCCGCCCCACTTTTGCATTAAAATCTCCTAAGACAATTTTCATATGATATCATGAAAGGCTATCAAATAAGCATTCTAATTCTTCATAGAACTCATCCTTGATCTTGTCATCTTTATCTTCTGTGGGGGCATGTACATTTACAATTATAAAATCATGTTGTTTACCCTTTAGAATTATGTATGATATCCTATCACTAACAAACTTAATATCTCGGATAGCGGATAGGATTCTACCCGTTCAAAATGCAGGTCTTTCTGCATCCCCGTAGTATAATGCAAAGCTTCCTGATTCCTGACTACCTTCTCCTGGCCACCTAACTTCCTGTAAAACGACTAAATCCAAGGGTGATTTATCTAATTCCCGCGTTAATATCTCTAATGCCCCGCTATTGTATGAAGTCCTTACATTCCATGTTCCTAGGAACATGTCTCTGTGTTTGAGCCTTTGGCATGGGTTCCCTGAAGTAGTCCCCGCCCGGAGAACCGAATGGGGGACTATTTGACTTCCGGAAAATTTTCCCCCAGTTGAACCCATGTCCGCATTTCTTGACGGTTGTATTTTTACGGTGAAAGCTCGTCACTCTTTCGACCAAGGTACTTTTTTCGTCTGGCTTATCACCTTCGATCAGTCCGGCATGGGTTACCCTATCGGCAGCAATTCTACCGCGGGCATAGCTCTCAGGATCATTGAAGCACGCAAGCCACTCCACCACGACAAGGTAAAGATACCATGGAGGGCTTAATTCCTATCGCAAAAATTATTTCCCATTATGTCAAATTTAATTATTTTTAACAAATAAATGATTAAGAAATTCATCTGATATAAGAATACAGAAAGACTTGTTACTTAAACAATTTAATAAATTAAAATTTATTCCGTACTGTCAGTTAATGAAATAAAAAAAATTGTAATGTGGATAGAGCCGGCCAAGTACACATTCACTCCCGCTCGAATCTCCCTCCCCGAGTTTCCCCAGTCTCGTTGCTTCTATGGCGGAACTAAGTGTATTCAGGGTAACGGGAGGGGAACGCCAAATGCATGCGCTAGAGTAGAATGTAAGCGAGAGCGGCCGGGAGTCCTATTGGATCAGATTTCTCGAGAACACTGAACAATCTTAATGAGTAAAAGAATAGTAGACAATGGCTGGGAAAAGTAAAAATAATGTATTAAATAAATTATCTGACGGAACCCACATTCTACAAGTCTTACGCTATGAAAAAATGAATTAAATGTGTACTTACTGTTAGTTCTGTAAATAAAATATATTCCGACAGCACTAAACGTTTGTTTAGAATTTACATCAATTTATTTCCAAACGAAGTTGTTAAGAAAAATTATAAACCATGGATTTTCCTTTCATCTATCAGTAAATAAATATATCTGACAATAGTTGGTCAGTACGGAATAAAGTATTATTTATCTATGTAAAATTGTTGAATGGTCAATTGTACATTAATTTAATTTAATTTAGGCCGTTTAGAAAAATGTAAATATGAGCGTACTAATTTTCAAGGGAAAGTGCATAATTACATAATATGACCGTCTTTTCAAGTTCAAGGAAATTTATTTCATACAAAAGCTATCTTTTCAAAAATACGATAAATTGACAGATCTATTATTGTTTAATTACAGTGTCAAATTGAGACCTGAAATTCAGTTTTTATGTTCAGTGCACCATAACGTTACACTATAAAAAAAAGCTGTAAATTTTTGAAGATGCGAGTTCAGTTTATATATATATATATTTGCCGATTTCATATGGAATGACTGTTGTATTGATTTATATTTTAGTAATAGTAGTAATAATAATAAATGTTTATTCATTAAGAAAATATTTCTTTGGCTATTGAGAAACTTACGGCTTCGTACATGCAGTAAACATTTCTTATATGGCACGAACAGAGCATTGTCTCCTTCCTCCGTATTCATTGCTAGAATTTCGGGATTTCTCGTGTTACCGGTAGGCCTACACGAGACTCGTGACAGCACTTCCTTTCAGCCGCTCTTGCTTATGAGAGCGAGCGGGAGTAAGACAGAGTTTGACCGCTTTAAATGTGGAATAATCTACCTTTAGTTAGCTTTAAATTGAAATAAATACTAATTACATGAACTTAATTGGACTTGTTTAATTGAGGCCATGAGAACCATAGTGATCTAAGTAGCATACATCAAGTTTTGAGATATTAGTACTTGAAAGTTTATAATGGAATTCACTGAATTTCCTTATCAAACAACTTTTTATTATTTTCAAGTGCAACCTATAAAATACTTCCTATAATGAACATATGTTACATAACGCATGCAATTTATCCATTACAGCCTAAATTAAACGCAGCGTTCTTAGCGTGTTGTGGAATTGTAGAGGCCGTCCTACTGCATTACGACGAAGACCAAGATGTCGAAAAGGCGTGTCTGAATTCAGTGTGGTCTTAAACTGAACTATCAAAGGAGAGCTTTTGTTGTACCTCATCCACAGAATCTTCAACCATTCAACCTTTAGTTTCTCAGTGTCTTCCTTTCTCATCATACATACTGAATCCATTGTGTCTGTTGAAATGAAGTCTTGAAGTTTCATAGGCACCACATGAAATTTCGTATGACGGCATTGCTGTACTAAATTCATCCAATCTTCTGGAACATAGATGTTGGAGGTTTTTTTCTTTCTTTTTTCAATAATTCCAAAATCTTGATCGTCTTCAGGAATGTAACTGGCATCATTTGGGCTGTCAATTTCTGGCTCACTGTCTCCTACATCCTCCAGGTAAAGAGTTACATTTTGTTTCGAAACTTCACAATTATTGTTTTGCTGTTCACTTCGAAAAACAGTAGCAGCATTATCATTGCTCTCTTTGATGGCAGCCATCTTGTCACTTGTATCAGTATGAACCTGAAGTAAGCTCATTTCTGGTTTATGTAGTTAACATATTCCTCTCTAGATGGCAGCAGGTGATGGAAAGTACTTGTATCTCTATGGCACGAGGTAAAAGAACCAAATGGCTACAATTTTATGCATTTATCTCATTTTTGTAAAAAAGTCACTTATATCACCATGGTTTTTATGGCCTCAATTGTAAAATTACTAATGAACTTCGCTCATGAAAATTAACTGGATCAGGGAAAATACAATGAAAGGTTTGAAATAAATGAGGACTTCGGCAAAGATGTGGTCTATCGCCATTATTATTTATTTAAGGGGAGCACTTTTCACCTATCCCTGTAATGTTATATTCAAAGTTTCCTAGTACACATATCTCCAGAACCCGTAACCTAAAACAATTTTTTTGGGAGGATATATATTTTCATCCCTGAAAATGTTAAACTAAAAATTATTCTGCCAAACCCTCACAATTTTTAGTATATTTTTAGAATACCAATTAATTTTTTACTGGGTTAGGAATGAAAAAAATGCATTAATTTTTAGTTTAGAATTTAGATATATATGATATACATGTGTGGTGTAAATATTATTTCCCTATGTTGTGTGGTTTCTGAGAAATGTGTACTAATATGACAAAAAAAATAAAGCTGAGAAAATTAGCATTAAAGTTGACCTTGTCATTAACTATACCTGATGCTGATTTAGAACATCCCAGCATCATAATCAGAATCGTCTGCTTCTTCTATGTTCCTTTTAAGGTTTCTCTTCTTTTTTCTGGCCACCTGGGACATTTCCAACAATGCCAAGTCTGCTTTCTTCACCCGTTTCATTCCATTTGTCAAAAGCTTTTTAAGGTGTTGTATCCAGGACTTATGTTAGGTGCTGAAGGACCCTAGCTCAACCAATGTTTTCAACGTTATATGAAAGCACTGCACCTAACATTCCCATTTTCAGAGTTTTGAGACTCACAAATATTGTCTTCGGAATCCTTCGCCATATCATGTCATTGAAGGACTCATTCGTATTTTGTGTTCTTCCATAGAGACACTTCTTCAACAGGTCAGGATGTGAGAGGTCTTGGTATATGGGCTTGATTAATAACATAAGCTCTTCTGGTAGTCCATGGTGTTTATATTCACCCTTATGTTTCATATATTTACACCAAGAATCAGCAATTTGGGGACACAAACAATGTTGTGGTCTGTCATCTGTCAACAACTGCTCTCCTCATGCTTTGTAGGTCATTTGTATGTGACCAAATGGCATTACCATAATAATTTTGTTACAGTTCAATTTCACCATCTGTTAATCTGTTCCTTCCTCTGATTCTTTTCCCATCAGACAGCACTTTCTTGCCCATATCTTTTTTCAATTTTCTCAGACGAATGCCCATTCTTTTGTGGACATGGCATATGCACTCTAGCTTCTCTATTTTAGTGCAATTGCCATATGGTTAACTTGCTATAACTATATTGTAGCCTTTGCTGTCTCCATCTCCAATATATTTGATATATTTTACACCTCTCGAGTCAACTGACCTATGAAATATACGAACTGCACCTTCAGCTTCCATGCCCCCACTGCTCCCCTCATAATTGGCTGTGCAGTCATGTTGGACATCCTTCTTCTGTGGCATTTTACACTGTTGGCAAAATTTTGAAAGGCATTCCACAACAATTACCTTTCCTGGTATCCACACTAATGGCTGTAATAACACCATTGAGGGATGTGTGTCCTCGCTTCTGCCAACTTCCATCTATTGCCACTGCAATGTCCACAGAACCCTCATTTTCTGCAATAGCCTCTTTTGCAGTTTCCTGCATAGATTTCTCAGCCACTGTCTCAAGAGCACTTGTAATGGTATTATTGAATTTGCAATAATTCAGTGGTGGGTTCGGGATGTTCAGAATTGAGCACAGAATTTTTCCTTGTTTCTAAGCCACCTCCAATACATCTCATGCCATAAAAAAACCTCACATTTATTTCATCAATATTATAATTTTTTTTGAGGTTTTGAAGCCATGTTCTTCTTTGCACTTAGAACATGCTAGAATTAATTTAGATGCTAAACCATTTCTTTTGTTTACATCCTCAAACACTGACACACAATCTTCTCCTTTATAATATTTACACACAACAAAACTTTTCAGTGCTTCTGAAAGTTATTCCATGTCCATCAAATGAAAACCTGAATTTATTTTATTACTATTTTCACTATTTACACAAAATTCTGTACAATTATTATTTACAAAATATAACTTCCTTCTAGAAGCACTGGGTGGAGTTTCCCTATTTACATTAACACATCCACTTGTTGATGGTATAGACATAACCTCATCTTCAACTTCCACTGTGACACTACCACTACTATTTACAACACTAGGCATATTTACATCACTTTGTTTTTTACACCATGTGCTAAGAAAACGTGGGAAAATAAACAAAGGAAGCGGATGTTACCAATAGAAAGAGCAGAACTTTCCCTGTAATTTGAGGGTGCATTCACAAATGTAGCTCATACAGTCACTGAAATATGGTTCATACAAAAATTGTTTAAAAAATGTTTAAAATGGGCATATCAACAAAAAACAAGAGTTTTTAAATTTCAAAATAAGAGGTTTTAAAAGACATTTGACACTTTTAAATGAACATATCTGTATTCCCAAGGGTTCATAGTACTCAAAAATGTAAAAAACAAAAAAAAATCATAATTTTGTCAAAAATAGACAAAAGTCTCCCCTTAAATAACATTATTCAGGAATAGAAATTATTAAATCCCCAGGAATAAAAATTGATGGTAACACAAACAGTAATTTTTGCAGATGACCAGGTACTTCTGGCGCAAAGTGAAGATGATTTACAACAATGTGTTTGTAAACTTCAAGGTGTTTTAATAAAATATAATACGAAAATCTCAGAAAAAGAAACTAAATCTATGTAGAACATATTTTAAGGGTAAAGTTTGTTATAAAAAACAAAATAATTGAATAGATAACATATTTTTTATATTTAGGATGCAATATCTCTTAGTTTAGTCATCAAAAATATGTTGAAAGAGATGTAATAAAGTATAATAAACCAAATGGCATTTAAAAAACGAAATTTTGACAAATCAATGAGAAAAGAAATTCAAATAAGATTCCACAATGTAATTTCAATGTAAGGTCATTTGTATGGAAGTGAAGGATATCAGCATGATAAAGCTAGAATAATTAGTTCTCAAATGAGATTCCTTCGGTTTTTAAGTGGATGACTTTAAGAGACAGAATATGTAGTGAAGACCTAAGAAATAAATGGAAGATGGAAGAGTTTATAAGGGACATATACAAGCATTGGATTCAATGGAAACACTATGATTTGATCTGAGAATGCCAGAAGACCAGTTACCGTTAAAAGCACTATGTTACCAACCACGAGGTAGGAGAGACTTGGGAAGACTACAATAGATGTACTGACAAATTCGTGTAGTCGCAGAACATGTAATTTACCTACATCTGCAGAGGGCAGAAGAAGACTAATGAAGTTTGTCATGGTTTCTTTATGTTGGTGAAAGTTCCGCCTTCCTTTTTTTGTCGATATCAATATTATAGTACTTGTCGGCCATTTTATAAAAGCATAAAATATAACATTAGATTATAAAACTAAAACAATCATCCGTGATATTCTTCTATTCCTCAAATATACTGAAATTAGTCATAGTATTCTGCTGGAGTTCAGAATTCCTAATAGTTAGATGTATTCGAATGTGTCTAAATTGCACAAATAGTAGGGTGTTTGTAAGGAAATAGTTTTTGGATACTTTTGAAATTCACAATGGATTAAAGCAAGGATATGTACAATCTCCTCTACTATCCAATTTTGTACTAGAGCATTCCTTCAAATCTGTAGAGGATGAAGAAGCATTCCTTCAAATCTTTAGAGGACAAAGAAGGCCTACAACTCAATGGTATTAATAAGCTGTTAGTTTATGCTGATGATATAGTATTATTAGGTGATAGCGAGGAGATACCGAGTACCAAATGAACACTCTTTTGAGAAACACTAAATAAGAAATTGAGACTGAAAGTAAACATCAACAAAACTAAATAGGCATATACGTATGTTCACACGTAGAAATAACATTATATAACGGAAATAGACATGGCTAATGAGGGAAGTTTTGAAGAAGTGGCTGAATTCAAATACCTAGGAACAATAATAACAAATAGAAATGAGATGCATGACGAAATTAGGCTCAATTCTGGTAATGCATGGTATTATGAATTACAGGGACTCTTCTCTAAAAAAATGTTAAACTGAAAATATATGCAACTATTATTCTCCCAGTTATGTTATATGGATGCGGCTGCGGAAAGGCTACTGTTTTTAACAGAGAGGAGACCCTTTAATTCCTTCCATCGAAGGCTTAAAGGAACCGACCTGGACAGTAACCTAGTGTCCAATCCCTCACCTTCTCGTGGTGCAGCTGTTGGTAATCATGCTTATGCATGATGAACGAAAGGGAAGGGCTACTCACCAACAAGCACTGGTCAGCTTGGTGAGTTTTTCTTTTTTGACCGAATTGGTATTACTTCTCCTCCCCATACCAATTCCCTCTTTCAACTTTTCTATCCAGTCTCCCTTGACTGACCTCTTGTTTCTTTCGACCCTGATGGTATTAGAGTACTCGAGGCCTAGGGGTTCATTTCTCCTTCCTTCCTATACCTACTTTCTCTCAATGGGTGACGTAACCACCACATGTGGTGCCTACTACTAAACGGTTACAACTAGTTTATTGTACTCCAATACAAACATGAAGCCTTGGAAGAAGAAATACAAATCCGGAGGTAAAATAGTCCCCCATTCGGATCTCCGGACGGGGACCTTCCTTCAAGGAAACAAATATACCAAACCAAACTTGATCAAAATCCTCCAGTGGAATACTGGAGGACTATCACAAGCTAAAAAGACTGAACTTACAAAAATGCTATCTGACCACCAAATTGATGTATTCACAATTCAAGAAGCAAATCTCACACAGGAACAGTTACAATATTACCACTTCAAGGATTTTACTGTTCACATACTTCCTAAAGGACGACAAACAAGCAGTGGTATTTTAGTTGGAATTCAAACACATATGACTTCGTCCGTTCAAATTATCAAAGAAATGGACAATGTAGACAAAATTGAAATAATTAAAATTAACATATGGATAAATAAATCTCAGTACAATATATATTCAATTTATAATCCACCAAATAACTCCCCTAATCTTGAACATATTACAATAAACCCAAACACAATTATAATGGGAGATTTTAATGCTCATTCACGACGATGGGGCTATACCAAATCTAATAATGCAGGGTAAATTGTAGAAGACTTATTAAATTCAACACCCATAGAAATAATACACAACAAAGAGGATCCTCCAACATATATACATTACTCTGGTTCAGGAACTAATCCTGACTTACTCTTTGTATCTTCTAATTTATACTCCAAAACCAAAAAACAAATTGTAGAAGATCCTGGCTCAGGACATAGAGCCATCATTGCTACTATTCAACTGGGGAATAACAACTTACTTCCAATGCATCTTAAACCCAGGTGGAACTTCAAAAAAGCCAATTGGAAACTGTACACAGACGAACTGGAAACCAAATTTGAAAATCCTTTAAACGTATCACTTCAGTCAGATCAAATTAACAAATCTATATGCAAAATAATATTAAAAACAGCAAAAAAATATATACCACGAGGAATAGTTAAAAACTACAAACCCTTCTGGAATTCAAAATTAGAAAGAATGAAAATAGACCGAGATCTCGCTAGAAATAAAGCAGAAAAAACAAAAGACCCAAAAGATGTACAAAATTGGAGAAAACTGTGCGCACAACTCAAAAAAGAAATTAACAGCAATAAAAGAGAAAATTTTAATAACTTCCTCCAAAAAATGGATTATAGGAAAGATGGCCAGAAAGCATATAGATTTGTACACAATATACAAAATAAAAAAGAACGGCAAAAAACACCATTTATCCACAACAACAAACAGATTACAAATGAAAGTGAAATAGCCAACAAATTCAACAAACACTACGCTAACACCTATACTTTGTCCTCAGAGAACAAAAAAGAACAAAAACAATAAAAGAGAACCTAAAAAATTACATAAAATCAACAAGCAGTACAAAAGATAATATCTTTAATAAGAATTTCAACATTAAAGAGTTAAACATAGCCATTAATAGTTTAAAATCAAACAAATCTCCAGGAGCAGATAATATACATGCAGAATTTCTCAAACACCTTGGCAATAAAGCCAAAACTCAATTGCTCTCCCTTTATAATCTTTCTTGGAACACAAAAGTTCCTGATGATTGGAAAAAAGCTATTATAATACCTATTTCGAAAACAAAAAAATCAACAAATACTTTTTCAAATTATCGCCCAATAGCACTAACTAGTGTAATTGTTAAAACTATGGAAAAAATGATTTCAAATCGATTAAATTGGTATTTAGAAACCAATAATTTACTTTCACCCAATCAAGCTGGATTTAGAGAATTACAATCAACAAATCAACAAATTGTACACCTAAGTCAAGCTATTAAAGACAGTTTCAACAGAAAAGAAGACACTCTGGCAATGTTCGTTGATTTCCAAGGAGCATATGACTCTATTTGGAGATATAAATTATTAGAAAAAATGCAGACTTTAGGCATTCAAGGGAATATGCTACTCTGGATCAGCAATTTTCTCATCCAACGGTTCATCGCTACAAAGTATAATAATCACCTCTCTAAATACCAACAAACACATCGAGGTTTACCACAGGGTTCTGTACTCAGTACCATTCTCTTCAATATCTACATTAATGATCTACCTAAGCATATAGAAAAGCTCGAAACGAAAACCCTACTTTTTGCTGATGATGTTGTAATATGGGTCTCCAAACCGAAAAACCAAAGTCAACAATTAATAACCATAGCCCAACAATCACTAATACAGTTAGAGAATTGGACATCCCAGAACTTAATGAAGATAAATATACAGAAAACAAATTATCAACTATTTACATTAAGAAAGAAACCACTACCCATCACTCTGAAATTGGAGGGTGAATTATTAACTCAAACACATGAAGCAAAATATTTAGGAATAACTCTGGACACAAAATTAACATGGAAGAAACACATGGAGAATATATGTACAAAGATAGAAACAAGGTTACCATTATTAAAACGATTAGCAGGGAAAAAGTGGGGTTGCAACACACAAACCCTAAACACCTTCTACCAAATGTACATAAAACCTGTACTTCAATATTGTGAAGAAATCCTAGTAACTACTAAAGTGGAAAAACTTAATAAATTGCAGAACCAAATCCTCCGTCTGATAACAGGAGCCGTTAAAACAACACCAATCACTGCCATGCAAATCTTAACAAATAACCCAAACATAGCATCTGAAATTGAGAAAACAGCAGTCACACAGTATGAAAAATTTTTAAGGCTACCCCATAATAACTGGACCCAAAGAAAACCACAAGTATGTTTAAAATCTCAGCAAAGCTTCCTAAGCATTGTACAAGAAATCAAACAGAAATTGCAACTTCCACATTCAAAAGAAAATATGCAGATGAGAAACAACCCTCTAGAATTTTTGGAAATCGAATATAACCTTCATTTAACAGAAGACATCAAGAAATCTGAAACTCCTCCATATATTTTAAAACAAATGTCACTGGAAATGATAAATCTAAGATACCCAGCTCCTGAATGGATACATATTTTTACAGATGGCTCCAGCCTACCAAATGATGGTGGCACTGGTGCTGGTGCAGTATGTCCACTTTTTTCCTTTTATCGTAAACTAAACACAAATTCAACAAACTTTGATGGCGAAATTCTAGCAATTTTCTTAAGTTTACAAAATCTTTTATATCACATCCAAAAATTTACAAAAGTTGTAATTCTATGTGACTCCAAAGCAGCCATTCTTGCTATAACACGAGACACAACACCCAAAAGCATCAAAATTATCGAATGTCACAAAATGATAAAACATTTATCCCGTCTACATAAAAAAGTTGTACTTCAATGGATTCCGGCCCATTGTGGAGTGACAGGCAATGAAATAGCCGATTTTCTAGCCAAGAAGGGTAGCAAAATTGTTTCAAACCCAACTTCTGCTCCAGTTTCCTTTCACTCTATCAAAAGAATTATCTCAAATAAATACATCAATAAACTTAGAGAAGAATACACCACCAAAACATCTGGAAAGGAATGGGAAAATCTACAAGCTTATGACATTACTACATTACAAAGAAAATCTGCAGTAGCAACATTCAGACTGCTAACGGGACATGACTGCTTGAATAAACACCTACACAGAATTGGCATAACAGATTCACCTAAATGCCCTTTTTGCAATTTAAATGAAGATATGGAAAGAAACCATCTCCTCCGTTGTCCAGCTTTTGTAGAAGAGACCAGCCTTTCTGCTAAATATTGGAGTGCAAGAGAGCGAATGATTTCATTATCAAGTGCTCGACATTAGATACCAACCAACCAACCATGTTATATGGATGCAAAATATAAACTCTCACTTTAAGGGAAGAGAAAAGATTACGAGTATTTGAGATTAACGTTCTTAGGAAAATGTAGGAACTGAAGAGAGGTGAACAGACAGGTGAATGGAGAAGAATATATAATCTTTATAGGAAACCAGACACGATAAGAACAGTTAAGTTTCGTAGACTGCGATGGGCAGGACATGTGACATGAATTTGGAATGAAAGAGTGGCATGAAAACTTCTTGTAGGAAAACTAGATGGAAAACAGTTGGTAGATAAGAATGAGGCGGGAGAATAACATTAACAATGCTTTGAGGGAAATAGATTTTTTTTTTAGATTTATTTATTTAGCCTGGTGGAGTTAAGGCCATGTGGCCTTCTCATCCACTCACCAGAGCAAACATATATTACATCAGAATATAACAATCACAATGAACTCTAATATTAAATACTAAATAAAAATTTGATCAAAAGATAATATATATTATATTATGATCTATAATGCAACTAGTTATAGACTACAGGGGATGATTGAAAAACATTAGGTCAGAATAGGGTTGTATGGAGAGCTTATGTCTGCGCGGCCATGAACCTATGGGTTAGATAGTGCCAGTAAGTTAGTTATGAAATAAAAACTAACAATCTTTGAGATACTGGAATTTTAAACTTTGAAACTTTAATGTTGTAATGTTTTCTGCTGGCATCTCCTTATTGCAACACTTGTGTACAATTTTTTTTTATAATTCTGTTTACTCGTTGTGGCATGATTACCACAATTTTTTATCACTAGTATTTATCTATTAATCAATTTTACAATAGGGGAGTGTATGCCCTCAACACATGCCATGTGTCAAGTGAGATTAGCTGTCAAGGACTTTACACTGGTTCTAACGACTTTATTTCATTATTAAAAACACCCTTTTCCATTTATCTATAACCAACCCTATTTCTTCTTCCATTTCAGTTCATTCTTCATCTTTCCTGTTAATCATAGAAGCACAACTGACCTCTTGTTTTTGACCTGAGTTAAATTTGTGGAAGATCAATTCTTACATGTTAGATAATTAATAAATCTATTTTATTTATTTTTAATTCTGGAAGTAAACATCAATAAAACTAAATATATGTTCACACATAGAAATACGTTATATAATGGAAATGGGAAATGACAAAAAATGAAGGAAATTTTGAAGAAGTGGCTGATTTTCAAGTATCTAGGAACAATAATTAAAACAGGAATGAGATGCACAAAAAAATTGAACATGGGATCAATTCTGGAAATGCATGCTATTATGCATTATAGGGACTCTTATCATTCCAAATTTCAAAAAAAGTTAAACTAAAAATATATAAAACAGCTATTCTCCCAGTTTTATTATATGAGTGCGAAACACGGACTCTTATTTAAGGGAGGAAAGAAGATTATGAGTATTTGAGAATAAAGTTCTTAGGAAAACAGAGTGGAACCCTTGACAGAGCTAGTCCTCTCCAGGGAGTAGGCACCCCTGCCCTTTTGTGAGCTCCAGGACCCACTCGCCCAGTGGGTAGTACCTGGATAGGGCCCCGTCCACAGGGATACGTGGGGAGAAGAGAAATCCCCAAAGCTGTAGTGAAGGCAACTTCTCTAGGAGACGAACACTCTGAAATTGCAGTTCCCTGCCCTCCAGGAAGAGGGGTTTGACTAGAGGCTGGTAACCTCTACTAGTAAAAAAATAATTTACTCATAAACTTCAGCAGAAGAAAAGCCGGATTGATAAATCTTATGACGACCACAGCAAGAAAAAATATAAAAAGAGTTATGGAATACATGACCAGGTGTCAGAGGCTTGGGAAGCAAAGAATTCGAACTAACAAACAAAATGAAAAATAAAAATATAAATATATTAGCTGCCTCAGAAACAAAGAAAAAATCGAAAGGATCACAAATGATAAATTATGTTTTACAGTGGAGTAAGTCAGAAAGAAAGAGCGAAAGCAGGAGTGGCAATATTTGTGGATAAGAAATGGGGATCCAAAATAATGACAATGTGATTTAAGCATAATAGAGGACATATGACAATTATAGCAATATATGCACCGGAGGAAGGGAGAGATGAAGAAACAAAAACATTTTATACTACTCTACAAAAGGAAATAAATAAGATAAACAAGAACGACATAATATTATTAGGAGACTTTAATGCTAGAGTGGGGAATCAACCAGTGCCAAATGTAATTGGGATACACGGAGAAAATGTCATGAATAAAAATGGACA
The DNA here is from genome assembly GCA_030220185.1 of Diploptera punctata. NCBI lineage: Eukaryota > Metazoa > Arthropoda > Insecta > Blattodea > Blaberidae > Diploptera > Diploptera punctata. The sequence continues at coordinate 598,910 of JASPKZ010008895.1, read as the reverse complement.
AGAATTAAAACAATTCGCAGTTTTTTAATGATTTTAAAATAACAAATACATTTTATAAGAAAAAAGATATTCACAAATACACATGGTCAGCACGAGGTTTTCGTTCACTGATAGATTATGTGTTAATCAATAAGAAAGCATCATCATTATTAACAGATACGAGAGTATTTAGAGGAAGTGACATTTATTCAGATCACTATTTAGTAATCTCAAAAATAAATATATTAGCGAGATGGAAGAAAACTAAAAACAAATATAGAAATAAAGAGACCACATTCAAAGTACATTTATTACAAGATAAAAGTATACAAAATCTTTATCAGAATAGGCTAAATGAACAATTAATATTAAAATCTACTTCCGAAGAAATAAACCGAGAATGGGATAATATAAAAGAAAGCATTGATAAAGCAGCATATGAGGCATTAGGAACAAAATATAAAATATATAACAAGAAGGGTTTAAGAATATGGAATGAAGAATTAGAAAGGATAATAAAAGATAAAAAAGAGGCTTATCACAAATATTTACGGAATAGAACACTAGAATTAAGAGCTGAATACAAACATAAGTGCAATAGCCAAAAGAGAAATTAAAAAAGCACACAAAGTCAGTTGGGATAGATATATAAGCAGACTAGAATACGATATACATGGGCAGCAAAAAATAGCCTATAAAGTAATGAAACATCTAAATAAACAAGAAATAGATACAATACAGATCAATGTAATTGAGGAGAAACAATGGGAAGAACATTATAAAAAACTGTGGTATAATGAAAATAAAATAACTAAAGATAACATATATGAATGTGAGATAGGAATAGATATGATAACAATGGAAGAATTAGAAGTACTGAAAACAACCAAGAACAGAAAGGCAGGTGGAATAGATGGAATTAATATGGAATTAATAAAATATGGAGGATTTTTTTTTTAAACTGAGATTATTACATTTTTTAAATTTATGTTGGAAACAAGCAACAATACCAGAAACCTGGACAACAGCAATAGTACAATCTATTTTTAAGAAAGGAGAACGTAACGACTGCAACAACTACAGAGGAATAAGCATTTTAACTGCAGGCTATAAAATATACTCAAGAATCTTAACAGTTAGGTTAAAACAAATAGCAGAGGTAATGTTAACAGAAGAACAAAGTGGATTCAGACCAGGACGTTCATGTATGGATAATATATTTACGATAAAAGAATTTATAAACAAAAGAAGAGAATATAACAAGGAAACATTGATTTTGTCAAGGCATTTGATAAAGTAGGCAGAGGAAAACTTTGGACAATTTTAAAAGAAAAAGGAATTCCGAAACACTTAATAGCAGCTATGAAGAGTTTGTACTGGAACACAAATTTTGTTATAAAAACTAGAAATGAAGTAAGTAAAAATAAAATTCATACTAATCAAGGAGTTAAACAAGGATGCAGTATCTCTCCAGTTTTGTTTAACCTATACATCAATGATATAATAAAAAAATGGAACGAAGAAACAAATAAAGGAATAAAATGAGATAAAACACACTACTTGAAAACATTATTATATGCTGATGACCAGGTAATAATAGCAAATACGGAAGACGAACTTCAAAGGAATATTTTTAGATTACATAATATATGTGAACAATATAATCTCAAAATATCCATAGAAAAAACTAAGGTAATGGAGACACAACACCCAAAAGCATCAAAATTATCGATTGTCACAAAATGATAAAACAGTTATCCCGTCTACATAAAAAAGTTGTACTTCAATGGATTCCAGCCCATTGTGGAGTGATTTTCTAGCCAAGAAGGGTAGCAAAATTGTTTCAAACCCAACTTCTACTCCAGTTTCCTTTCACTCTATCAAAAGAATTATCTCAAATAAATACATCAATAAACTTAGAGAAGAATACACCACCAAAACATCTGGAAAGGAATGGGAAAATCTACAAGCTTATGACATTACTACATTATAAAGAAAACCTGCAGTAGCAACATTCAGACTGCTAACGGGACATGACTGCTTGAATAAACACCTACACAGAATTGGCATAACAGATTCACCTAAATGCCCTTTTTGCAATTTAAATGAAGATATGGAAACAAACCATCTCCTCCGTTGTCCAGCTTTTGTATCAAAAGAATTATCTCAAATAAATACGTCAATAAACTTAGAGAAGAATACACCACCAAAACATCTGGAAAGGAATGGGAAAATCTACAAGCTTATGACATTACTACATTATAAAGAAAATCTGCAGTAGCAACATTCAGACTGCTAACGGGACATGACTGCTTGAATAAACACCTACACAGAATTGGCATAACAGATTCACCTAAATGCCCTTTTTGCAATTTAAATGAAGATATGGAAAGAAACCATCTCCTCCGTTGTCCAGCTTTTGTATCAAAAGAATTATCTCAAATAAATACATCAATAAACTTAGAGAAGAATACACCACCAAAACATCTGGAAAGGAATGGGAAAATCTACAAGCTTATGACATTACTACATTATAAAGAAAATCTGCAGTAGCAACATTCAGACTGCTAACGGGACATGACTGCTTGAATAAACACCTTCACAGAATTGGCATAACAGATTCACCTAAATGCCCTTTTTGCAATTTAAATGAAGATATGGAAAGAAACCATCTCCTCCGTTGTCCAGCTTTTGTAGAAGAGACCAGCCTTTCTGCTAAATATTGGAGTGCAAGAGAGCGAATGATTTCATTATCAAGTGCTCGACATTAGATACCAACCAACCAACATTACAAGGTATCTCTAGAGCAGATGTGTTAGTGAGAAGAAGAGGGAGAGATAGAAGCACATTTCCCCATTCCACACTAAGTGACATTACTGTGAAGCATTGTAATGGTGCACCACAGATTATTAAGTTTGTTTTGAGCAAAATACCTCTACCTTCCTCTGACATTCATAAATTTTAGTGGAATGAGTGGAACAGCTGATGAGGGAGGGGTGGTGGCACAATGCATGTTCTAGAGCAAGAGATGAGGAAATTATATAGCAATAACTGAGAAAAGTTATATATAACCATTGTTGTTAAAGCAGTTATAAATGATAAGTAAATATGTGCAGAATACAGAGCACATCATTAAACACAACAATAGAATTATGCAGCCTACTGATGTACATCCCAGATTCTAGAGATTATAGCCTATGACTTAAGATCTTCAAGTGCCACAAAAAGATAAAATAAGAACTACACAGAATTCTTTGTAATGCTGTGTACATAGCTAATTTATATTTATTAATGCAATTGCTCTTTGTTATTTTATGCAAATTAATGCTATTTTTAAACATGTATATGTGGTTTCTACATAACCACATTGAACTTGTGGTTAAACTGCAACTCTGTCAATTTGGATTGTTTTTTGACAAGTTTACAACCGGTATTACTACTACAAACATTATTGATTGTGAGAATATTTAATCCAGAGAAGATATGCTAATTTTAAATAAACAGTACGGTATTGAACCAATTTGAATACAATGAACCTTCTTGTTTTTATTTATATCACCTCTATACAAGTTTAAAATAACCATAAACTTAAACTCCCATTAGACCTTATCATTCTTTATGACAAGCCTGCAGATTGCATGATTATGAAACTATGTAACAAAGATAAACATCATCATCATCATCATCATCCATGGCCTGTTAAGCTCTCAAAGAGAAATTTTCACTTTGCAAAATTATGTTAGGGGCATGCTGTAGCGTAGTGGTTAAGGCACTGAGCTACAAGCCGGAGGGTCGAGGGTTCAAGTCCCATTGGGATCAGGATTTTTAAACTGACCCAAACCCTCTGGCGGCACTATGGCCCTGAGGTCGACTCAGCCTCTAACGGAAATGAGTACCAGACGCTTGTTCTGGGGGTAAAGGCGGCCGTCACGGGCTGACAACTCGGTTGACATAAAGTGCCGATTGTCTAGAAAGAGTGGGAGCCTTAACCTCCTACTACCCCAAGGGCCTCCTGAGGCCTGTTGTGGGATCACTTTACTTTACTTAAAATTATGTTATTCGAAGAAGACCATTGTCTTTAAATTCTGTTCAAGGATCATTCTACCTACTTGCCATTGGTTGGGTAATTACAAATATTGTATTTATTCTTGAAATTGTAATAAAATATTTAAAAGAATAATAAAACTATTGAATGAGCACAGTACACATGGATAACTTTGTCCTCATGAAGTTTTGACATTATTTCCATTAAAATGCTTACCATATTTACAGAACAAGAACAATTCTATATTGCATATGTGAGAAATTTTAGAATGAGGGACAAGATCACCATCATCATCATCCATGCAAGTATTAGACCGTGTGACCTGTTATGGTCTCAAAGAGGAATTTTCCATCCAGCACTTTTTGGATATCCCAGCGATCTTTTGCCTTGGGGGCAGTAATGAAGCAAGGCTTTTGGAATTCTGTGAGATGGAATTTTGTTGAAGGTGGGTTTTCCAGTTGTTCTGGTAGTTTTGTATATGATGGAGAATGGGTTCTACATCCAACTCTTCCATAATTTCCTCGTTTATTTTATGGTCCCAGTTCATGTAGCCTATTGTATGGCACATAAATCACATCTCATTTGCTGTTATTTAGCATTCATCTCTTCTTCATATTGTCCATGCTTCACTGCCATATCTTAATATTGGTCTTGCAAGAACCTTATAGAGCCATAATCTTGTGTTCTTTTATACTAAAGATGGTTTCATAATACTATTAATTATTCCTATTGTTTTTGTGAAATTTGTGATTTTCTTTCCTATATCAGCTTCATCTTGAATTGTTAAATTATAACCCAAATAATTAAATTAATTTACTTGTCCTAAAATTTCATCATCCAAAACAATTTTGCTAGGTATAGGGTATTTCCCACAAAAGGCCATCACTTAGTTTTCTTTGTATTGATTTCCATATTGTACCTAAAGATAAACATTCTAAGTAAAAATGTATTAATTTTGAGAAATTTCCTTTTAATGTAATGGTCTAAAGACAAATGAGATTTATTTACCACTTTCATCCCAAAAGTTTCCTGTTCTGGTCTCATTGCCCATCCAAAATTATTTTAAATAGGTGACCTTGACTTCGTTTTGCTATTGTATGGTATTTCAAAATTAGGTGAATAACCTCTTTCTAAGAGGGTATGCTATAGCACAGTTGGTTAAGCCAATTCACTACAAACTGAAAGTTCGGAGTTTTGAGTCCCGATGAAGTCAGGATTTTTAAACGAGTCTAAACATTCTGGCAACACCATGATCTGGGGGTTAACTCATCCTCTATTAACCTCCTACTATCCTAATGGCCTTCTAAGGCCTGTAGTGGGATCACTTTACCTTAACCTCTCTTTAGACTTTTGTCTTTGTATATTCCTGTAATGGTGGATTTTTATAGAATTGGTTTGACTTCAAGTTAAGATAATAATTGTATATTTTTAGTGGTTCTGCCATGTGTATCCTGCTTTCTATATCATAAATTTAATTGCTGATGCAGTAGATTAATATTTTTATTGCCTAGGTCTCACATCCATAAAATAATGGGAAGGTTTTAAAACTTGTTTTATTATCCCAGTAATTTTAAGATATTTCATGGTCTTGGCAGTGATATCTCTTTCATTCTCATAAGATATTGAGCATCCTGATAATTATAAGTATTTATCTGCTCTATTATGTCATTATTTATTACTACTGGTATTATTATGTGCCACTTATCCTTCATTGTTAAGTATTATAACAACATCTTAACAAAAAAGACTTTGTAGTAGTGCACTGGTATCCTTCCAGTAGTTTTCATCCATCATAATTTGGGAAAGAATTTTTATTTTGCTAAATTTAAAATTGGAACATAATATAATGAGAAGTAAGACTTGTGTCTTTTGTCTTGGCCCCATACACAAAAAGTTTAATACTATATACTGTGTTACAATCTTAACATCTAGTATATAAAAATCCTTACTCTAATCATAATGCATCCATATACATTTTCAGCCAATAGGTTCATTTCATACAGTAGCTTCCATGAAAGTATGCGGTACTGTACATATTAGTCCTATGTAGTGCACAATATGAACCAATTTATGATGGTGTACCATACTGCCACTTTTCATACTGGCAGTTCCGCTTTATATTTCATACCAGTATAACATATTTTAGTAATAAGTAATAACAAATCACATTGCATCCTGCTAAACAATCTTTAAATATGAAATAAAAAGATTAAAAAATATAAGTTGCATTGGAAAATGATACACCTACCACATTTTTTTGAGACTGTATAGAAAAATGACAGAATGATTAAGTAATAACTTATTCTAGGCAGTGTTGGAGGCTATATATAATGTGTGCACAGCAACATTTTATAAACAAAGACACTTCCTAGAGTGCGAAAGATACTGGGTTCAAATCCCAGTCTGAGCTTCTTCTCTTCAAATATAATTTATCCATCATTGAGATGTATGAAATTAATAATAAAAACATCAAAAAAAGTGTACTGGCATTATAATGCAATGTAAAATTCCCAAATGAAGGTGTTGTTAATAAAGAATCGATCATTTGCAAGATAGAAACAATGGCTTCATAACATTTGTTGCTCGGGAATTAACAGCATATATAAGAGAAGTATTTGCTTTTAGATTGGAGTTTCTGAGGTAGCTCAGTTGGTAGAGCATTTGCCTAGAGTGTGAAAGGTCCTGGGTTCAAATCCCAGTCTGAGCGTATATTTTTCTCTTCAAATATAAAATATCCATCATTGAGATGTATGAAATTAATAATAAAAACATCAAAAGAAGTGTACTGGCATTATAATGCAATGTAAAATTCCCAAATGAAGGTGTTGTTAATAAAGAATCGATCATTTGCAAGATAGAAACAATGGCTTCATAACATTTGTTGCTCGGGAATTAACAGCATATATAAGAGAAGTATTTGCTTTTAGATTGGAGTTTCTGAGGTAGCTCAGTTGGTAGAGCATTTGCCTAGAGTGTGAAAGGTCCTGGGTTCAAATCCCAGTCTGAGCATATATTTTTCTCTTCAAATATAATTTATCCATCATTGAGATGTATGAAATTAATAATAAAAACATCAAAAGAAGTGTACTGGCATTATAATGCAATGTAAAATTCCCAAATGAAGGTGTTGTTAATAAAGAATCGATCATTTGCAAGATAGAAACAATGGCTTCATAACATTTGTTGCTCGGGAATTAACAGCATATATAAGAGAAGGATTTGCTTTTAGATTGGAGTTTCTGAGGTAGCTCAGTTGGTAGAACATTTACCTAGAGTGTGAAAGGTCCTGGGTTCAAATCCCAGTCTGAGCATATATTTTTCTCTTCAAATATAATTTATCCATCATTGAGATGTATGAAATTAATAATAAAAACATCAAAAGAAGTTTACTGGCATTATAATGCAATGTAAAATTCCCAAATGAAGGTGTTCTTAATAAAGAATCGATCATTTGCAAGATAGAAACAATGGCTTCATAACATTTGTTGCTCGGGAATTAACAGCATATATAAGAGAAGTATTTGCTTTTAGATTGGAGTTTCTGAGGTAGCTCAGTTGGTAGAGCATTTACCTAGAGTGTGAAAGGTACTGGGTTCAAATCCCAGTCTGAGCATATATTTTTCTCTTCAAATATAATTTATCCATCATTGAGATGTATGAAATTAATAATAAAAACATCAAAAGAAGTGTACTGGCATTATAATGCAATGTAAAATTCCCAAATGAAGGTGTTGTTAATAAAGAATCGATCATTTGCAAGATAGAAACAATGGCTTCATAACATTTGGTGCTCAGGAATCAACAGCATATATAAGAGAAGGATTTGCTTTTAGATTGGAGTTTCTGAGGTAGCTCAGTTGGTAGAGCATTTACCTAGAGTGTGAAAGGTCCTGGGTTCAAACCCCAGTCTGAGCATATATTTTTCTTTTCAAATATAATTTATCCATGATTGAGATGTATGAAATGAATAATAAAAACATCAAAAGAAGCCGTACTGGCTTTATAATGCAATGTAAAATTCCCAAATGAAGGTGTTGTTAATAAAGAAGCCATCATTTGCAAGATAGAAGCAACGACTTCATAGTATTTGGTGCACGAGAATTAACGGCGTATATAAGAGAAGAATTTGTGTTTAGATTGAAGTTTCTCAGGTAGCTCAGATGGTAGAGCATTTGCCTAGACTGCAAAAGGTCCTGGGTTGAAACCCCAGTCTGAGTGTATATTTTTCTCTTCAAATATAATACTTCCCATTGTCAATAGAAACATGAGTTCAATTGCCTGTTGCAAATTGATACAACCAGCTGTTACCGAATGGAAAAAGTATTGTTAAGTGATGAGAAAACATTAAATTTAGATGGGCTCACCTATTATTGGCATAGTTTGTGGTAAGAAGAGCAGATATTTTCAAAACGTCAACAAGGATGTAAATCACTAATGGTACAGGCTGGGTTTAGTTATGGGGACCAAACAAATATCTCCTTCTCTATGGGTTGAATTAATGCAACTGACTATAGCTATCAAGGTCTACTAAATATTCACATTTTATCTTTTGGGGAAACAATTGGAGGTCCATTTTGGATATTCCATAAGAATAATGCTTCTATTCATGTTACAAACTCCACATGGGAATGGTTTCTGCAGAATGGGATATATGTATTGGAGTGCCTGCAAATTCTCCTCATCTAAACCCTAGGTAAAACCTCGGGGGTATTTTGTGCTGTATTGTGTGTGCCATGCACTAATGTCATTGAGATACAGGCAGCAACTATTTCTTCATAGGCTGTACTGGCTTTATGAAGTATGGTAAAGTTAAAATTCACATTAAAAGTCTTCTTAAAAAAAGAAGTAGCTATTTGCATGTCGAGCAAAGGTTTGCAAGCATTTGGCACTCTTGGGAATTGAAATGTATAAGAGAATTGAAATGTATAAAAGAAAAATATAGAAGTGTCCATGCTGCAGAAAACTTGTGTGATCATGTTTTTAAAGTTGGTTTGATACATAGCTCTGTCATTAGCTATTAGGTGTCCAGTGGTTCTATAATTTTGCAACACAAATATAGTATGCATAAATGTTGGTTTAAGTTATGCAGGTATTATATTAAATTAAGTTACAGTTTAAACATTAAATTTAGTTGCAGTTTTTGACAGGCATATATTATAATGTGGGTCATTACATCTCAAGTGGTCTAATTTTTAATGTCATCCACGCTGACCATCACCAATAATCGTGAAACTTGGTGTGGCTTCAGGTCCACCCTAAAAATGAAGCTCTGCAAAATTTCAAATCATAATATCAAGTGTTTGGGAAACTATGGCCTTTCATATGGAGGCCTGTTTGATGAATCCATCAAGAAACAGAACAACATTCAATTTTTAACTCTTTGTTACTACAAGGCAAATGCAAGTAGGGATCTCATATTTCTATGTCTTGCACAACTTTTTTATCCTAAATCCAAAAAAAACGTAGTCCGATGAAAGGAAGTCCACTTTAGGACTCACCAGCATGGATCAATGTGCCCAACAAAATCCGTTATATCAAATTTTAGTCCTTCTTTAGGGCCAAATATCTCATGGACAAAAAGCAAACAGAGATGAATATTTGGTAAATGTGTTAATGGTGTTTGAGACAGTGCACTGCGCAAATATCTTTATTCATAGCCACTTATCTAGGATTATACTAGATCATAAATATATACAGTTGTTAAAATTGAGCTATGTTCAAGCTCAAATAGTGAATTACGTCATCTCAAATGTTGTTTTCTTTAGTACTATTAGAAAGAGCACATCTTCACCTACTAGAATCAACTTACTTCATTTTTGAGCCCATTCAATTATGGCATGAAAAGTAAGGTGCCAAATATGCAATTGTTAAAAGTGAGCTATGTTCAAGCTCAAATAAGGTGAATTACGTCATCTCAAATGTTGTTTTCTTTAGTACCATTAGAAAGAGCACATCTTCATCTACTAGAATCAACTAATTTCATTTTTCAGTTGATTCATTTATGGGATGAACAATAAGGTGCCAAATACGCAATTGTTAAAAGTGAGCTATGTTCAAGCTTACTTGATATACTGTTCAAAACTTTCTAAAGGTTTTTTTTTGTTTTTTTTCAAGTGTCTGAACCCCAGTCGTACCGATAAATTGATATTTGTGCCCTTCTGAACGGCTATTATTCCAACTGGAACTTATGTCTGCACTATTTAGGCCTATGCTATTAACATCGCTATCTGATCTCCCTTCCGGCTCTACTACTTCCTCAAACCTTACTAATATTATAATGCGTTGTCAGTTGATACTTTTATTGAAACATCACTGAAAAAACTTGCATCTAACTAACTCACTGACACTATCGAAACCGTGGGTTCATAAGCTCTCCACATCCCTATCCTGAGCTAATGTTTTCCAATCATTCCCTGTATAATCTACTTCCTTCAAATTATTCAAATTATGATTACTGTTATTCTCCCACCTCATTCATGGTCTGGGCGTTTTCCCCCTGGTTTTCCTAAATAAGGTTCCATGCACGCTTTTCATTCCCCATGAAAAAACTTGCATCACGTCATACTTACTCTTACTTACTCACTGGCACTCTCGAACCCGTAGGTTCATGGCCGCGCGGACATAAGCTCTCCATACATCCCTATCCTGAGCTAATGTTTTCCAGTCATTCCCTGTATAATCTACTTCCCTCAAATCATAGTTAATTTTATTCTCCCACCTAATTCTTGGTCTACCAACTGAGCGTTTTCCCTCTGGCTTTCCTACAAGAAGCTTCCATGCACGTCTTTCATTCCCCATACGTGCAACATGTCCTGCCCACGTTGTCTACGAGACTTAACTGTTCTTATTATATCTGGCTTCCTATAAAGACCATGTAGTTCATTGTTATGTAGCCTTCTCCATTCACCTGTCTGTTCATCTCTCTTTGGTCCAAACTTTTTCCTAAGAACTTTATTCTCAAATACTTGTAATCTCCTTTCCTCCCTTAAAGTATGAGTCATGTTTCGCACCCTTCTTCTTCCGAATGCAGTATTGGGTGATGATGCCCGTTCTGCGACTACAAAAACTGATCTTTCCATCGGTTGAAGGGTCTTCCGAGGTCTCTTTTGCCTTTAGGGTTGAGGTGGTAAATCATCTTTGGTAAACGGGAATTTGACATTCTCTGGACGTGTTGGAACCATTTAATCTGATAATTTTGTATATGTTCAACCATTTCCCTACTATTCCACTGCATCCTTATCTCATCACTTTTCATTCTATCCCTTAATGTTACTCCAGTTAGTGATCGGAGGAATCTCATTTGTGAACTATTAATGCGGGATTTATCTTTTGCTCGAAGTGTCCAGCATTCACTTCCGTATAGTAGAGCAGGTTTGGCTATGGCATTTTGAAATCTCAATTGGATTTCTTTCCTCATTTGTTTTCCAAAAATTCTCCTAATTATACCATTTAATCTGTTATATTTTTCTAAATTTGTTTCCACATCTTTTTGGTTATGAAACTGTGATACCATATAATATAACTGATAGAATAATAGTTTTATATAGTTTCAGTTTAACGTTTTTTGAAAGGAGTTGGGAGCATCACTGTCATTCATTTCATAATCACAAATGTTTTCAATTAAATCGAAATCGATAGATTATCTTAGAACACGCTGTTTTTCCTAGCCGACATCATGGATTCCAAACACTATATAATATGAAATTAATTAATCGGACTCCGACAACACATAACGATAAACTATTGAAAACTGAAAAAAAAGATGTTTCAGAATACCTTACAACAGTCTGGAAAACAAATAAAGCCATTCTACATAGTTTTGGTCTGGACTTACGAGAAACTCCCTGACGTAATATTCCGCCATTGCCATTGTGAATGGTAGCGGTGAAAAATTAAAGCGCCACTTGAGTATGTCGCATTATTGGACAGTGTGGTGGACAACAAGCAATTTCTAATTAAGTTAAACTTAGTTTTCATCCCATTATTTAATCGACTCAAAAATGAAATAATGGTACTAAAGAAATCAACATTTGAGATGACGCAGTTCGCGTTATTTGAGCTTGAACATAGCTCACTTTTAACAATTGCATATTTGGCACCTTACTTTTCATGCCATAATTGAATGGGCTCAAAAATGAAATAAGTTGATTCTAGTAAATGAAGATGTGTTCTTTCTAATGGTACTAAAGAAAACAACATTTGAGATGACGTAATTCACGTTATTTGAGCTTGAACATAGCTCAATTTTAACAATTGCATATTTGGCACCTTACTTTTCATGCCATAATTGAATGGGCTCAAAAATGAAATAAGTTGATTCCAGTAGATGAAGATGTGCTTTTTCTAATGGTACTAAAGAAAACAACATTTGAGATGACGTAATTCACCTAATTTGAGCTTGAACATAGCTCACTTTTAACAATTGCATATTTGGCACCTTACTTTTCATGCCATAATTGAATGGGCTCAAAAATGAAATAAGTTGATTCTAGTAGATGAAGATGTGCTCTTTCTAATGGTACTAAAGAAAACAACATTTGAGATGACGTAATTCACCTTATTTGAGCTTGAACATAGCTCACTTTTAACAACTGTATATATTTATGATCTAGTATAATCCTAGATAAGTGGCTATGAATAAAGATATTTGCGCAGTGCACTGTCTCAAACACCATTAACACATTTACCAAATATTCATCTCTGTTTGCTTTTTGTCCATGAGATATTTGGCCCTAAAGAAGGACTAAAATTTGATATAACGGATTTTGTTGGGCACATTGATCCATGCTGGTGAGTCCTAAAGTGGACTTCCTTTCATCAGACTACGTTTTTTTGGATTTAGGATAAAAAAGTTGTGCAAGACATAGAAATATGAGATCCCTACTTGCATTTGCCTTGTAGTAACAAAGAGTTAAAAATTGAATGTTGTTCTGTTTTTTGATGGATTCATCAAACAGGCCTCCATATGAAAGGCCATAGTTTCCCAAACACTTGATATTATGATTTAAAATTTTGCAGAGCTTCTTTTCTGAAGAGGTTCCATATCTGCACCAAGTTTCAGTGAAATTGAACATGATGAGTGTGGGGCTCTAGACCACTTGAGGTGGAATGACCCATGTATAAGATATATCCAAATAATGTTCCTGATTGTGTATGTATTTGTTATTTTGTCTTGCAATCAGTATGGTGGCTGTATTATTTTACAATGCACTGTAGCCTATACAAACCAAAGTAATACACAAAATTATAGAAATACATATAAGCCTTCTGGTATTTCCTATACCATAAGATCCTAGAACACATATAATTGATGTGTTAAATTGGTTACAGTGTGTCCACAAAGTCCTGCTACCAAGAAAAATGTAACTTAGCTCGGAAACTATTTGAGATAGAGACATGCATTTCTTTGCAATATATTCTACATCTCTCAAAGTTTTATTTACATTTGTTGCAGATTGTGATTTAAACAACAATGACGATACCACAGGAAAATACCCAATGTGTATGGTGGTATGCTGAGTCTGGTAAATCACCAGTGCCCCCATATCCGAATGTTATGGCGGTTAACATGTCTAGACACAAAGAAATTCACTTCTTCAGAGAACATCACCCTCTGCAGGTACGCATTGTCTTTGTCAATTGCATTCAGCATGGAATCAGCAAATTCCACACACCGAAGGAAGCCAGTTGGCAGCGATGCTTGTGCAATTTGCAGCTGCTTATGAAGGAAATTTATGAACGGTTGATTTTGGTAAATGCAGTTCCCATGAAGCATGATGAACTAATTTTTGAGGTCTGAGTTGAAATGCAAGTTGCCCATTGTCGATAGTTTCTTGGCTCACACCTGGCCGTCAACTCCATGGAAAGTTCATTACACTGACAGTCGCTAGAAATTTCTCGATCTATCTAATTATGGATGATTTGGATGGAGGATCTCTTCCATATTGCCGGTGGAAATTTTGCTGAACAATTACTGTGATTTATCAGACTCAGCATACGACCATACACATTGGGCCTTTTCCTGTGGTGTTGTAATTCTCGTTTAAATTACAATTTGCAACAAATGTAAACAGAACTTTGAGAGATGTAGAATACGTTGCAAAAAACTGCATGTCTCTATCTCAAATAGTTTACGAGCTAAGTTACATTGTTTTGGTAAGCAGTACTTTGTGGACAAGTAACAAATAAAAATAAATCTTCCAAACACCATTTCAGAACCCAATTAATTGTTACTCAAATTCAGATGTGTATTTTCTTTACAGAGGTGAACCCAAAACGCTACTTCCACTCAGGTGGACAAGTTCAAGAATTGCGGCTTGAAGTTTCACAACGAATTAGTCACCAACTGTCCACCTCAATATTCAAAATCTTCCTGCAGGAGGTGCTGGGGTATCAGTATGTGAAAATCATATCAGAGATTGAAGAAACATCTAACATTTCACAAATATTACACAGGCTCAGTGGTCCTCTTAAAAATTTATCGTAAGTAAGGTATATTTAAAATACATGGTGTGGGCTGAAACTCACTCCACATATATCTATGTTACCAATTAAATCTTTAGTATGCTGACTTTGGATTTCAAAGCAAGTCTGTTGTAACAGAAGCTACTGTGAACCTTTGTCAATAGATTTTATCAGGGTAAAAAGAGACATTTTACATAATCTATAAGGTAATCAACGCAATTGCGTTTGAAACCGTGATATCATGGAAAACACGATTTCTATGAGGTGAGTTGCTTAAAAAAATGTCCTCCGATGAATTTCAAAGAAAAATTAATGTTCGGACTGGGACTTGAACCCCAGATCTCTAACTCTATGCTTTAGTATGATACTTATTACACCATCTGAGCTCCGATACAAACATCGGCAATTCTTTCCACTTATATAACTCTCTTTCATCTGAAGGCTGGTAGCAGTCGATACTATCTAAAAAAAACAACTTTATCTACCTGTTTGAAATTACATATGACTGAGAGAATAATGAACCCTGAGATATTCATAAGTTATTAATTTTAGGATTCATAAATATGAGACCTTCTTCTCTCTTATATTTTGATGTATATTACCTTCTCTCCAAATATATATTTTTTTTCATAAATTCCTGTGTATATTTTTGTGTGAGTTTTAGCTGTAAGATAAATTTGACATAATTTAGTGACAGGCTCCGGAAGGCTTATCCTCTTATCTGTTACTATTATTGTGTTATCATTCTGGTGGCATACCCGAGAAAGAGATATCTTTTTTTCATTATAGACTCATGTCCTCTTCACTTGATACAATGAAATATGCTTTAATATGAATAAAATGGCAATTAGTAGATTTATACCACTAGAGATAAGATACATACTGACTGCTTAATTTCTTAAATCACTTAATCCTTTTCACTTCACACACACAAGAGGATAGAAATGTTAAAATTTATTGATTTTCTAGTTAGTTTTGTTATGTGTTAAATATGTTACATTTTGTGGATATGCATGTGATTTACAGATAACCTCCATGCTAATGTTACTTATCTTGAGAGATATTAATAATTGGGTATGGTTATTGCTTGGAAAATTTTCATTTTACAAGAAGACATGTTGCAGAGTACAAATATTATTTGTGAAATTATTATTATTATTATTATTATTATTACAGTATTATTAATAATTATATAATTTATTATTAATAATTATGTAATTTATTATTATTAATATTATTATTATTTATTATATTTTTGCATATTTTAACTATCTATGGGCTATGATTAAATAACTCTTATGATTTTCAAGTTTACTTTCAGTATTCTTTTAGTTTCTGATTTACTTCTTTTTTCATAATTGTCTTACATTAAATTTAGGATTAAGGACTCTCTTGGCACACCACTATCATCATGCCTTCCAAGCGCCCTAACCTCAGAAGAGGGTTACAGTTATGCCAATGCCAGGAGAGAACACCAGAAATGTCAAAATGACAACCTGGGGCATTGAATAAAAAAAAATCATAATAGTTGCATATTTCTAACTTAATTATACATTGAGTATTCATCATCATCATCATCATCATCGTCATCATCATCATCATCCATAACAAATTAGGCCTTTGAAGACCTGTTTCTGCCCCATCGAGCAGTCTTTTAAAAGGTCTTCCTGGTTGACGATGTCCTTTGGGTCATCATCAGTTTTTTGCATCATCAGTTTTTGGGATTCTTGAATTTCCATTCTTTTTACATGGTCTAGCCAGTTGAGTTTTTCATCTACTGATTCTACTTCTAAATGTTCATTACAAGCATGTCCAGAGGGTAAAAGTGGCAGCCCCTAACAATAAGGCTAGTAACCTATCTTAGGTAAAACTGCATTACTTTTAAACCTCAGAAAAGCAGTACAAGGATAGATATTGAGTATTCCTTTATATTATTCTGTGGGAGTAGTTGATATAGTTAAATTAATAATAATAAATTTGTTATCCCAGTCAAGATATCAGAAATGGCCTTTATAAAAAAACAAAACAAAATAATACATTGAATAAATGAAAAAAGATTTAAATGAATGGTGTGACATATACAATATCTTGATAAAATATCTCCAATCATAAAATTGGAAGTTTTATTTTGTTAATTTCATCTTTTTTTTATTTGCATATGATGTTATGCACAGAATTGAATGCTTTAAAATTAATTTCATCTTCTTGTATTTGTGTATGATGTTGTGTGCACAAATGAATGCTTTAAATGCTATGATATTGGTATGCACCACAGTCTACAGCCGCACATTGACTGAAACTGTTCTATTGTAAAGAGTCGTCAAGTGCAATGGAAAAATTCTTTGACAAAATTTTATTATCTTGAACTAAATCTTTTACCATATAACAAACATGGTTTTTAAAGGATTGATTTTAATTATAATTTGCATATCAATTTCCATTATTGGTTGATAACTAAAACTGAGGTATGTTTTTGTTTTTATTTTAAATTATGTTTATTGTAATAATTTGTATAGTACAATTTCCAGTTAGTTTATGTAATTTTTGCAGTCTTGAGAATGATCTCACATAAGGACACTGAAACATCGATGAATTTCTGAATAGACATAACTTTATATTTTTCTTTTCAAATATAATTTGTCCATCATTAAGATGTTTAAAAACGAATAATATGAACATTTAAACATAACTTTGACTGAGATAACAAATTTATTATTATTAATTTAACTACATAATTATATATATCAACAGTAAGCAATGAAACCTCATAACTCCATCAGTTATTGAAAACCACAGAACTCCAGTAGCCCAGCACAGAAATATGTGATGCATAACCTGCTGAGAACACGGACTTCAAATTTATTAATAACTTGACTTGTATTCTGTAGTAAAATTTGTGGGAACTATTGCTTATCAATTTTCATAATTATTTAAAACAGTTATTTGTTTCTTCTTTAAATTTACCACAATGGAGTTACGAGGTTTTCATTTCTCACCATCGACATATTTTTTCTTTTTGTTAAAGAAATTCACTTCACATTATGATAATTTCTACCTATGAGGAAGTTTTCTTGTGTTTCAAAATATGCAAAACATTAATGCTGGAATAGAGTTATTTTATATTAGCTTGAACTGTATCTATGTAACGGAATCTTTCAACGTGATTTTCACCAACTTAAAATCATTGGATCGATTGAAACTTTGTATACTTGTAAAGGACCAATGACAATACAATAATTTCATAATTTTTTTCTAAAATCATGGCCAGAATCATCAGAAAATCAAAAAAAGTGTCTGTATAATTATGTAATGGAATCTTTCAACACAATTTTCACTCACTTAAAATCATTGGATCGACTTGAAACTTTGTACATTTGTAAAGGACCAACGACAATACAATAATTTCATAATTGTTTTCTAAAATCATGGCCAGAATCATCAGAAAATAAAAAAAAAGTGTCTGTGTAATTATGTAACGGAATCTTTCAACACGATTTTCACCCACTTAAAATCATTGGATCGACTTGAAACTTTGTATACTTGTAAAGGACCAATGCCAATACAATAATTTCATAATTGTTTACCAAAATCCTGGCCAGAATTATCAGAAAATCAAAAAAAGTGTTTGTGTAATTATGTAACAGAATATTTCAACACGATTTTCACCTACTTAAAATCATTGGATCGACTTGAAACTTTGTGTACTTGTAAAGGACCAATGACAATACAATAATTTCATAAATGTTTCTAAAATCATGGCCAGAATCAGCAGAAAATCAAAATAATAAAAACCCATATAATAGGTTACGGACTTATCAACTTCTTACTCAATCGTTGTAAGAGCTCAGTTGGTAGAGCGGTGGACTGTAGCGGTATATAATTTCAGTAATCCATAGGTCGCTGGTTCAAATCCAGCCCGGAGGATTTTTTTTTAGTAGAGTATTACTTTTACCTCATACTACAATAGTATCGAATTTAAAGATATTTACATTTTTATCTTATTCTGTAAAATGTTTTTATTTATATACAGAATTTTAATGTTTACACATCTTTCTGTGCCTAAAGTTTTATTTTTCTTCTCCACTCATCTCTCTCCATCCATTCCATGTCCTCTAGTCCTCTTGCTCTCATTCCAGTTCTTATTTCCTGCATCCATGAGTTTCGAGGTCTTCCTCTCCTCCTTCTTCCAGGTGGACACCATTCCAATGTTTTCCTGCGTAATCTTTCTTCTTGCAATCGTTGTACATGCCTGTAAAATATTAAAACTAAAAAATAAATAATAGTTTAAAAAAACTAAAACAACATGCTTTATTAGAAAACTGAACTAAATAAATAATAGTTTAAAAAACTAAAACAACATGCTTTATTAGAAAACCGAACTAAAAAATGAAAAATAATTTTAATTTCCAACACACTTGGAATAAAATTAATGTGGTCAACAAAAAAAAAATCTCCAACACATTAGGGTCGTATGTTAGAACATTACTCTCTACTCAAATTACTTCCAATCACTAGTGAGCTGATTCACCGTGAGCAATTGCTGAGAACGAATTAACGGCCGACTTATCGGTCACGCACGAGAGTCGACGTTTTCGTAATATTGGCAACGAATTATCCAGAATTCTCAGCGATAAAACCATTTCCGTTATTTTCGTCTGCTATAGAGGAATGCATTTATGCTTGCATCCCGCAAATAATACCGTATACAAACACGTCTGCGACACGCAATATTACGCCAATTCTCCTGTTCTTCCAGTTGAATTCTTTGGTAGACTCTATCAAATTCCTCTTCTCCGTGTATACCGAAAACATGATCGAAGTCTTCAAGGTCCGACATCTTGGATAAATGTTGGATAAAGCAGCAAAGTACATCGATTACCATCGGTTCCCGTTCGGTTCCCTTCGGGATTTTAATTTGAGTTGCTCATGTAAGGTACCTCCGCAGGTAGCTTACAAATTTAACCAATTATTATCGCATGAACAGATTTCTGAGTAAGCAAAATCGTATTAGCATACAACTTGCTCAGCAGAGAAGGCATTTTACTGTCTAATGCGTCCAAACATGTGACCCTATTCGTATGTTAGAACATTACTCTCTACTCAAATTACTTCCAATCACTAGTGAGCTGATTCACCGTGAGCAATTGCTGAGAACGAATTAACGGCCGACTTATCGGTAATGCATGAGAGTCGACGTTTTCGTAATATTGGCAACGAATTACCCAGAATTCTCAGCGATAAAACCACTTCCGTTATTTTCGTCTGCTATAGAGGAATGCATTTATGCTTGCATCCCGCAAATAATACCGTATACAAACACGTCTGCGACACGCAATATTATGCCGATTCTCCTGTTCTTCCAGTTGAATTCTTTGGTAGACTCTATCAAATTCCTCTTCTCCGTGTATACCGAAAACATGATCGAAGTCTTCAAGGTCCGACATCTTGGATAAATGTTGGATAAAGCAGCAAAGTACATCGATTACCATCGGTTCCCGTCGGTTCCCTTCGGGATTTTAATTTGAGTTGCTCATGTAAGGTACCTCCGCAGGTAGCTTACAAATTTAACCAATTATTATCGCATGAACAGATTTCTGAGTAAGCAAAATCGTATTAGCATGCAACTTGCTCAGCAGAGAAGGCATTTTACTGTCTAATGCGTCCAAACATGCGATATGTGTTGGAGATTATTTTTTTGTTGACTACATTAATTTTATCCCAAGCGTGTTGGAAATTAAAATTATTTTTCATATTTTAGTTCGGTTTTCTAATAAAGTGTGTTGTTTTAGTTTTTTAAAACTATTATTTATTATAGTATAATGTTTTGCTTATCATATCAGAATTTATGACAAACTGCAGTTAATTGAATAGCATCACCTGTTAAACAGAGATAGTGATAACAAACAGATAGTTAACTGTTTTAATTTTCTAATTTATGATTTCAAAAGAGACCAATCAATCATAATTGGGTGCAATGGTTTATTATCAGTAGTAGTACTGCTGCTCAAATCCAATTATCAGTCCACTTATAAAAAATAACACCTATCAAGAGCTTGTTTACAATCTGAGTTTGTAAAGAATCTATATTCACAGATAAGATTTTAAAAAAGTAATAAAAAACAAAAATACAGTCCTAACTTTGTTATACTCAAAACATTTTGAAAGTGGCAATGTTGTAATTATTTGTGTTGCCATTATCTCTAATCTCTTCACCTGTTTCTATGTTTCCATTATTTTTATGACTTTTTAATTAGTAATATAATATTGTTTACCGGTATATTGTTGATTTTGTTTATTGTTTATATTATCATAATGAGAATATTGACTGGGATCAAAACACATAAATCTTAATTACATTAGTTCAGAATTTATACACTTTATTGAAATTTTAGGTTCAGAAAATAAAATATAGGCCTGAATTCGTAAAAGCAATGTTTCCAAGTTAAAATACTTGATCTTTTAAGTTATCAGAGGCATTAATTTCACAGTATTTACTTTCAGCAACATAATTATTTTATTTACAATTTTAAAGTTGGGCCTGATGGACTAGTGGTTACGATGCTCATCTCTGGTTGCAAAATTCATTGGTTCTGTTCTGGCTGGGGCCAATAGATTTTTAAGGATGGTAAATTCCATGTAAAATTTGGCATACATGAAAATTAAAGTTCCTTCCCTGCTTTCCAATGTGATATATGGACTACAGTATTGTTGAACAAACTCTTCTTCTTCTTCTTCTTCTCTTCATGGTTTAGGCAAGAGTTGCCTGTTCCGTCTTCACTAATAGATCTAAGACCATCTCTTTCGAGGACGTCTGACATCTCTTCTTCCTCTTGGAAAATAATGGAAGATTTTATTTGGTAATATACTTTCTTCCATTCTTTCTACATGTTCTTTCCACTGTATCTTGTTGTTAAATATATTTTCTTTTATGGAGTAGATCTGCAGTTCTTCACGGATATCCTCGTTTCTTATCTGGTCCATTCTAGTGCAGCCTTTTACTCTTCTTAAAAATTTCATCTCGGCTGCTTGGATTTTACTTTCTTGTTTGGTAGTGGTATCCAAGATTCACGCCCATACAAAAGGACATTGTTGAACAAACTCATATGTAATAAAGAATTGTTATCTATATTAATTAAAACTCTGACTCTGACACCATGTTTAAGCATTAATTGTTATGTCAGTTACTTCATCTTGTATAATTAGATTATTAGAACATAAAACTCGAAACATGTATTTTGTAATTCCTCCAATATATATATATATATATATATATATATATATATATATATATATATATACTACATTTACAATTGCTTATTGAAATAAAATTTAAAACCTCATAGAAATTTTTACTCTCACTTTGTAAACATGAAGTCATTCTATGTTTTTTTTATTATTCATTTCATACATCACAGTGATGGATAAATCATATTTGAAGAGGAAAATTATACGCTCAGACTGGGGCTCGAACCCAGGACCTTTGGTTTTTGGGCCAATATTCTACCGACTGAGCTACCTGAGTGAGTTCCAATCTAAATGCAAATTTTTCTCTTATATACATTGTTAAGGTCCTGGGTTTGAGCCCCGGTCTGAGGGTATAATTTTTCTCTTCAAATATGATTTATCCATCATTGTAATGTATGATATGAATAATAAAAAAAACACCGAAAGAAGTCGTACTCACTTTATAATGTAATGTAAAAATTCCCAAATAAATGTCTTCTTAATAAACAAGCCATCATTTGCAAAGATAGAAGCAAAGGTTTCATAGCATTTGGTGCATGGGAATTAACAACATATATAAGAGAAAAATTTGTGTTTAGATTGGAACTTGCTCAGGTAGCTCAGTCGGTAGAGTAAAGGCCTGGAAAGCCAAAGGTTCTGGGTTTGAGCCCTGGTCTGAGCGTATAATTTTTCTCTTCAAATATGATGAAGTCATTTTACTGTTATGTCAGTTACTGATATCAAACCTTACATTTTAAGCACAATTATTAGATAGAACTCCATATTTTCTGTTAAAGATATTGAAACATATATATAAATGTTTTGAAGAGAAATAGTAGCGCCATACTATGTGAAGGCTAAAAAAAAAAGAAAATGCTATTTTGTTTTGTTGCATTTGTTACATCAGTTATCATGGAATTCACCAGGTATAAAAAACTGAACATGACTTCCTTTGGAAGGGAAGTAAAGCTGTGGGTCCTTTTTTGTAGATTTGTGGCACCATATAAAAGAACCTCAAGCCTGAAAAGAGGTTGCTGAGCAAAATTTGTTGGCCCTTTCTTGCCTAGAATTGAATTGTGTTGCTATTGAGATGATATGTTAACTTTAAATACAAATATTAAATAACTAACATTTTTAACAATACATATTACTCTATGGACCATGATTTAATTTTGACTTTGGAATTTTCATTTTGTCTCTATCTACAAAAAATTTAACCTAGTGGCATGATGGTATCTGCTCAAGTCTACTCCTCAGCAGCCATGTTTGCTGTGTTGTACATGCTCCTTCTCATTATCACATGGCTTATACACTGTGCTGTCTTTTGATTGGTCTGCTGTTCTAGTTTGTTTAATGTCTATATCTGTATATCTTCAATGAACGGATAAACAATATTCTTTATTAACACAGATGTTAGATTTTGACTTCATTGTTTTTTTTTAATTTTATTTTCAGCATGTTCATATATTTCTATAGCTTCCCTTGTATCCAGATATGTTAATGAGAAGTCAGTGTTTTAGTATTTTCTTTAATCTGGTGGGCATCTTGTGATCCTTAAATCTGAAAACAAATGCGTTGAGTTCTGGTCATGAAAGGTTACTTACTAATTTCTCTAAAAGAAAAAGAATTTCCGATGTTACCTTCTTAGCAAATATAGGTAAAATATATAGTTCTTCCAGACAAATGCCATTGCATGTGTCAATACATATAATTAGAGAGATAAACATGAATAATCAGTTTACGGATGTGTTTGTGTTTTTGTTTAAAGCAAATTCATAAAGTACCAGTTTGTGTTATAGAATTACATACAGTAACAATCTTGTAAATATTTGTTTTATTAATTTCTTACTGTGGTATGGAGAAAATTATACATTTGTTTACACCATATATGATGTTTTATAAAGTATAATTTTTTTCTCCATATTTCACATTAAATGTCAGCATAGCGAAAAATATTTGTTAATGTTAAAGATTAAAAAAAAATAGTTGCAAAGATAAAAAAGATTAATAATAATAATAATAATAATAATAATAATAATAATAATAATAATAATAATAATAATAATAATAATAATAATAATAATAATAATAATAATAATAATATGAAACGCTGGAGGGAAAATTTTCTATAGGATCGTAACAGGCCTTGGCCTAATACTTGGAAGGAAGAAGAAGAAGAAGATAATAATAATAATAATAATATAATAAAATAATGCTTTTTATCTTTCAAAATTGAAGGTCATAAGGGCTTCTACTTTACAAGGACATTGGTGTTTGTGATACAAAATAGTATATACACAATATAAATCATATAATAGATTAGTCAGAAATACACTGTACAGTGTCTTTCAAACAGTGTGTTTGATTATTGATTCTACTGTTTGTTCCTCAAGTTTTATTTATATAAATCACATCACAAAAAACTTCAAGTTATAAAGCATACAGGGTATTCACAAAGTCCTGCTACCAAAACAATGAAACTTAGCTAATAAACCATTTGAGATAGAGACATGCAATAGGAAAAGGCCCAATATGTATGGTGGTATGCTGCATCTGGTAAATCACCAGTAACTCTTCAGAAAAATTTCCTCTGGCAATTTGGAAGAGATCCTTCATCCAAATCATCCAAAATTAGATGGGCTGAGAAATTTCTAGTGACTGGCAGTGTAATGGACTTGCCACAGAGTAGACGATCAGGTGTGAGCCAAGAAACTATCGACAATGTGCAAATTTCATTTCAATGCAGCCCTCATAAATTGGTTTGTTGTGCTTCATGGGAACTCCATTTACCAAAATCAACCATTCATAAAGTCTTCCATAAGTAGCTACATCTTCAGGCCTATAAAGTGCAAATTATGCAAGCTTTGCTGCCAACTGACTTTCCTCGGCATGCTGAATTTGCTGATTTCATGCTAAATGCAATTGACAAAGACAATCAGTACCTTAGAGGGTGATGTTCTCTGATGAAGCGACTTTCTTTGTATCTGGACATGTTAACCACCCAAAACTCAATTGGTGTGCTCTTATGCATGATAGAGTAATCGGTCAATTTTTCTTTGCTGAGAAAACGGTTACGGGGGCAATTTATTATGACATGCTTCATGAGTTCCTGCTCCCTTAGGTATTGGAACTGCAGCCAACCATAATGTTCCAACATGACGGAGCACCTCCTCATTGGTCTGAAGATGTTAGGTAACTTTTGGATAAATATTTTCTTGGGAGATGGATTGACAGTGATGGACCAATTGCCTGGACACCACACTCCCCTTACATTACTCTCTTAGACTTCTTCCTTTGGGGATATGTCAAGGATCAAATTTACGAAACCCCTGTTCCAGATATTCACACACTCCATAGATGAATTGTTGTGAGTGTGCAAACAGTGGATGTTGATATGTTGTAATGTGTATTGGATGGAGTTGGAATATAACTTGACATCCTGAGGTCAACTAGAGGAGCACATGTTGAAGTCTTGTAAAACCAAACAAAACTTTGAGAGATGTAGAAAATGTTGCAGAAAACCACAGTCTCTATCTCAAATAGTTTACAAGCTAAGTTTCATTGTTTTGATAGCAGGACTTTGTGGACATTCTGTATATTTCAAACTTACTATTTATAGACGATTTTATTATTAATTTAACACTTCTCATTGAAGGATAAATTATATTTAAAGAGAAAAATTTTTTGCCTAGACCGGGTTTCTCTTCAAATATAAATATTACTATTTATACACTAAATACCCTAACTATGTATTATACTATAATTAGATAATAATTTACCTAATGGTGGTGGTGGTGGTAATGATAATGATAATAATATGATATTAATGATGACAATGATGATGAATATGATGACAATGATATGACTATAACTATGTTGATAATAAAAAATAATAATAAAAGTTAGATAACTTCACAATGAAGAATTCTATATTCTTTATTGTTTTAATAATGTTGTCAGAGTTATTAAGTCGAGAAGATTGAGATGAACAGGCCATGTAGCTTGAATGGATGGCAATAGAAATGCTTTCAACATTTTTATTGGGAAAATTATTCAGAGAAAGACAATTAGGAAGGTCTAGGCATAGATGCAAATATATTGGTGATATGATCTGGATTAAGTTGTCTGAAGACAGGAACAATCTGAAAGTCTTGAATGCAGCATTGAACCTACATATTCCATAAATCATTGAGTTATAATATCCTAGCAGAGTTAATGTCATAAGATCTTATCTTCTATTCAACAAGCACAAACATACAAAATAAACTTCTAGTGATACAGAAAAATACGAAAAATTACACCTTATATCTATGGGTTATAAAACATTTAGTTGGTGTTTATACACTAAACACAATATATCATCATCTTCCAAACACCCAAAGCCTGTTAAAGTTTCAGTGAAGGATTCTCAGTCCATCTTTTTCTAGGACATCCCAAACATCTCTTCCCTTGTGGATAGAATTGAAACATGACTTTTGGAATCTATTATGATTAATTTGTTGAACTTGAATTTTCCACTGTAACTGGTATTTATTTATAAATTGTGAGATTTAAACACAATATATTTACCATATAACTTACATTAGCTAATTTTCCTAACAATGATGATGATAATATAGAAATATCAACATGCATAGATAAGTGTCAATAATTTAAATCAAAATTAAACCAAACATTATATGTAAATATATTCTAAATAATTCTAACGTTGAACATTCCCCGATTTCCTGCTAAGTAGTTTTTTAATTCTTTCTCTGAGAAGAGTTATTCTGAATAAATTTATTATGTTGATTGGAATATTCTGTTTTCCTTAATGTTGCCATAATTGCATGAAATATATCTTTTAATGAGTTTTGAAGGATTAATAGTTTCTAATATTTTTATTGTGTAAACATTTCTTTCAGCTATCACATTCAGCTCTTTGCTAATGCAGAGGAAACTGTTAATCTTTTCTGTCCTTTGCTATAAAACATTTTGCCCCTAATAAAGATATAAACAACATGAATAAAAATTTAGCTATGTCTGAACTTTCAATATGGACTCTAAGCTCTTCAATCTTAATTTTTACTTTAAAACTTACCACTTTACTCACATAATTCATTCCACCACATAATTCATGTACCAGTATTTTTTTTATTAAATTAAACATATTTTTCGTAGTATATTTCATGCAATCGGCCGTGGTAGACTAGTGGTTATGATCCTTGCCTCTGGTCCCGAAGGTCGCAGGTTCATACCCGGCTGGGGTCGATGGATTTTTAGGATGGAAAAATCCAAGGAGCAAGTCCTCTGGGAGGGACTTCAAGCCATGGGTCCCGAGTCTGAAGATTTTCAGGCTCATAAAAGATCCTTAAGCCTGAATGAAAAGGCATCTAAGCAAAATTTACCGAATTTTCCCGTCCTAGTACTACCTTGGTTTCCTAGATGTCAGTATGAGGTGGAATCCTGACCACGGACCACTCAAAATTACATCTATACGAAAACAAGTGTAACTAAATTAGTATGGTTCAAATTCTTCCCTGTAGGGGGAGAGCACCTAAATCTCTGTTAAGGGAAACATGGGCTTACAAGATACAAGAAGATATTTCATGCATCATTTTACAACAATTTTGTTTTTAGTTTTTAACTGAACATGTTTTACTATCATATTGAGTTGGAGCTGTATGGGATTCCCTTTAACAAGTTTTAACTTTTAGAGTAAGTGTTATTAACTGCTAAAGCAGTATGGTGTCTTTAACCTGGAATCCATACGAAGGTTGTGCATTCTCATGGTACAATTCTTTTTTCTCCTGAACAACATATTTTTCAAAAGCCTGATTACAATAAGTAAGGAATTTAGAAATGTCCTGTGACTTACAGTAAGGTACAAAGACAAGGCTGCCCTTGGATACGTATATGCGAAGGATGTGATTGAGAATCAGGGTTGGGGTAAAAAGCAAATGACTCCCTCTTACTTGGCGTATACCATTCTTATTCTGTCTGAAATATTTAGTTTTTTCCCCCTTTTTTCCTTCAATGCCTCCAGTTGTCTTTTATGACATTTCTGGCTTTCTCCCCTGATATTGGCAGAATTGTAATTCATTTCTTAGGTTGGGACACCTGGGAGGGCAGTTATCTTCTTAATTTTTTATGTAGAGATTGCCCTTCTCCTGCCAGTAACAATTGGAGTTATGTTCTCTGATGATATGATGGGTGATAAATGGTAATGAAGCACCAGGAGAATTCTTAACCTAAACTTAATCTAAATTCCAGACCATGGGCAACCACAGGAATAATTCCCTTTAAGGAAAAATTCCTATTGTCTGACTGGGAATCAAACCCAGGACCTCACAAACTGTAATGAGATATGCTGACCACTAGCCTATGAGGCTGGTCACAAAAATATAGTAAAATATGTTATTAAATACAGTACTCTTATATGAAAGTAGTAAGGTAGAATGATTTTAATAGCATTTCTCAATAAACATGTGATGTATAGGGTACAGGAAGAAGAGCTGAGTAAACAAGTTAGTTTTATCTGCAAATTTGCACTGTAGCTTATCAGAACACTCACACTGTTTTCAATATGGTTAACTTGTTACCCTTCGGACTTTCTCCCATGTTCATACTTCACTGTATTTACACAATTAGGTGACAACAAATGATGGGCTTTCCATACAACTTCCTGTTCAGTTATATCTTCACCACCATCTCTTATATCTGCTAAAACAGAAAAATAGGTGCATCCTATCAGGTCTATTCTCTGCTAACTTCTTTACCTCCTTCCATGTTTTCCTTTTATTTGAGAAGTAATATTTCTATGCCCGTAATTTAATTTTCAAAATAATGAATAATAAATTATTAGTGTCAGATAAAGAGCCCCTGCCTATAATTGACTTTTAAGGAACCTGGTATATTACTGCTGTCATATAAGCCGAGTATCATATGGAAATCCAGATGCCATTTTAATACTTTTTTCTTATCTGTTCTAGTCTCTCTAGAGGTCATTGTCTTATAAACCAATACAATAGCACAAGATAGAACAATTATTTTTTATATACTTTATCTCCTTTCAATGAATTATCTACTAACGTTTAAAAAATCATTAAAAAGAAATTACTTACTACTTGTCAGTTACAGAGTGAAATTTCGACAAGTGTTGGTCGTCTTTTTATTTACAGTAATATGGATATAATATTGTGTTTCTTATATTATTTCTAATAGGTAAATGAACTTCTAAAAAGATTGAAATGCAATGTTAAGAGTATCGAATATAATAAACTACTTTAGATATCCATCCATAGTAATTCTGCCCGAGGGCAGGTCTTTCACTGCAATCATAGCATTTTCATGCTATGCTTTGCAGCATTACTAGGGAATTATAGGTGTGGTAGCTTCCCATTGCTTTTCACACCGGCGAAGGATGATTATGATGACAATGATAAGGATGATTATGATGGCTGGATGATTTTTGGGGACTGTTGGGTCCTGAGCTTCCTGACATTTGTCTTACAGATGAGGAAAAACCCCCCAAAAAAAAACCTCATCCAGAAGCCTGTCCTGACCGAGAATCAAACCCAGGCCCGCTGCGTGACAAGGCAGCACGCTACCTCTAGACCACAGTGGTGAACACTGTAGATATAGGGCTTAGGAAATGGAAAGGGATAATTGAACATATTGATAGTTATATTTCAATTAATATTGGGAAGTAAACATTATGAGGTTATATCATTAATAGTGACTGGAGAACATATTTTAATCGACTCACCTCATACATTTTCAAACTTCTTTGATACTGACAGTTTCAGACAAAATCATGTCCTTCTTCAGTCATGGCTTCCACTGATGAGTCGATTAAAATATGTTCTCCACTCACTATTATTATATTGATAGTTAATTAAATATATAAATGCATGATTTTAAAATGTAGATATTCGTCTCCACTTCCAGCTGGTTTCTAGAGGTTATATGTGAGCTCTATATATCGGTTACCTCGTCTTCTATTAGATATACTAAGGGTGAGATCTTTTGTTTTACTTTATTGAATAAAGTAGCGGATATAGAACATATTAAGTCATTTTGAACTTCATGTATGAGCCAACGAACACAGTAGAAATTTCCAAATCATTTCTTAATTTCTCATCTATAGTGCAACAATTCAACATAATTAGGCCCTATCTCTTTTGTTAGATTCGGAATTTTCTGCATGGCCTCTAAATTGCAGCTGTTGTTCAGCCAAGAAAAACACAGCATCTATTAGGCAGTTAACAATGTACCTGTTTGCTTTAACATTGTCTTTATGCTTATCCATATTAATTTTGAAAGCCCAACTTCAGGACTCTTTAATTCTAGTGTTTCTAAATTTATGTAGTGCTATTTTACAGATAGTTCATTACTTTCAGATATGGGCTTCAGGTAGTTCATGACTTTTTTCAATACATGAAAACTATTTACATCAGAAACCTCCTTTGTGGTCCAAATATTTTTCTCCGTTGAAAAATAGAAGGCAGGGCTAATAGTAAAGAAGACATGACTTCCTGCAGCCATATGTCATGTTTATACCAATCTTCATGTCCTTCATTAAATGATGCACTTTTGTTTTTATTTGACTTACAATGCTATTTAAAATAGGAGTTGGTTTTTCTCGGTATATAACTTTTTTCTTCTCAACAAAGCTTCAAAGCTTGAATGCACCTGTGCAACTAATTCTCAAGGTCTCGTTCCATGTAAGCCTTAAGAAGCTGGCTAACAGTGCCGGGATTTAAAAACATTAAAACACTTTTTATTGTATTGGAATGCTACAGTATATGCGCTATAATATATATTAAGTAGCTATTGTTTACAATATTTAGACTACTATCAGTGCATTGTTGTATCTTGTTCTGATATTAATATTCATTATAATTAAATATCAAATAGTTTATTTAAATTTCACAGGGAAAGAACACTATGAGGTTTAATTTAAGAATTAAATTAATGTTTTTTTTTACCTCACCTCATATCCTTTTTCTTCTATACTTCAGTTTCAGAGCTTATCTCCATCATCAGTAGTCTCTGGTCGGCCGGTGTTATGTCGTTTCTTGGCGATTTTATTCTTACTTCTATTGGTGGATCGATGAAACTCTGGATCAGGTCAAAATTTGTGGAAGTTTCGAAATTCATGAGTTTATCTTTCCTGTTTTTTTGGATGTGGATTTTTTCCCAGACTGTGAGTTCTTTTTGTTTATCTGTGTGTTTGATTAGGCTAGTTTCTGTATCGATTAAATGTTTTTCAGACCAGGCATGGGCTGCTACAGCTGACTTGTCCACATCAGCCTTTTTTACATGTCTAAGGTGTTCTTTCAATCTGGTTTTTAAATTTCTTTTTGTTTTTCCTATATAGATTTTGTCGCAATCCTTACATTTGATCTGATATATTCCTGATTTGTATTCTTCTCCAACTTTTTTCATGTTTGTTGGTTTTAATTATCTTGTTTAGGCTGTATTCATTCTTTGGGGCCAATCGAATGTTAAACTTATTGAAACTTTTCTGGAACTTGTGGCGTTTTAAAGGATGGTAAGTGATTTTTTTGAATCTTATGTTCTCTTGTGATTGTTTTTTAAGTGTGCTTTCATTGATTAGTTTTTGCCTTTTAAACTTATTTATTTTCTTGTGTACCATGTTTTCTTCATAACCATTTTCTATTGCTACTTTAATTATGTATTCTTTTTCTTCTTCGTATTTTTCTCTATTCAGGGGTACATTCACCAATCTGTGTGTTAGACTATTGAATACAGCTTCTTTGTGAGCGAAATGGTTGAATCCTGATTCCTTAATAGCCTATAGTTATTTTTATGTGTGTTCTTTCTGTATATTCCAAATCCTATTTTGTTTTTTTCGTTTCTAGTTAGGTTTAGATCAAAAAATGAAATTTGTCTGTCAGTTTCAGTTTCCATTGTGAATTTTACAGTTTTGCTCTGAAGGTTCAGGAGTTTTAAGGCATCTTCTATTTGCAAAGATAGAAGCTATGGTTTCAAGCATTTGGCGCGAGGGAATTACAACGTACATAAGAGAAAAATTTGCGTCTAGATCGTAACTCGCCTCGGTAGCTCAGTTGGTAGAGCACTTGGCCCGGAAAGCCAAGGGTCCCGGGTTCGAGTCCCGGTCTAGGCGAAAATTTTTCTCTTCAAATATAATTTATCCTTCTATGAGAAGTGTTAAATTAATAATAAAATCGTCATCTTCTATTTGTTTATGATTTACAATAACTATTATATTGTCAACATATCTGCGCCAAAATGTGAAAATTAATGGGTGTCCTCTTGTTATATTCTGTTCAAAACTACCCATGAATAAATTAGCCAGAAAGGGAGATGGGGGTTCCCCATGGAAAGTCCAAAATTTTGTTTGTAGTATTTCCCATTATATATGAAAAACATTTGTTCGATGAACTATTTTGTCAAAATGATGTATTCTTCTATCTCTTCCTTTTCTAAATTATTACTTGTTAACCATTTTTCCAGAATTTCAATGGTGGTTTCTCTTGGGACACTGGGAAACAATGAAACTACATCAAAAGAAACTAACCTGTCAGTTGGTTCTAATTCTGTGTTCTTGAAATTTTCTATCAATTCTAATGAATTGTCAATTGAAAGGTTCTCAAACCCTCCCATATTCTTATATTAGCTACATAACCAATCTAGATATTTGGTATGTAGGAGACCCTATGCAGTTGATAATGGGTCTCATTTTGTTTCCCTCCTTATGTGTTTTTGGGAGGCCATGCATATTAGGATTTTTAGGGTTGGGAACCTTTAGGTAAAACTTTTTTTGTTTGGTTAGGATTTTGTTTATGTTCTTTAGGGTGTTGTCCACCTCTTTTGATGCATTTTGGAAGTGGGTTGGATTTAATTTCTGTGTATTCAGTTGATTCCAAAAGATTGTTCATTCTATTTTTATAATCAACAATGTCCATGATTACTACTTGATTTCCTTTGTTAGCTTTTGTGACTATTATATTTTTCTTGTTTATTCATTTAATGATTTTCATGTTTCCCTTTCCCGTTTTGTTTATAGGAATTTCTTTGATCTCTATTATTTTTGCGCATTCATTCCTAATCAAGATCTTCTCTTCCATGTTCATTTCTTCTACGGCTATTTCTATGTCTGCTACGTAATCATCTATATTATTAGAGAAGTTCACACATATTTTTAGGTCTTGTTCCAATATTTCCATTTCTTTTGTGCTAAAATTTTGGGAAGACAAATTTATTACATTATTTCCACATTCTTTTTCTGTTTTTCGCTTGTTTGGGTTTTTTATATAACATTTCTTTGATTTTAAATTTTCAATTTTATTGTTTTGTTTGAGTGATTTTTCTCTTATAATTTGGTTTATTTTGTTAAAAGAATTTTCCTCCAAATTGTCCCAAATTGTCCCATAAAAAAATTGGAGAAGAATACAAATCAGGAATATATCAGATCAAATGTAAAGATTGCGACAAAATCCATATAGGAAAAACAAACAGAAATTTAAAAACCAGATTGAAAGAACACCTTAGAAATGTAAAAAAGGTGAAGTGGACAAGTCAGCTGTAGCAGCCCATGCTTGGTCTGAAAAGCATTTAATCGATACAGAAGCTAGCCTAATCAAACACACAGATAAACAAAAAGAACTCACAGTCTGGGAAAAAATCCACATCCAAAAAAACAAGAAAGATAAACTCATGAATTTTGAAACTCCTGCAAATTTTGACCTGATCTGGAGGTTCATCAGTCCACCAATAGAAGTAAGAAGAAAACCGCCAAGAAACGACATTAATACCGGTCGACCAGAGGCTACTGATGATGGAGATAAGCTCCAAAACTGCAGTATAGAAGGAAAAGGATATGAGGTGAGGTAATAAAAACTTTAATCTAATTATCAAATAGTTTATTTCTAACTTTTGAAAGTGTTAGCTGGGCTAACAGTGCTAATATGGACCCCTCCGCTACTCATATATTTGTATAGATCACACATTAGTAAAAACATAATTATGATCTGGGTTATATTAGTGACATAGTAGAAATACTGGGATTACTTTCAAAGTAAAATTTAAGTGAGAAGTAATAATGAATTAAAATAATGAAGCTTATACTTGAAACATACCATTATAGTCCGAATAGGGCAATCTCTTTCTCTTCCTTTTACTTCCTTTTTATAGAGTACAGGTTTCGTAAATTAATTTTGTTGTAATTACAATTTTTATGTTGCTGATATATGCGTATCTTATAACTAGAGCTAGGATTTTTATGTAATAACAACATGCAAAATATGTACATATTTATGTAATAAAATTTTGTGAAATATGTAATATTACATAAAAAAACTCTTAAAATATGTAATTTTAAATATTAAAATTTAAGATTGTTTATTTTTTATTATTTCACTCACCTCATACTTCATAATTCATAGCAGACCCTGGGTTTCTTCACATATTTTGTGACATTCTCAATGCTGCGTCACGTTCACAACTGACGTCCAACGGCCTTCTATCCTGCAGACTGACCTCCGCGCCATCTGGTGGCCGACCGAAGAATTTCCAAATCAGTCCTCTTTCTTTATAACCGGGTATTTCAAAATTCATAGTTGTATTTTCATTCTTGCATATGTAAATTTTTTCCCAAATTGTGAGTTCCTTTGGTTTTTCCAATTGTTTAAGTAATTTTGTTTTGGTTTCTATTCTATGTTTTTCTGACCAGGCATGTGCAGCTATTACAGATTTTTCGGTTTCTCCATTTTTAACATTTCTGAGGTGTTCTTTTAATCTTGTATTTAGATTCCTTTTTGTTTTTCCTATGTATTATCTTTTCACAATCTTTACAATTAATTTGATAAATTCCCGATTTTTTGCAGTCTTCAATCTTTTCATTTTTGTTGGTTTTTATTGAATTACCTAAGCTGTAATCATTTTTCGGTGCTAATGTCACAAAATATGTGAAGAAACCCAGGGTCTGCTATGAATTATGAAGCATGAGGTGAGTGAAATAATAAAAAATAAACAATATTAAAAAACCTCATAGTGTTATATCCTATCTACATAACTTATTAAAATTTAAGTTTTATGTAAATTTATACCAAATATTAACTTACTTGATTCCTGATTTTATTAATAAAAAGTAAAGTGTGGGACAATTATTAATTATGCATGTTGATGTAATAAATCAAAAGTATTACATTTATTTCTTTTTTGAAAATGCAACAATTAATAAAATGGCTAAATAAAAAAAATCACGTTACAAAATGTATTTTAGTTATATTATAATTATACAACGTTTTTGTAGTCACTCTTTAACCAGTCTTTAGCCCCTACAGCGAATACAGAAACTATCTACTCACTTCACTTTAATTTGCAATGAACTATGAGACACATATCCAAATTTTCCATTGTCATAGAGTGTCATCGGTCAGAGAGATTGTTTTTATAAACAGAAAATGTTATTTCCACATTAGAGGAAGTTGCTGGTGCAAATTTAAGCAGATTGAATTTTTCAGGAGAGATGTCATCTGGAGGATTCTCTTCTTCCCCGTTGAGGATCTTACACACTGTAGTCAATGTCGAGAAGCCAGGGTTTCTTTCCATAACAGATTCAAATTTCTTCATTATGTTTATTCCAACATTTCCTTGAACAACCCTTAACTTAGATTTAACGTGTCTCTACAATGTCCAGTGATTCCTTCAAAGTCATGCCACATGTTTCTAATTTTACAATACTGTCAGAAATTAATCCAAAATTGCTTTTAACATAAGCCAATTGGCACTGAAGGCACTTTGAGCCTCTCTGATAGAAACTGCTGATTTACTTGAAAACGAGTCTATTACAGACTTCACTTCTTTAAAATAGTCACTATGAAAGCAGGCAGCCTCAATCCACGTCCCCATCTAGTGAGGACAGGTTCAGGGGGCAATTTCACATTTGGTAATTGTTCTCTATAGTGTAACACACATTGGGGGGCCTTAACAAACACTTTCTTAGTGTTTGAAATAATGCTATTGATTTGTGGATAGTTACTTCGCACTTCTTCGGCAACACGTTGCAGTCCATATGCGAGACAGATGGAATGGATCATATTATGGTAAAACACACGTAGAGCAGTTCCCGCCTTTAGCATGTACGCCGCAGCATCACAATAAAGGACAAAGACTTTATCTTCTTGAACACTTTAAGTCCATCGTTCACAAAATGAACTACTGTTGCGTGATTTTCATGCTCCAACGTTTTCGAAGAATTCAGGAAAGGTGTGGGGGATTCTTTTTCATCCAGCTTACCAATCACAAGATTGGTAACATAGCGACCTTTTCCAGCCGTTGTTTCATCGACAGTAATTCATATATAGTTGCTGCCTAAATCACTTCGCACATATGTCATTGCTTCATCGTAACACAAATGCCTGTAGTTTTTTTGGAGCGTAGAATCGTTAGGAATCTGCCTCCCACAATACTTCTCTAAAAATGCACGATATTTAGGTACCTGGAGTTTGTACCAAGGAATATTTGTGGCAACCATAGCATTACACATGTCATGGAAGAATTCACTCCTTACATTTGAAGACTGTTGCATTTGAGATAGAAGCACTTGCTTTTTAGATGTTTGTAGTCCTTTGTTTTTAGCATGCAGAGCACTGCGAACATGTTCTTCAAGTTGAGATATCATTGAACAACCTATCTGGTTATTACAAGTCTGGCACAGAACCACATCTCCATCAGTAGTGAACGAATCATCTATTTTAACCCACGATTTTAACTTAGACGATAATTTTGATGCTACAGGAACCATCACTCGAAATTCAATGAAACACTGAGACAGTCAAAATAATACTGATGAAGACACTGAAACTAAAAGTCTTGTGGAAGAAAAATAGAAAGCATCGTAATGTTACTTTTTATTATGATATGGGAAAAGAGGTAGGAACAGAAAGGACGGAAATGTTTGAATGGATGTATAAGAAGTTTCACAACTTTCAGTACTTCTTAGAGATCAAATATCTATGGTGTAAAATCTAATTAATTAAATAAATAAAATATATGCTAAGCCTGATATGATAATATTTAGAATATCTCATTGTATCTTAACAACAAATTATAGTGCATAGTTTCAATTTTATGAAATGTTGATTACCTCTTGTTTTTACTTCATGATAATTTGTTATGGTGATATCAGTAAACGAAAAGAATGTGTTTAGATGAGTGGGATAGCAAATGCAAGTGGCCTAAATTACCTGATATTTATATTAGAATTGGGAGGGATGCAGATAAAATTCTATCCAGAAAATTAACTTGAATCGATCCTGGATTCGATGGGCGAGAGAAATGACAATTACTCCTGTGCTATTTTTTTTTAAGTTTTTTCTACATGGACTCCATCTCTATTGCATCAACAAACAATTTTATAAATACAGTACAAAATTATATTTTTTTATACTCATATTACAATGAAACAAACATTTTTAAAACAGGTTGTATTCTATTCCAAGGGACAGAAGAGCAGAGATGAGGGAAGGATACACAATTGTTAACACATGCTGAGTGAGAAACTATTGTGTTTCTACTATTTCATTCATAAAACAGATGGGTCTGTGGTAGTTTTAAAGAGATTTTCAATGTGGTATCCTACCCAAGTCACAGTGTCTTTGTATAGCTACATTTATGGTGTCAATAATTGAATGGAATTCTTCCTTGACCTCTTTTTTGTAGCTTTTGGATAGCTTGCAAAATTCGTTTCAGTGTACATGTACCTGAGTTTCTAGTGTGAATAAAATACTGTCATACAGATAGTTTAAAATTTTATTCCGCATATGGGGAAAAAAAATTAAATTAACGGACAGAATATATAGTTTTACATAAAAAAATATTAAAATATGTAATTATGATGAAATATGTAAAATATGTAATGATGACTTTTGATATTTGATAAGAAAGTTCCTAATTCGTGGACATTTATAATTTTTAGCTGCGTATGAGCAAAGAGAAAGAATATGTAATTACATACAAATCCTAGCTTTACTTATAACTACATATTCTTTATACCATCTCAATTATACAAATCTAAAAAAAAGAGAAGATCTTTAAGGTTTTCTTTTCAATTGAGTCATGATTGAAATTAATTACTGTATTGGTCCAAAAATAAGCCATACTTTTGGTTCATATTTCAACGGTAAAAAATCAGTTTATAAATATTTTAACTGTAAAAATTGGCTAGCTGTTAAAAATTATGTTCATTTGCAACAGTGCACTTAGCATCTGTAACTGAAATTGGTGACATTTTATCACACAACAATATTAACTTTTACCGGTATATTGACATTGAGATTAATCATTGGTAAAATTCCATTTCACTCCTACTTTTCAATTAAAAGCCATTTTTGGTATATTTAAATCTTCATAAAGAATTCAAAATACTAATTGCTTATAACAATAAAACTACTCTTTGAAATCAAATTAATATTATTAATTTTGAGGATAACTAGAATAATCTTGATGATGTATTTTTGAGTCAGTATTGTAAAAATTATATTTTGCTGCTTATTTGTTCCATTTATTTCATAGATACTGACAATAGTGCATCTAAGAAGTCATGCCCCAAAGGAATTGAATGATAAATGCATGACCTCAAATAAAATATTAGTAAAATTACTATTCGTCGGCTGCAGGGATTAGGATGGAAAAATTCAAGGAGCAAGTCCTCCAGGAGGGACTTTAAGCCGTGGGTCCCGAGTCTGAAGATTTTCAGGCTCGTAAAAAATCCTTAAGCCTGAATGAAAAGGCCTCTAAGCAAAATTTACCGAATTTTCCTATCCTAGTACTACCTTGGTTTCCTAGTTGTCAGTATGAGGTGGAACCCTGACCACGGACCACTCAAAATGACATCTATACGAAAACAAGTGTAACTAAATTAATATGGTTCAAATTCTTCCCTGTAGGGGGAGAGCACCTAAATCTCTGTAAAGGGAAAATATGGGCTTACAATACAATGCTATTCCTGTTATTATTAACAATATTATTTATATTTTATTTTTGTTTTGAAAAAAACCAGTGTCTATATTCTCTTTTATTCACCAACAACTCATCATAAATACCTAAAAAAGAATAGTTGTCTTCCAATGGATTGCATTGGGATCCTTTAACTATTTTGCTTCTTATCTCCCAGTAAAGTCCACTTACATTTTTGAAAATAAAAATAAAAATTGAACCAGGGCTTGAGCCCTGGACCTCTGGTCTATACACCAGTATGCAGTCCATTAAACCATTCAAAACATGTTACAAACTTCAACATGTCTTTCCTCATATACAATTGTCTACAAAATTCTCTAAAAAAAATAAAAAAATAAAATATCAAAATCCACTTAGATTGTTGGATCTGGACAGTTTTGCACAACGTAGCAGATGTTCCTGACCCATTCTTGAATTTGCTTGAGAGCATAAGATGCCTTCTTCACATTCGGTTATTTTCATCTTGTGTAGGTATGCAGTCATCGTTTGTGTTCAGGTCTATGTGGCAACAACTTCTTTTTTTGGTTTCTGGCAGTTATTCTTCCAAGTTTTTTTTCCCAATATGTGCTCATATTTTACCATTTGCCAGTTGAATGTAATGATGTGTAGATTCAATTTCACTTTTAGTTTTAATTAATCTTGATACTGCTAGGTGACTTAACATTTAATTTGTACGATGCAATTAGCTTCCTTATTTCTTCATAAATTTAGTGTTTAGTAACAAAGTATTTTTTCAGACCCTTATTCAATTTTAATATGCTTTTTTAGATCTAATAGTATCAGTCTTTGTATTTTCTAGGATTCCAACTTCAATGGTTAATCTGGAGGTGTGGATTCCATCAGATACAAATGTGATTGATGTAATGGAAAGTTATGACATAAAAGACTGTGGAACAGTGGCACCACCTGGCAGGTAAGATAATATAATGTAAAACAGACAGTAATACCATACAATCGTTCTGTTTATATATGTATATATTTTATAAGTATTATAGCTGTCATAAAAATACAATTTAATAAATACAGAACTAAAATCTTAATTCAGTGATAACAATGTTATGTGATATTGTCAGAGTAATATTAAAACACAACTTTTATACTTACAATATATAATACTTTCATCATATAACTCCTACATAAGCCATTATTAATTTTCTCTATATGTTATGGAATATTAGGCTAAAAAGTTTAATTAATTATATAATTTTAACTTTTCAAGGAAGTAACACTATGAGGTTTATTTTAGATAATTATCTAATTTATATAAGTTTATGACCCCAATTACTTCCATGCCCAAATCTACAATTAAAAAAAAAATTTAATCTATATATTCTTGATTGTTTTTAGCAAAATTTGGAATACTTAATCTTATACTTTTGAATCTTGATGCTGATTTAGGACATGAAAAATGTTAACTAGAAATATTGAATTACGGTAATGTGCTTTCATAACTAACTCAATGGCACTATCGAACCTGTAGGTTCATGGCCGTGCAGACATAAGCTCTCATACATCCCTATCTGAGCTAATGTTTTCTAATCATTCCCTGTATAATCCACCTCCCTCAAATCATAGTTAATGTTATTCTCCCACCTTATTCTTGGTCTACCAACTGGTCGTTTTTCCTCTGGTTTTCTTACAAGAAGCTTCCATGCACGTCTTTCGTGCTTTCATATCAGGGATAATTTCAGTTATAAATTGAGCTACAATTTTAATTCATCATCATCATCATAGTACATTCACGAATTTAGGCCATTTGTTGACCTGTTTCGGCCTCAAGAGAAACACCATCCAGAAGTCTTTTGAGTGGACGTCCTGGTCTTCTTCTTCCTGCAGGTTAATATCTTAACATTTGTTTGGGTATTCTGTGATCTTCCATTCGATGAACATGTTGCATCCATCTTGACTTATAATCAGAAATTTTGTTTTCTAAAGATTCCATGTGTAATTCTTCTAAGATGTCTTCATTTTTTTTGTGATCTAGTAGTGTGTATCCTGCAGTCCTCCGAAGATATCTCATTTCAGCAGATCTAAGTCTCTGTATATCCTTCTGTTTCAACGTCCATACTTCGCTACCATACAAAAGAGTTGGAAGAGCCAGTGTTTTATACATTTTCAGTCTTGAATGCTTTTGGACTAACTGTGGTTTGAAGATAGAATTTATTAACCCTAAAATTCTTAAAAATTTAGATATTTTTGCATTTACATCCTTTTCTTCTTCATATGAGATATTGCATCCTAGATATGTAAAATTATTCACCTGCTCCAAAATTTTATTGTCCAGTACAATTTTACTTCTGACAGGATCTACACCTTGAAATGCCATAATTTTTGTCTTTTCTGTAGATATCTTTAATCCATATTCTTCTGTAATTTTGTTAAGTTCATACAGACCTTTTAATTTAAATCTTAAATTAAATCTCATAGTAATTTTTCCTATAAACGTTCAATTTGAGCAACAATGCTAGTTTTCATTGATATAAAATATCAATAAAATATCTTCTTTATGACTTCAGATATGTCCAATGGACTACTTGGGCACAATTCCTTTCACTTAAGACATTAAAACAAGTTTGTACAATATTATATGAAATGCATACCAGTGATGTCTATAAAGTAACTCTCAATTTAATATCTTTTTCTATTAAGTACTATTTTCTTAGGCAATGATTTATGAACAAAGTTCCCAGATTTTAAATTACAGTTGTCCTTTTGGTTAACTTGTAGGTATGTTAATTTATTACTTCTGCCAATATCAAAAAAAATATATATATATATAAAACGGGCTTCCAATATAAACCTGGACCGGCCTCACGGGGTTTCACCCGTCAGGCAGCGCTGTCTCCTCGTCCGCATTTCACTCTGCCAGCCGCTCGTCCTTGAACTAGTCAGTTTACTATCGTTCGACAAGATGAGATGTCAGCTGACATTAGAGCAGCGCATTTATGTGTGTAAATGTTATTATAAATACGAATCAGCGCATAATCGGTCCGATTTTCTACGAGAAGACTGTAACTGCAGAGAGGTATCGAAATGACATTTTGACCCCATTTTTTCTTGAACTGACTGAAGAAGAGAAATCATATGGGTGGTTTCAACAAGATTCTGCTACTGCTCATACAGCAGAGGAGTCCATGAATAAAATCAGGGAAGTGTTTGAAGATAGAATGATTAGTGCTGGTGTATGGCCCCCTCGCTCCTCAGATCTAACAGTGTGTGATTTTTATTTGTGGGGTAGCCTGAAAGACAAAGTGTACAAAACAAATCCGCACACATTGGAAGAACTGAAGAACAACATAAGAAATGAAATCAGAAACTTGACAGTGCCCGAACTACAGCATGTCAATCTAAATGTGTTTATTCGGTATAATGCCTGTTTAACTGCGGGAGGACAACATTTCCAGCATTTTCTATAAGGTAAGAAACAGTTCAAGGACGGGTGGCAAGCAGGGTGAATTGTGGGAGGAAGAGACAACACTGCGTGCCGGGTGAAACTCCGTGAGGCCGGTCCGGTTTTATATTGGAAGCCCTGTATATATATTGTCCAATGCCACCAGATTATTTTTTATGACATTTCTGGTTTTCTACCCTGGCATTTTCAGAATTGTAATCCATTTTGTAGATTTGGGCACCTGAAAGGCAGAGTTATGTTACTCCGATAAAATGATGGATGATTGGAAACTATTTCTCTACTTTTAAATAATAAAATTTATTTTTTTGTTCCTGCAATACATTGTAAATATGTTTAATTTAGTTACATAAGTTATCTTTTTAATTTTATAATTCAGTAGAGTGTATGTGCATATTTTAGCATAGTTGGCTAAGGTAATATGTTATAAGCCAGAAGGTCACAGATTTGATTCTTGATGAGGTTTGCATTTTTAACCTTGCCTGAACATTCTGGTGGCACCATAGCCCTGGGATTAACTCAGCCTTTAATGGAAATTGGTACCAGATACATGTTCTGAGGTTTAAGGTGGCTGTCAAGCAGACTGATATTTCGTGATGATTTTCATGCACTGGAGGCTTAATGTCATACTACCCCAAGGGCCTCCTAAGAATCACATCTGTTTACCAGTATAGTGCATGAGACAATTTTTTTTTTCAATTTTATGCTATACATTAAAATATGATCCCATTTTAAAGTTGCTGTGTACAAAAATAACCAAATTATTTTTTTTTTCTTTATCCCTTTGATGGAATTAAATTTTTTAACACTCATTAAAATAATGTATAATATTTCAGATTTGGTTGGTTCATTCCTACAAAACTGTCAAAACGAATGGCAGGAATGGACCATTGGCGCATATTTGGAAATATGAAAACAGCAAGTATGTTTAGCATGACCAATTCAGAATTGAAATATATACAGAACTTCACAAAGGATAATATGACTGACAGGTATGACTCTGTTTTCTCTCCTTTTGTAACTCTAGAAATCAATATATTGAGCTCATGAAGCTTTTTTTTTTGTCATTGATAAAGTATTTCCTGGACAAACATGTTTATTGATATAAACCCATGACATTTGCTTACAGCTGTACTTGTGATGATGAAATATCAACAATAAGTTTCCATGAATGTCTCAATGGAAATAAATATTGAAAGCTTCTAGCAAATATGAAAGTCAATTATATTTATTTCATTTTATAGATGCATGATAGGCAATAAATACAAATAATTATTAAGAATCAAATGAATCGTGAATTTACCAAATAATTATTTTTAACATGCAAATATACATATTTCAAATTAAATATATTAGTTTCAAAGGTCAAGTGATGTGGTTGCTGTCACTGTTACAGGAAGTCACATGGTTAAAGTGACATAGTCCCTCAACTTTAGTTCTAGTTTCCTTAACCAGACTTCACTACTTTTCATATCCCAAATAGGCAATAGGCTGAGTGGATCCTGTTGTGAATCCTGTACACAAAGACATATTTATATGATATAGTTGGAAATCAAACCTGGACTAGTGGGTTGCCAGCTTGATATGCTAACTACATTCCCAAATGTGTGAATGTGTGTGCTCTAATGCCATCCACTGCACCTTTTATGCTTTGCTGGGGAATAGATGGCATTAATGTGGTCTATTTTCATTTTAAGTAGGCTACTACTTCAATGGTGCACGCCGTAGCGTAGTGGTTAAGGCACTGAGCTACAAGCCGAAGGGTCGAGGGTTCAAGTCCCGTTGGGGTCAGGATTTTTA